>CM057091.1:29601533-30801533 GCA_029959045.1 Taenioides sp. WSHXM2023
TACAAACTTAAAGATACTGCAACTAAAAAAAAAAAAAATAAAAAAAAAAAATAAAACATGATAGCTGACCTCTGGAGACTGGCCATCTTTGCTTTTTAAGTAAATGTCAAACTATCAAATTCATATATTACTTAAGGTTTTTTATATTGAATAATCGGTGTTTAATTCCATCTTTGGTAGTATTTGAAAAATACTTTTATTTGTAACTTTTCTGGTGGAGCGTCTGTCACCTGCTTGTTTCTATGGATATGTCATTGCTCTGCTTAGAATGTTCCGCAGTATGACATTAAACGGCTCTATAGGGATGGGACAAGAGCTCGTGCCACAAGATCTCGCCAGACAAAATTGCCACGAGATTGCGCGCACAGGCTGAAAATGATCTTGTGAGATTTTTTTCCCCATGTTTTTACGTTTGGATTGGATACAAAAATGGAGTTAAGTACTAGTGAGTTACATTTTTTGAGAAGCTGTAGTCCCAAAAAGCACCGCTACAATGACAGCAAAAATATTAAATAAAGTAAATAAAAAATGGTGAGGCCAAAATTGGGAACTGGATTGCACAATTTATTTATTATAAAGAATGTCAAAATCTCGTGTTGTCTTGTTCTCGTAGTTCCAATCTCGTGTCTATAGTTATTACATTTTATAGTTTTATAGCTATAAAACTATAAAATGTAATACATGTAAGGTAGAGCTGTACCTAGAAAAACACTGGATCCAGGGTTGTCTTTCCATAGAGCTAGGTCTAATACGTCTAATAATAATATATCTATAAGTTAACATTTACCTTTTACCTTTTGTTCAGTAGGGATTGGCCATTCCAGAGCCGAAATTATCCAAATAATTCTAGTAAAGCTGTGTGGAGTTTTTTGTGGAGGATTTGTGTGCTAAAAGTGTGAATGAACCACAGCATAATTCAGTATGTTTTGAAGAGGAAACTACATTATAACTTAGATCAGAAAAAAGCACAATATAGGCCCTTCAAACAAAAGCACGCACACTTGAGTTTTATGCACTCCATCGAAACAAAACAGATACGAAACAAAAACACAAACTAGCATCACCAGCAAAAAGTATGTGTTTGCAGATACTAGAGACCTATCATTTTCCTTTCAAGCTGATATTATTTTCTAAAGTACATACTAGTATTTTAGTGTTTCTTCTTAATGTTTACCTCAGCAATCTTCCATTTAAGAACAAGAGGAGATTGTGTGTGAATGCACTTACACAGAGAAGTGATACATGAAGCACTTCCATCCCGTGGGCCTCTCCAGGAAGTTGTAGACCTTCCCCTGGACATAGCTGTAGGTGATGGTGGGGCGCGGGGCTGTGCTGTAGATGGACATGCGCGCGGACATTCTGGGGTGGGACAGGTAGGGGTGGACGTGGACACCGGGCAGAGCCATGTTGGAGCTGTCATCATCCCCAGGGATCCTGTCTCTGTCCGCCTCTGTGGAGTTGAAGGTTGTCTCTGCTAGCTCCAGGTCAACAGGTCTGTTCAGGCGCACCACTCCGGGAGACATGCGGGGTTTGGGGCCAGACATGGTCACCTGTGGGATGGGTGTTTTAAAGATATGAAAACTAGATACTTCAGTACTAAAGCCCGCCACACACTACACACACGACATTTTTCTGTCTTAAAAGTGCATTGCGCAACTTTTTTGGTGGAGAGTTCATCACCTGCTTGTCTCCATGGAGATGTTATTGCTTTGCCTTAAACACACTAATCCGGCATTTATTCAGTACGGGTGTTTCTATTGCTCAAAAATGCAATAATTGTCTCTGTGAATAGGGTTGCCTCTTCACAGATCTGACCTGTAATGTACTTATAGTTGTCTCCCTTGGGATAGATAGGTTTAATCTCAACCATGGAACATTCCAGGCAACGCATAAACATCTCCATGAAGACAAGCACGTAACAAACCCTCCACCAGAAAAGTTACTTTTTTTTTGTGCAACAAATTTGTGCAGACCACAGCCACAAGAAGAATCATTTTGAATCCCCCAGCGTAAAGACTGCAGAGAACAGACAGCACACCACAAGCTGGTATGAACTGCTTCCTGTCCACAGCAAAACCTCTCGCTTTGTGACTTTAAAGTGTAAAGTGTTCAAAAGATTTGCTAGGTATGTTCCACTTTTCCACTGATCTAACCTGTAACTTGACCAGGTGGCGTCACTTACATGTCCCCGTGGTAATATTTCGTTTTTACTCTCTGCACCTGTTGTCCCTGTGTCTGGGTGGGTCTCTTTTATGACCTCCAACTAGGCACTCCTGACCATGATGCATTGGTTCAGTTTTATTAATCCATATTTTTCTTGCATGCCAAATAAGGCCACCGTCTGTACGATCTTGCTGAGTAGAGACTGTGTTTGTGAATGAGGTCAGTGGTAAAAAGACCTTGAGAAGAAAGTCCTGAGTAAAGAATGTTTGAACTGCAGCAGAGTGGATGACCTGCTCCTGACTTTGTGTTACTGGGAGAGGAAATGGTCTCACATTTTGAAAAACACTTAAAGAATTGTATTAAATATATTGAACATTTAATTCTGGTTTAGTTTAATTTAATTAGCTCATCCAAAAACTTTGCCCAAACTGGCAGTGTATATTGCAGAATTGTGGTTGCTGGTAAAATTTTAAATTTGAAAAATAAATCAAAGTATTATTGTATTATCACTACAATTATAGGTTATTATGAATGATCCATCCTCAATATTTTTGAATAAAAATCTTTCATTCAGTCATGTTTATTTTTGTACCATTACTTGACAATCAGGTCCTTAAAGTCCAACAAATATTTAAAGCATTTCGTTCAAGCTGGGGTACCTAATTTTCAAGTATATGTAAAGTATTTATCTGTTGTCTGTGTGTGTACTAGTCCCTAGCTCTCACTATTCACATGCATTCACTAGTACAGCTTTAGAACAGAAAAGTGAAACAGAGTGGACCACACATGTGCAGCCAACCCATTCATCCCAAAGTGACTCACATGCTCAAGTTTGCAATAAATAATATGTTTTTTAAGATAAGTCAGATTTTTGTTTTCAATAGACTTTCTGTGGGGAAAACAGATTTTATTCATCTGTGACAAAAATAAGTTGGGTATTTCAGCTTTCACAGACAAAAACAAAATTACAATGAAACTAGAACTGCATCGGAAAAGTTGTGACTAAAAGTTGTGACGACTAAAATAATCATTGACTCTACAGACTCTACAGAAAACACATGGCCAAAGGCATTTTATCACAAAAACAGCAGCGTTACTAAACCACAATGACAAAACTGTATGAGTGTGATTTTACACTCTACACTCTATTCTAAAAGTCTTCTGTCAGCATTTCGTTTAATTGATATGGTTAAAATGTATTTGAAAAATGACTACATAAATAACCGTCTAACTAATCAATCTTTGAAATAAATTTAAAATTAGCCTCAAAAGAACACACAAAATATGACAAAAGAAAAGACATTAGTGAAGGTAGCTTTGCCAAATCACTTCATGTAAAAAGCTGCAGTTTCCAATCTTTAAATAACCTTGACTACACAAACCTTATCAATGACAAATATTTGAAGAGGTTTCGGTTCACATATCAAGGCTTAAAGTTGTAGAACTACAAGTAAATCATAACATTATACATGCAGCAATTTCACTTTCATTGTATTCCAGCCACCCACCTCTGCTTTACAGTTTTCCTGGGCAGCTTGAACTTTCTGTTGGAATGTGTTGGCGGCAGGATCTATCCCATGTGCTCCTGACTCTGTCCTCTTTGGGATGCACACACTGCCTTTAGGAGAATTTCTCTTAGTAACGCTCCAGAAATCAGGTTGTTTTCTGGGGGACCTTGCAGCTCCGTGGCTCAGCCTGAGTGTGCGTGCTCTGGGCTGTACTCTCCTTATCTCCCCCTGGCTCTGTTGCCTGCTGCTGCTGCTGCTGGAATGGACATGTGCCCAGTTGAAGCCCTCCCCCCAGCTCAGCCACACCACAGTACTGAAGTTTGGGGGTGATAGGCCTCTCTCATTCATTGAAGTACAAGACAGTGATGTAATCATTTGGCAAAGTTCTCAGGGTCTCAGAAGTCTCCACGTCTAAAGACACATTCTGCCTGTTGGGTTGACAGTTAGCATCACACCCCCAGAGAATGTTGATGATACCAGCTGCAAAGTCTCAACTGTGTTGGAAGCGTTCTCATAAATCCTACACGATTCCAACACCCAGTCATGTTATAATGTTGTCTCTAGTAGCCCCTATTGGTACTTGTTGATGCAGTGATGTACCACGTTTTCAGGAACATGTGATCAATATGAGTGTATATGGTCCTGTTTGGGTGTTTTCAACAAAAAAAGGTGAGAGTGACTAACTAACGTTTGGGCAATGCTAGCCAGTGACGTATGTTATTTTAAAAGGATTGTTTAACAGCACAAATCCGTTCACCTGTTGCAGTTCCAAAATCAGTTGTCTATGTCTAAAGCTAAGCTCAAACTAAAGTAATTGAGTAACAGAACTTCAGATAGAGCAGTGCTTCCAGTTAGCTTTACTTTCACTGCACAGTGAAAGCAGTGAAAGCAAAAGAGCTTGGAATTGGATTGAAAAGGCATGGCTCATGTAGGCTATATTTGTAAGAATTGACACCGCAGAGCTGGCAGTTCTCGTCCATCTGACGAGGCAAATTGGATCAACTTATTACAGCAAGACACCTCTCCAGCATCTCTGTGCCCAGCCTCTCCAGCATCTCTGTGCCCAGCCTCTCTGCGCCCAGCCTCTCCAGTCTCAATCTGTCTCTGCTGTTCAACAACATTTTTCTCTGCTACCACTGACACGCATCGTCCTCACGGTATATTTAGCCACAATATCTGTCTGAAGGGAGGAGCTAATGACACAGATACTGCTGATTTTAAGCAACTAGGGTTTAGTTTCACTTTTTAAGTCCACTGAACTATCCTCAGGTATGAACTGTCACATATATATATTTTGCATAACAGATCATGACCCTAATGAATCACTTAGCAACTATTGGCATTCTCTTAATTACCCCTATTGTTTTTATAATAGAAATATTAATAGCAGTCCCTTAACAGAGCCAGAACTGCAGAACCAAGAAGTTACTTAGAATGGGAGGGGAAACATATTCACTTGCTAGGTCACAATTATCCATCTTGAAGTGTCAAATCTTAAACCATACATTGTCAGCACTTATAGAAACTAAAATATGGTAATGCAATGATGCCCCACTCTACACAGAACTCCTGCGGTAGTGTGTGGAGTTTGCAGGAGAACTACACCATCTCCGTGTCCTAAAAATAGTGTTGATTGGAGGCTTGGTTTGTGCTGAGCGCTAACAGGCCTGCCGCATTCGTGGATGCTAGGCTCATTACAGAGTTAGCAGAGGAGAGAGAGACAGGCACAGTGAAAGCTCCAGCTAAACTCAGTGTTTCTCAGGCGTGCCACTGGAACAGACAGTACCGTAGGTCCCATTAAGCATATTAGGCACAGCGTGTATGGCACCAAGTGTATGGCACCACGTAAATCCTCGCAAACCAACTGCTGTTGCATTCGGCGGTGTGGGCCACAGCACTTTGAGAGGTTGTCTAGGATATTGAGGACAGCCCCTCAAAGTACTGCAATATTGCTGGCGGCATGGAACCCCCCCCCCCCCCCCCCCCCGTTTTTCACCGCGAGGAAGCATATGTGCATAGGGCACCCGGATGGCTAGCTAAGGCTCTGGGAACAGGCACAAAATAAGTGTGGCATATTCACACTAAATCTGGATTAGAGGAGATACATTTTATACTACTTTGTCATTTTTAAAGTAATGTGGACTGCGCTGTCATTGGTTTTATAAAGGTATTCACTCTAATGACAACTGAACCAGCCTTAACCAACATTCATTCTCAGTATATAGACAGACCTCCAGAATTCCCTCACTGAGCTGCAGAGGCTGCACTAGCACTGGTTGATGTTTGGCTGCAGGTGCTGGGGTTTAGGTAAGGACCACTCAGATCAGAGTCCTTACACCTAGTGGATTTCAGTATTGAAACTGACAACCCAAATGAGAGACTCGTGAGGCTCCTTTTGCTTTCTGATTGGATAATCATCAAATGATTATGATTCCACGTTACACGAACATTTGTGTTAATATGTATACATTCTGACACAGATGAGTAATGTTTATGAAATATTGAATACAATTCCTTCATACAGACTAACCCCAGATGGATGTGTGTGTAATGTGAGGCTGTACAGGCTGGTATGTGAGGTCATATGGAGCCTTAAGATGAACATGTGTGACTTATACAAAACACATCTCCGGGTTGGCCAATGTTTCAAAAAGGTTTTCACAAAACTGGACCTTTAAAGAATACATATTATGCTAAATTGAGCATTTACCATGTTATAACATTGTTCCCTCAAATACTTTCCATCGAAAAGGCTGTTCATTACAACTGCATGTCAGAAAAAGTAGAAAACTTTTTCAGATGTAATACCCTTCTCTGCCAGTAGACTACAAACCTAACCCCAGTTCCCAGTATTGTGGACATACTGTAAAACTGTCTATTGTCAGAAGATAGCTGTTATTTTAAGTTCCAAAACATGAGATGCCAAAGTAACGGTACTCAAGGGAAAATTTAAAGGTCCATTGGTGGGGTCCACTACCAGCTTAGAACAGAACATTTTGAGTTTGGAGATGTAGACAGATTGCAGGATTACTCAAACATGTGTGAATGGAACAAAACACAACTCTAGGTATGTTTTTGATGATGGTTAAAAGCTGTCAAGAGTCAATTGTGTGCAATATAAAACCTTTAATCCACCAAAAGAAGAGACTCTGAAATCGTCTTCCTTTGTAACTTGTCACCATAGAGAAGTCTTATATTTTTGCTTGCAGATTTAGCACTGACCTTGACTAGCCCGGTGAATGTTAGAAACAAATTAGGCGCGCTGCTCACGGGGACTGCAATGCTGTCCAGGTGATGACAGCTCCTGTTGCCTGTGGATATTAAAAGTGCCTCAGTCCAGCTCTTATTAGCGCTCTAGTGTTAGCATGCAGGACGTTAGCCTACAAGAGCTAATCAGATAAAGACTGTTATCATCCTTGGTCCATCCAACTGAATTACTGTTGAAATATTAACCATACGCTTTTGTTCCTATGACCCTGTGACATTCAAATTGAAATATGACAATTATGTATTGAAATATGACAATTATGTATTCATTGTACCATATAAAACCAGATTTCCATTATGTTCTTAAAGTTGCACTGTGTAACTTTTTGGTTGGGGGTCCGTCACTTGCTTGTTTCTATGGAGATGTTACTGCTCTGCCTGGAATGTGCCACAGTATGACATTAAACAGCTTTACTTTACATTTATTCAGTTACAGGTGGTTTTATACTGTAGCTCTAAAATACCTAGAAAAACAGGCATTCTGACTGTGAGCGGGGTCGCCTCTCCACAGAGCTGACCTGTAACTTGGTCTGGTTTGGTCTCCATGAAGATAGAAATGTTTAATGCCATACTGTGAAACATTCAAGGCAAAGCAATAACATCTCCACAGAGAAAAGCATTTGACGGACCCTCCACCAGAAAAGTTACACAATGCACCTTTAACAGTGCATTTAATATTTGGACGCTGCAACCTTTTTTGTTATTATAGAGTGCAAATTTTGAGTAATTATAATCCGGTACAGTTCATTTGGTGATATTCAAAATGAGTGTCACAATAGTAAAATCTCAAACTCAATTTCAATACTAAGGAACAGACTCAATACTCAATTCTGATACCTTGATCATAATTCAAAACACTCTTTCTTTACACAATAGAATGTGATTTTTTAAACATCTATCACTTAATATTTACTATTCTGATTAGTATTAGTATTCTGATGTTCGATATTTTGACAACCCAATTCACAATGCTTTCTTAAAATCAAAGGACACTGCCATACTTGATTTACTCTCAAAACTGCACAGTGTTAGTGAAGAAAAAAAAGAAAAAAAAAAAAAAAAAAAAAAAAAAGAAAGAAAATGATTATGGAGAGTGTGATTTTTCCTGCTCTGAGTGATGAATAAATGTATTACAAACAGCGCAACAAACAAACAGCTGTTTTAATCCTATGCTGAGTTTTCATTCTTAGTGCAACTTGATGAAAGTATCTCAAGTATTCAGAATTCAGTACTATGACTGGACTATGTAACGGAATACATACATTATTGCAGTTATTAAAGGTAATATATTATGCAAAATTGACTCTTGTGAGCTTCATGTTATAATGTTGTTACCTCCTCAAAAATATAGAACAACTGGAGTTTTGAGTGTTTTGTTTCATTCACACATGTTTGAGTAATCCTTTATTATCCTTTATTAGTCTATCTACATCTCCAAAGCTCAAAATGCTCTGTTCCACCTTGTGATGTCATGTAGTGGTAGTTTTCAAGTTAACAGCTCCCTTATACATTTTGTTCAATAGAGATTGGCAAGTCCAGGTCTGAAATCATCCAAACGATTCTAGTGAAGGTGTATAGAGTTTAAAAAAGCCCAGTGGAGTTTGAGAGAAGAACTCCGCCTAAATATGGAGCTTGTGTGTGAATGAAACAAAACACAACTCCAGGTATGTTTGTGATGAGTAAACAACATAAGTTTGGCAGCAGTACAGTGTAACTGAGTACATTATTAGCGATGTAACTATACTTTTACTTTACTTTTCAGAACTGTGTGAAACAATAACAGGTATCACTGGATTTAATCACAAAAGCATTTGATCAATCATGTATTTGTGGCATCTCATGGTTTGTCTGAGCCATCAAAGCAGATGCCCAGGGTTACAGCTTACAGCTTTTCGTGCATTTTCACAACACACAAAAACTGTTGGCTTGGCCTCGCCTGTAACACCTGAGCGAAAGCAGCCTGGAGTTATCTGGATTAACTGCTATTTTTCTCTTTCTTTAAGAGTACATACACGTCCAAGGGCATCAGGCAGAACGTTTTCTTCCACAGACTTACAAACACTCCAAAGCTGAATAGACCGCACAGGAAAACACACAAAGACCATGAGGTCTATCATGTTGGTGGTTGTAAATAGTCTTTGTGAGTGAAGAACCACTCACCCATTCACACACACATTCATACACCAGTGTATGCAGACACTGGGGGTGAGGTGGGTTAAGTGTCTTGCCCAAGGATACAACAGCATCATTCATCTGTGGGAGCTAGAATCGCACCGGCAACCTGTGGGTCAGTGGATCTGATCTCTCTCCCAATGCTTATTGGGAGAGAGAGAGAGCGAGATTTGAACTTCCAACCTTCAGATCAGCGGACAATGCTGGGGACAATGTTTACGGAATGGCCTATGGAAAAAAAAAAATGAACATACAATTTCAAATACATATTAAAGGATAGAAAAGACCGTGTATGCTTTTACTGATACTTTGCACTGACATTACACTGGGGGTGTAGAGCATGTGCCAAAATAAGATTTAAGTCTGAAAACTCAAGAAAAAATAAAAATGGATTCAAACAACACATTTTCAGGGACCTGTGATCAATATGTGTTTTCATGGACCCAATTAGGTGTTCGATTTTCAACAACGGAGAGAATGAGAATTTTAGATGGACTTATTAAACAGTACAAAATCAACTGTTGTAGTTCCAGCAAAATCTTTATGACCAGATTGTGTTAAAACAAAGCTCAGGTTCAAATTTGATTTGATAAGCAGAGCTTCATACAGAACAGTGCTTTTAGTTAGCAGCATTCCCAGGAAATGTTAATGACATCAGTTTAATTCTAGAATTGACTACTGCAATGCACTTCATAATGGTGAAAAACAGTGCACTGCTGAAAGTTAATACTTTGCAGCCTCTGGGGGTCTGATGCTAATTATAGGCACTGCTATGTCTGAACTTTAATCTCAGCTTTGTTTTAACACAATGACCAAACATTACTGATTTAGCTGCAGCTACAACAGGTGATCTGATTTGTGCTGTTAAACAACTCCCTCTCAAATAACATAAGTCACAGGTTAGCTAACATTAGCAAACACTTTTTCAGTTAGGCCAAGTCACTCTCACCTCTTTGTTGAAGATCCAAATGGGACCATTAACGCTCATATTGATCACAGGCTCCTGAAAATGAGATGTTTAAATCCATTGTGTAGTTTTTCTTGAGTTAAAGGTTTTTTTTTGCCAGTGTTTGCTAATGTGTGTGCATTTTTATGTCACAATGGCAACTGTTGAACTTTCATAGACATACACATAGAAAACCCCCAGCATGTAAAGCATCAATACTGTACTCCCTCCACTGACTCCCAGTACGCTTCAGGATTAATTTTAAACTATTAATGTTTGTTCTTATCTTTGTGAGCTCTTGACTGCACACACACTCACACTCTGAACAGAGCTCTGCGGGCTGCTGGAGCTCTCCAGCACCAAGAGCAAACAGGGGGGTGACTGTTCATTTGGTGTCACCACTGCAAAACTTTAGAAGTGTTTGTCCCTGGAGTTAAAGAGAATCACTTCTTTGCCTCTGTTGAAAGGGAAGACTTTTGTTCACTATTGCTTTTAACCAACCCCTTTACCAGTACTTTTATTGTATTTTGTATTGTATTCCTTTAAAGGTGCATACTGTGTAACTTCTCGGCTGAGGGTCTGTCATCTTCTTGTTTCTATGGATATGTCACTGCTATGCTTCGAATGTTCCACAGTATGACATTAAACAGATCTTCTTTGCATGTATTCAATTACAGGTGGTTTTATAGCTCAAAATGATCTTGAAAAACAGGTGAGTGGGGTCATCTCTCCACAGATCTCACCAGTACTTGGCCTGGTTTGGTCTCCATGATAGAAAAGTTTAATGCCATACTGTGAAACATTTCAAACAAAGCAATTACATCTCCATGGAGAAAATCAAGTGGGGGACTCTCCACCAGAAGAGTTACACAATGCACCTTTAATGTACTTGTGGAAAGCACTCTGGTTCTGTTGTTATAATGCAGTATACAAATAAAAGTTGAATGATTTATTTCAACTGAAAAAAACTAATTTGGTACCTCTGTATAAACCTGAATGAGAGAATATGGATGAGAAATAAAGCAGGGACTTGTATTTCTTACATACTTGCTGGTTTAAATGAATTCAGTGTAATTAACAATGCAGTAGAGTACAAAAACAGACTGTTATATAACATAATATATACACAACCATAGCATAACAGTGAGTGAACTACTAGCAGAACATTTTATTGTAAACCACAATATTGATCTAAAATTGCCTAACAACGTAGTCTAAATGGGGCCATTGACTTTCTGTTCAAAACTGCAGAAGTAATATAGGTCCCACAGCATTTCACCTTAAAGCAGACCTATTCTGCAAAATCGACTTTTTAGACCTTTTAACGATGCTATAGTTGTTTCCCTTCTCATTTACCCTTGTTGTGTAAGTTGTATTTATGATTCATGCATGTTTGAGCAATGTGTAATCACTTTGCTTTCAAGACCCCATATCGTTGATCAACCCATTTTCACCACCGCTGGCATGACTGTACTTTCTCAAGATCGATCGATTTGCATTTTTTCATGGCTGATGCTGATACTGATTGTGTAGAATCCAAAGGAACCGATGGCAGATGACCTCTGCTGATATTTTGTGGCCGATATGTAGAGCTGATTTAGAATCAAAATTATCAAATTAAAATTGAGTACGAACTCATCCACAGCCTTCTTTACTACAAACTGTAGAGTCCAGTGTAGTCACATTTTGCATTTAAGATGATGGTTACGCCAAAATAAATATTGGCCTCTGCTGGAGATTTATGGCCAATACGTTAAAAGGGCAACTATCGGTCTGATATATCGGCTAACTGATGTATCTGCCAACCAATATATCGGTGTATCTCTACTTCGTTCTCAATTTTTATTTTCTCAATTGGTGATACACATAAAATTTGGTAACATCATGTAGTAATTTTTGTACAAATAAAAAAAAAAAAAAAATCTGCTATTCCCTAGCGTGATCGGCAGCAACAGGAGGAGCCGAGTCTTTGTGGTGATTTATGACGGCATCATCTCTCACTGAGCACAGTAGTTTTCGAACGCGGAAGTCAGCAGACTTGTTTCTTTTATTAAGTCAGTTTAGAAGAATACTGGGATTTATAACATCATGATCTATGGATGTCGTAGATTATATATCGAAGGCTCAGGCACAATATGTGTTTGTAACAGCTCATTTTCACATGCATATTTTTATTTTAGCAACATTGCCACACATTTTTTCTGCAAGTAAGTATAGAGCAGAGATAGGAGGGTAGATGAAAACAGCCATATCCATATCGAACTAACTTAACTGCAGGATTTTGTTTTTGCTTAATAACCTACGGTATGTCTCCATTAACTTACAACGCAACCCCAACAAAAAAAGGGGTAGCTGAAGCAAATCTCTCACTAAAAGTGTACCACAAAAATGTTCAACATGGTGACAGCTGACAAAGCGTAGCAAACTTACCTTGGACTCCGTTATCTTTGCTCCCTTGAGTCAACTATTCGTAAATGTGCTGTCAGAGGCTGGTAGAAGAAGGGACAGCACTTGACCACACTTGACCCTCAGTGTGAATCATCAGAAGCCCAGAGACAGGACACAGAGGCAGACCGAGCACACACTTATCTTTGCTTCAGCGGAAATCCACCCAGGCACAGGACAACTCACATGTTCTTCTATATTTACGTAGACCGTCGTATGCAAACTCAAGCACCAGGCAGGTCTGGTACATTCAGAATGTGCTTCTTTAAAGTGCCCATATTACACTGTTTTCTGATCTGTGTTATAATGTTGTTTCCTCATCAACAACATATCTGGAGTTATGTTTTGTTTCATTCACACATGTTTAACACACAAACTCTGCATATTTAGGCTTCTCTTAGATCTTCTCTCAAACAGAAAACCCTCGTTCCACCTTGTAATGTCACGTGGCAATTGGTGGTTTTCAAATTCTACAACGTTATGACGTCATACTCCCAGATGGGGGGCGAGAGACACTTTTCCCCATTGATCACATTGTACTTTACCATGAAATATACAAAGAGTAAATTCACAAATGTTGAACCTGATGATCTCTATTAGTGACTAGACCCAAGAACTCACTGTATTCCAACACAAATGTGCATTTTATCAACATTCATTTTACCTGCCCTCCATCTGTATTAAATATTATGTTTATCGAATTTTGTGACGCTATCTGAAACCCAGCAATACAGGAAGTGCTCCACTGTGTTTTTAAACACAATACAGCTTTATTAGAATCACCGGGGTGATTTTAGCCCTGGAATTGCCAATCTCTTCTGAACAAAAGGTAAATGGTAGCTGGTAACTGCAAAACTACCGTTTAATGACATCACAAGGTGGAACAGAGCATTTTGAGCTTTGGAGATGTACAGACTAATAATGCAGGGTTACTCAAGCATGAGTGAATGAAACAAAACACAACTCCAGGTCTGTTTTTGAGGAGGTAACATCATTTGTACTTTTTTGAGCTCTTAACCGCGTTGGAATGTTTCACTCATTAAAAACATACCTGGAGTTGTTGTTCTCGTCCTTCATGCCGGGTTCAGTAATCCTCTGTAAAAAGTTGTTTGTCTCTAAACCTCACAAAACTCGTGGTTTGAAATTTCAATAGAGTAATTGATACTGCGCAAAATTGACTTTTTTGAGCTCTTAACCATGTTGTTTACCTCATAAAAAAAAAAAAAAGAAAACAATCTAGGCAGAGCATATCCATGGAAACAAGTGACAAGTTACATAGTGCACCTTTAAAGAAGACGTTACACTTTTTCCCCCAAGTAGTTAGTATTGTAAAATAAAGATCAACGTATGTTTACTAGTACATACTCAGCAATTTGACCAAAAATCAAATAAAATAAACTCTTGATGGGAGAGACATACAGTATCTGAGATGATGAACCTACCTGGAGTTGTATTTTCCTTATTTCACATTTGCAGGTTTTAGGAGCCTTGTTCACTAGATCCGCTCGCTCTAAGCAAGTTGTGATTTTATGCCAATTATCGCACCACAGATAGAAACCCACAAGTCTTTGCAAGCTGTTTTTAGTCCATAAATCATCGCCAACCTTGGGAGAATTTCTGCTCTAAAATTGTAAAAATTGTATTTACATACAACTACATACATTTATTATCATGCTGGGCACTGTCTAAATACATGTTTTCATTTATTTTTCAGTTTTAATTATTCCCACTACAGATGATGTACCAACCCCAGAAGAGCATACTCAGAAAACCACGTCTTACAGTATGACACTAAACAGCTTTACCTTACATTTATTAACATCGTTTTATAGCTCAAAAAATATCTATAAAAAGAAAATAACAGGCATTCTGGCCGTGGGTCCCCTCTCCACAGACCTGACAACTAACTTGGTCTGGTTTGGTGTCCATAAAGTTAGAAAGATTTAATGCCATACCGTGAAACATTCTGGCCAAAGCAATAAAGTCTTCCTGGAGAAAAGCGTTTGACTGACCATCCACCAGAAAAGTTACAGAATGCCCTTTAAAGCTATGGTACTGTACTTTATCCTTGTATAAATGGTGGCTATGTTTTACATGCACACAAAAAAATCTGATCTGATTTCTGAAGTTATCAGATTACTGGAATTGGTAATCAGATTTCTTGCACAGTGTTCACACCAAAAAGGGCACTGATTCTATCCACTGATTTTTCATGTTCATATAAACAGACCAAAAAGTGCGTTTGGCTTTTTGTTAAAGAGGGGGTATTATGCGTGATATTATGTAATGTTCCCTCATCAAAAACATGCCTGCAGAGGTTTTAAATGTCATCCATGCATTTTTCAGTAAATGCTCCCACACAACTCTCCATAAACGTACAAAAGCATGATACAAAACTGTACACAACAACTTGGCAAACCTGATGCGATGTGCGGTAGTTTCATTAGTGCTGCACTGTGATTTGCACGCTCATGGTATTATGATAGTGCTCTGAAGAGGGAGTAACTTAGCGTGGAGAGCCAAAGGAGGAGAGACTCAGAGCATCAAAAACCTGGTGTAGACGGCTACTGGTTCGCCTGTATTCAGCCTCACGTTTTACTATATGTAGTTTTATGTATTTTAACATGTTACTGTGTGTGTGTGTGCGTGTGTGCGTGCGTGCGTGTGTGTGTGGGTGTGGGTGTGTGGGTGTGAATGTGTGTGCGTGTATGTGTGTGTGACTGTTTAGGTTGTTTGGTTGTGTGAGGTCAGGCAGCTGTGGGGGCTGGTTGGGTGGGTGGAAGGATATGTGGGGTTGTTTTTAATCACTGTAAAGCACTTTGTGTTACATTTTTGTATGAAAAGTACTTTATAAATAAAGTTTGATTGATTGATGGATTGAAACACAAAAGTGAAACTTAAGAAACATTTTCAAAACAGTAAAAGTTAACATGGTGATCTAAACGTTTATGTGTTAGCAGTTAATACCTCATGAAAGACTTGTCCCTGATTTTACTCCATGTATTTGAGCGGAACTTGTCTTGCCTCAGATATACTGTAGCAGCTCTTGAGGTTAAAATTTGTGTACTGTCTTCAAAGTAGTTTATTGTCCGAGAATCAGAAGGTGAGTGATTAGCAGGGATGCACTGAAAACAAGTATTTTGAGTACTCACCAATACCGTGTACCGATACTGATACTAGATATTATTTTTACACAGGTTTGATTTATAGTGATAAATTTAATCTAACCTACTTTTTCATCTTAGAATACTAGTCCTGAAATCCTGGACTACCTCACAAACCGGCCCCAGTTTGTGAGAGCCAAGAACTGCGCGTCTGACCTACTGACCTGCAGTGTGGGGGCGCCCCAGGGCACTGTCCTCGCGCCCTTTCTTTTCACCCTCTACACTGCAGACTTCAGACATAACACGGACAGCTGCGTCCTGCAGAAGTTCTCTGATGACTCTGCCATCATTGGCTTCATCAAGGATGACGACGATGTGGAGTACAGAGGACTAGCACAGGACTTTGTGGACTGGTGTCAGCAGAACCACCTCATCATCAATGCAGGGAAGACCAAGGAGAAGGTGGTGGACTTCCGCAGACGCCACTCTACTGTCCCCTCAGTGAACATCCAGGGAAGGGACATTGAGAGAGTGGACTCTTACAAGTACCTGGGTGTTCATCTGAACAACAAACTGGACTGGACTCACAACACAGATGCACTGTACAGGAAGGGCCAGAGTCGGCTCTATCTCCTGAGGAGACTCAGGTCTTTTGGAGTGAGGGGGCCACTCGTGAAGACCTTCTATGACTCTGTGGTGGCATCAGCCATCCTGTACGGTGTGGTCTGCTGGAGCAGCAGCATCACAGAGAGGGAGAGGAAGAAGCTGGACAAGGTCATCAAGAAGTCCAGCTTCGTCCTGGGCTGTCCTCTGGACTAACCCTAACTCTAAGTGCAGCAGGTGGGGGACAAGAGGGTCCTGGCTAAGGTCATCTCTATGCTGGACCATGAGGGTCACCCCCTGCAGGACGCCCTGTCTGCTCTGGAGAGCAGCTTCAGTGACAGACTGATTCACCCTCGCTGTGTGAAGGAGAGGTTTCGCAGGTCTTTCCTTCCTGCTGCTGTCAGACTGTACAATGAACACTGTTAACACTGAACATCTGTCATTCAACTATATCCCTGTGCAATACAATTCACTTATGTCACTTTACTGATATTTATCCGAATGCTGCTGTACATAAACATGGTCATATTATTGTAAATAACATTATAATATACTGAAGTCACTTTACTGAGATTTATTCTGTTCATATGCTGCACTATTACTTTTATTGTACATAATCGTTTTTCTGGTATTTTATATTTTTGCTCCACCGAAACAGTGTGTTACATTAGAGTCTATTCTTAAATTATTTTTTAGCCATTATCTATTATCTTGTTTTATTGCATGTTCCGTTTTCTTGCTGTTCTTGAACTGTGCGTTGCAACACTGGAATTTCCCCACTGTGGGACTAATAAAGGCATATCTTATCTTATCTTATCTTATCTTATCACTGTAGTTTGTAATGCCAGTTATTGTTTATTTAGATGGCTTTAATATTTACCACTGTGCGGTTTGCACTAACTGCTCACGAGACACTTTCAGCATAACAGTGAGTTTTGTCTTACTCTTATCAGGGCCACACTTTTAAAAGCTCTGAACCCGCTCTCTATTCTGTCACTAAATTTGCCAATTGCAATAAGACACAATTCACGCACAAGAAAAAAAATCGGCAGCACCACTTCGCAATGTTAGAATGCTACTGTCGTAATCCCAAGCACTGCGCTTGTATCCTTTGTGAACTACAGAAATATTTGAGAGTTCTAAATATTTTCATAGTTCATGTGGCAGTCACATATGATTAGAGCTGAGCTTAATGTGCTGAACAATTAAAGTTCTCCTCACGGTCCAGAGTCACTGCTCAGCTCAGAGGCGAGTTGTGAGCGTCAAATACTGGCATTGGTATATCTCTAGTGATTAGTGACTTGGACCACTGCAAATGAACTAGTTCTGTTTTTTCCGTGTTTTTAAGACAGTAAAAAAATCTGGTACAGCGCCTTTTAATTTGTGCTACTCTGTTCTAAAGGTAGGTAGCATGTTTTTGATGATGACGAGAATGAATCAGCCTCCCCTCGTGTTTTACATACACCGTTGCTGCGTTGTGAACATAATGCATTGATTCACAAGCTCATAATGTGTGCGGAGCAGATGGTGGCTGTCAGATAATCCAGTGGACATTTGTTAGGCCTGTTTATACACAGGTTCCTCTGGTTCTACTGAGGTTTACACAGCTCACAGGAACAGAGGAGAGCGGGCCAGCACATCTGTCGGAGCTACGCTGTGACAGAGCTGTGGTACGCCAATCCTGAGGTCATGGGTTCGATTCTAGGTCTGTTGTGGTGTCCTTTGGCAAGACACTTCACCCACCTGACCTCAAGTCTGTGCGTACTGTACGAATGATGGTATTTGTGAGTGTGAATGCAGAGAGAGCGGGCCAGCACATCTGTCAGAACTGTGCTGTGACAGAGCCGTGGTACGCTAATCCTGAGGTCGGGGATTCAGTTCTAGGTCTGTTGTGGTGTCCTTTGGCAAGACACTTCACCCACCTGGCCTCAAGTCTGTGCGTACTGTACGAGTGATGATATTTGTGAGTGTGAATGCAGAGAGAGCGGGCCAGCACATCTGTCAGAGCTACACTGTGACAGAGCTGTGGTACGCTAGTTCTGAGGTCAGGGGTTCGATTCCAGGTCTGTTGTTGTGTTCTTCGGCAAGACACTTCACCCACCTGGCCTCAAGTCTGTGTGTAGTGTGTGAATGATGGCATTTGTGAGTGCGATGCAGAGAGAGTGGGCCAGCACATCTGTCAGAACTGTGCTGTGACAGAGCCGTGGTACACTAATCCTGAGGTCGGGGGTTCGATTCCGGGTCTGTTGTGGTGTCCTTTGGCAAGACACTTCACCCACCTGGCCCACCTATATGAATGATGGTATTTGTGAGTGTGAATGCAGTAAAGCAGGTGAAAGTTTGTCCATCACTATAATCCAGGATTTTTATAGACATTAGGGTTGTCAAAAGTATCAAAAATCAGATGCTAATTGTTACTAAAACTCAAAACAAAACTGGATACTTTTTTAAGCGGGTATCAATACTAAAAAAAAAAAAAACGTTAGAATGATCTTGAGCTGTACCAGAACAAGTATAAGAGCATAGACTAGTATACACCCATGGACCACTGTGGAACCTACCTGGACCACTGAGGGAGTACACAGATATAAGGCTGCATGGGAATATAAAAGAAAGTGCTATGATTTAATGTTGAAACTGACATTCTGTTATCTAAATAAAGATTTATTATTATTATTATGTATTTATTTATTTATTTATTTATTTATTTTTTTAATGATCGTGGCATCAGAATCTGAATTGAGGCAACATTATAACAAAACTTTAAACTCACAAGAATACATTTTGCATAATATAGGACCTTAAATCTTGTGGAGCAATAACTGTAACTGTAATAGATAAATGTTAATATAGGTTTAATTGCAACATCATTTTATTCCCATAGCTATGGTGTTCTACTGAAAACTTAAAGTCTAACTAGAATTGGGTGAAAAATGTCTACTTTGTAAGACTCTTGCCACTGGAAAACTAATGCAGTGGTCAAATTATTTTAAGTTTTTTCATGAAAGCTTTTGAAAAAAAAATATGTACTGCGTAACTGTGTCTATTTCATAATTCCAAAGAAAGTACTAACAGGCAAAAATGCAATAGCAAAGGTCACCTCTAGATGATGAGCAGATGAGAGTTTTATGAGTAGAAAAGCCATTGTAAATAATTGTATATTTCCATCTTTGATAGTTTAGTTTGATCAAAATGTCAACGTCAGATGTGGTATTGTGGGTAAATAACGTTTACATGTTCTCCCTGTGACTGTACACCTTAGTTTAATAAAAAGTGCTTGTGAGTCTTTTCCCTGGCAATATATTCTCCTAAGGGAGCAGTAGGTGGATCTTAGTTCTGCTTTAAGGGTCCTATATTATGCAAAATTGGCTCTTGTGAGCTTTAAGATATGTTAGCATGTTTTTACCTCATCAAAAACATACCTGGAGTTGTGTTTTGTTTCATTCAGAGAGACATGTTTGAGTAATCCTTCATTATTAGGTAGCCTGCACCTCCAAAGCTCAAAATGCTTCACCTTGTGATGTCATGAAGCGGTAGTGTTCAAGTTAGCAGATATCTTTTACTTTAGTTTAATAGAGATTAGCTATTCCAGGGCTGAAACTATCCAAATGATTCAAGTGACGGTCTATGGAGTTTAAAAACATAGTGGAGCTCTTCCTTTATTTCCAAATGACATCACAAGGTGGAACAGAGTGGTTTCTGTTCAAGACAAGAACTCAGCCTAAATATACAAGGTTTGTGTGTTAAACATGTGCGAATGAAACAAAACACAGTTCCAGGTATGTTTGTGATGAGCAAACAACATTATAACACAGATCAGAAAATAGCGTAATATGGGTCCTTTAACCCCTTAAGGTACATTGAATTTTCTGGGTGGACAAAGTTAGTTGACCGAAAACTATTGCTAATATGATTATGACATTTAATGCAAGAATGTATCAGCTATATAAACAAATCGAGCTTCCATAACTTGGTTCACCTGAAATTGACATAATGGTCTCCCTGCACTAGAAAAATACACTGACATACGGCAACCTACCCTTCACCTGCGACATTTAAATTGCCCCCAGCTTACATCATTCTAACCTGGGGGGCATAGTTACACGTTTAAATCTTGCCTGCGATTACCAGTGACCGGAAGAACCACGGGAGGAGCCAGCCCAGGGAGCTGCTTTGACGTATTAATAGAAATGTAATGTCTAGATTTTAAGATGCGTTTAAATAAGAATACAAGCTCAATATGATTCATCTGTCTAATTGTATTTACCTCAGATGATCCAAAGCAGATTAAAGGATTCTTACTCCGAGTCCTGGCTCCCGCACAAACAACATCACAACAAATAGAAAGCAACTCGTATGGTAAAAATTAAAGAGCCATAATGAGACAGGATGTATCTGCTATTACAACAGTTCTTTCACTTTGCATCTAGTCATGCATTTGAAACAAAGCAGGGTTGTGCTAGGTGAGAAATTATAGTTCTATTATAGCAGGGCATGCACACAGGACAGATGGGCACTATGGACCTGGTGGGTCTGAGAGTTATGGATGCTACAGACTGGACACACTTGGGTTTGGCAGAGAGGCTCAGAGCTTATACACAGTTGCTGTTATATGGCTCATTTAGGCTTTAGATAAAATCTGATGACCCAGATATGACGTGAAATTCTATAGGCCTACTGATTAATTCATTCATGAATTTACTGACAGTGACTGGTCATGCTTACTTTTTGCTTTGGGTCGCAAACCTATACATTGCTAACCTGACTGAAATGCATAGTATTGAGTTCATCAATCTGGAGCGAATCTTGCTGTAAGCAAACTGGAAATCCAGTTGAGTGAAAAGCTCATCTTTCCTGCCCACAAATGCACAAAGAACGTACTTTCTGCTTCTTTTTTTGGAACAAAATAGTCAGTATTTTTGCTAAAATAGATTGATGTCCATCTGTCTCCCCATGTTTGTTTTTGTCAGTTTGGGCACTTCAGCTTTGGCTTTCACTCAAACCACAATGCTGAGCTGAACTGGACTGAACCATTGCTCACTGGGCCCAGTCACAAAAGCGGGAGCCAAGCCAGGTGGGTTCTTGTGAGTTTGGGAACTCACAAATATCGTGAGAATTTGTCAGCAATCATAAATTTTTCACACGCCTGAGAGAGTGGCAGCTGGGTACAGTAGCTCCTGCGTTTTTTCTTGTTAACATCTACCTTTTAAGGTACTCTTGTGTGCACTTTAAGTTTTTGTACTTTATCTTTATTTACACAAATCATTTCCCTTGTGGATCAATAAAGTTTGTCTAAGTCTAAGTCTAAATGTGTTTATGCATGGATAACCACAGCATCAAAACTATAGCAAACCAAAAAATCTCTATGTCAAAAACACAAATTATCCAAGGATATAACAATACTATCAAATACAGTATAAAATTGTACACTTTATTAATTACAGTGAGGAAATTGACTTTTGCATTGACCCATTCTTTAATCGCTAGGTTGCTAGGGCAACATGTCCCGGGTACACATCTCCACAGATCTTGGAGGCCCCTTCCTTGAATTAACTTCATAAGCACATTACATGCATCACAATCAAATAAACCCCTCGAAGAACCGCCACCTTAACATGATGGAGGGGTTTGAGTGCCCGAATGATCCCGAGAGCTATGTTATCGATGGCTTTATGCCCCTGGTAGGGTCACCCAAGGCAACCAGGTCCGGGTCAGACTAAGAGTGGTTCAAATGCCCCTTATAATGAGTTTAAGAAAGAGGCCAGTTACAGTTAGAGCCTCATTTATAAGGTACTAGATAGTAACCACTTTAGTTAATTAACACATTTCTTTCCATTAATATAAAATAAAAATAAAGATCTGTGAAACAATGGAAGCTAATGTCAAGAACTAAAAATGTGCTTTCATAATTAATTAGAGTCTCATTTGTAAGCTACCAGGGAGTAACTGCAGTAGTTAATTAACACATTTCTTTCCATGGATATATTGTACAAAGTAATAGAAAAAAAAAAAAAAGTATCCAAAATGCAAAATAAAGCCCCTTTAAACATTTTAAGCTAATGTTACTAGCATTAGCTTATCTGTCACAGGCAGTGACATAAAAATGTCAAGAACTAAAAATGTGCTTTCATATCCTTTAACAACAGTGCCTTAATTAGAGCCTCATTTGTAAACCACCAGAGAATAACCACATCATTTCTTCAGCTCCATGAATATGTTCTACAAAGTAGTATAAAAATAAATCCTCAAAATGCTAAATAAACTCATTTTAAACATTTGAAACAAATGTTAGTAGCATTAGCTTATCCATTATAGGTAAAACATCAAATATGCCAAAAAAGTTATACTTTCTGTGACAACATATTAGAGCCTCATTTGTAAGCTACCTAGAGTAACCACACTAGTTAATGAACTTTTGTTTTCGATTATTGTATTGCGCAAAGTGATATAAAAATGTCCCCAACATGCAAAATAAAGCCTACTCCACACTGGTTCATTTCAGTTTTCCAATATAATTTCCAAATAAAGGTTCTTTTTAACAGAGTAGTATTAATGGGACAGTAAATAGGGACGAGGGGGCCTATATACTTTTAAGGACCTGGGGATGTTGGACTGCAGATGACGCTATTCCCCTTCCAATGCAGGTAGAATGGTGCCCAAATTTTTGTAAATCTGCTGGAGACACTTCTTCTGAAGAAGGATGCAGAAGACATCCGAAACATGTCAAAGTATGTGTAAACAACACACTGGTCTGTTAAAAAGAACCTTTATTTGGAAACAAAATAAAGGTGCATTGTGTAACTTTTCTGGGGAGATGTTTTTGCATTGTCTTGATAATGTTAAAATGTTGTTACCTCCTCAAAAACAGACCTGGAGTTGTGTTTTGTTTCATCCACACGTGTTTGAATAAGCCTTAATTATTAGTCTGTCTACATCTCCAAAGCTCAAAATGCTCTGTTCCACCTTGTGATGTCATGAAGTGTTGGTTTCAAGTTAATGGCTATCTTTCACATTTAGTTCAGTAGAGATTGGCAATTCCAGGGTTGAAATTATCCAAATAATTCTAATGAAGGTGTGTGGGGTTTAAAAACACAGTGAAGCACTTCCTGTATTACCACATGACATCACAAGTAGAAACAGAGTGTTTTCATTTTGAGAGAAGAACTCAGCCTAAATATGTTGGATTTGTGTGTTAAACATGTGAATGAAACAGCACACAACTCCAGGTCTGTTTGTGATGGGGAAAAAATATAACATCGATCCGAAAATAGCGTAATAACTTTAATCTAATGTTACTAGCATTAGCTTGTCTACACATCAAATATGCCAAGAACTAAAAGAAATGCTTAATTATTTCTTTGACAACAATGACTTAATTAGAGCCTCATTTGTAAGGTACCAGGCAGCAACCAAACTAGTTAATTAACACATTTCTGTTGGGTGTGGTATAAAAATAAATCCTCAAAATGCAGAATAAAGTCCCTTGCATATTTAAGAAGTCGCGTTAGTTTATCTTTTACAGCTAACAACATCAGATATTCCAAAAATATTCCACCTTCTTCAACAATCAG
This sequence comes from Taenioides sp. WSHXM2023, assembly GCA_029959045.1. NCBI lineage: Eukaryota > Metazoa > Chordata > Actinopteri > Gobiiformes > Gobiidae > Taenioides > Taenioides sp. WSHXM2023. The sequence goes on from CM057091.1 coordinate 29,625,313, forward strand.
TTAATTGGGGCCTTATTTGGAAGCTACCACTGTGAACTTCTCAAGTTAAATAACACATTTTCTGCCAACACAGCTGTATAAAGAATAATGTAAGAAAAAACATCATTAAAGAAGTCCTGTGAATCCTGCTCAATATCAGAGCCCTTTACCGAATACAGTTGAGGATAATGGACTCATTTGGGCCACACTTTTCTCGCCTATTTCCTTGGACCTCCTTAATGGTCTTGTTTTGCTCTTTGCTGTCACGGTGCAGCAGGCTCAGGGAGGTTACATAAGGTTTGAATCTTTCAGGCCAGACGCAGAAAAGACTATATCTCTTTGTGTGCATTATCCTCCGTTTTTACAACTGGCTCTCAAATGCACTGAGAGCTTGAGACAGATGTGAGTAAATGGGGGATGACAGGCCTGAGTTCTTTGGTTCGGTTCATTTAATATGCCCGTAGGTTGGATTCACATCTCAAAACATGACAGATGCTTTAGAGACACTATTAAAGCAGACCTCTTATGATTGAATTGACTTTGTAGAGCGTTTAACCATGTGATAGTTGTTTCCACTTCTCATGTACCTTCTCAAAGTTGTATTTGAAGTGATTTGTGCATGTCTGAGCAATCTTTAAATCGCTTATTTTCAAAACGTCATATTTACAGCAACGTCAGCTCCCACTGTGCACTGCAGTTTCCTAACACGAACGTTATTGGACTTTTTTTTTTTTTTTTTTTTATTAAATGTGCATTGTGTAACTTTTCTGGTGGAAGGTCCATCACCTACTTGTTTCTATGGATATGGCATTTCTCTGCTTGGAAGAGATGACACCTTACATTTATGCAATTACAGGTGGTTTCATAGCTCAAAAGTACCTAGAAAAACAGGCATTCTGACTGTGAGCGGGGTGGCCTTTCCACAGATCTGACCTGTAATTTGGTTTGGTCTAAGAAAGGTTTAATACCATACTGTGAAATATTAACATCTGCAATAACATCTCCATGGAGAAAAGCATTTGACAGACCTCCACCAGAAAAGTTACACAATGCACCTTCACTAGAATCATTTGGATAATTTCAGCCCAGGAATCGCCAATCTCTACTGAACAAAAGATAAAAGGTAGCTGTTAATTTGAAAACTACCATTTCATGACATCACAAAATGGAACAGAGCATTTTGAGCTTTGGAGATGTAGACAGACTAATAATGCAGGATTACTCAAATGTATGAATGAAACAAAACACAGCTCCAGGTCTGTTTTTGATTAGGTAACAACATTATAACACAGCTTTAATCCCACATGAGTCGATTTTTCATAAAGTTACATTTCTCTCCTCGCTTTGCTGTTGGACCAAACTTTCCTTTTTGGTGTGCATGTAAAAAACACAGCCATTGTGCAGGTTTAAATCAAATCTGAAAAAGTTGAACTCCTCCGAAATATTTCTCTGACTTCATAAATGAGTGTTGCTCTGAAAGTACCACAATGAGATGGAAATTGCCTGAGCGCATTGCCAAATCAGTCCTCAGAAGTAATGAATTTTTAGTTGCGAAGAAATTCAGATTTAACTAGCAGTGCCTAGATGTTCCGATAAAAATACATTCAGCATTGTGTTTCAACCATTATGACCATTGACTACTGATTTTGAAATTTAAAATTCAAGACAGGAGATTGAAAATTTAATAGCTAAAGTTGTATAATTTTTAGTTAGATTTTAAAGTTCCTATATGACACAAAATGGATTCCTGTGAGCTTTAAGCTGTGTTATAATGCTGTTACCTCATCAAAAACATACCTGAAGTTGATTCAAATGATTCTAGTGAAAGTGTATGGAGTTTAAAAACACAGTGGAGCATGGACCTGTATTACCACATGACATCACAAGGAGTGTTTTCTGTTTGAGAGAAGAACTCAGCCTAAATATGCAGGATTTGTGTGTTAAACTCATCTCCAGGTATGTTTCTGATGAGGAGACAACATTATAACAAAAATCAGAAAATAGCCTAACATGGCCACTTTAAATGAGAAGAAAATGTGTACAGATTGAGATGATTTTGAAAAGTACAAAGAAGGAACTATGAATGGGTAAAAGGCAGCTGAGGTTAGAGCTACCAGGAAACAGCTGAAGATCTCAACATTTTTAAAATATGCAAAACTGTAAAACTGAATATTTTCCTGGCAGTTAAATAGTAAACTTTACCATGTTAACTTGTTTTGATAAGATCAAAAGGTTATTTGTTGGGGTTAAAATGAGGTTAAAAATAAAGTAATCTATCTCCTATCTCCATGGAGACCAGCAAGTTTAGAAAAGCTTTTGATCCTGTTACTTATTGTTGTTATTTGCCGTACCTACTCTCTGTGTTTTTTGTGACTTTTATCTGTGAAAAGTGTGATATAAATAAAGTTTATTTACTTACTAGCTGATGGACACACTAGGACACCTACTTTTCAGAGCTTTAAATCATCTTATAGCCGTTCTCCCTTCTCATTTGCCCTCTGGAAGTTGTATTTGGAGTGATTCATGCATGTTGGAGTAAATTTTTAATCACTACAGTATCAACTAACATGAACATGAACTTTCACACAGGCAGTGGCTCCCTCTTTTCTGCATCACTTGTGGAAAAAACAAAAACTAAAACACAACACTACCCACTCCAGTCCATTTTTCCCACAATAATTTAGCTCCATAAAATGCTTCGTTAGAAAAGAAAAACAGGTATTTATACAACTGTACAGTTATATAAATATACTATACTGTAGTGTAATTTTCAAGACGCAATATTCCCGATCATGCCCTGTGGACTCTTTCTTTAATTAAATCGTTTTAGATGACTATTGCGATTTAAAACATAATGATTCACGGGTGTTTTACATTTGAACTACATAAGCAGGCATCTTTAACCACTGCCTTCAAAGCGGCGGTGGTGAGGCCCCTGCTGAAGAAGAGCAATTTAGATTTTAATGATTTTAACAACTACCGACCAGTGTCTAACTTACCATTTTTAAGCAAAATTTTAGAAAAACTTGTTTTTATCCAACTAAATTATTTTTTAGATGATTACAACGTTTTGGAAAAATTTCAATCTGGTTTTAGGGTGAACCACAGTACCGAGACTGCCTTGGCAAAGATTTTAAATGATTTTAGAATAAATTATGATTCACAAAAGGTGACTGTGTTGGTTCTACTGGATCTGAGCGCTGCCTTTGACACAGTAGACCACACTATTCTTTTAACTCGCCTAAAACATCTCGGCCTCTCCGGTGCTGTTCACAAATGGTTCACATCCTATCTCACAGACAGAACATTTATGGTGAGTGTAGACACACGCTCCTCCAAGGTCCATGGAATCACATGTGGTGTGCCCCAGGGTTCCATTTTAGGCCCTGTGCTTTTTAACTTGTACATGCTCCCTCTTGGTGGTGTCATCAGGAAACATGGAATCAACTTCCACAGTTATGCAGATGATACGCAGCTTTACATCTCCATGTCTTCTGATGACACCAGGCCAATGGATGCTCTTTTTAACTGTATTCTAGATATCAAATCCTGGATGGCAGAAAACTTTCTCCAGCTTAACCAGGACAAAACTGAGGTTTTAGTCATCGGTCCTGAGGCCCAGAGAGAGAAACTTTTACCCAAATTACAAGCACAGTCTTTTAACCCATCTTCTCAAGTGAAAAACCTGGGCGTCATTTTTGACTCTGAGCTGACTTTTATCCCACACATTAAAAACATCACAAAAATCGGTTTCTATCACCTAAAAAACATAGCCAGAGTCCGCCCCATTCTCTCTCGGGCCAACACGGAGACACTGATGCTTTTATCACCAGTCGAATAGACTACTGTAATGCCCTACTCTCTGGTCTTCCCAAAAAGAGTATTTCAGGTTTACAGTTATTACAAAATTCAGCAGCTCATGTCCTGACTAGGACCAGAGGGCGGGACCACATTACACCAGTTTTAAAATCACTGCATTGGCTCCCTGTGAGTTTCAGGATCGATTTTAAAGTTCTTTTACTGGTCTTTAAATGTCTTAATGGTCTTGGGCCTTCTTATCTTTCAGAACTGCTTTTACCTTACAAACCCTCGCGGACCCTGCGCTCCTCCGGCAGCAGGCTCCTGGTCATTCCCAAAGTCAGGGCACACACTCACGGAGAGGCGTCTTTCCAGCACTATGGCCCTCGTCTATGGAACAGCCTGCCGGAGGACCTCAGGGCTGCAGAGAACGTTCATGTTTTTAAGAGTAGGCTCAAGACTCACCTGTTTAACTTGGCCTTTGATTGAAATTTTATACTTTTACTTGTTTTATTATTCATATTTTATTCATTTATTTTTAGCTTTAACTCATATTCTTTTATCATTTTTAGGTTTTCCAGTGTTTCCTCTGTAGGAGCTCTCTTCACCGGGAGCAGTGGTCAGCCGCGGCTGCCGGGGTCTGTCCCGTGGACTCCTGGTGGAGGGATGGTGCTTGGGCCTCATCTCTCCGGGGGCCCTGTGGCGGTTCCTGGTGGAGGTGGATGGCTCTCTGCTACTGGTGTAGACGGCTCCTCTGGTGGTGCTTTCTCAACTGGTTCGCCTGTATTCAGCCTCACATTTCACATTTTACTATGTGTAGTTTTATGTATTTTAGCATGTTAGAGAGTGTGTATGCGTGTGTGTGTGTGTGTGTGTGTGTGTGTGTGTGTGTGTGTGTGTGTGTGTGTGTGTGTGTGTGTGTGTGTGTGTGTGTGTGCGCATGCATGTGTGTGTGTTACTGTTTGGGTTGCTTGGTTGTGTGGGGTCGGGCAGCTCTGGGGCTGGTTGGTTGGGTGGAAGGAAATGTGGGGTTGTTTTTAATCACTGTAAAGCACTTTGTGTTACATTTTTGTATGAAAAGCGCTTTATAAATAAAATTTGATTGATTGATTGATTGATTGATTGATTGATTGATTGATTGATTGAACATCTGTGGAGAGGCAACACCGCTCACAGTAAGAATGGCTTTTTTTTTTTTTTTTTTTTTTTAATTTGTTTCATTCAAGACTTACTTTTGCAATTCAGAACTTATTCCACTATTGCCACTGCTGTCCCATTGCAGCACCTGGTATTCTCGGGGTCTCTCATTCACCAGCTGAGATTGGCCATTGAGGTTGGTATGGTCATAATTTCACATAATACACACCATATACAGACTTACCTCACCCCATGGTTGTTGTGAGACCTGCTGTCCCCGTCCACACACCCAGATGGGCACACTTCCTCTGGAGCAGTGCTCAGTGGAGCTGTGGTGAGGTCACCTGGACAGCCTGGCAGAGGGACACTTTTGGCACCTGGACCTGTTGTGTGGATTCACTTTGTTCCAACTTGGAGCAGAGACAGAATGCACAGCCCCTCATGTGGCTCTCCAGTGGAAACTAGAACATCAGCTGTCCTGGTTTGATAAATAACAATGAGAGCGACTATTCTCAAATATATGGTGCAACATGTTCAAAGAAACACAACATCTTACCTCCTGTACAATACACTGGGGTAGAGCAGGTTAAGCTCCCCAGAGAAGGAGACCAATAGACTACTGTTACAAAGAGAAGGTTTTGATATTTACTCTTTTCATACACTTGACTGCTAGTGGCTTGTATCAAGAATATGAGCTAATACATAAATAATAATGCATTTGTTGCATATAGCACTTTTCAATTCCGTGCATTATTCATTCACTCCATACTGGGTGATAAATTACTATGTTGCCATGGCTGCTCTGAGCTCCACTCACAGCCTCACTCAGTCCCGTTCTACTAGGCAATGTGGGTGAAGTGTCTTGCCTAAGGACCATAGACTGTATAAAGAAGTGGACTAAGGGAGTGTGACGTCACCCACAGTGTTTGGCCCCAGTCAAATGAAGCTCGTCAAGGCTAGCAGTTATAAGGGCGAATTTGGAGCCAAGTTCATATTTGGAATTCTGACCGTGAGTATCATAGCAGGCTGTTGAAGGTAGCAATGCCCCTTCGCTCGCTTAGCAATGCTGTCAATCAAACCTGTTGCTAAAGCCAGTGGGAGAGACCTTGGAGAAAGAAGGCATCTGATTTGTATGTTATTAATGTTCATTTTTTTGATCTATGGACAAAATAGGGTAATTAAAACACCGGGATCATGTAGAGGGGATTCATTTAAACAACATTTAAAAACCAAAATGACATATCCCAAATTATACACCCTGACCAGACTGGGTTTATTACTGGCAGGTATTATGGGGATAATATTCGTCGTCTGTTAAATATAATCTCTCATTTGAAGGATGGAAATTTGGAATCTGCGATCGTAGCTCTGGATGCACAGAAAGCTTTTGATAGAGTGTCATGGCAATGCTAAACCTCCACCCTCCAATGTAACATCAGAGGAAAGGAAGGCCATCGCTGCTCTGGAGAAGGACCACAGCATCAACATCCTCCCAGCTGACAAAGGGAGATGCACTGTGATCCTGAACTCAGCTGATTATGAGGCTAAGGTTAACAGCCTACTCACTGACACCACAACCTACGAATTACTAAAACGGGACCCCACCAATTTGTACAAAAAGAAGGTCATTGATTGCTTGCAGAAGCTGGAGAAGGAAGAAATCATTGATCGACAGCTATATTACAGACTGTACCCTGGTGACGCCATCCCTGGCATCTATGGCCTCCCAAAGATCCACAAATAAGGAGTACCACTCAGACCCATTGTATGCAGCACAGACTCCATCACATACAATGTGGCCAAACACCTAAAAACCATCTTGGCTCCGCTGGTGGGTAACACGGAGCACCACATTGAGAACACAGCCGAATTTGTGAACAAAATCAAGCATCTCCAGTTTGACCGGGATGAGACTATGGTTTCCTTTGATGTGACCTCTCTTTTCACTTGTATCCCTACATTGGTAGCGGTGGAGGCAGCAAGGAGGAGACTACTGGAGGATACCAAGCTAGAAGAGAGAACCAAACTTTCACCCGAACAAATCTGCCAACTGCTGGAAATTTGTTTAAGTACCACCTATTTCCAGTTCAGAGGAAACTTCTACAGACAAATCCAAGGCTGTGCAATGGGCTCACCGGTCTCCCCGATCATTGCAAACTTATACATGGAACAATTTGAACAGAGTGCCCTGGCCTCATATCCAGGCACTCCACCCACGCACTGGTATCGCTTTGTTGATGATAATTTCTCAAAAATCAAAATTCAAGATTTGGAACCTTTTACTGCACATATCAATTCTGTAGATCCGAACATCAAATTCACACGTGAAGATGCCAAGGACAACACATTGGCCTTCTTAGACTGTGCAGTAACGATAAGAGAAGACCGGCGACTCCAGGTAGAGGTCTTCAAGAAGCCCACACACACCGACCAATATCTGCTTTTTGATTCACACCACCCACTTCAGCACAAACTGGGAGTCATTCGGACATTACAACACAGGGCCCAAGTGGTTCCTACAAGCGCAGAGGGAAAGGAGAAAGAAGAACAACACGTGGAGAAAGCCCTCTCCGTTTGTGGATATCCTAAATGGGCTTTCAATAAAACGAAGAGAGCAAAGAAACAGGACAACAGAGAACCAGAGCCCTGGAGAAGGGGTGTAACTATTCCTTACCTGGCTGGCGTTTCCGAAAAACTACAGAGGATCTTCAGACAACATGAAATCCCAGTCTATTTCAAACCCACAAACTGGTCCATCCTAAGGACAAAACACCGAGCCACAAACAAAGCAATGTGGTCTACTCCATTCAGTGTAGTGAAGACTGCAGTGAGCGCTACATTGGAGAAACAAAACAGCCACTTCACAAAAGGATGTATCAACACAGACGGGAAAACCAGGGTGGGCCGCAATCTGCCGTACATCTCCACCTAAAAGCCACAGGCCACTCCTTTGAGGACAGTGAGGTCCAGATCTTGGCCAGAGAAAAGAACTGGTTTGAGAGGGGATTTAAAGAAGCTATTTTTGTCAAGAAAGAGAATCCTTCCTTGAACAGAAATGGAGGTCTCAGACATCATTTGTCTCCCATCTATAACTCTATCCTCAAACCTAAATCAAAACAAACTGGGAAAACAATGGGACTAGCCAGGACATGTCCAGAGGTGTGAAAACACCCATCATGGCCCTGAATGGATATGCTAACTACTCCCCCACTCCCACTCCATATTGAATAGACACACCTAACTAACAGAAACTGTAAACAACTCCATATTGAATAGACTCACCTGACTAACAGAAACTGTAAATAAATATGTGTTGTCTCAGAGTAATTTTCATTGTAATTAAGCTCCTCCCTTCAAGCAGATATAAAGCAGTGTCCGCCAGCATCTGACCAGAACTGAGGAAGTAGCTTGGATGAGCTGCGAAACGTATTCGACCAAATAAACTCTGTGCAGTTGACAAATTAAATTTCTCCTTTTGCTATCTAATACAAACATTAAAACGATTTAAATTTGGTCCGAACTTCATAAATTGGGTGAAAACTCTTTACTCATCTTCACAGGCAGCAGTTAGGGTCAATGGCTATAGGTCAGGGAGATTTGCTTTAGAACGGGGGTGTAGGCAGGGTTGCTCACTGTCTCCCCTACTGTTCGCCATTAGTATTGAACCATTGGCCCAACTTATCAGAGACGACCATAATATTAAAGGGGTTACAATAAATGCAGAACAACATAAAATATCATTGTATGCAGATGATGTTCTGCTGTATCTCACTGAACCTGCATCAACAATCCCTTATTTGAAACATGTCATTGGTCAGTATGGATATTATTCTGGATATAAAGTGAACACTGATAAAACTGAAGTCATGGATGTAAATAATTTGGTCTCTGATCAAGTTAAACATCAAAGTGAATTTAGATGGCCAAAAGATGGTTTTAAATATCTTGGCATTTTTATTCCTTCTTCTCTAAGTGAACTATATAAATTCAATTACACTAAATATTTGGAATAAAGTTCGATCAATGTTTAGATTATCCAAACAAATCTCATCACTGTCAAATATTGGGCTCATGAAAACTTTTCCTCCCAATAGATTGGATACAGCCTTTAGAAAATGGTCAGGCTATAGTTTAACACGTCTTTATCAATTAATTAAAGATGGTAATATTAGGTCTTTTGAGCAGCTAAAAGTTGAATTTGGCATACCCAATACTGATTTTTTTAGGTACTTACAATTGCGATCATTTCTGACATCTCATCAAGATTGGGAAAGACTCCTGCATCCTCACCCTATAGAGCAATTCCTCATAAAACAAATAAATAGTGAAGACAAGAAAATAATCAGGAAATTTTATAATATATTATTGTCCCTATGTACTAATAATAATAATATATATATATATATATATATATATATATATATATATATATATATATATATATATAATCAATAGAGATGGGAAGCTGAGATGTTAATAAATATACCAGCGAATACTTGGGATGAGATATGTACAGAGTCACATCTGGCTACAAATTCAAACATTTGGCGAGAATTTAAGTGGAAGGTTGTCACCAGATTCTTTAGAACACCTGTTATAATGGCTAAAATGGGACCAATGCATTCTGGATTATGTTGGAGAAAATGCAGGTGTGCCCATGCTAACCATACCCATATATTTTGGCAATGTCCAAAATTAGAGTTCTTTTGGAAAGAAGTTTTTGATGCCCTTAAAGTTGTCTTTAAGCAGGAAGTACCAATGCCCCCTGCAGTGGCAATACTGGGAGCAATACCTGCTGGTATAACTCAACGAGATGAACAGTACCTCCTGAACATACTACTCACAGCTGCTTTAAAATGTATAACCATTAGATGGCTCCAACCACACCCACCGTCTTATAATATATGGATCCAGAAAATATGGGATATATATCAAATGGAGCAGATAACGTACTCTTTGAGGTTACAAAAACCTAATTTCAAAAAGCGCTGGAAACCTGTATTGCCTCTGTTAATGCAGTAATATCACGGTTTAAGGATTGGACCTAATATCTGTGTTATTACCCTGTGGTTTGTTTGTTTGTGTGTTTTTCTTGTTTTTGTTTTTGTTTTTTTTAAGTGAAAAAAGGGAAGTGTATGCTTTATGCATTGATGTAAATCATTGTATTATTGCTGAAAAAATAAATAAAAATTCAGTTTAAAAAAAACAAAAAACAAAATGACGAGGCTCACTGCAGCAATTACAGAGACGGGTGCCAATTTTTCGGTGTGAAGTGAGCCAGAGTTGATGGTGCTGAAAGGGTACCCGTGCTCACTTCCTATATGGAACAGCTAGCACGTTACCTATGCTAAGGACACAACAACAATTTGCACTACAGCCACTGTTGCCTGACTGTGGAAGCTGGTATCCTCTGCGGTCTCCCATCCAAATACTAACCAGGCTCATCCCTCCTGGCTTCTGAGACACTGACATTGACTGATGGTTTATTTCTAAATTCAACAACATTGTCTGTGTGTGATATGTGTATACTCTGTGTCAGCTTTGCAGGAAAAATACTTGATTGATTACGTCTAGTACAGATTCTGAGCATTCTTATCTCTATGTAGAGAAGGTGAGGCACCTGTCAGGTCCAGTGGTGCTCACAGCTGAACTCATGTGGAAAGGGGAAGCTGAGGCCACCAAATGAATATGAGGTTAGTAGTTAAGGCTACAGACCACGATTAATCACGTCTGAATCACTTCCAATTAATAATTAATACTTAATGGCCTATCTTCCTACATAAAACCTGTTAACCCGGCAGTCTATAAATTCAAACTTGGTATAAAATACTTGACATTCTTTCATTAGTTGTAACTATGGAATGTGGCAGGATTCCGAGTTAGCCAGCTAGCTAATTAGGTTCTACAAGATTGTACACACATGAAGAAAATTATCTCTATAAAATGTCCGTATATTCTTCTACTTGTTCGTACTCGACCCAGTATATTTCCCACAATGCATTTCACATAGCACATGCCCCTGCGGGCTCTGCTGTGACCCAGCATGCTCTGCTGTCTCATCGCCAAGTGCAAAGAGCAGCCAGTAGATACAGCGTGAATGGAACTCAGTGCAGTTAATGATCTATTGGTTTTATTTATTCTCTTCAGCGCTGCACATTTCCACACACAGACTGTCAGGTTACATGCAAAACATGCAGCAGGTGTTTCAGTGAACTAGAACCATTCAAACAAACGTTTTCAATGGGAAGAGTTCATACATTGCAACCATGGACTCTTCTTCATATCTTTAGCCAAGAAATACCTTGAATCAACCTGTTGTGAATATTACAGATGAGGAAAACCAGGGAAGACCCATCCCCTCACTGCATCTCCACACCTTCAATGTCACACTATTCACAAGTCAGAGCTTGGCAAACAAACTCAGTTCAGCTGTAGGGAAACATTAATGTGTACCGCACCAGTCATCAGAAATCATACAATACAATACAACATGTGTGAGGTAGTTCTTCATTTCACTTTCCCTCAAAATATTAAATGCATTTAAGGCACATGAATAAATGTATCAGTAAGCCATACATTTTGTATGTATTCTTTATTTTTTTAACAAATGATTGCTTTTTAACGCATTTCAAAGAAAACAGTCTCTCAGCCACCGTGCTGAGAAGTACATAAATCATAAATAAATCAAATTACAATGATCTGACTTTTGAAGTAAATACTGTAAATACCTTAAAAGTGATGTCCTACAGAGAAAAGGGTTACACTCGAGAAATTCTTATTTTGCACAGTGCTGTGGGCAAAATAAGAATTTAGCACTATTTTTATTTATTTAGAATAAATAAATAAAAATAGTGCTAACTATTCCATTAGGGTTCCTTCAAAAGCATATATTAGCAATATTCATTTTGAGTACTTTTTTTACTATAGAATACTTTGGTGTGTTTTTTTTGTTTTGGTTTGTTTTGTTTTTTATTAGTAGTGCCATCAGTTTAAAGGCGCACTTTGTTTTTTACAAAACACAGTTCTATTGCTGTTTTGTACCGTTGCAACTAAGATGGAAGATTTTTCAAGTAATGTTTGATTTACAGCATTACATCACAATCTTGATCACCAAACATGCTATGTTACTACTCAACTTGGCGTCTTCTTTCTCTTCAACAAATCGCTGGGTTCTGCTTGTATTTTCCTGAACATTAAGGCTCACTGATGCACCAAATATAAGCTCACATACGGTTGCTATAGTGATGTGTGTTGTGTAAGAGGAAATTCATATTTATTATAAATCAATACAACACAGTTGAGTTACATAATTATGCAACCAGCTGCAACAGGATAATCACACAAACAAATGCTGTACTCGCTTCTATGATTTTTCCACTCTAAAACTAAACTGTGCACTTACAGATGTTGCTTAGCACTGCTGCAGACGCTGGCTTCTTACTACATCCACACGTCCCTAAAAGTGTACAGACAGCGGCCATGCCAAAAGACAGTTAAAGTCCACTGTTTCCTGTTACATGAGTTAGCATTGTTTTACACTAACGGCAAGTCTAAAGCCCTAAATCTGTAACCTTAACCATTACATATTTGTACCTAAAACAAACTCCATGTAACATGCCTGTGTTATTTACACTATTGTGCATGTTGACAGTTAGCCTGAATATTTTATGACATGTTTTAAACTGTTTCCCCATGCAAGAAGTGTAGAGCAGAGACAAGAGAGTTCATTTCAAATTAGGACATTTTTAGAAATGTCCTAAAAACCTTTATGGGTAGACAAGCAGACTTGGGGTGGAGGTCAACATTTTGTTAATAACATTTTAATAACGCTACTTTTTATGCAAACTACATTACAAATGAGTATATTTATTTTTACTCACATTAATTGCATGTTTACTGAGCCATTCTGGAGTCAAATTAAAGAAACCAAGACCATATAGTTTATTAATATTTGTATTTGACACCATCTTTGTACAAACAGGGTTGTTTCTTCTCCTACACTGTATTTATGCAGCTGAGCCTTCAGGACTGTTCTTTTCTATGTCATTATTATAATGCATCTAGAAACCATATGAATGACTCATGACTGTGTACACATATGTAATGTGTGTCCAGGCTGAATTTACACTGGCTCCATCTGATATGAAATGCTCTCACTTCAAGAACTCTCTGGTTGCTACTATGGACCTTTGATCAAGCAGATTAACCAGAATATGGCATTAACCTTATGTGAGTTTGTTTCTAAATAAAATATCTTGGAATGAACAAGCATTCTTAATTTGAACGGGTTTGCCTCTCCACAGACTAATTGATTTGTAACTGAGGCTGGTGGCGACACCTGCTTGTCTCCATGGAGAGCATTAAGACCAGACCAGAAAAGGCAACAACAAGAAGTAGGTGGACACTCGTATTTATTTTATTTATTTATTTGACAGAGACAATCTAGTCATACATAGTCACAGGCAGAGCATGCATCGGATGCGATGCATATAGAGTGTGCAGCTATAGTGCTAATTCTCAACTCCTGTCCCTGGTTGGGCTTTTCCCTACAAACAGTTCTAAACAGTTTAAAAGCACAATCTTTAAACATTTCAGAAATTCCCACATTCAAACAAACATTCACATACACACACAATACAGTACTACTATATTTACAGGTGCGTACAGCTTTGGTTTGTTTTTTAACCTCGAGGTGAACAGCTGGAGCTTTGTTTTGCACTTTAGTTCAGGGGGTAGTGAGTTCCATACACACATACCCACCCACTACTGCTCTGCACCTATAAAATGAAAATAGTTCATTGCTTTCAGCCTATTTATTTAGGTGTCACTAGGCCGTTACTGTTGGGAATAGGAACTCAAATGAATTGTGGGTAAAGAAGGTGAAGTGTTTGCCCATAGGAACTAGAAACATACAGTTTCCAATCTACTCTGAGCACATATTGGTCTTGTCTACCTGGGGGAGAATACTTCAGCGCTATTACCAAGTCATACAAGTGTGGCCGTTGGGACTGGTAGGGCATCTGGTATAAAAATGTGATCAGAGTATGTTAAAAATGTTTAAAGGTCCACTTTTATGCAACTTTTTGGGGCTCTGTCACCTGCTTATTTCTATAGATATGTTATTGCTCTGCTGGAAATGTTCCACAGTGTGACATTAAACAGCTCTACTTTACATTTATTCTTTTACAGGTGGTTTTACAGCTCAACAATATAAAGAAAAACAGGCATTCTGACTGAGCGGGGTTGCCTCTCCACAGATCTGACCTGTAACTTGGTCTACATGATGATAGACATACCATACTGTGAAACATTCCAGATAAAATAATAACATCTCCATGGAGACAAGCATTGGATGGACCCTTGGCTAGAAAAGTTGCACGATGCGCCTTTAACACTTCTTTGCATGTGTCTTTGTCAATGTTTCTATGTTTTTTTTTCATGAATTACCATAATGACTTTTCATATCTTTTGCAAAATCAAATTTGACTGCATGTTCATTTCTCTTTACTTTATAGAAACAGCCAAAGTATAAAGTAAATGACAAATTATGTAAAGAGGAAACAGCAAAATGTTCTATTAAATAAACATCGCCACATCAAACACAAAAGCCAGCAGTCAAATTATTTTCAAAATGTAAATGCCTTTTTTCAATTTGTCTAAAAATGTCAGACAATTACAGGGTGCAGTGATTCTTTTGGTCATAGCTGTTTGATTTTTTTTTTGCCACCTGCTTGTTTCTATGGAGATTTTATTGCTTTGGTTGCAATGTTCTATTGCAAAAAATAGTGAGCGTGATCACCTCTCCACAGATTTGACTTGTAACTTCGTTTAGTGGCATCTCCTGCTTGTTCCTTAAAGATCTTGTAGCAAATTGTTCCTGTGTATTTGAACAAAATGTGTCATGCCCCAGTACAGATATATTATGTAAGCAGCTCTTGAGGTCAACATATGTCTGCTGTGCACTCTCTGCCTCTAATTATAAAGAATAGTAATCAGGAAGTGTGTGCCAGAATGCTAGTTGTTATTAGCTTTACCATGACGGCAAAACTCCGCTCTAGTTTTAAGAGTTGTGAAAACCACTTATAAACTCCATCACTGTGAATAATTAAGCTTGGAATGCATGTTAAAGGTGCACTATGTAACATTTTGGTTGGGAGTCCATCACCTGCTTGTTTCTATGGATATGTCAGTGCTCTGCCTGGAATGTTCCACAGTATGGAACTGGAATAAATGTATTTAATTACAGGTGGTTTTACTGCTCAAAAATACAGTACCTAGAAAAACAGGCATTCTGACTGTGAGCGGGGTCGCCTCTCCACAGATCTGACCTGTAACATAGTTTGGTTTGGTCTCCATAATGCCATACTGTGAAACATCTCCATGGAGAAAAGCATTTGGCGGACTCTCTACCAGAAAAGTTACACAATGCACCTTTAAGTGAGGGATAAGTAAAACTGCAAACTGTTTAAAATTAACAGGTTGTTTTTTTTTTATGCTTTTTTTTTTTTTTTTTTTTTTTTTTTTGGTCTAGTACTGCACCTTTAATATTTTGAATTAATAGAAGATTTTATGTGAAATATGAATGAGGAATTTACCCCACAGCCTTTGAACTGGGTGGAACTACAAAAAAAAAAAAAAAAAAAAAAAAAAAAAGATCATGCATCTTTCTGTAAGTGGGCAGTTGCCAGATGACTGCTGGCAGTTCCTGAACCTCCATCAGAAAAGTTACACAATAGCTCTTAATAATTGTTTCTGAAGCAAAAAAACACAAAATTTGGATTTGCAGTCAAAAGCTGCACTGCACCACCTGTTCCCACTCGAAACTGTGTCCACTCGTAATTGCTTTGCAGGATGGTTAAACACCTTTGGGGCTATATTACATAAATCATAAAAGTGTACGACCTAAAGGGAGACTCGTATTGACCCATAGTATTGAATCACCATTTCACATTCCACTTCTTTTACAGCAGCTATAACTAACA
The DNA here is from genome assembly GCA_029959045.1 of Taenioides sp. WSHXM2023. Lineage (NCBI taxonomy): Eukaryota > Metazoa > Chordata > Actinopteri > Gobiiformes > Gobiidae > Taenioides > Taenioides sp. WSHXM2023. Next base: position 29,641,209 of record CM057091.1, read on the forward strand.
CTGCACCAGGCTCCTGCTGCCAAGCTCAGAACAGACCCATTCTCTTCAAGCCATGAATGCATTTTTAAATCATGGTTTCCTCGTAGGGGTGGACGGTATAATCCAAAAGTGATGTCACGATTTTCTAGAGCCTTGATTACAGTTTCGCTGTTATCACGATTAATATATTTAGTTTGCCCGGTAAGTCCAAAATTATATCTCTGTCCTCCGTCGCGTCTTGAGCCAGAACCAAACATCATCGTCCAGTCAGAATGTTTATTTCAGTGACGCATGTGGAACGAAAGAGCTCATTGGTCAGCTATCATTTTGAAAAAAAAACTTCGCTCAACTCAGTTTAAAGGTGCACTGTGTAACCTTTCTGGTGGAGGGTCACTACTTGTCTCCATGGCGATGTTATTGCTTTGGCTGGAATGTGCCACAGTATGGTATTAGACTTTTCCATTTCCATAAAAACATATAAAACACATATGACGCCACCAAGCTAAGTTACAGGCCAGATCTATGGAGAGGTGACTGCACTCACAGTAAGAATTTATTTCAATGTATTTTTGAGCAATAAAAACAACTTGAATTGAATGAATGCAAGATGGATACTTTTAATGGTGTACTGTGGAATATTCCAGACAAAGCAATAACATCATCACAGAGACAAGGAAGTGGCGGACTCTCCCCCCAGAAAGTTACACAGTGCACCTTTAACAGAGTTTAGTGCTTCGCTCATTGACTCCTCAGAAATTCACAATGTTTTTCAGTTTTTTGTTTGTTTTTTTTTGCTTAATTTGTTTAACTGGCTAATCGATCTGTCAATCACACCTATCTGAACTCAGCGAGCTTCACCAGTGATCAGACTCACATTCATGAAGTATTAAAGAAGTTTGTTTTCTGGATCCCAGGTATTTAGGATCTGTATAATCTGTATAATGTTAGGAGGTAACTAAAGCTGCTGCATGTAAACACTTGAATGTTATTGGTTAATCCCACTTGTCACTCACTCAGAGGACGACTGAGGCTGACCAGTAGCTGACCCCCCCTGCGCTCTCATGTCACCTCCTACAGCATCGCTCGGCTTTGCACCTATTGGCATTGCACCTCACCTCATTTCATTACACACGTTATCAAGCAGACACTGTCATGGACGTCACAATCATTTCTTTTTTTTTATCACAATATCACCCAGCTCTACTAAACCGTCTTTGAGGCACTTCGTATTTTACAAAAAATATATATATTTACAATAGTATAAATCTTTAGATATAATTCATATGCAAATATGAAGCAAGCTTAGTGTTCATCGCAGGAGCTTTTGCTTTTTGTCTGCTTTCACTTTCAATCTAATCGTCCATACACCAGTGTATATGTGTCAGATGTGTTTGTTTGTTTGTTGTGTTGTTCCCCGTTAGCACAGTCAAGCTGTCACTGTTCCACCTGGGGTCCATTTTGTTCATGGTCTTTTCGAGTGACAGTGGGATTTGGAAATCAAATTAAATGTTTTTTAATGAACAGCTTCTGTCTTGTCTCGTCAGCGTTGTCTTTAATTTTGCCCTTTTGCTGCAACTTTCTTCCTTGTTAACACATGCACAGGTGGGAGCGATCAGAAAGAAATCACGTTACATCAGATGTCGCTGTTTACATGTCAGTTCATCAATCTGATAACTCCAGAATTCATATGTAATTTAAGTCCTAAAGACATGCATTATTGTTGTTGGACTTGAATACCTTTGCTTTGGAACTAAAATAATGACCACGTATGAGAGCACATACTGTAGGGTGCTCGCCATACTCCAACTACTCCAACTACTGGCAGCAGGGGGTATTACCATGGGGTAAAAACTCATCTTAACTAACAACATACATATTTGACATGGTAATACAAGCATGCAATTGTAATGAACACAGTGTGACGTCAGAAATGTTTAGAACAAGTCTGGCAAATATATATAAACTTAAAAACTGAGCAGGGTTTCAATCGGTGACGCAACAATCCTGGGAAAATTCAAACCAAGTGTTTTATGACGGCTCAGGGGGAGCGGAATTACTGCACAACATTCATCAAACAAGCATCACTGAAGCAAAATAAAACTCCAGGTATGTGTTTGATTAGGGAACAATGTAATAACAAGGTTGAAAGCTCAGAGTAAAGTAAATTTTGCATAATATGTGTCCTTTAAACGTGCACTGCGTAACATTTCTAGTGCAGGGTCTGCCACCTTTTTGTCTTCATGGAAATGGTATTGCTTTGTCTAGAATGTTCCACAGTATAGATCAGACCTATTTATTTATTTATTTATTTATTTATTTATTTATTTAAGCACTACACTGCATTACACTTCAGATCTGTGGAGAGCCGTCCCTATTCACATAAGGAATTATGATATTTTTGAGCAATAAAAAACAACTAATTAATAAATGCTAGATGGATATGTTAAATGTCATACCATGGAACATCCCAGGGAAAGCAATAACATCTCCATGGAGATAAGTAGGTAGCAGACCCTCCATCAGAAAAGATGTACAAGGTGAAAAAGCCTGAATAAAACAGGTCTACTTTGAATGGGTAAATATTAACATTTTAATGCTGTAATTAAATCTATTGAATGTCCCCTTTAAGATGAATATTCACAGAGCAGAATAGAGACGTGCCCCAGCTGTGTGCACTCAGACAGGAGCAGTGGAGGTGACTGTGGGCAGGTGGCACATGTCAGCTCCGGGGAACAGACACACACACACACACACAGCGTAGGAAGCCAGGGACCACACGGAGGTAAAGGCACTGACACTGGAAGGCAGATTCACTGGTTTGTACATGCTTTAGTATTCACCAGACATAAAGTGAAACATGCTGACTGAATTAGCAGTGATTAGTTTACACAGAACGAATATATTACCAAGGTCTTCTGATGTTCATGTAAGCAGAAGGAGCGAGTTGACTGAAGTGTAACTAATGAGATATGTATTGGAACACTGTATTGGAACCACCTGCTTGTCCCCATGGAGATGATTTGCTTTGGCTGAAATTTTTCACAGCATGGCATTAAACTTGTCTAGTAAAGTATATGTATGTGTAAAGTATACATTCTTACTGTGATTTGACCTATAATTTGGCCTGGTGTCAACTGCTAGTGTTATGCCATAGGGTAAAGGATAACAGTCACATTTTTATATAGTGCTTTTCCACCTTTGCACCCAAAGCGCTTTACAAGGAAACACTCACCCATCCACACACATATTCATACAGCAGTGTACGCAGATACTAGGGGTGAGGCGGGTTAAGTGTTTTCCCAAGGACATAACGACAGCATTCATCTGTGGGAGCTGGAATCACACAGCTCAACCGACGACGTTTATGTTGAGAGCAGGATCCGAACCGCCAATCTTCGGATCAGTGGACAGACGCACTACCAACTGAGCTACTGCCGCCCCGCCATACATTTTAAACATCTCTATGGAGACAAGCAGGTGATCGACCCTTTACCAGAAATGTTCCAATGATCCAATTGACTCTCTTACCTTGACTACAGTGTGTGAATAAATCAATCCACTACTACTTGAGAGGAAACAGAGCATAGCAACGCATTTGTCAGAAATGGTTTTCATATCCTGACATAGCACAGCATCTATATTGCAGAAGAAGAAAATATGTGGAGAGGAACATATAATGGAGAGTTTACAGTAGTGCTTTAGTCTGAAATATGGAGGGCACACTACAGAAGAAATAAAAACAGCTAAATGAGTCACACTTTCAAATTGTTATACATTCATCGAATTATTACATGCAGCATCAAAGTCATTTTAGTAAACCTACAATTAAGGATCGCATATAAACTCGTGGTTAAAAGTTAAAATTCTGCCTTTAACCAATTTTGGTTCAGCGTGGGTAACCATGGTAACTGATTTAGACTTCAGAGGATTTAGCAGTCATTAAAGATTTGAGAATTTGAAACTGTAGAGATATTCCCACTTAATAATGCCACTCAACTCCTCAACACCCAATTTGCTGCCAGTCTGGTATGCTCATTAACATGCACTACCAAGGTCCAAACTAAGGCCCTTAAATCAGTGTTTGTTGTCTGCTGAAAGTAGTAATTTATATATAAAATGTATGAAATTAATTCCTCTAACAACACAACCTCAAAAAAAACCCAAACATAGGTGTAATAGAGACCTGATATAAAAGTTCCAAGCTGAATTAAGATGGAATGGCTCAGTCACACCTCTTGCTAAATGTGCCTTCTTTTCTGTATCCTTCACTGTATCAAACCTTTGTTAGTAGCCCTCCACTTCTCAAGAGATGGATTCAAATATTTTGAACTAAAAATAAATTTCAACCACCCTGTATAATTGTGGCGTTTCTGAGCTCAAAGTGGTCAGATCCACCAGTTCATGTCATGCAGTGGTACTCCAGGAAGTTTGTTTCTATTTTAAACACCTTCATCAGATTCAGTTGTGTTATTTTACTGCTCAAACTGCATTCACTTTAATACATCAAACTTGTAGCCATTCTTTTAAACCTTTGTCAACTCCTCAGTGCAGTAAAGGACTGCTGACAACAGTAACAGATTGTATGCACTGACACTGAATTGCTTTTTTATTTGTTGTTTTCATATGCCTATACTTGTACATCATTTTAATGAAAGGCGCTGTACCGCATTTTGACTGTAAAAAATGTGAAAAACAGACTTATTTCATCTTAAATTGTTTACAGCACTCCAGAGATATTGTTCACTTTCCTATCACATTTGCCACATTTACATGAGAGCTTTAATTCCAAATAAAAATAATTTAATTCTGAATAAAAAATGTTTTAAAAAGACCTTGTGAACACTTAACTGCTAATGAAAATGATTATTCGGAATTAAACTTAATTCTGAAGTAAGTGGATGGTTTATTCCGCATGTTTGTTTGGTTGCCCTTCTGATGCGATGCGGATGATCCAGGTCCACCAGTCCTTGCTTCGGTCCTTCTCCGACACTCTTCCCTTCTCCTCCTCAGCTGAAAGATGTAAAGCGTGATGATATTTCTCGAGCTGCTGCTTAATTATCATCAGAACAACTGTTAAAAAAAAAAAAGTTTGCATCATGTTTGTGTCCATGGCGTAACGACAAACCAAGATGACAAAAAAGGGGATAGCTGAAGTGTACATTCATGTCCCTGTCCAATCAGAACCCTTCCTGACCCTCAGACATTGAGCGGAATTAAATAAACACAATTTAACCCATTTTTTCCCTTATAAACCTCAATTTGGAATTATTATTTCCATGTAAACTCAAAGAGAATATTTTTAATTCTGAACCACGGCCCAATGACGTCATCACACAGCGCTGTTTGTTTACATGTCGTGCTGCATAGCTAATGCTTTTAGCGGACAATATAAGTCCAGCAGCATGAAATATCTCTTAAATAGTGAGACAGATATGAGTTCTGCTGCGATACAGCTCAGAGCAGTGAGGACAGACAAGGCTGCAAAACTTCTGTCGCTGTCCACAGTCCTTATCAAAGGTAAGTGCGTATTCGCCATATGTTTTAGAGTGGACTTTATTCACTGTTTTCCTTGTATGAGTAACATCAGTGCACCTGACAGGGCTTGTATAGTGAAGTCGTGCATGTGTGTGCAACTGTGTCGTGCTTTGTTCCATCTCCTCCAACCGGGACTTCTCAGTTTCGTACAAATTGTTTTGCTTCCGGTTAACAGTTGGATCCTGTAGTTTTTCTAATCTTATTAGCAGTGGCCACAGCTTATGAAAAAAGTAGTTTGCTACAAAGAGTTAATCTCGCAATAAAAAAAAAAGAACATTGTTAAAATAGTTTTGTGTTAACTCTTTAATAACACGATATTTTTGACAGCACCAATTAATTCACGATTAAAAAGCATCATGTAAACGTGGCCATTATTAGCATCCGATTTATTCACAATAATGGTATCAACATGTAGCACGCGGACATCGCATTTTCTGGTTTGTGGAGGATAAAACGCTTAATGCACACAGAGGTCTCATTTTGACCTTTTATATAATATATTTGCATTGGGGCAAATATAATTTACTTAATGACATCGCAAAAATTACACACAGTTCCTTTAAAACATAATATATGCATGACTTCTAGTCATGCATAAAACAGCACAAAACATGAAAATATGGTAGGTTTGTATTCCTGAGCAGTTTGTTAACCTTCTTACATGTTTTGAGCCATCGGGTTTGTAGTATAGGCTACTGTAAACAGGATAAACAGGAGACAGCAGCAAAGTGACCCACGTCATCATAAAACATATTTTACATTCACCCCCAGGTACAAATCTGACAACAAATTGGTCATGAAAATCCTTTCAGACCAAATCTCAAACAGTCCCAGGCTTTCATTTGCTCTCCATGTGCAGTCACGGACACATTTAATCCCATTGCACAACATGTATCAGGTTGTGGTGGCCTCGGAGGCAGAGCTTAAATGAATTGTGTCCCTTAAATCAAATAGAAAGCTGCCGATGTTGATTCCAGCGCTCAAGTCTTTACCGGTGCAGTGTGTCGTCTTACCTGGTTAGCTCACCACTTCTCTTCAAAGGAACCTGCATGGGATTTTCAGACATCCAGAAAGCTCAAAGACATCTGATGTGTAGAGGGGAACGGAGGTAACCTCTCCCCCACAGGCTGGACACATACATCAGGCCTCCAGAAGAGGACATATAATAAATCTCCTGCTAATGGCTGCTTTGAAGCTTGTAGCTATAATTTAACTTTTTTTTAATTTATTTATTTTTTTTAATGCCCATTGAAGCAGCGTATTGTATGCACTAAAACTGAATTACTTTAACAGGTGACACAACATATTGAACTCATACTTTATTAAGCATGACCCAAGCTTAGTAACTATTTAAATGGAACGTTACCTGCACGATTCCATGGAATAAAGAGTTAAAACCATACTTTGAAACATTCTCCATGGAGACAGATACGTTTTATGCCATACTGTTTATCATACGAAACAAACAACATTTCCATGCAAACAAGCAGGAGGAAAAATGGGAGAGCTAGGTTTTTCAGGGCAATAAACATAACCAAAATAAACCTGATCTGGTTAACTGGTTATATATGCTGCCATATCTGGTTAGCTCGCCACTTCTTTTCAAAGACATCTGCAGGGGATTTTCAGACATCCAGAAAGCACACAGACATCCGATTCATGTATAGGGGAGTAGAGCCGGCTTTTCCCCCAGGCGGGACACATGCACCAGGCTTCCAAGAGAAAGCGTTTATAGAGGTTTATGGAGCTGTTTGTGGCGCCGTTTAGGTGTCACTCAAATGCCAGCGCTTGGTGTAATGGCGCTGTTGTGTCCGCAGGGGGCTGGTCTCCCATAGGTGCTAAAGCTGTGTGGATGTGGAGAGAAAAAGGAGGTAATTACCAAAAGCAGCAGCCAGGTAAGCCTGAGTGAAATCTGGAACACAAATCTCTATGAAAGATGACAGAGAATTCAACAACTTTTTTCTGTCTATGCTTGCAGTAGAAACTTCACATACGTGACTACGTTGTGTATGAGGATATACAATTTATAGACACTTGATACATAATATAGCTAAATCACTTTGCTACCCTTTATTGTTTTGAAAATATTATATTTGCTGAAAACAAGTTCTCTTTTTGACACTGAGACCCCCCGCCTTTGCTCTCCATGCTAAGTGACTAAGTATTCATGCACGCATTCAACTAATGAAACTACTACACATTCCATCAGATTTGTGAAGTTGTAGTGTCGTTTTGTAGTTTGCTTTTGTATATTTACGGAAAATAGCTGTGACATAGGTTTGAAAAAAAAAACAAAAAAACATAAATAAATATTGCAACTAACAATTAGGGAGGGGCATTATTACAAGGTTAAAAAGCCTGTACCTGATTTGAACCATATTATGATACAGAATGATCCTTCAGCCCCACCCACTCCCCCAGGCCCTTCGCTCACTGTGACGTTGAGCCATGACAGAGAAGTCTATGTCTGGGATAGTCTTTCCACATGGTTTTCATCCACCAAAACCTCTGATTGGATCAAATTGTCTGTCCCTGGCAGCTGCTGTCTTATGGTTCTCATCCAACAGAATGCCTTTTATATCTTTTATACTGGCAATATCAGTAAATCTCTCTCCTTTTCTCACAAATACCTGCTTTTGCCATTTACTACATAGACGTGAGGCATTTTTTAGAATTAGAAGATATAAAAATCAGACATAGGCCCATTAAAATCTGATTAAGGTCAATTTTGCACAATATGTCTCCTTTAAAAATGCCAATTTGTTAAAGTGTTATGTGTTCTGAGATGGGTGGAGAGGCTCAGAATCTCTTTTTCCTCATAAGCAGCCATATTTGTTTTGATAGGGACAGACTGTGCGTGTCCCTGAGTGACTAATCCATCTGTCAATCACGCCCATTTGAACTCGAGGAGATTCACTGGTGACCAGACTCACATCTATAGGTGCAGTATCAGATTTTTACTGTCTTAAAATTGTGAAATTTGTTGTGGTCCAGTTATTCCTCACTTACCTTATACATTCTGAGCATACTAAATTATTCCCTGCAATGACTTTATAAGCACTTTTCACAACTCTCAGAAACAAGAGTGGAGTTTAGCCTTGACGATGAAGATAACACATCGAGAGGAGCAGCTGAGGTGGCTCGGGACACGCTGGAGGGACTATATCTCTCAGCTGACTGGGAACCCCTTGGGATCCCCCTGGAAGAGCTGGAGGAAGTGTGTGTAGAGAGGGAAGTCTAGGCCTCCCTGCTCAGACTGCTGTCTCCGAGATCCAGATGGATCGTAATGATAACAACTAGCATGCTAACATGGATTTCATGATTATCGTATACTAAAAACGCTTTATAATTAGATCCCAATAATACACTGTGCACTTATTTTGATATATAGTAAGTACATACTGGGCCATGGGATGGGAATACATGGGATTAAATCAAGGCCTTTACCTATAGGAGAATGTGTATTTGGATCCCAGGCAAACCTTTCTGTCTATTTGCCCCTATTTTAAAATTCTTGATCCGTCTCCCACACCTTTCTAACTGAATAGACTTGTGTGTGCTTAGCAGACAATGTTTAATATTGTTTTGTACAGATGTTGTTTAATGCGGTGTGGTGCTGGGATGAAAAACATTCCACAGTCTCTCTGATGTTTGCATGCTGCATATTAACAGTTCCCGTTCAGTCACACTCATCTTTGTTTTTGATGAGTTTTGTAAACAGCGGCTCCTGCTGATCTGTCAGCATGTGGCCACAGTATCATCACATCAGCACTTTCTAAGCTCACAGTGCTCCAGTGCTAAAATACTGAACGCACAGTCATGTCTACAACGAAACAGTAGGATTGGATGGTACACTGTGATACTGCTCCATTAAACTGGACTTGCATTCAATAGTAAAAGGTCCTAGAATATGCCAAATAGACATTTCTCATTATTCTTTTAGGCTTTCAGGTTTTGTTTGAGTGTGCCTGTGTAATCCCTCAGTGGTCTTGTTAGGGTGCAGTTAGCAAAAGGAAGGCTGAATTCTGTCAACTGGACAAAGTCATTTTAGAGTGGATATGTCTCACAGCATCCAAGAGGCTTCTTCAATTCTGATAAAGTTAAATATCTGCCTGAAGGGAGGAGCTAAGTACACTGAAACTATCACGCCCTACTTGTTTATAGTAAAGAGTATCTTATATTGACCCATTTAATAATTGCTTATAACCCTAATCAAATATTTAGCAACTATTAGCATAATTACATTTCCTTTGCTTCTACTTTCAGAGAGATATTTAAGGCAGTGACCCTGACAGCCTCTTGGATCTTTCTAAGCATTCAAAGGAACACTGCTTTGCATATACCTGTATTGCAGCAAATATGTGAAATTCAAAGTACTTTTTACACACAAGCACATCACAGAAAGGGCCTATAAACCACTTATAAACACCAGCTGCGACTGTCTCGTCACACATTGTTTACTGACTAAACAATGCCTGGGTGTAACCTGATTGTTGAGCGCTCTTATCTGATGTAAATGTATGGATTTTCATGGGGGAAATACAGCGTTCAGTGGCTCCCCACCGGAATGATGATAGCAGTGCAGCAGCCAGACACTGTCACTTCTTACGGGCTATATATAGGCCTTTGTCTTTCCCTTGCTCACCCATCCAGCTTTATTCTACAGGGCTGAACGAGGAAGCGTCTCAAAGGGAAAAGAGAGGCCATTGTTGGTCTCACTCTGACTCAACTACATACGGCTAATTATGTTTGTGCAGTCTGGATGGATATAAGAGTGGACAGTCTAGACTGGAGTAGGATTGAGGAGCGAGTTTGTGAAATCCAATCTGTTCATAGACAAGCTAGCCCATAGAAAATGGGTGGTATGTATTCAGAGGATTCAGTACATGTACTCTGAGAAGCACATTTTATTAAACAGTTACTCACGTAAATTGTACTGACGATGTTAATCTTGATACTATCCACCTCTGTACATATTTATAGATTTTTGACAAAAAAAAAAAACACATATAAAGTGTGACCTGAAAATGGCTGAGAGCCTAGAGCATTCACCCAACAATCCAAAGTTCGGGCCAGTTCTCCCAACTTGCATAAGTACGAATGTGGTCTGTGGCAGAGTTATTGATAGCGGTCTGTGATCAGTGGCCTCCTTTTCAACAGTCTACCGCAAGACACATGAAAAGCGACTGATAAATAAGAGAGCGTAGAGTACAGGGACATAACTAAGCACTCATCGCCTTGTCAAACCATGGGGAAAGAAAAACAATTAAGAATTACAAAAAGGATTGAAAAAGAGTGTTGGTCAACTCAACAGATGACACTTTTAATCAGTGGAGTGAGGAGTTATAGATTTTTCCCTGAGTAACAGAGGGAGCAGAAGAGATGTCTTCTGTATTTAAACTACAGTTGTGATTAGTTATGCATAAATTTGAAGGATTAGCTCTGCAGAAAGCAGCAGGCCACCAGACACCACTCGGTTCCAAACGTTAATTGGGCCAGGCTTCTTACAGACAGGAGCAATAAAAATTAAGCAAGGAGATGGGAGCGAAAAGGCAGGGACTAGGACAGAGAAGACAGTAGCCAGGACAGAAGCTTGCTTGGAGACAGCAGGTTGGAGATGGGAACCAGGGGACAAGAGTAGGGAGAGCTAATTGAGAAGGCAGGTGTGAGAAGACAGGTGTGAGGTGACAGAGGCAAAGCGTTATCTAATACAGGAGTGAGAAGGGTCAGAAAGACAGGAACTGTGAGATGGGGGGAGAAGACAGGAGCAAGGAGAAGAGGGCAAGGAGATAGAATTCTGATTATAGGAGGAAGAAGAGGGCAAGGAGATAGAATTCTGATTGTAGGAGGAAGAAGAGAGGAATGGGGAGACTAGCAAGGAGGCATGTGTACATCTCCATCTCAGAGCCACTAACCACTCCTTTGAAGATAGTGAGGTACAGATCTTAGCCAGAGAGAGAAGGTGTGAGAAGACAGGATTGAAGTGGCAGGGACAAGGATACAAGATGCTGGTGAGGGTACAGGAGCTACGAGAGGGGTGTGAGATAGTGACAAGAACTAGAGTTGCAAAGGAGAAATTCTATTCTGTCAACAAAGTTGTTCAGTTGACAGAATAGAATTTCTCCTTTGCTATAGATCCTACCTTGACTGAGGGATTTTATGAAGAACTAGTGTAGATTTTCAGCATTAAATTGTAATATTTTAAATACTTTTATACTTTTACTTTTATATTCTCATGTGGCCTTAATCCCTCAGTGGTCCAGGTAGGTTCCGTAGTGGTCCATGGTCATATACTAGTCTATGTGCTCTTGTACTTGTTCTGATGGATGAAGATCATTCTCAAGCTATTCACTAAAGTTTAATTTCTCTCCTGTGAATGTGACTTTTTTTTAGTATCAATACCTGTTCAAATGAGTTTTGTATTGATTAGTATCTAATTTTTGATATTTTGACAACCCTACAAGGAACTAAGAGACAAGAAAAAATTGGAATTGAGGAGACACAGGCAAGGAGACAGGCGACTGGAAACATATGGACAGAAAGGCAAGTACCTATCAAGATCTGCAACCTGTGACATAGTACGAACAGAAGTGCAGGGATGCCATGGAAATGCTCTCTCCTGAAGCGCTACTGATGCGATAATGATGAGTGATCCTGTAGACAGCTTCTCGTAGATGAAGACTCTAATTGTGGGGGTGTCGTGAAAACTCAGAAACAGTTAATTTTTTGTGTCATGGTTCTGAAGCTGTAATTACATTTGTAAAGTTAATGTCAGGAGTGGCAGTTGTCTGTAAGCTCGTGTTAACAGGGATACTGTGGGGCAGTGGCGGAGTTAGCAATTTGTGGGCGCTCGGCGAACTTGAGTTTGGGGCCCTCAGTATAATGCAATGTTGTTGTTTTTTTGTATTATTATTATTATTTTTTTAATATTTATTGTTTCTTCCCATTGTTCTTGACACACGCACATCTCTATTTATTTGAATTAGGGTGGATTGGAAACTTGTCTTATTTAGGTAGCCTACTAGATAACCAGATAGGCCACGGGCTAGGATAGTCACGTGTGCACCCCCCCCACAACCCTATAAATTTGGTATCACTGGAAACTTTGGGATGTCTAGATTACAATTATAACTGGTAACAGTAAAAAAACTGGGACTTGCTATGACATATCAATAGTTTTATTGACCTACCATAAAACTCATGAAATGGCTGAATGCGAAACATGTGATTTTGCCACATGATACAAAAACTCAGTAAATCATCAATTTTTCACTAAGGCATATAAGGCATGAAATGAAAGCGAACTCTGTGCCAAATCATTCCCTTTTTAAATGATATGTCTGTCTTAATTGTGTCTGAAGATATGCTTTAGTGAAGTATGACACCATATAAACAATAAATGCTCGTATGACAATACATGATGAATATGACAATAATTCAGTTTTCACCATAATTCTACATACATTTGCCTAAACTATATGCACAACAAGAAAGCCCAATCTCTCAGCTTTGATCTCATGCCAAAAGTAATCTGGTAGGACAAATACTAGCAAAGATATCATATGTTTTACCTAGTGATCGATAAAACACTTAAATGAATGCTGAAGATCGCATAATGATCCCATATTCAGCTTAAAAATTGAAATGCCATATGTCTCGAGGTATCAACAAACCTACACTTGCAATATTACCACTTTCATTTCCATCATATACAATGTTTGATATGTCTCAGTGTGCCACAATAACTCAATAACCAGTAACACATAAACTGACACAAAAAGTCAATCTCGCCAAGCTTTCAAAACGTATGTCAAAAACAATAACTGATTCTGTTACTTATCTTTTCTGAAACATAAAAGAAAACTAATGAACATGTTTTTTTCGGTCGTTTTGTTTTAGTGAGTTTTTTGTGCATTTATTTTGACCTGTAACATAGATCATCTCAGTCTGAATCACAGTCACTTTCATCTTCCACAAATGATTCAAAGTCAGCATCGATATCACAAACCAGATCTGAATCTAAGTCATCCAGGTCCTCACTGAAGTCCTCAGTTACCACAGTTTCCTGAGCAATATCTAGAAGTTCTTTTGGCAGGAAATTACCTGTGAACCAGATAGGTAGTAATTGCACCTGCTAAGACATATTAAACATTGTATGTGGGTGAAACTTGGGAATATTAGAAGTACAGGTTTGTTGATACCCTAAAACCTATGGCATTTCAATTTTATTTCAAGTTAAATACATTTTAATAATATATAATTCAAGTTGAAGTGATGATGCGATCTTCAGCATTCATTTAAGTGTTTTATCGATCACTAGGTAAAACATATGATATCTTTGCTAGTATTTGTCCTACCAGATTACTTTTGGCATGAGATCAAAGCTGAGAGATTGGGCTTTCTTGTTGTGCATATAGTTTAGGCAAATGTATGTAGAATTATGATGAAAACAGAACTATTGTCATATTCATCATGTATTGTCATACGAGCTGTTATTGTTTATATGGTGTCATACTTCACTAAAGCATATCTTCAGACACAATTAAGACAGACATATCATTTAAAAAGGGAATGATTTGGCACAGAGTTTGCTTTCATTTCATGCCTTATATGTTTATTTAAGTGAAAAATTGATGATTTACTGAGTCTTTGTATCATGTGGCGAAATCACATGTTTCGCATTCAGCCATTTCATGAGTTTTATGGTAGGTCAATAAAACTATTGATATGTCATAGCAAGTCCCAGTTTTTTTACTGTTACCAGTTATAATTGTAATCTAGACATCCCAAGGTTTCCAGTGATACCAGATTTATAGGGTTGTGGGGGGGGTGCACATGTGACTATCCTAGCTCGTGGCCTAAGAGCTGAAAGTTGTTTTTTTTGCTGGTACAATTCCATTTTTGTTACATATGATTATGATTATGCTATGATTATGGTCAAATCAGGATCAAACTGTTTTTTCCTCTTTTTTTCTGGTGCATTTTTAACATTGAGGCTGGTGTGAGCAAAAAAAAAACAAAAAAAACAAAAAACAACATACAGCTAACCTTATTGTGCACAACTTTCATTCAGTAGTCTGAGTACTTTTCCTTTGGGCAAAGGACATAGTAGCCCTGGCTTGTCATATATGTCTAGATCATTACTGATTTTTGATATTGAGTCAGAGAGATCTAAATTCTGATGGCAAAACCACGACCAATTTAATGCAGAAAATGTACACTTAATAAAAAATGTGGACTTTGAACTGAGATAAAACAAGAAAGACTTAATTAATTAATCATTGCACTTACAGAGTGCCTTTCATGACACCCAAAGTGCTTTACAGTTCATTGTTCATTCACTCCACACTCAGTGGTGGCAAGCTCTATTGTAGCCACAGCTGCCCTGGGGCAGACTGACAGAAGTGAGGCTGCCAATCTGCACCATTGGCCCCTCCAACCACCACCAACACTCACACACACTCCATTTTCTTACTAGGCAATGTAGGTGAAGAGTCTTGCCTAAGGACACAACAACACTTTTTCCCATTGGCGCCCCACTGTGGCACCTGAAAATCCCAGTGGTCTCCCATCCAAGTACTACCCAGGCCCGGCCCTGCTGAGCTTCTGAGATCTGACAGGATCAGCCTCTGACAAGCTGGTATGGACACTTAGAGCTACATTTGAGGACTCTCCTTCTCTATGAAATAAAGCTCATTAGCTGTGGTTTTGTCACTCTTGGGCAATATCCTTCAAAAAAGTAATTAGGCCTATCTGTTACTTCCCCCCCAAGTAACTGCGGTAGAAATTGCATTATTGTGTGATGAAAGTAACTACTTACCAGATAAAGTAATGACAAATTAATTACTACAACAGCACAGGGCAAACAGCTGTCCCCTTTATGCAGCAGACTGTGTCCAAACAGTGCATTTACCAAATGCACGGATATCAGATCATTACAAACATGTGCACGCCACATGACAGGTGTAAAACCAGAGGTGAACCATCAAACAGATATGAGCTGCACTTATGATAAACAGCGTGAGCAGAGCTGTGTCCACTATCGCTGCGCTGACGTCTTTTTAGCGATCTGTAAACTCCAAATGCACATGTCGTTCCCCCTGTAGTCGTCTGTTTGTGCTCTCATCACAAAAGAGTCACCAAATAATGATGTATATCCATAAAATCCACAAGAATTGGCATTTTTCATCACCTGGGTTAACCCTCCTGTTGTCCTCATATTCTGTATACAACCCTTGTCCTCCCGGTCAAAATGACCCGTCTTCACTAAATCCCCAATATAAGCAGTTTAATTGAATTTTAAACACCAAATTTTATTTTGCTTGAAGAAACATTCACCACAAAATGTGTGAATACTTGAGTTTTCCCTTTTCACCTGCATTTCTATAGCTTTAGAAACAAAAGATATGTGCAAAAAGGAATTTTGAATGCATTTTTATTCATCCCAATGAGTCAGATTCTTCAGATTTTTTTTTTTTTTTTTTGCCAGTGAACAATGTAAGAAAATATACAATAAAAAAAACAATATAACTCATTCAACTAATTAGCACATGTAGGGCAGTATACAAATGCACAGCTCTTCCAGATATATTTCTTACACCTACAGCACACAGTATGTGTTTTACAGTCCTTCTTTGGCAGGCAGAACTGACATCTCTTCCTCTTACTTGCCCCAGCTGGGGCAGTGGCTGTGGCAGCTGGATCCTCAGGTTGATCAGGAGTTCCTGCACTCTGTATAGCTTTGACAACTGCTGCAGAGGCTTCTGTGCGGGGGACATGCTTCCTTCTTTCAATGAGTGGAGTTACAAGTGCCTTTCCTAGCTGCTCCAGGAACACCCTCCTCTTGTTCTGCTTATGAGGCATCCAGGTTGGGTTGATCTCACTCCAAATCACAAAGGCATTGTAGGAGGAAACATCAGTGATGTTGTGGAAGATAACCAGGGGCCAGCGGGCAGTCATCCAGCTGTATGTTCCAATCACCTTATCTAGGTTGTCCACACCTCCTTTGTTACAGTTGAGCATCAGCATACCGTTTTTTGAAAGGAAAGTCTCTCTTTCAGCTTCAGCGTTTTCTTCTTCTGAAGATAATTTATCATGCTCTGGGTTGTATTCCTCCCCATCTTCTTCTGATACATCCTCCACTTCCTCCTCTGAATCAGAGTTGTCTTGCTGGACATCTGGAAAAATCAGCTCTAGAGCCTTTTGGACGTTATAACGCACACTCATGTCTTCAGCACAGAGAGAATTCGAGGTAATGTCATCTGCAGCACCTTTATAACTTCTGGAAATCCACAGATCAAAGGCACTGTCCACGAGAAGGCCACCTGTCTTGTCTTGTTTAAGTCTGCTATTGATTGTTTATATCTGCTACTGATTGATCTGAGACAGAACTAAAACATTCTCACATTCTGTGGTGTGTAAATAACTCTGCTCTGTGACCGTGATTTTAATTGAATTTCACTGTTGGGTCATTTTGACCCGAAGACGACTTTTGTACCTTTTTTTGTACAGCATGCAAACTGGGAAAACAATGGGACTAGCCAGGTCAGGTCCAGAGGTGTGAAAACACCCATCATGGCCCTGAATGGATATGCTAACTACTCCCCCACTCCCACTCCATATTGAATAGACTCACATGACTAACAGAAACTGTTAACAACTCCATATTGTATCACCTGACCAACTGAAACTGTATTTAAATATGTGTGTCTCAGAGTAATTTTCATTGTAATTAAGCTCCTCCCTTCAGGCAGATATAAAGCAGTGTCCGCCAGCATCTGACCAGAACTGAGGAAGCAGCTTGGATGAGCTGCGAAACGTATTCAACCAAATAAACTATGTCCAGTTGACAAATTAAATTTTCTCCTTTTTTTGCCATGGATTCTACCTGGACGACTGAGGGATTTTACATACAGCATGCATGATAATGTGAATAAAGGCAACAATTCACTTTTTCTAAAGTTTGGGTCAATCTAGAAAAAGTCATAAAATTTCAAGTTCAAAAATTATCGTTAAGATGATTTTTGTTTTTTTTTTAACACAGTGGTGGGTCATTTTGACCCGAGGACAACAGGAGGGTTAAAAATAGTGAGTATTCAAGTGTGTCAGTGCAGTCAGGAAAGTCTTTACGGACGCCTCTCAGGTTGCTTCTGATTGGTCAACTTTACAGTTGATCTCTTTTTTTAGCCAATCACTGTCTCTACTCCCTCGCCTGGGTCTTGTTTATGTGGCGAGAGGGAGGGTATTACTTTTGTAAATTAATAGAGCTACCAAATATTTAAAATTCCTAAGTAATGCACTATAAAACCAACAACGCCACTCCAGTGGTCACACCTGGAGAATTAGTTACAGCACACAGGTACAGCACACAGGTTCATTTTACTGAAAGGCGGAGACTGTTAACTTGACTTTGACAATGTTTATTTACCAGAGATATAAAAACAAACTTTATTTTAAACACTATAATATTTTAAAAGTATTAGACCTTAAAATGGATTGAGCTCACACACATGCACACACCTAAAAAGAACTAGGGAGCTGGGATTTATTCCGTGAGGGGGTGGAGTTATAATAGGGGAACACCAAATTAATAAGACACACACACACAGCAAACAAAGAAAATAGTGCACCTCAAACCAAAAAGGTGACCACCACCAGGGAATCCACCACCACGAGGCTTGATTGACAGCTCCTAGAACCAGACATAAAATTACATTCTTTAAATAAAACAGAAACAATGTTCGGACACAATCTAGCCCAAATTTTGCACTGCGCCACTGTATGGCCCTTAGAGTAGCTGGGCCCACGAGGCAGAGCGAGGAGCGTGATAGGCCTCTACAAAGCGGACCGGGGGTGCCCGGTGCAGCAGCAGGCAGCAGGGCAACAGCAGCAACACAATCACAGTGGGTATTTTAGCAGCAGTATAAATGGCAGAGCAAAACAGCAGCGTCACTTTGAGCTAAAATGCAGCTCCAATGAGGGAGAGGCTCGGCTAAGGAGCTACGCTGGTTGCCGTTGACGTGGTAGCAAGCAGCGTGGGTCCGCGTACATATGCGCAACTGTCCGTGCGGCAGTGAGGCACAAGGAAACACGGAAGTGACGTGCCACAGGGCAGGCGGATGCGCGAGGTCAAAAGAGAAAGCAACAGAAGGCAAGGCGCTTTTATTGACTACCGGCTGGCGCAAGTGACCAATGAGAACTCAGCCCGCCAATTGATAGCCTGCCCCCAGGGGCATAATGCCACATTTACTTCCCAAAATAAAGGAAAAAACTTTGGAGCCCCTCTGAATGAGACGAGAGAGCGCAGTCTGATCTGTCACTGCTGCTGAGATTCATAGTAAAATAACAAGCCCCATTACAGTAACTATAACAGCGTTACACAGGAAAGAGTAATTCCATAGATTACTCTTTACTGGTAAACCAACACTGACGTTATGAGGTTTGCCACTGCTCCGAAAAAGATGGAGATGGGCAGATCCACATGAATGAGCTCAAATCAATATCAGGGCTGCTCAAAAAGTTTAAAAAGTACTTGTGTGGGACTACTTTTCTGTGTGTAGGGTTCGGCAGCTTGTTGCCTACCTGCCTCCCGCCCAGTTATTATGAAGGTATGAACAATTAATAAGCATAAATCAGTGCATTCACTGCTCGTTCACTCATCATGTTTGTCTAAAAGTGGACCAGAATATTGATTCTGTGAACAAACTTTTTGATGGGTAGCTGTGTCTTAAGTGAAAATAAAGCTAGAAAAGTACTGCCAACAAAAAACCTTTTCCCTACCTCACCACACACTAATCTAACACATAGTTTCATTGTTAAAACTGATAAAATAACTGCTGTCTGTGATAATAGCTTGCAGCAACGTATTGAAAAAAAAACAAAAAACTATGAAGTATTTATTTTTTTGGAACTATGAACGACCTATTAACTATAAACAATTATGAACTATGAACACACTAGTTCATTTTGAAATTTGTGAACTGAACTTTGAACTAGTTCATGTAGAAAATGAACTTTCCCAACACGTACCGCAACAGCAACAGGGGCCCTCCCACTCAGTGCGCTCTCTTGGACTTGTCCATTTTAACATGAAAATGCTTTGACAGTTAAAAATGGATTTGACAATCAGATACTATTTTGATGGTGTTTTCTTGTTTAAAAGTAAACATTTAATGTCATTGAGAGCAAATCAAATTGCTCTGAGACCTCAGCCATTAGTGGCACTGAGGGCAACTGGCTGGGGACCCTCCAGGTTGCCTGTACTCTTGCCAAATGGTAGAGTCGCCTCTGCTGTGAGGTACTAGAAGTAAAGGGATAGAGGAGAGTTGAGTGAGTTAAAGTGCCTATGACAGGTTAAACTGCCTATTTTACTAAAACACATTTAAAGGTGGATTGTGTAACTTTTCTGGTGGAAGGTCCATCAAATGCTTTCCTCCAGGGAGATGTAATTACTTTGTCTGGAATATTTCACAGTATGGTAATAAACCTTTCCATCTTCATAGAGACCAAACCAGACCAAGTTACAGGTCAGATCTGTGGAAATGCAATCCTGCTCACAGGATTCTGGGTTTTTTGAGCTATAAAACCACCTGTAATTGAATAAATGTAACGTACAGTTGTTAAATGTCATACTGTGGAACATTCCAGGCAGAGGAATGACATCTCTATAGAAACAAACAGGTGACGAACCCCCAACTAAAAAGTTACACAGTGCACCTTTAAGATCATTATATTTAAGATTTTTTCAAAAACATATAAACATTCACACTTGTTTTCCCAATTTTCCCCCATGTTTTAGGTTTAAAATTTGACTTCCTGGTTGGGAATCATGACATCACACTAGGGAATTCCATCTGTTACCTGGCAAAACTCTTCTGATATACACAAAACATTATCTGACAAATACAAATATATATATATAAAAAACACACCTTTATTTTTGTGGCAAGCCAAAAGCTGAGCAAAACTGAGCTGGCGGACTATTTAAGCACTCTCTTCTCCATTGCTCCCCCTTTTTTCTCACACGCTCTTCCTCTCTTGGTGGCCGCTCTGTCCTTCAGCTCAGTGCCGCTGCTTGGCCGCTACTTGCCTGCACCGCATCAGTCCCTCGCTCCATTGAGTTGCGTAGTGCGTAGTGTGTGCTTTCATCTCTCATGACTGATTCGGTCCACGGATGGCCTGCGTTGTCCTCTTCGATCCAGTCTGGGATTCTGCACTAACGTCTTCAACCGCGGTGTCAGCGGTGGCCTTCAGTGGCTCAAGCACATCACCTCTGCTGTTTTGTTTTGCTTTTGTTTTGTTTTTGTTTATTTTGTTTTCTGCCTCCACTGTTTTGGAGCCGCTGTTTTAATGTATGTTTTATCCTGTAAAGTAAAATCAATGAATTTAAAGTGGGTGGTGCAATAACGATTGTAAAATAAAGATTTTGTAAATAATGGAGCATGGCTCTCTCTCATTCGCTATGCTTACCTGTGTGCCTTATATTTAGACTCTATTTCCCTGAACTAGATTTGGGGTGGTGTTGTTGCAACACTTAGACTATAATATTCCAAATTGTTAACCCCTCGATTACCACATTTTGTTGAAATCATGTATCAGAAAAATGTTTTTCTTAAGAGCAAATTGTGCCGCATCTTTGGGTAGAATTCTCACTAGCATAATGTCATCAATGTTTTAGAACGCTCTACTTCCTTTAATTTTCAAAACATTTTTATACTTTTCTTTGTAAACTGGTGTAAAACTATAATTTATGCTTATAATAGTTATAATCCTACCAACTGAAGTAAAAATTTGAGAAGATCAGTAAACTTCAGTTTAGCAGCCCTATTTGAAATGTGGTTGTGGGTGAAGGTTAGTTCCACTTTAACCACAGTCGAGGATCATTAGGAGTGAGTTTAGCGCCTCAGTTGTGTCTGTTCAAAGGTGTTCACTGGTTGGTAAATGGTCACATTTTTATATAGTACATTTCCACCTTCAAGGCACTCAAACGCTTTACAGGGAACCATTCATGTATTCATGCATTCTTACACCAGTCTACGCAGACACTAAGGGGGTGGAGGTGGGTTAAGTGTCTTGCCCAAGAACACAACGACTGCATTAATCTGTGGGAGCTGAAATCACACCGCCAACCTGTGGGTCAGTGGATCTGACCGCTCAAACAATGATGTTTATGTTGAGAGCGGTATTTGAACCACCAACCTTCTGATAAGTGGACAAACGCTCTTACCAACTGAGCCTGAGCTGCTGCCGCCTGGCTGTCGTCTTGGCGACAGGTGACCTGCATTACGCTTTTCCGAGTCGCTCACGTTTATGTCGCTGGGAGTGCAGTGTACTGTGAGTGTACTGTGAGTGTACTGTAAATGTACTGTAAATGTAGTGTACTCTGCATGTAATGTATTGAGTGTAGTGTGAGTGTACTGTACTGTGAGTGCAGTGTACTGTGAGTGTACTGTGTGTGTAATGTACAGTGAGTGTAGTGTGCGTGTACAGTGAGTGTAGTGTAGTGTGAGTGTAGTGTACCATGAGTGTAGTGTACTGTGAGTGTACTGTGTGTGTAATGTACAGTGAGTGTAGTGTGCATGTACAGTGAGTGTAGTGTACTGTGAATGTAGTGTACTGAGTGTACTCTGAGTGTACCGTGAGTGTAGTGTACCGTGAGTGTAGTGTACTGTGAGTGTAGTGTACTGTGAGTGCAGTGTAGTGTGAGTGTAGTGTACCGTGAGTGCAGTGTACCGTGAGTGCAGTGTACCGTGAGTGCAGTGTACTGTGAGTGTACTGTGAGTGTACCGTGAGTGTAGTGTACTGTGAGTGTAGTGTTCAGTTGCTGTTGTGTTGCTGCATGCTGATTGGCTGAAGCCCACCTGTTCCTCATCAGCTTAATGACCTGCACTATTTAAACCCCAGGATGCCACTCCACCAGAGCCACTTTGTGTTTGCTGTCTGCGCTAGAGAGCCTTCATTTCTTCAGCCTTTTTTGAAATCAGTTTTTTTTTTTTTTTTTTTTTTTTTTTTTTAATAAATATAAACTCTTTGAACTTTTTTCCTCAAGTGGAGGTCTGACATTTTATGCCTCTGGCTGTACCTTTTTCACATTTTTAATGCATTCAGAGAAAACAGCCTTTGAAGTGACAAGGTCCCATATGAATCTATGGAGGCCAGTTGATTAAATTCAGATCGGACGTTGCTGTTGCAAGTTTATGGACAAAGTGCATTTGTACTGTATATTTTTTCCAAAAAAAGATAATCCCCCATATAGATGTATTGGCTCCTGCCCTCAGTAAGAAATTATGAGTGACTATTAGGGCTGGGCAATATTTGAAAAAAAAAAAAAAAAAAAAGAATCACAATTTTTTTTTTTTCCTCATATCGATCGACCTCGATTTTCTCAAGGTATAAAAATAATTGTTTAAAAATGAAAATGATTTGGAGCGAAATGTTCTGCCCCCTGCGTCTCTATAATACATTTGCACAATAACACATGTTATGTGTGTGTATAGAACATATCAGCCCCATAGAACGCACCTGTTAAAGGGGGAAGAGGACGGATTGAAATCTGTGGCCTTTTTATTGCATTTGACTTGAGGCCATTTTGTAGTGCCCACAGGAAATCACCCATTTATCTGTTTTTGCTCATTTTCACAATGTCCGTCCAACTCCAAATCAGTCTAGAGATACACTATGTTGCAAGGCAGTATGACACTTTGACTCCTGAATCGAAAACTAGCTTGAAGCTAATGTCAAGATAAATCTATGATAATATATTTTACTTTTTTTTTTTTTTTTTAAAGTGATCTAATTAAAAGTTTTCCCATACTATACGAAGGATGTGTATGAAGATGAACAGTCCAGTCACAGTCAAATATTAAGAGTTTAAAGACATGATGGAGACTGACCAGCTATGTGGCAACTAATGTCCATAACATTAGTTGCTACTGACAAAAAAAAAAAAAAGTTAAGAAGGAAACCCACCAAAACACAGGTAGAACATGCAAAATGCAAACTCCCCATAGAAAAAACAAAACAAAACACTGCTTCTTACTGTGATGTGAGTGTAAACCACAGCATGCGTAATGCACTACACAAAATGTACATTCCTGAAGATCATGAAGTGATACTGACAACAACAGTACATTGATCACACAGGTGCACTTATAATACACCCTCACTTATAAAACAGTCTAATGTGTCACAAAAATCCCGTCACATTAGAACAACATGTTATCACTCACCTCTCACTCATCTTTCGTGAAGAAATGTCCTGTATTTCTCTGAAGCGGAGTAGGTCCAGAACACACACATTTTCCTCCACACGTGTGTAATAGTGCTGTTATTCCACTGACACTGTCGCTACTTCATAAACACACAAGGCAGAATCCTGGCTGCCGCAAACAGCCGCTCACTTCACTGCTCCGCCCGGATCCTCCATTTCACTCAAAATAGCCCTGAAACTACTTGACCGTTTCATTAAATGATGGCCTTTATTTCTAACCAACAACATCTAATCATTTGAAACGTGAACTTACAAACAATGTCTTGTCGCTAAAAGGGATTTATCTTTAGACACTTGTGTTGAAAGTTAGCGCTGCGGTTTTCGTCTCCTGCTGCACATGCACACTCACTACAAACCACTTCACAGCTCTGGTTCCCATGGATGAAAATGTGGGTTTATTCAGAGCTGTTTGAGCCTGCTGTGGTCGTCAGTACGCATGCGCAAACCTCTAAAACAACCGGCTGGCCTCTCCGGTGTCAGAGTGCATGTAGAACGGATAGGGTAGAAACCCACACTCTCAACGTGTGTCTCCAGGCCTCCGTAGAAAGGCAAAACAACACAAGTTAATGGGATGTTCAGAACCGCGGTTGTTGCAGTTTGCTCAGCGACCAGAAGAGGGTAGTAAAGGACACCGCCACTACAACCATGTTTCAAACGGACAGAAGTGAAGGGAAAACGGGATTATTTGGATTCAACTGACAATGATTTTAGATTTGATCGGCCAACCACTGCTGCTTGCTTGGATTGCCCTGACCACACGCCACTGGTGGAACCTTACAATGATTTTGACACAGTTAAAGGTGCACTATGTAACTTTTTGGTTGGGGGTCGGTCACCTGCTTGTTTCTATGGTGATGTCAATGCTCTGCCTGGAATGTTCCATAGTATGACATTGAACAGCTCTACCTTATTTTTATTTATTTTTTTATTACAGTTATAGTTCAAAGATATGTAGAAAAACAGGCCCTCTGACTGTGAGCGGGTTGCCTCTCCATAGATCTGACCTGTAACTCGATCTTAGTCTCCATGACGATAAAAAGGTTTAATGCCATTCTGTGAAACATTCCAGATAAACCAATAACATATCTAACAACTCTATGGAGAAAAGCATTTAATGCACCCTCCACCAGAAGTTACACAAAGCACCTTTTAAAATGGAACTTATTCCACTTCTTGCTACTCACTATGAACATGGTGTTTGAATAGCATTGTCTAGTGTTTTTTTGCAATTCCTGTGCAGACTATAGGTGAATTTGCAGCTCTGTGGTAAAAAATTTATAAAAAATTGGTGTCTTGGCTTCAATGGCCACTGCCAGTTCCAGGTAGTTGGTGACACCACGCAGGACTGTCCTGTTTACAGCCAGGTGTTTCTGATCACAAACATCTGCAGGGGCGGATGGCAGTACCAGTCACACTGTTAGGCATATGTCCAGATCAGCTCTAGTTGAAATGTGATTGTGGGTGGAGTTTAGGTGTTCATCCCTCTTTTAAATATTCCAGGAAGTGTTCCCAATGTTAGTTTTTTTTTTTTCTACTCTGGATTGAAGCACAAAACTTCTGAAGGTATAGACAACAAATCCCCCATGCATTTTGCCCACCTTAACATTTGCTGTAGTGTGATGTTAAATAATATTTGTAAGTTGGAAATAGCCCAAAGCTTAAATGGCATGACATTTACAAAATGCCAGTAGAGGGCACCAGGATTGCATCTGCTGGCGTACTGAAGTGAAGAAGATTTTCCTAAATAGTCAAAGTGGGATTAAACACCAAAACTCCCAAACTTCAGAGGACTGTGTTTTAAAAAGAGTTGTTAAACTGGGCCGTGCCGAGAGGAAAGAGGAGGGAAGAGGACGGCCCCTGCAGTTGAAACACATGGCTGTAATTAGGTCAGCACAGTGTGACGTCACAAAACACTTGTAATTGTAGTGACCACTGGGGGCAGCACACATTTTTGACCAGAACTAAAATAGCCAAAAATGAACAGTAGATAATACTATTAAACAAACACCATTTACACAGTTTAGTGGCCAATAAAAGACATTTACTGTTTAGTCCCATTTTAAATGTTGAAATTTAAGCACTAAAATGAATTAGAAGGTTTATTTATCATTGGATGTGAAAAGAGAGACTAAATATGATGTGTATATATGTATAAATTCTGGAAATCAGATGTAAATGTTAAAGGTTCATTGTGTAACTTCTCTGGAATGTCTGCCCGCTGCCTTTGTCCACGGAAATGTTATTGCTTTGTCTGGAATGGCAAAAGGAGAATTTCAGTTTCTCAACTGGACAAAAGTTTATTTGTAGTTAGCTCCTCCCTTCAGACAGATATAAGACAGTGACCACCAGCATCTGACCAGAACTGAAGAAGCAGCTTGGATGAGCTGCGAAACGTATTCGACCAAATAAACTTTTGTCCAGCTGACAAATTGAAATTCTCCTTTTGCCATGGATTCTACCTGGACGACTGAGGGATTCTACACACTTCTTTGTCTGGAATGTTTCACATTATGGCATTAAACCTTTTTATCATGATGGAAACCAAACCAGACCAAGTTACAGGTCAGATCTGTGGAGAGGCGACCCTGCTCACAGTCAGCATGCTTGTTTTTCTAGATATTTTTGAGCTATAAAACCAGCTGTAATTTAATAATTTAGTAAATGTAAGATAGAGCTGTTTAATGTCGTACTGTGGAACATTCCAGGCAGAGCAATGACATCTCCATAGAAACGAGCATAGTGCACCTTTTAAAAAGTGTAGTGTAATAACAGGCTCTAATCTTAATCCTGGGAAAAAAAAAAAAAAAAAAAATAGCAAGGTGCTCTAGGAGAACAATGATTGTCACAATGTGACCTGGACCCAGGCTACAAATGACACGCTACACCCTATAATATGGAACTATGAATCATCAGTGTTCTGTACACAATGTGAGAAACGGTCTGACCAATAACTGTAATTGAATAGTATAATCCAGTAACTACATAGAAACAGCCTCAAAATGGGCCCATTTTCAAAGCCACTCAAAAACAGTCCACTTTGGAAGGAGTGAATTGTGGGTTTGCAAAAAAAGCACCCACTTGTTCACTTTTCATATGTGTCCATGGTAACGTTAAAGGTGCACTGTGTAATGTTTTGGTTAGGGGTTTATCAACTGCTGACATTAAACAATTTATACAACTACAGGGTGGTGTTATAGCTCAAAAATACTTAGAAAAACAGGCATTCTGACTGTGAGCGGGGTTGCCTCTCCACTGATCTGGGGCCTCATTTACAAAGTCTCCGTACACACAAAACGAGGTCGCGCACAAAGCGGTATGAGAATTAAACAGACGCTTCTGTGTGTGAATCACGCTCTTTATAGGCACTCCAAAGCATCAGTTGTTTCAATAAAGCATTTATTTCTAAATGATTAGATGACAGGATAAGTCTGTGTGTTAAAAAGATGTTTCAGAGATGCAGAGTTCACAGTTCCTCCTTACCCCTGTGTGTCGCTCATTATGGGATCATATTTAGGTAAATCTCACACAGAATTCACTTTGCATTGTCCTTTTATGGTGAAATGGAGGCGTTAAAGGGTGTGTCCTGTCCTTTTATGGTGAAACATGCTGCAGGTGTGAAGAGGCAGAGGTAAGTGTGTGAGGGAGTGCTGCGGAGGGTTTTATAAATAACTATTTTTTCATGTACTTGAAATTTGTGTTTTGTTTGTACAAAATCTTTCAAGTAGATTTTGATTGTCTGGTTTGGTTTCCATGATGATAGGAAGGTTTAATATCATACTGTGAAACATTCCAGACAAAGCAATGACATCACCATGGAGAAAAGCATTTGACGGGCACCAGAAAAGTTACACAATGCACCTTTTAAAGCTGCATTACCAGACATCTCTAATTTTGAAACCATGACTGAGGAAGGTGTTTGAGCTTCGACTCTGAGCCTTGGCTGTTGTGATAGCACAGTGTGTAAATGACTGAACAAGTTCATTTGAAAGTGGAACTAAACACTAAATCCACTTGTTTGCTAATAAACTGTGTATATAGTGTTTTAGTAGCATTGATACTGATCCTTGTGATTCAGCTGCAGTTTTAGGGCAAGGTTTCTGATTCAAACTCCAACCCTGCAACCAGTGTTTCAAAGTGTGCATACCTGTTGGACCAATCATTCCATTATACTCCCCTTAAGTCCTTCACTTTTCAGTATTCCAGACCACTACTACTGTACATCGGATGATTTGAAGTAAATGGCACTCCACTGCTCTTTCATTTGCAAATGATGTAATAGTGCATGTTTTCCAGCAGAGAGCTCTTTCAGTATTCTCTTTACTCAGATCACATTTAGGTCACAGGTCACACTCTTACTGTGCACGAGCAGCCCTGAGGAGTGAGAAGAGGAGCAGAGGAGAGGAGAGGAAAGGAGAGTAGCTTGCTTAGACGTCATTATAATAAGGATTAAACCAGGACTAAACCAGGAGGAGGAATCAACAATGCTTAAAGCTACGAGTTCATTTTATTAATCAGAGCTGATCCTGGGTTGCGAGTGCTTAAGTTGCACTGCGCAGCTTTCTGGTTGGGGGTTCGTCACGTGCTTATTTTTATGGCTATGTCATTGCTCTGCCTGGAATGTTCCACAGTATGACATTAAACAACTCTACCTTACACTGATTAAATTCCAGGTGGTTTTATCTCAAAACTACCTAGAAAAACAGGCATTTGACTGAGTGGAACTGCCTCTTCTCATGAAGATAGAAAAGTTTACCATACTGTGAAATATTTCAGACAAAACAATAATATCTCCCTGGAGAAAAGCATTTGACAGACCCTCCACCAGAAAAGTTACACAAAGCACCTTTAACCTGCAGATAGAGGACATATACAAGTTTGTCTCATTCTCAGTGTATGGACAGGCCTCATGTGAAAACCCAGAACCTCCAGACTTCACTCCCAGAGCTACCGTGTCCAGTGTTTTTTTTCTTTTGTTTTTTTGTCGTTTCCAATTTGGTTGTGTTATAATTTGGTGGTTTGGTTATCCACTCAGAAAGCAGAATGCAGGGTCAACTCTGGGATGTAGGGGTGATGTGGTGACATTTGTACTGGCAGTGGCTCCGTCAGCACTAACCCTTTATCTGATGTAATTTTGTTGTTCAACTAAATCAAGGCTGAATCAGGACTGAGTAAGAAGCAGAGAGACGGAGGAAGGGGCTGTGTGTGTCGTGTTGGAGCAAAAATGGCAGAGAAATGAGCTGGGCCTGGAGTTAAAGAAGACTGCACAGAGATGGAACTGAGAGTAATTGTTGAGATGAGATGTCCGCAGGGAGAGACAAGCTCGCAAACTGCAGATCTGGAACTACTTCTACTGGGGTTGGCAGCACACTGGGTTTGTGAACTTTAGAGTGAAAAATTTTGATTTGAATCATTTTACATCTTAAGTTAAAGTAGACAAGTTTTAAGATGTAACTTTGCCAATTTCTCTGGTCACATTTTTTTTCCTCAACTGAGTATTCCCTACTAGTGTATATCTAGTCAATGGGTTTGCCAGTTTTAATGCTGAAATCCAGTTGGTTTAAACCTAAAATGCATCTCTCTGATCTGAATGGTCACCACCTTAACCCTAGCACCTACAGCCAATCATGAATCAGTGCTAGTGCAGCCTCTGCAGCTCAGTGAGTGAATTCTGGAGGTTCTGAGCTTTCACGTAAGAAAGTGTCCACATACTGAGAACGAGAAACTGTATGTGTCTTATATGTGCATGTGAAGGCACCCAGACTCAGTTGTGATTGTGATGCCTCTTTTAAAGAGGGGGTATTATGCAAAATCTTTGGAGCTTTCTACCAGTTCCTTCATCAGAAACATGCCTGAAGAGAATTCTGATGTCATCCATGCATGTTTCAGTAATTTAGCAATCTCTTCCACCCTGTTTGATTAGCTGTAAGATTCAGTCCAATGCTCAGCCCACAAGCATGCATCATACTCCTACATGACAATTCTCCATAAATACAAAAACATGATACACTGTACACAATAACTTGACAAACCCATGTGCAGTAGGTTCATTAGTGGGAGGCACACTAATTGTGTTATAACGCTTGACTTGAGAGCAAAGGGAGGAACGACTCAGAGAGTGAAAATAGAAATGGTAAGAAAGCAGGCGGCATACAGTTCCCTTAAGGCAAGGCACTGCAGGTGAAAAGGGCTTGTTTACCACTTATGTATGTAAAAGAAATCAATCAAACTGATAAAAATACGTTTTTCATGACTCAATGTTCTCATACGAAAATGAATTCCTTTTAAACTCCACACAAAATCGCACTGACTTTGTGCCTTTAAGACTCCTCTGGCCCAGACTAATCACAGCAGTGTATAAGTGGACCATCTGAATGTCACATCACTCAAACCAGATGACACATCTGTACAGCATTCAAGCCCACAGGAGTCCAAATATCTGACGCTTTGTACCGTCAGTGAATGCATCCTCACTTCACCTCTGCTGGCTCCTACGCAACAACAGATGTGGTCATGTAAGGATGAGAAGGTTTTGCTACATCCACAAGTATGTGAAAGGCACTAGGCCACGATCTGTGGAAAAGCGAGCCCACTCACAGTAGGAATGGATGTTTTAAGTTATTTTGAGCCACAAAAACTCCTGCTGTTGATTGAATGAACATTATAGGTTTAATGACATACTGTGTTAAATTTTAGGCAAAGCCATATTGTCTCCCGGAGACTAGCAGGTGGCAGACCCTTTACCAGAAAAGTTACATATTTAGCCATGTAATTATCTGCTACTGAAATATGTGGCAGAAAATCCTTGTGAAATTAAGTATCAGAAGTACCTTAAGAAGCTATTGTATCCAGTGCTTCAAGTATATTATTAAGATAAGTTTTACTCAGATTTCCAAAGACACATTGTTCTGTCAGACTCTAGCTTATGGAAGTGCCTACTGTCATAATTCTCAACTCATACAGAAAATCAATTGAAATGTTATAAAAACTCTCCTGGGAGTCTCAGACAATTATATCTTTGGTTAGATTGAGTGTAGTGCATAAAGTGCTCTGAGGAGCACCAGCTTCATCGTGCACTTTTGATTGAATGACATAATGTAGCCTATAAAGTCAGGTGGGTTTTCATTGTAATGACAATAATCACATATGTAGTGACCAGCGTCTGTTGTGACAACGATCACACTGAAGATTTCTGTGGAGCAGATTCACTACATATGTATGTTTATGTAAAATATCCTCCAAACACCAAATGCACTTTGAGTGCTTCCAAGAAAATACATCTGAAGCAGGCTTTCATCGTATCAAATGTGCGCACGATAATAGAGTGTGCTCTTGAATGTTGTCCGCTGAAAAGCTGCTCTGCCAAGCCACTTACTGGCCTCCTGTATAGAGTGAGGGAACAGATAGCCACCATCACCATAAAGGAAGCACTCTGGGGTGGGTCCTGCTGGTTTATGGGGCTATTCCGCAGGTCCAGGAATCATGTACACTTCTCAGGAATCCTACAAAAATAACTAACTGGTGGTCACACACCATCTGCAGGAGCATGATGTGCTGCTGTTTGTCAAGGGAATAGTGAGCTGCATATGTGAACCATAAAGATGAAGATGATAATGAAACAATGCAAAAATAGGCCAAATCTCACCAGGTCATGTAATCTGGGCCATATGTGTGAACTGTCAGTGAAGTAATATTACTCTTACTTGAGTAAAAGTTATTATTACTCTTCCCACTGTGAGTGTGTCTACAAGTGACAAAAGCTTTATGTTAACAGTATGAAATTATTTGAACAATTGCTTCTTGCAGCACTTCTACAGATACGATTTAGTTTGTCTCATATTTGTGTCTATCCTTTGAAAATACCAGATTTTGTGCATTATTCCATGTTTTGTCCTTTACATTTCATTGACTCTTAAAATTATAAATCAGATATTATATTCCAGCAATTACTTGTACAGTAGTAGTTTTCCCAAATACTCTTGTACTCTTAGTTGAGTCATTTCTTGGACCACTACTTTGTACTTCTACTTGAGTTTTTTTTATTATTGTAATGTTATTCTTACTTGAATACAGTTTTTGGCTCCTTTACCCACCTCTGTATGGGCGGAGCTACTGACCCGAGCAGAAAGCCCAGTGTCTCCAGGGTTGGCTCCATCAGTCATGTCTCTGTCCATAGTGTTCAGAGCGAGATGTTTATGCCCTCAGAAAACAGGCCAAAGTCAGGTCTGTGTCCTCCCCTGAGAAGTCCCACTGCAGCACACACACTGTCTGATTTATGCAGGAGCGCCTACCACACTGAGCCTGTCAAATAAAGTCTCCACTTACTGAAAGATTAAACATCCTATATTACACAAAATGGAGGCTTATGGGCTCAAAGACACACCTGGAGTTGTGTTTTGTTTCACTCACACATGCTTGAGTAATCCTGCGTTATTAGTCTGTCTACATCTCCAAAGCTCAAAATGCTCTGTCATGTAGTGGTAGTTTTCAAGTTAACAGATGCCTTTTATTTTTAGTTCGGCAGAGATTGGCAATACCAGGGCTGAAATCATCCAAATGATTCTAGTTGACATCACAAGGTGGAACAGAGTGTTTTCATTTTGAGAAAAAACCCCAGTCTAAATTTGCAGAGTTTGTGTGTTAAACATGTGTGAATAAACAAAACACAACTCCAGGTCTGCAACATTACAACACCCATCAGAAAATAACATAATATGGGCCCTTTAAGACAAAAATATCAAGTATCATATTGTGCATTAACAGATGTTGGAGTTCATATATGCGTCGTAGAATTTTTTAAAGCACTTATGAATCAG
The DNA here is from genome assembly GCA_029959045.1 of Taenioides sp. WSHXM2023. Lineage (NCBI taxonomy): Eukaryota > Metazoa > Chordata > Actinopteri > Gobiiformes > Gobiidae > Taenioides > Taenioides sp. WSHXM2023. Next base: position 29,673,804 of record CM057091.1, read on the forward strand.
GACTGTGTATAGTGTAAGTGTAATAGCTCAAAAAGTCTATAGTTCAAAATATTGCTTCTTCTTGGCATATAACATTCCTCTCACTCCCACTCCATGAAAAATGTAGTATCAAGGACCGTGCCCTGAATAGAGTAAGTTCCTTGGATCAGAAGGAGCCCAGTTTGGAAGATCCGGTGTCCTCCATTCTGATAACTCCCGTCACTTACAACAGACTATGCACCTAAATCAATGAAACATATTGCATAAGGATGTAGGCTACTGCGAAGAGGTTTAGTTTTAGTCATAACATTTTCATTGAGCAACGGAGGCAATTTACAACTTAAATTGTATAAGATCAACAGAGCTCGATGCTTTTTTGTACATAAAAAAATGAAAAATGACAATGAATCGCACAGAACTGATGACAGGCGTAGTAACAGCTTCTGGAGGTACGTGTATCTGAGCTGAATTAGGAATTGTTTCTCACAGACACAGACTTCAAGGTTCAATTTTATAAGGCGGTGTTTCAAGTCCCAACTCTGCATCACTTTTTGACAAATATTGATCTCATATTTGCTCAGATACAGTATATGTCCATAAATCCCAGATGTAAAAGTACACGCAGTTTTGGCAATATGAACCACGTGTAACCACAGTGCAAACACAGTAATAGTCGCTCCATTCTCAGAAGTATCCTGTCATCATAAATATGAGATAAAACATATGTTCAATAAAGCCTTCAAGGTGCGCTATTGCTCATTGCTCTGCCTGTAATGTTCCACAGCTCAACATTACATTTATTAAATTACACATGGTTTTATAGCTCAAAAATAATCAGATCTGACCTGTAACTTGGTCTGGTTTGGTCTCTGTGAAGATAGAAAGGTTTAATGTCATAGTGTGGAACATTCCAGACAAAGCAATAGCATCTCCATGGAGAAAAGCATCTGACAGACCCTCCACCAAAAAGTCTGTGGCCTTATAGACCTCTAAAATGCATTGGAACTTTCCTTTGAGGACTCAAGCCTCCCTGCCAAATATAATGCCACATATTCACATCAGTTCATTCAAACAGAAATCCCTGGTTACAAAGTACAGTCTTTTTCAGCCACAAGCCAAGTGCCTCTACTCTTTGACTGTTTGACCTTTGACCCAACTGTTGTGGTATTCTAAACTACAGTTATCAAGACGTTTAACTTAGCCAGACCTCCGTACAATCTCTTTTGTTCACTGCAGAGGGGACTGAATTACCCATACAATTACACGCTTTATGATTTACTAATTGCTACCATTCAAGCCTTAGCCCTTCTCCATTCTCTTACTTTCTCCTCTGCTAGCCCATAACTATGCAGTGCAAAACAACACAACACAGCATTGCATCTAAAGAGCGCTTGGGCCAGAAGCAGCCTCAGAGACACCACTGATGGCCATCGCGCCTTATCTGCAGCCCAGTCATTATTCAAACGAGCAGCGCTGCAGCTCTGGCCCTGTTGTTGCATCATAATGTGCCCATGTCTCCACACTTATCCACAGGCCTGGGCTGTTCCCCTCAGCTGGGTCTTATCTCGCAGTTTGGGCTGACAGCTCGCAATCTGGATGTGTGCGCCAATATCAGCTTTGCAACCTGGCTCTGGAAATGTAAAGTTGTTTTCCTAAAATGTTGGAATGTAAGGAATAGTTAGAAGGCTCAGTACTTGATTCTTAGTGCCTTCAAATGTGGAAAAACAGAAGTAATAATGCATCAGCTTTTTTGGACACTCAAAGACACTTAACTCCTCACAGCCATGAGTTTATAAGCGCTTTTCACAACTTTTAAAGGCCAGAGTTGAGTTTTGCCATCATTGTAATTTACTATTTCACTTGGGTCATTTCACCTGGCTTTCTAATGCTGCGTTCATGTGATCCTCAGGAATTCAGGAATACGTTTTTGCAAGTTGAAAACTGCACATAAAAAGCTCTTTGACTAAACATTATTGTATTTAGGGGTTTACTGTCAGTTGTTCATATAATAAGAACAACAGATTTGTGCAAGAAACAACACTACTGTTTAAATAATAATAAATCAGTAAGACAGCTCAAATTCAATACAATTCTGTCAATTTAGATGATACTAAAGAGGATGACAAAGTGGATTTTTATGCCACTACCCTGAAATGCACTGTAAGCATATCAGTCAAGCTAATATTGTACCAACATCTTAAGCCCAATGCCAGTTCTACTCCTTAGCCTTTTGCCTTAGCCCTTCCTCTTCATTTTGCGTGTTTATGAGAGGCAAAGGGGTGTCCCAGTCCTCTTTAGCTTCGAGGGGCTATGGAGCAAATCCAGATCAAATCGAGGGGTAGGAGGAGTTTGAAGAAACAAGGAAATGTGCTGGCGAAGTCAACTCTCAAATGTAATAAATAAACACTTGACACATAATAAACACCTGACACATAAACACATGACATGTATAAGGTCATAACATTGTTCTTTAGAGTTTTTGTTCATTTTACACCACTGTGATCTGCAGAACAGTCATAAATTTCACACCCCCGTCCACCTGCTCTGCTTCTAGTCTCTTTAAATGACCAGCGTACAAATCAGAATTTACACATTCCAACATTTTAGAACAATGTTACCTTCATAAGAGACAGCTGTAGCAATGAAGCTAACAGATATAGAAATATACGATATGGCATGATAGCAGTTCACTGTGTGGTCTTTGTCTTATCATTTAGCTTGTTTAACTAAATAAATGCAGCTATAACATCAGTCCAAGTTCACAAGCGTCATCAGTACAGTAGTCTGAACAGTACAGTGTGTGGTCATTGAGTTTGCAATGTCATATTGCTGGATTATAATCTCCAGTAGTCCAAATTATTATTAATAAATAACTGTACCTAAATAGATGCCTTGTCCCTATAACAGGTCCATGTAATAATATAGCCTGGTATAATCATGTATTATAATATAGTGTATAGCCTAATATGAGGCAATATTATATTATAATATATTGATTATCATACAAAAAAAATAATAATAATAAAATAGACAATTTAACATATTCATAAATAACCACATAGCTCTAGGCTTGTTGCAATAGAAAAATAAGCAGAGACAAAACTTGAGCTGTCCTTCTCCATCTCCTCCATCAGTGTGTATGCCTCAAAGCGCTGCCCTTTTAAACAAACTCCGTCATTCTCCGTGAGCCTCGTCTGTCTTGAGCGCTCAAAATAATGTAAGTGATTTAACCCGATAAACGGATATGTACGGCTGGAGCAGAGCACTGGATCTGACTCACTGCTGGCTCTCTGAATATTTAAACCCTTGCTCATTCTTCTTCCTCAGCCCTCCAAAAATCTGCTGCACTGGAGGGCAACTATTTCTACATGTACACTACCAGGCAAAAGTTTAGTTTCTTCATCTTTTTTTTTTTTTTTTTTTTTTTTTTTATTGTGATATTAGAGACAGTACAAACAGTAAAAAACATAAAACGGAGGTAATAAAACAGAGGAGATATAAAATGATAAGGGCAAGAGGGAAAATAAAACAAAACATTAAAAATAAGAGAAAGGAAAAAAATAATTATTCTTGTAATTAATGATTTTTTTGCCCCTGTTCCTTCTCCTTCTCTTCTTTCATTACCCCTTTGTTCCTTTAATTATCTATTTTTTTATTATATTCTTTTCCCTTTTTTCTCCTCCTTTCTTCTTTATTGCCATGATTATTCGCATTGTGGATTCTCACTGAAAGAATTACGACTATAATTAGTAAACAGTCATATTTTTATACAGCGCTTTTCCACCTTCAAGGCATTCAAAGCGCTTTAAATCAAAGAACCGTTCACCCGTTCACGCACACATTCATACACCAGTGTACGCAGATACATCGTGAGTTATGGATTTTGCGTCCAAGGTTCCTCTCCATATTTATCTGACTATACAAAAAAGGTGTCTGTAGTATTGCCATTTTGAAGCCCTAATGATTTCTTCAAAATGTCTTTTACCAAAAAGAGTGAGAGCAATATTTTTTAATTCTATTTGTTTTTTTTAAAGTTCGTGTTGTAGATAGATGAAAGACCATCAGACGATTTCTGTTGCTGAGACTCAAAAAGAACAGAAGAATGCGGATTCATCCATTAAATTTGAGAAGAAACCAGTTTGGGGCCTATTATCACCTAGCTGCTGAACTGCACCTACATCCTGAATAAACAACTGGAGCAGCTTCTCACCAGGACACCAATTATCAAAAGAGCATCTCTCCTAATCAAAGACTGGCCATAACCATAAGCAGGATCAAACTTATTGTATCCAAACATATACAGCTTTGCTCAAAAATCCATTTACAATCAGTTAAAACACCAATATACAGCAAACAAAAATACAGTTTAAAAATACATGTATGAACAAAAAGGTGTAAATAACAGGATTCAAGAGCCATACGTTGGGGTATTCTTAGACTCATTCAGGTTGTCCAAGAAACTCCAGGAATACCAGAGGTGGAGGTGGATGTAAGAAGAGTGAGTTATATTGGTGGCATTGGTCTTTGGTGTACGTCCTCTAAGCTCTGCTGTGAGTTACAGTATTCTCTCCTGAGATAAAGCCATACAAGACCGAGTCAGTGGATTTCACCTAACAAAGTGACGGGGCATTACCGAGTGAACCCCTGGAGCTAAAAAAGTTATTAGCAGGGGACCATTCAAAGGAAATAGTAGACTTTAAGAACACCCAAATGTCTTTTATAATTGCATAGTAGTAGTGACTTATTTATATGCATAAAATTGTTAAATATCGACAGTTCTCATGGCACCACTCCCTGACTCCCGCCTGCCGAGTCACTGGTGAGAAACCTTTTAATTTTAAACACCTCGGCTCCATCATCTGCTGTGTATGAAAAACGTGACTAATGAGTGCTGTTTACATTGTTGTAATTGTAATCATTTCACCAATCTGACCTTCCAGTTGGTCAGCCCATATTAAGCTATATTATAATGTTGTTTCCTCATCAAAACATAGCTGGAGTTGTGTTTTGTTTCATTCACGTTAAACATGCAAACCCTGCATATTTAGTATATATAGTTCTTCCTTCCTCTTCCTCTACAGAAAGTGCCCTACATTTTTTTTTTAACTCCTTACACCTTCCCTAGAATCAGTGGGATGATTTCAGCCCTGAAATTGCCCATCTCTAAACGTAAATGGAGCTGTTAAACTAAAAACTACCTCTGCATGACATCACAAGGTGGAACAGAGCATTTTGAGCTTTGAAGATGTACACAGACATAATAAAGGATTACTCAAACATGTGAATGAAACAAAACAAAACACAACAGCATTATAACATGGCTTAAAGCTCGCACGAGTCAATTTTGCGTAATATAGGACATTTAAACACCTGCAAACACTGGCAGCCTGTTCTCTGACTACAAACACTTTTTCTGTTGTGCTCCTGGTACATGTAGATGTGGTTCCCCTACATACATGCAGTGGACTATGGAAGGGGCAGTGATGGGGGGAGTCTTCACTGTGTCTAAGCCTGGAGAGAAGCCTGGAGAACCATACACTGTACCAGCCGACCAGCATTTGTCTGGAGCCGAAGAGCCAAGATTCCACATGTAAGTGAAGATGCAGCATTCACCCTGGAGACATGACACCATACTCTGTACAAACCTTTCAGGAAATAAATAAGCTTAGTGCCATACTGTGAACCAGACCAGACAAAAAAAATGATATCCTTGGGGGCAAGTGGTGGGCACTAAACCAGCAAAGTTACACACTGCACCTATAACTCGAGTTTGTCTTGGGCTAGGATGGCGTGCACCTTTGGGATTATGACAGCAATGTGAAGGGTCCTCCTGACAAAGATAAAAATGGCGCATCAGCCTATGGACACAGTGGTCATAGAAATATCCAGATATCATTAAATAGGCAAATGTGTTTTAAGCTGACATCAGTATTTTAGGCGATTAAAATGTCAACTTAAGGCTATATGTGTGAACATGATACAGAGTGGACCATACAAGTCTGGTAACTACCTGCATGTTAAAACAGCAGAGGATCCGAAACTAACACTTCTCAACATTTCTGATGAAGCCTGCTTGTCACCATGGAAACAGATGAGCATAATGCCATAATGAGGAACATTCCAGGTAATGCAATACCATCTCCATGGAGACAACAGTGTAGTTACATGGTGGGTCATTCCGTGTGGTTTCACCAGATGGTGGTTGCAACACAATTTTCAAATTAGTCTTAAATTGGTATGTCACTAGATAGTCACAAAAGTACTTTCTATGCAAAATTATAGGCCTGTAGCTCAAATAGTTACTGAGTTGTGGGGGTCTGAAATTTTCAGAATTTGGGCTATAAATAGCCAAGAAAAGCCTCGCCACGGTTTTTGGCATCTTTAAGGGGTCAATTCTCAGCCTCTAGACATACCAGAGAGCTGTAGGTTGGTATACAAGTCCTCTGCATGTAGCTAGTGCTCCACAAACATCCCCAGGTGTTTCCCTACACTCTGCAGGCCATGGGGGCTTGCTAAAAATGCCAAAAATTAAGAAAAACCTACTCGCGAGTGGGGTTTGGGGCCTTAAAAGTACTAGAAATACTGCACAGAAGTGTTCTGACACCCCTGGGTTCCATTCTACACAAACTTGTGTGATAACTTAGCAATCTGGGGCTTTCTAGGTACGTCAGTTTGGAAAATATGAGCTCCCAAAGTTGGACGAGATCTTTAATTGGCTGTTTTTGGTGGCAAAAATCTCCATATGGGACAGGTGCCAGAGACCCCAACTTTTTCTAAAAGACAGTTCCATCTGTCTTCTATCACTGTACAAAAAAGCAGCAGGGTTATATTTGTAGTTACTGAGATATTCTCACTCAAAATGGCATGGGTGGTGCCAAAATCGTTTTTTGCTTTTCAGTGTTATAAGTTGAGACACATGTATTAATGACCATTCCAGTGATAGTTTCAAGCACTTGTTTTACTAAATTTATTATTCTCTTTTCAGCAATTGATTGGTGGAGGTGACTACATGTACTTTCAAAATATTCCAATTTTGTAATAATTGTATCTATTAAATTAGTTGTATATAGCCTGTGCTTTTCTCTTTTCAGAGTTCAGTTCCATGCAGACGGGTGTTGCCCAAGAGTTCTGTTTCTGCCTTAATTAACAAACATTGTGGTGTTGGTGTGAAGTAGTCTGTAGTTTTAACAACTAGATAACCAGTTATTCCTTAGTAGCATTTACATTAGATACTCTGCAATGGCCAGCCTACCCTCATGTTCACTTGGAATTAGACTAGGCATGGACAGTGACTGTCATAAAACTCTGTACTGCCGTAACACAGGAATTACTCCTGAGTAATTCCTGTGTTACGGCAGTACAATTTTGGCACCACCTATGCCATTTTGAGTGAGAATATCTCAGTAACTACAAATATAACCCTGCTGCTTTTTTGTACAGTGATAGAAGACCGATGGAACTGTCTTTTAGAAAAAGTTGGGGTCTCTGGCACCTGTCCCACATGGAGATTTTTGCCACCAAAAACAGCCAATTAAAGATCTCGTCCAACTTTGGGAGCTCATATTTTCCAAACTGACGTACCTAGAAAACCCCAGATTGCTAAGTTATCACACAAGTTTGTGTAGAATGGAACCCAGGGGTGTCAGAACACTTCTGTGCAGTATTTCTAGTACTTTTAAGGCCCCAAACCCCACTCGCGAGTAGGTTTTTCTTAATTTTTGGCATTTTTAGCAAGCCCCCATGGCCTGCAGGGTGTAGGGAAACACCTGGGGATGTTTGTGGAGCACTAGCTACATGCAGAGGACTTGTATACCAACTTACAGCTCTCTGGTATGTCTAAAGGCTGAGAATTGACCCCTTAAAGATGCCAAAAACCCTGGCGAGGCTTTTCTTGGCTATTTATAGCCCAAATTCTGAAAATTTCAGACCCCCACAACTCAGTAACTATTTGAGCTACAGGTCTACAATTTTGCATAGAAAGTACTTTTGTTACTATCTAGTGGCATGGAAATTTGAGACTAATTTGAAAATGGTGCAGCAACACTCCCAAGGAATATCTGGTCATTTCACTTGGAATGACCCTGGTGCGTCTTTAAGCCCATGTGTCCATTATGTTTTTGTGGCTCTCTGCGCACATACACATTTGAAATATTGCTAGGACGGCTGCACAGAAATGGTGGAGCCAGTCTGTTGTGTTCCCTTAATTATGTTCAGAGTGCATGTGTGGCATAATGTGTAAGGAACAATAGGCCCATATAGCAGAAATAACGGCCAGCGGTGCAGCTTGGAAAGAAGCAGTCTATTTTATTTAAATACCACTGGCTCCTTTGTGTTCAGGTGATCACTGCAGTAAACCAGTGAAGGCAGTACGCTTGTTCACTGCTTTCATCTATCCAGGTACAGCTTGGTCTGTGTGCAGTTTCAAGTGCTGACATTCATGAATGAATCAGATCCTTTGGTTTAATGGCATTAAAAAAAATAAATTGCCTGGTCAAGCTCTGTGGCCAATTGTGACGTCAACCATAAAAAGCACTATTGTTGAAAACATAGCCATGTTCTTTATGTTTATCCACCATTTGAAAAGAATTCATTCAATGAGCTCCTGACCCTGAAGTTTTCATAGGCAATTAAGGCTGCCATACTTGAAGGTCTGTGTGACATTCACAACTGAATTGCTTTAAAGTGGAACTAAAATATGCTTTTTAATAGTATCCCTTCAATCATAAAAACTAGGTACATTTGCAAATATGTGGCTAATAAGTGTGTGTTGCCTCCAGTGGCCACTGCAGTTTCAAGTCCAAAGTGATGGAATTATTAGGAATTTCTGTCCTGATGACACTTTTGTGTATTGTAAATCTGTCCCTCAGTCTCCTTAATGTGAGGCCAATATAAAAACATCTACAGCTGCAGTCCAGGTGGTATATGACATGACTGGTAATGTCATTTGCATATTGTTTGCAGAAGAACATTTTCTGCACAGATGAATCCCTGAAAGCGGAGGATTTGTTTATACGAGTACAGTGCTTACGCTTTGACACTGAAAAGTGCAAACTGGCTGTAAGAGAACAGTCCTAGGTTTGGGAGCTGGGAGGTAATTCTTGATCATTTTGTCTTTGAAAGTCAGGGCCCTTCTCACAGCAAATACAGGGGGATCAGCAAAGGCAGACGAAAGAGTGGGATTGCTTTGGAGTATATCCCAAGTGCATTTAAAAATCTGTTTGATGTTGTTTGACAGATTGCTGTGTTGAATTGACAGAAAAAAAAAAAAAAAAAAAAAAAAAATCTTGATCTTTCTATTCTTTTTTTTCCCTCAATTTTTTTCTCCATTGAGATTGCTTTGCCTGGGATGTTCCATGTGATGACATTAAACATTAATTCATTACGGGTGTTTCTGTTGCTCAAAAATACAATAATTATCTATGTGAACAGGGTTGTCTCTCCACAGATCTGACCTCTAATGTAGCCTATAGTTGTCCCCCTCATGATAGATAGGTTTAATCTATACTGTTCTTGACAAAGCAGTAACATCTCCATGAAGACAAGCAGGTGGTGGACCCTCCACTAGAAAGGTTATGCAGTGCACCTTTAATGAAGAGATTTGTTCACAATATCATGATTCTTGCCATAGTATTGCTGGGCATCTGATCACAAGGGATGTAACAAAAAAAGAAAATATTGCGATATCGTATCGTCAAAGGTCTCATAATAATATCGTAGGTTGTCACAATATATCGATATCTAAGATTCTTTGCTTAAATTCATTGTTTTGTTACAACAGCTAACAAAACTGAGAGAACTACATACTCCATGTGTCACAGCCCCACAAGCACCTCTGACCTCATCTGCCACTCCCTGAGGGCCACCTCCTTCCCCTCTCCTTTTGTGTTTCAGGAGTGGAGACAGGTGTGCTGGAGTCATCTTCAGCTGGGCCCACTCTGTAATCAACAGGGTTTGTAAGATCGTAATACTCCTTCAGTCAGTGCCACGTTCCAGCTACATTTATATACCTACCTGTACTCGCATTACTTACCCTTTGTCCATCTGCCTCAGATCTCCGTGCTCCAGTCACCTGGTCCAGTCTCCAGCTCCGACCTGCTCCAGTCTCTTTCTCCAACCTGCTCCAGTGTCCTGCTCTGATCTGTAAAGTTCCTGGAAGTTTATCTGTAATAAATACCTACCAATTCTCCATTGACCTGTGTCTGCTCTTGGGTTCTTTAGCTATATGTCACACCATGTTCCATTTCAGTGCAGACAGTAGACAACCCCGCTCAGTTACAATGCCTGTTTTTCTAAGTATTTGAGAAATAAAAACACCTGTAATTGAAAAAATCTAAGGCAAAGCAGTTTAATGTCATACTGTGGAACATACCAGGCAGAGAAATGACAAAGCATTTATTCAATTCATTTCTGTAATCCTTCAATTCTAAATACCATACGGTGAAATGAGTATCATGACAATGCTATACCATGAGATTTGAATAGCATACCTAGTGTACACAGATTTAACTGTGGATTCTGCATATAGATCATCTTGTTTGCTCTCACCATAACTAGTTAGTATGTCTAAACGTCCCTTAGTGATCTTTCTGAGTCTGCTTCTCAAAACACAGCTTTCTGGCCCTTATACAGGCACAGGGGGAATCAGATTACATATTAGAGGTGAAGTGGTGGCTGCTCTGACACATCAAATTTCTGTTGTTCCTTTTGAATGTGGCATCGGCCCACACACTGCAAACTCGTGACGCAGATCCGGCAGCCACGCAAATCTCCCATAAGCATGATATTTTTGGAAATGACAATACGAGGAAATGAGGCTACTGGGGTTCTGTCACCACCTCACTCGCTATGGTAACAAAAAAGTCCGAGTGCACTGAGCAACCAAATTCAATTCATCTTTGGCCCAAAAAGTTTGACCTACATGCAGTGGTGGAAGAAGCGCTCAAATTCATTACTTAAGATACCAGAGCAAAGAAATACTCACATGGAAAAACTGAAAACTCAAGTAAAAACATTAAAGTACCCGTTTAAAAATATGTATGTACTTATAAAGAGTAGAAAGTAAAAGTATTTCACGCAGATTTTGAGATCTAATAAAACTTCAAATGTAGTGATTTTGATAAAGAATTGTGCTGAGTTTTGTTCAACAGAAACAACTGAATCGATCTTTTTTTCTGAATTTATTTATCAATACTATATTTTTCTTTGCTCAAATTATGAACATGTTAAAAAGAAACCCTTAGACTTTACAGCAGGCCTCGAACAATCATAAAAATACTTTTACTTTTCAGTCCTGTTCAAAAATGTAGTGGAGAAGAAAGTACAGATACCTGTGCTCAGATTTAGTGATAAAATACAGATTCCTAAAGTTTATAATTAAGTACAGTACTGCCTACATGTAGACTGAGATAAGATTGGTCTAAGAACCGAAAAACAAAACAGGAGGCTAAAAGATGTTCAGATGAGTTTAGTAATTTAGGATTAGCACTAAAACTTTGCAGCTATAATTGGTAATAAAACTGGCTAGTATACATATATACACTGCTCCAAAAAAATTAAACACTTTGAAAACACATCAGATCTTAATGAAAAAAAAAAAATAATAAAAAATAATAATAATAATAATAACGTTGGATATCTATACAAATATGGACAGCAGTGTCTTGGGAACAAAAGGATGCCATGTCTTCTAATGGAAATACAACCTAGAGAGGGCTTCATTTTATAGACAACCTGAACATCAAAGTGAAATAATGCAATGCACCTGCAATGGGGTTTTAAATTGGGCAGACTGGGCATTGATTGGACAGGAGAATTTGCAGCATGTGACGAGGAGGAGTATTTGGAGTGAGGGATGAAGGCAGAGGAACAGGTAAACTCTGGAGAAGCGGTGAGGTAGATGGGACCGAAGTTAGGTCTTCAAGGCTGAATTATGCTAGCTCTATAACCACTCTTTTTTCCAAACAGAGATGAGCAACAACTCATAACGTTGAACATTTGATTTTCAGACATTCTAGGAACTTCAAGGTTTTCCTTTCACATTAACATAGCAGATCAAAACAATAAAGCGTCACAAGCTGGTATGCAATGCTGCTCATCTAAGCCGAGTAAGTACATGGCCAAACACGAATATTTTCCTGCCTGTTTTTTACCTCGTGCAGTTGAATGTCTCTTCAGTAGTCTGCTGTTGGCGTATTCTGAGTTCTCCACATGTACATTTAGTTCCTGGATTTGCATGCATATTGAAAATTCTGTTTAAATTAGGCCAGTTATCCCGTTTTGCTGGCATGCATGTAAACCCAGTGACTCATTGAGACAAGCAGACAGACAGGCTCTGTTCTGTCCACGGATGTCCAACTGTGCTCCTCAGCTGATTGGCTGATTCAGTCGATGCACTTGTTCCACTGCTAAACAAAAACTGCACAATCCCGAAAAGATCCTCTGCCTTTGAACAGTCTGCCTTTTAATTTCAAACCTCCAGAGTAATCATTTTCCAGACAGCCTGAAATTGTCTGAAGACCTTTATAATTTAACTTGAAATTTTAAAAAGCACATAATACATAATCAACTGTGTCAACATCAGTCAAGTTAAAAGGTACAGTATGTAACTTTGTGGAGGTGGTAATTCTGTGGAAATTGAAAGCTGAAACAATATTTCGGAAAAGATTTATGGCATAATGTTGAATATTGTAGCCAAAGGAACAAGATTTTATGGAAAGAAGCAGGAGGAAGTTGAGTAAGAATGAAGTCTGTGCACATGCAAGCCCACTCACAGCAAGGGTGCCTGTTTTTCAGTGCAATTAAAACATACAAAATGAAAAGATTAAAAAAAAAAAAAAAAAAAACATACACTGTGGATTTAAAGAACACATATTGTGCTTGAGCTATATAGTTATATTCGATGACAATAATTGCACAATATCCAGATAAAATTACTTAAAAAAAGAAACAAATCCATTGTCTTCTGCGTTGGAAAAATGTGGTGCACAATGCCGACATCGCAGTAAAAGTCATCACAACAAAGAGTCTGCAACTTCAGTAGACAGCTGGAGATTTTTTTCATTAGTACCAAAGTTACTATGCAACACTGCTGAATCCTACGTGTATCACTAATTAAGAAAATAAAATTGAAGAACGAACTAAGTTGAGAGCAACTGGCTTATGCCGTAGTCTGTATAAATGGACATAGCTAACCCCCCAGCCTCCACGTTCCAAATAAGAAGTGAACGTGTGTGCGCTTTTGGCTCCATCGACTCTAGCTCCAATTTACTTTCTACTGAAAACTTGTCATCTCTCTCTCTTTCTGTAACTGCTGCAGTGAGCCTCATCATATTAGTCTTAAAATGTTCGTCTTAACCTGCTTTACCACATCCTGTCCGTAAATAATGTCCTATTCCTAAGATGGAACTCGGCTCCAAATTCGCTCCTGTAACTGCCAGCCTCATTGAGCTTCATTTGACTGGAACTTAATGCTATGGATGATGTCACACTCCCGTAGTCCACTTCTTTATAAAGTCTGTGGGGTTGATCAGCAGTATGTCATCTTGAAAATAAGTAATTAAAGACAAACATGCACAAACATTCACAAATCATTCCAAAGACAACTTTAAGAGGGGAAATGAGAAGGGGAAACAAATATAATATGGTTAAAAATCTGAAAAGTTTAAAGTTATCAGGTATTTATGGATGCTTGCTTTATTTTTAAAGTTTTAAATGGACTCGTTCCTCCACCATTAATGGATTTTATAAGTAAAAAAACTACTGACCGAGTTAACACGATAGCATTGACCAGAGGAGACCAGGACCAGATTTGGCCAAATGGTGATGTCTATCAGAGGATCACAGTCATGGAACACATGACCTGCCCATGTCAGGAACTGTGGGTCCTTCTCAGCCTTCAAGAATACTCAATAATAACAAAAATCACACATGTTCACACAGGTAGATTATCTTCTTCTTAGGGCCTCTTAAACTCAGAGAATGGTCTGTTGTGGGTAACTTGCTGTCATGTCTATGTGCTTTTTTGTCTCATCTGTGTGTTTCTCTAAATGTTCTCTGTTTCTGACCTGACTTAGGACAACGGATGTAAAGTAGCTATTGTGTTAATTCCGGCATATTTACATTGATGCTGTTTGTTGACATGTTGGTAAATATGCACTGTCCTAATTAAAATAAATAAATAAAATAAAAAAGCTCTGAAAAGTCGATTTTGCATTATATGTCAGCTACAATGTGTAATATCCACTGTAAAAACATAATTAATTCATTTTAACATTTGTATGAACATGCAAGTATTTGTGAGAAACCATATAATATATTTGCAAAAGTGACACTGTAATTTATTTTACTGAGCTAATGTTACTAATGAGCCCAGGGACTGCAGATGGAAAGTAGCTGTAGCCAAAAAGCTAACGAACTAAACGAACAGTGCGACAGATCACGCAACGCTGTATAGTTTCTGACAGTAGATTTCTACGCACACGTCTCCATTCATCCAGCGTGAGCTAGAGCCACGGGTAATGATATGCAAAGCCACGGCAGGTGTGACAGGGACTTCTGCGTGCAGGTGCTGTCATGTCCCAAAACCAGGAACCACTCTGGCACCCCTTCTGACAAGTGCTTAAAGTTGCTCCGTTGGCAAAATAGAAAATACGTAGTGTCACTGGATGTGCAGGAAGAAAATAAAGCTAAAAATAACTATATTGAGGTTACAAGTTTCAAATCTTATGCTAATGTTTGGATAGTTGCAGATGTTAGGTGCATTTTCTTGGCTAGTTAAAAGCGGATAACTAGAATAATCAGATAACCCATTAATTGGATCACTTTTTTTTCTGTGTTTACATTAGTTTTGTCATAATACTAAAATTTCAAACTTGATTTCGATATAAAGAAATAGCCTTGATGATCAATATCGATTCCGAAACCACAGTGAAAAAAAAGCACTCTTTCTTTAGACAATAGAATGTGATTTTAATTTTTTTTTTTTTATCTCTGATCTGGAATTATTATTATTCAATTTTTGTTTATTGATTATTAAAAACGTTTAAACGTTGTATCCCATTGGCATGCTTTTTGTAATTTTAAAATCCGAGGACCTTAAAGTTATCAACAAAGCAATGACAGACTTTATTTGGGCAGGAAGGAAGCCTAAACTCAAATTAGAGACACTTCAGTTACCCAAAGAACAGGGTGGATGGGGCCTGCCTAACTTAGAATATTATGTCCTTTCAATGCAAGCTAGGATTATTTCTATCTGGATACATGAACATCCAGATTCAGAGTGGTTAAAGATAGAGGCTACATTGTGTAAACCATCCTCACCTGTAAACTTGCTAGGAAAACAATTAAACGGCTTACCTTGCATAGTAAAAGACAGCCCTTTGCTATATAATGCTTTGTGGGCTTGGGGAAGAATGAGAAAACTCTTTAATAGTAGCCATCAGTTTCATATCCTATCAACACTCATAGATAACCTAGACCTGCTGCCCCAAAACATAGGAACAAGTTTTACAAGTTGGCATAATGCTGGCATCCACAGATTTTTTGACCTCTTTAAGCATGGGGAATTCAGGTCTTTTGATTCTTTGAAGTCTCAGCTTTCTCTATCAAACAAAGACTTTTACAAATATTTACAGCTTAGACATTATGTGCAGCAGAAGGTCGGATCACTTAAACTCGCACTGGATATATACAGACTGGAAATGTTTTATATTAGTAATAAGAAACATGAACACTTTGTATCCAAGTTCTATTCGGAAATATACAACCTCAGACAAGATAAATTGTTATGGTTAAGGAAATCTTGGGGAGTTACACTGAAATGTGATATAGACCTGCAGGTATGGCACAAAATCTTGACATTACCATCAAAAATCTCTATCTGTAATAGGCTTAAAGAATTGCAGTATAATATTTTGCATAATGTTTATATTTCTTCAAATATTTATAGTAAATACAATACGGGCACATCACCAAATTGCCTTAAATGCAAAACATATGTAGGTACAAGGTATCACTGCCTATGGGAATGTGCTCATATTCATACCTTTTGGAAAGAAGTCTGCGCAAATATCAGTAAAGCCATAGGTCAGCTAGTGACAGAAAACCCACTGATGTGTTTACTTGGACATATTCCTGTTTCACTGACTCAACATGAGCAGGTTATTCATTCATTGTTATTAATAGCGAGGAAAACTATTATGGTAAAATGGGTGGGTGATGAGCCTCCTTCTATTTCCTTGTGGAAGTCACAGATCTCAGAGGTTATTACCATGATCAAACTTGGGCATTATATTGATGGAAACTCACAGTTTTTTATTGGCAAATGGAAGAAGCCATTGGAAGCACTCGGACTTAAATGCCAAATAGACTCTAATGGACAGCCACTCTGGACTTGAGATACTTAGAATGTTTTTGGGCCTTGTATCATAAAACACATGTATAAATATTGACCAGTCTGTACTGTTCTGTTCTGTATCTATCTATAAAAAATGTTATAAATAAATTATATAAAAAAACCAAAAAACAAAACGTTTAAACATACATAAATATTACTCAGAAATAACAACAGGACAGCAGGCTATTTAAAAAAAAATAATAATGAAATTAAATAAATAAATAAAAAATTCAAGAGATTATACATCAATGTCGAGATCAATGTCGAGATCAGAAGCTACAGGGTGATTTTCAACATTAAATCATAGTATTTTCTTTAATATTCCCATGTGGTTTTATAGTATCTGTGTAATCCCTCAGTGCTCAGTGGTATACTTGCTCTGATACAGCTCAAAATCACTCTAAAGTTATTCAGAAAAGGTTCATTATGTCCTGTCTAGTTTCGATACTAGTTTTAGAATCGTCACTTTTGACAACCCTAGTTTACATGCACAAAAGAAATCTGACAATTCAAAAAACGCCTGGCGACATGTTGCAGTTAACCAGTGGAGTAACTGTTGTATTTGGAAGACAAAGTACAAAGCATTTTAAAATAACTTCTTTAACATTTTGCCTTTTATTTTTGTTTATTTCTGTCTTGGCTACATTAGTTTGCCTTTTTTATTTTGTAAAAAAACAGATCTGAACAGTCAAATAAATCTGATAATTCACATCACATTTAACTGGGTACATTTATATGGCCAGTAGAATTTAGATAATTACAGTAGCGTAATCAGATAACCCAATAATTAGCTTCAAATTGAGTGTGTTAACATGCACAAGAGAAAAACATCTGAGACCTGTGTCAGTTAATCAGTGGGTTTTTAGAGCAACTGTTGTATTTGGAAGACAAAATAACTCTTTCAATTTTTTACATTTCCTCTTTAATTTTTGTCTTTGCCTCATTAGGTTTCCCATTTTGTATAATTTTCCTTGTCAAAACCTGTACAGATGTGAACAATCAGGAAGAACTGTTTCTCTTTTTAAATTAGTTTTTGATTTAAGACTGTTTTTGTGACTCAAAATATTGACATCATCACTCCAGGCTGTGGCTGCATGTGTGCCTACAGATACTTTCATGTCTGCAGGGCTGACGCAAATATTATTTATTATATGGGCTTCTGTGTTTTTCATTTCTATATAAATTGTAAATAGTGTAAATACTTTTGGCTTTGGTAAACCAATACACCACTTTAAAACAGAGTGAACACCTGTTTTGTACTAAAGATTCCATTCAACAATTGTATTATTATTTTTTTTTTTTCTTTTTTTTTTTTTATTGGGACTGATCACATGGTGGATCAGGTGATTAGACCTGGGCCTATATATACTGTAAAAAAAAAAAAAAATGTGTTTCTCACTTTCCACGGAGGTTGGTCTCTCTCACCCTCATCAGCTCGGGCCCTCTACCAGAGTCCTGGGAGCTTGAGAGTTCTGCACAGTATCTTTGCTGTTCCTAGTACTGCGCTTTTCTGGACTGAGATGTCTGATGTTTTTCCGGGTATCTGCTTTAGCCACTCTTCCAGTTTGGGGGTTACAGAGTGCTCCGATTACCACGGGGACCACTGATACCTTCACCTTCCAGGCCTTCTCCAGCTCTTCCTTGAGCCCCTGGTATTTCTCTAGTTTCTCGTGTTCCTTTTTCCTGATATTACCATCACTTGGTATTGCAATGTCCACCACCACGGCTTTGTTCTGTTGCTTATCCACCACCACTATGTCTGGTTGGTTCGCCATCACCATTCTGTCAGTCTGTATCTGGAAGTCCCACAGGACCTTGGCACGCTCATTCTCCACAACCTTCAGGGGAGTTCCCCACCTTGACCTTGGGGTCTCCAGCCCGTACTCTGCACAGATGTTTCTGTACACTATGCCCGCCACTTGGTTATGTCGCTCCATGTATGCTTTCCCTGCCAGCATCTTACACCCTGCAGTTATGTGCTGGACTATATCAGGAGCCTCTTTGCACAACCTACACCTTGGGTCTTGTCTGGTGTGGTAGATCTGGGCCTCTATTGCTCGGGTGCTCAAGGCCTGCTCCTGTGCAGCCAGGATGAGGGCCTCTGTGCTGTCCTTCAGACCAGCCCTCTCCAGCCATTGGTAGGATTTCTTGATATCAGCCACTTCAGTTATGTTTCGGTGGTATGCCCCATGTAGGGGCTTGTCTTGCCATGATGGTCCCTCCAGCACCTCTTCCTCTGAACAGTGCATCTCCTTGGTATATGCCACATTTGATAGACACTTGTGCAAGTGACTTGCTACTGGTTTCAAGGATGGTTTTCCACAACCACATTGAGTTTGCAATGAACGCCCTTAGAGTCCGATTGATATTGTACAACTCCAAACACTCAGTGATCCATGTGTGTGGCATTGAGTCATAGGCTTTCTTGTAATCAATCCAGGCAGTGCACAGGTTGGTCTGATGGGTTCTGCAGTCATGGGCGACTGTTTGGTCAACCAAGAGTTGGTGTTTGGCTCCTCTGGTGTTTTTGCCGATGCCCTTTTGTGCTGTGCTCATGTATTGATCCATGTGCCCGCTTATCTTAGCCGCAATGATGCCGGACATGAGCTTCCATGTTGTGGAGAGACAGGATATTGGCCGATAGTTGGATGGGACTGTACCCTTTGAAGGATCCTTCAGGATCAGGATCGTACGCCCTTGGGTTAGCCATTCAGGGTGAGTTCCACCCCTTAGCAGCTGGTTCATTTGTGCTGCCAGGCGCTCGTGGAGAGCAGTGAGCTTCTTTAGCCAGTATGCGTGGATCATGTCAGGGCCTGGTGCTGTCCAGTTTTTCATACCTGAGACTCTTTCTTAAATGTCTGCCACTGTGATGGTGATTGGATCTTGTTCAGAGAGGTTGCTGTGGTCTTCCCTCAGAGCCACCAGCCACTGTGCATCGGTGTTATGTGATGCCTCCCTCTCCCATATGCCTTTCCAGTACCTTTCAGTCATTGAGCGTACACTTTCAAAGGTTGTGTTGCAAAGAGGCGGTTTATTCGTCTGGCTTCATTTTCTCGTGTGTACCTCTTTAGGCAGCTGGCTAAGGCTTGCAGCCTTTGCTTGGCAGTTTCGAGTGCTTCAGGTATGGGCATCTGGCTGTACAGTGCGGATCTCTTTCTTCTTTTGCATATTTTTTGTCTTTGGACCCAGCTCACAGTCACAATTTTTATTGGATGTGCATGTCTCTGTCTACCAGTATAGTTTACACAGTTACCATGGGGACCCAGCCTGGAAGTTCTCGGTTGATGGACAGGACTGACAATCAACCCAAGCATGGTCCATACTCTCTTCTAGCAATATTCAACACAAACACAGTTTGTTTGCAATATTTGACACAACACAAATAAGAATGAGAGCAGCACAGAGCTGTACCAAACACTAAAGCATGTCAGTGTGAGAGAAGTTGTATAATCCTGTGAAATGATGATATACGTATGTGCGGGGAAAAGTCTTTGACCTTTAAAGCAGATATTTTATGCTTTATTCTGGTATAACAAGCAGCACATTTCAGCTACTTATTTTAGCTACTTGTTTTTATTGAATTTTACATTTATCAATCAAAATACAACACTGAGGTAACGCAATAGGATGGAACGTTGTTATAACATTATTTTCACTTTTTTTTTTTTTTTTTTTTTTTTACATTTTATGACCAGCTGCAAAGAATACCAGAATACGCACTTCTTCAATACCTTAAGAAGATGTGAGTCTGGTCACCGGTGAATCTTCACATTTTCACATGGGTGTGATTGACAAGTGGATTAGCCAGTCAGGGACATGCATGGTCCATCCTTATCCGAACAAATACCAGTATGTGTGCTCACGAGAACAAAAAGGAAAACATTGCAGTTTTAGGCAGAGTCCATGAGCGAAGCACTAAACTCTGTTAATCTGATTGCACAATCACATTTGGACCGGAGAAGTGACAGAGGGCATGGGGACCAGACTGATATCCATCTGTATAAAAACATCAAGAGATATCAATCTGGATTTACCAGGCGACAAAGATCTATCTCATCTGAACATTCTCTTTTCATATTTCAAAGTATTAATATATTAATTAATAAGCAGTATTCATGTAAGCACTCTTTTAATTGTATGACCTAAAATACTTAGCATTTTGGGGCTCATTATGTAACATCCTCCAAAATTCACTTGTATTGTATTAGATAAATACAGCTATTACATTAGTCACAAAGCAAACGTGCACTGGGCCATCAGAAGACTGTGATGAAGTAGGAAACAGAGCTCGGTCACAGTAGATGAGGTTTGGGTGTGTGTTGCAGAGAGAATTGTATTTTAATTGAAAGCAAGTGGATCTCATTTGAATAATGTCATGGTAACATGGACTGTCTCGCTCCAGTAGTGCGCGTGTGTGTGTGTGCTTGTGTGCTTGTGTGTGCGTGAACGTGTGTGTGTGTTTGCTTTGGCACAGATGGCTTTTAGCGGTGCACTCAAGTGTTCCTCTCTCTGTGACACTATTATCTGCAGCTACACTGATCAGGAGATAACCCTGCCACAAATTAAAGCATGCTTGTAATCCTTCCTGAGGTGTAATAAGATATTCTGCTACTAAGCCGAGAGGCAGGTCTCAACTTTGAAGAACACATATTATGCCAGAATTCTTTTTTTTATACTCCTCATCATACATGGAGTTGTATTTGTTTCATTTGAATTGTTTCATTAATCCATCAATCCAAAGGGAAAAGAAAAAAAAAAAAAAAAAAAATCTGTATAGTTGCGTCATAGGTAAAAATGTGCACTTCTCCTGAATCACCCTTGAGGGTACATCACCGTTACATCATCAAAAGTGCTGTACTGCCGGAGAAGGAAAACAATTATAAGATGGTTTAAAGGTGCCCTGTGTACGTTTTCTGGTGGAGGGTCTGCCACCTGCTTGTCTCCATAGAGATGTTATTGTTTTGTCTGGAATGTCTCTGTATGGCATTAAATGTATCTATCTTGCATTTACTCTATAACATGGGCTTTTATTGACCTAAAAATGTGCATTCTTACTGTGAGTGGGCTCACTCTCCACAGATCTGACATGTAACTTGGCTTTGTGGAGTCATCTGCTGTCTCCGTAGAGGTAAATCATTTGTATGCCATACTGTGGACAATATCTTCATGGAGAAGAGCGGCTTCAGACCCTACATCTGAGAAGTTACACAGTACATCTTTAAATATTTAAAAAGTTGATTTTGCATCATCAGAGCAGGAGTTAGTTCTGTGCAAATGGAGAACTGATTCCCGTTAGATGAAATCCTTCAGCTGTGATGTGCTAAAGCCACACATGGCACAAGGAAAATATGTGTTTATGACCATCAGTCACACGTGAGGCAGACTGTCATCTGTTATTCCCTGTATTCAGAACATCATTAAGAAGTCATTAATGAACCAAACACTTTAAAGTGCACCTATTATGAAAATTGATTTTTCAAAGCTTTTAACCATGTTACAGTTGTTTTCCCGTCTTGTTTACCCTCTCAAAGTTGTACTTGGAGTGATGCGTTCATGTTTGAGCAATTTTTAATCACTTCTTTTCAAGATGCCATATTGCCGATCAATTCCCGTTTTCACCGCCACAACATATGCGCCCTGCTCTGTACTTCATTTGTTCTCCAATTTAATTTTCCTAATCAGTCATACACGCAGAATACGACAGAGTTCCATAGTCATTGTTGGTATAAATGAAAAATATCTGCTACTCACTAGTGTGATCTTTGGCTCTTCATCCGCGTTGCCGACTCTTTGTTGTGATGATGTTTACGGTGACGTCAGCTGACCTGTCTCTTTTATTAAGTGGTTTTAGATGAATATTGCTAATGATAAAATAATGATCCATGAGTGTCACAGATTATAATTATATAACAGGCTCAGGCACAATATGTGTTCTTTAACAGTACATATGACATGTAAATTGCATGTGGTGCAGCTCCAGTGCAGTGGTCGATACTCCACACAAATGTGGGTATCACACCAGGACCTAGTTGCTCTGTTTTTTTAGCCCTTTCACCACTGTGCCAGTCCTGCTCTCTCCCAGTCCCACTTTTCACCCATGAAGTTGACTCTCTTTCTGAATGTGAAAGGGATCATCTCCAGTCATCTTGTGGTGAGTTTTCTCCCCCCCCCCCCCCCGTCCTCTCTCTCGCTCTCCTCTCTGGGCAGATTACACTGGGCTGTTGGGTCTGGAGAAGTGCGGGTCCTTCAGCGCTGAACAGCTGCAAGGTTTCCTCTCTAGTGTGGAGCATTTGGCCTGCAGCCGCTCTTTTATCTCACCACAAACAGAGCGAGCTTCAGGATTACAGCTGTCCTCTGGTTTATATTCTGATTCCTGTTCTCTAAAGCCTAGATCAATTTCACTGCTCAACGGAAAAACATTGCTGAGAGTTTTAAAGATTAAACTAAGTGCTTTTGTTCCTCTTAGTACATGTGCAATATCTGGTATACTACTGTTTTTTGGGTTTTTTTTATTAATGATGTGGATACAGTGCAGGATGCAGTTCATTGAAGAGTTCTCATGGGTGCCACTGCAGGGTGTAGCACAGATCTAAGTCCCCACTAACCTGATACTTGCTGCTCTTCTGTTTTTGCCTCCAAGCCAAAACCAAGTTTTCAACCCTTTGACTATTACTGTTCAACCTTTTTTGCTTTTGGGCAGATTTTTACCAGGAATGCTATTAGTTTTCACATCTATAGCTGTTTTTTTTTTTTTTTTTTTTTTTCAGTATTCATTAAAATAAACAGATTTGACCATTTACTTTAATGAATTTAAGCTACAGGAAACCTTATTCTGCAGTATATTCAAATGACCTTGCCTGGCCAATCCAAAATTTCCAGAGTGATATCAGTCTGCTCACCACACCCTCTATTGTATTTTTTTTTTTTTTGCAGACAGGATTCTGGTTGTCAACGAGATCTATGACATGAACCTTTTCTTTTCATTGAGACTTTCCGCTGACAAATGTAAAAGTTTTTGGGAGAAATGGCATTGCTATATTGCTAAACTGATGTCTCACCTCAAATGAACACTTTGCTTTATGATCCTTCCTTTCTTTTTTCCTCATAAGCAGCCATATTTGTTTTGCTACAGACGGACCAATGTGTGTCCCTGATTTTCTAATCCACCTGTCAGTCACACCCATCTGAATTTGGGGAGCTTCACCGGTGACCAGACTTCTTTGTAAAGTATTGTTGAAGTGTGTATTCTGAATCTCAAGCAAAAAATAACCAGTATTACCTCAAGCATGTATTTCTTAGCTTCTGTTTACTCTTTTACATAACATTTCACAACATTTCACTTCTGAGCACACACCTGCATGTTTCATACATGTCACAAGTTTAACTGATTATGTAACCAGAAAAAAACAAAACAACAACAACAACAACAACAACTGTAAACCAGCAAATCCAGCGGTCAGGACTTACTGTCAGTGGTAGTGTAATAAATACACCACACACCTTTGAATGTTTGGGTTTCTGTTCAAGTCCTGACTCCAAAAAAAAAAAAAAAAACCTGTTACTAGGCCTTGTCATTTGCCTTTGTTCTGTCTCTAGTAACATTAGTGGCTATATGATTTTAACTCCTCTTGTTTGACTGACATGAAACTGACAGCTTTAAAAAAAAAAAAAAAAAAAGGGAATTTTCTTTATTTTGCACCATGGACTTCTCCATTTACCTCAAATATCTTTATAATCTTTCAGAGATGGTTGAATAACGTGGAACACATCTTATATTAGCCTCAGGCACCGTTTAACTTGGTCTGTTGAATACATTATTCACACCATGTTTAACACACAAATCCTGCATATTTAGGCTGAGTTCTTCTCTCAGACTGAAAACACTCTGTCCCACCTTGTGATGTCATGTGGTAATACAGGAAGTGCTCCACTGTGTTTTTAGAGCATTGAACAAGAAGATCCATGGCTCAAAGTCTAGTGTGCTTGAGATGGTAAAAATACAATTTTAAGGTGCATTGTGTAACTTCATGGTGGAGGGTTCGTCAAATGCTTTTCTTTGTGGAGATACTTTTGCTTTGTCTGGAATGTTTCACAGTATGGCATTAAACCTTTCTATCTTCAAAAGCTGCAGAAGATGCAGGAAGAACTGTCCATTATCTCCTCTCCTATAGTTTGGGCTGCACTCATAAATAGCAGCGCATGTCGATCCTGTTTTGTGCCCACTTCGGTTGCACTCTTGAACAAATTTGCACAACAAAGGCAGATTTAAGTCACTTTTATATTCAATGGGCTTCATTTAAATTTGTTGAATTTAATATGTAAACTTATGGTTGTTGTCAATTATATTTGTGCAATAACTATTTGTGCAATAGGGCTGGTGCAATAACTAGGACATGTTATGGTTGTGCAATACATAAAATGGACAATGGACATTAATAATGGACACCTGCACAGTATCTTGTGATAAACTCTGACTGTTGTTTGACTGTAGTGTGATGTGTGAGTAACTGTGTTTTTAAGCTGTGGGCAGTGAGCCCAAGACAAATTTCCCCTTTGGGACAATAAAGTTTATCTTATCTTATCTTATCTTATCTTATCTTATCTTATCTTATCTTATCTTATCTTATCTTATCTTATCTTATCTTATCTTATCTTATCTTATCTTATCTTATCTTATCTTATCTTATTTTCTATTACTGTGAACCACATTAAAGTGAGAGTACCTCCAAAAGTCCTTGTGTTCCATTGCACCTTAATGCACTAAAACCACCACAAAACAACATAACACAGACGTCCACTGGTCACTCTTGACTATAGGTTTTGTTATGGGACACTTTGACCATCATTCAGTGCTGCTGGGGTAACCTGTCAGGGGCAGTGGACATCACAGTGCAGCATCCAGGTACCCATCTCCTAGTCTTGAAGAGGGGACTACCTTTGCTGAAGGACTACCTTTTGTACATACTTTGGGTTGACGGGGGGGAACCGGAATGCCCAAGGGAAGCCCACCCAGACACAGGAGATACATGCAAACTCCACACAGAAAGAGCTGAACCTGGAACCTTCTTGCAGTTTGGTGAGAATGCCACTGTGGCCTAGGGCTCAACAACTGATTGCGCTTGCGGTTTTATCACGATATTACAAAACATGATTCTGTACTTATGTATTCTTGCTGTTTTAGATGCCACGTGTGTCCTGCGCTCAGGTGAATGAGGCAGCATGTAAAACATGCACTATAGGAAATTCTCCAGGTAGTCCTGACCAAGACTAGCAACAAAATCATGCACATGGGTCCCCACTGCTTCTAATGAGGTGCCCCGGCGGAATGGAAAGATGAGTCTAATGCAGAAGACAGATTTCCCTATGAGGATGAAAGTGTACCTATTTAATTTAATCTTACCTGTATAATAGCATTCACAGAGAATAAGGAGGTCATTTCTAAATGCTAATGCTAATGCTTGATAACAGCAGAGGGAGCTTCAAGTCCTAAATGCCTTGGAAATGGACGAGTTATAATAATGTACAAGTTAGAAAATGTGAAATACTTATCCCCAAAGTGACAGTGAGGTTTGATGAACGGAGATAGATTAAAGGTCTTTAATATAGAGAAGAAAAAAAGCCTGCAGTCCGGACTGGCCAGGCTTTGAGCATGCAGCAGGAATAAGAGACTGTAGCTCGCTCAGTGCAGAGGAGCTTTGTGTTCATTCACATCATTTGCTGTAGTCTCTGGCTGCTCTTCTCAATAATTTTCTGTCTCCTCTCTATGGTCCGGTCAATAAGGTCAAGTAAAGGTGACGATAACTGTAGCACTCTCTCAAAGACTGTTCACATTTGACAGAGATGATGATTGGTTCAAATCGTTCACTATCAACGCTATCTACCAAAGATGCAGCACAGAACACATAAAACTGTACAAAACAAATCACATTTTTTGTAAATATTTTTGGCCCCTACATTTTGGTACAAAAGGTGCACTTTGCACTGCTTATTTGTCTCCATAGATCCAAGCAAGTGGTGCCATCAAGCCAACCCAAGTTAGATCTGTGGAGAAATATTGTACATTCTTACTGTGCTCAGTGCTCATAGTAAGAATGTACAATATTTGCCAATAAACACACCTATTTGAGAGCAGCGTTATAAATGGTAGAAAGCTACAAGAAGTCGATTTTGCATAATAGCTCCTCTTAAAGAAAGCACAATGTGGAATACCTGGGCAGTTTCATTCATTCTTAGCACCAGTACAAATGTGTGGGTCTTTGTTCTTACCCTCTGTGCACTATGCTCTCTGTGAGGAAAGTTTAGTCTGGACCTGGAAGCCTCCTCCATCATTAGCTGGTGCACTCTTAGCTCTGGGATCATGCTGTATCCACACCTCCCATTCTTTAGAAGATTCATAAAATGCCACCTCCATGTCAGGCTGACCTTTGGGGTGGAGTGTCCAATTATTCAGAGCTCTGGACCTCTGACAAGACACAAGACGAGCTGGACATTTCACATCTATATAGAGGTATTTTAGGTCGCCTTGGTATTGCAATACTGTGCTCTTGACAGTGTGTGATATGTACAGTGTTGGGAAGTAACTGAATACATGCACCGAGAATACGTAGTAATCCAGTACAGGTGCTTTTTCATTAGTAGTATTCAGAGTACAGTTACTTTTCTAAAATCAAAGGAAAAAATGCCAGTATTTGATCAAACAATTTAGGCTTAAAGGTGCACTCCACAACTTTTCTGGTGGAAGGTCTGTCACCTGCTAATCTTCTGGGAGATGTTATTGCGTTGGGTAGAATGTTCCACAGTAGAGATTAAATCTAAAATCGATGTCAAGGGACTATAGGCCACATTACAGGTCAGATCTGTGGAGAGGTAACCTATTCACAGAGATAATGAATAAATGCTAGATAGATGTGTTTAATGTCATACCATGGAACATTCAAGGCAAAGCAATAACATCTCCATGGAGACAAACAGGTGACGGACTCTCCACCCAAAAAGTGACGCAATGCAACTTTAAAACAATACGTAATCAGTGAGGAAAAAAGTAGAAAACATCTCATGAGTGTGCATGTGGGATTTTTCCTTTCTTTTATTATTTTTTTTTATTGATTTTGTTTTATTTATTGTTCTCAGCCTCTGTTTATTGCTTTAGTTTATTTGTTTTTTTTTAAAGGTGCATTGTGTAACTTTTCTGGTGGAGGGTCCGTCAAATGCTTTTCTTCATGGAGATCAAACCAGGCCAAGCTACAGGTCAGATCTGTGGAGAGGTAACCCCGCTCACAGGTATTTTTGAGCTATAAAACCACCTGTAAATGAATAAATGTAAGATGAGACTTGTTTAATGTCATACTGTGGAACATTCCAGTCAGAGCAATGACACATCCATAAAAAAACAAGCAGGTGATGGACTCTCAACCGAAAAGTTACACGGTGCACATTTAAGTGGTTTTTAATCCTCTTTACGCTATAATTCAAATGCAACTCAATGTTAAAGTATTTAAAGTAATCAGAATATGGTACAGCACATTTTAATTCTGGTATTCAGTATTCTGGAACTAAATACATTTTGTAAGTATTCTGCATGCTTGGATATGTGTTGGCAAGAAGTCAATGCCCCCCCTCCATCCTGTTTGCAATAACGGTAAACAATCAAACCAATCTAGTGCATAATAGCTGGAATGTGTCAATCCAGTCCACTTTATTTATAGAGCCCATTTCATGCTCCAGTGTACTGCACAAAGTTTATATAAAAGCAATAACGCAAATTAAACTTCACTTCATTGCAATCAAAGAGCAAGTGTTTAGAGAATTCCCCAGCATAATCTTTTTGGAGTGCTTCAGATAAAATAAATACAAATATTACCAGATATTAAGAATTAAATATGGTATAGTACAGCAACTCAAAATAAAACATTATAAAATACACTTTGACTTTCATCCTGGGGGCTCTGGAGATGTGGACAAAGACGTGTGTAGTCAGGTGGTTTAAAGACACATAACACATAACATTTTACCTTTTATTGTTTTGAAAATGCTATATTTGCTCCCTGCGCTAAGTTACTCCCACTTCAGAGCATCATCATAACACAATTGGCATGCATTCCACTAATGAAACTACTGCACATCGCATCAGGTTTGTGAAGTTGTAGTTGTTTTGTATCAGACTTGCCGTGCAGAGGCATGGGTGACGTAAACTGGTGAACGGAGCATTGGACAGGGTTGTGCTGCTAACCTTAAGAAGGGTTTGAATAGTGACATGCCTGGTAAACCTCTTCAGGCCTGTTTTTGATGAAGGAACAACGTTATGATATGGTAGAAAGCTCCAAAAAGTCCATATTTAAATAGCATAGCTGCCAAACTTTAGATAAGAAAGTGTATCTTCATTTGTGATGTCATAATCATTGGACAATCAGGAATTCCTTTTATTTATTTTTTTTTGTTTTTGCTCAATAGGAGCTGCCTTGCCACCAATAGTTTTAGAAACCCCAACTTTTTATTGATGAGATGATAAGATTTCCCTGTGGGGCCAGCGTTCTCTGATTCCCTGAAAATGAGATTCCAGTGTGACTATCCTGGTTAAATAAAGAATAATGAACTTAAAAAAAAAATATGTTGAGGAGCAGTAGTGGAAGAAGTAATCAATTTTGTCTTATGTTCCGAGCCTAGGAGCCTTTAAATAGCACGAGCCTGGTGTTCGCCGGTGCCTGTGCATCAGCACGTGCATCCTATCTCGTGTTCCTTAGCTTTTTGTTAACTTAGCCTTATTTTTGTTTGACCTGGTGAGTCCGGACATCCTGTTTTCATTCTCTGTTTTATGGAAAGTTTGTGGGTTGTTTTTTCGTTAGGGTAGGGACAGCGGTACATTGGCAGCTCCTCCGGCCCTGTATAAGGCGTTGGTCGTTACGTTGGTCGGCTCATCATGGTCTTTTCCTTTGTTACTTTGTTTCGTTTTTGGGCACGAGATCGTTAAGGTTTTTTTCCCCTCACATCTAAAAAAAAAATAAATAAAAAATAATCAAAACTGATTAACAAAAAGTAAAAAAGTAATAAAATGATTTAATCCTTAACTTTGTTTCCTGTGTCCTTTGAAAATACTGTATGTTTTGATCTGTGTTTTTGGGTCATAACAATCAGTCACCTGCTTGTTTCCATGGAGATGTCATTGCTGTGGCTGGAATGTTCCACAGTATGACATTAAACAACTCTGCTTTACATTTATTCAATTACATGTGGTTTTGTAGCTCAAAAATCCCATAAAAAACAGGCTTTCTGACTTTGAGTGTTGTCGCCTCTCCACGGATCTGACCTGTAACTTGGTCTGGTTTGCTCACCATGACAATAGAAAGGTTTAATACCGCACTGTGAAATATTCCAGACAAAACAACAACATCTCCATGGAGAAAAGCATTTAACAGACCCTCCACCAGAAAAGTTACACAATGCACCTTTAAGTACACCACTTTACTACTCTTACTTTGTTATGTTCCACCGCTGTTGAACAAAACACAACTCCACCAGTACCACTGTGTTTGATTGGAACAGTTGTTCAAAGCATATTAAAACCAGTTCAAACCAGAATGTAGTTTTGTCCCCCGCTGATGTACAGAGAGCACGGCCTCCATTACAGACTTGTTAGCGGTGATTGTTCGGGAACACTTCAGAAATCTAATAACTGGTGCTTTAAGTGTGACATTCTATACCAAGATGAGCATGTGTTTGTTCTCTACTTCCTCTTCTGAAGATCTTATGTGCTCATGTGATCCTCCACTTCCTCTTGACCTCAGATATTCGCTCGAACAGGGATTCACTGCAACAAAAACAGATTACCAGAATGAAAACAATAGACAGTACTAGAGATAGACGGATATATCGGATTGGGCAGATATTTCCACTCTTTAGCATACTGGCTATCAGTCTTAAAAGTCCTACATTACACCAAACTGACTCTTGTGAGCTTAAAGTCATGTTTTAATGTTGTTTCCTCCTTAAAAACATGCCTGGAGTTGTTTTGTTGCATTTAAACATGTTTGAGTAACCCTTTATCGTCTGTCTACATCTCCCAAAGCTCGAAATGCTTTGTGACACCCAGTGATGTCAGGTAAATATGCAGAGTTTGTGTGTTAAACGTGCGAATGAAATAAAACACAGCTCCAGGTATGTCTTTGATGAGGAAACGACATTATAACATACCTGCTAACACATATTTAACAGATTTAGATCACCATGTTACCTTTTATTCATTTTAAAATGCTATATTCACACAAAAAACAACATATGGACATGTTTACCATAAGTTCCAGTTTAGTTTTTGATGGTCTGAACCCCCACACTAAGTCACTACCCCTTCAGAGCGCTATCACATTACAATCGGCATGCATTTTTGCTAATGATACCACTGCACATCGCATCAGATTTGTGAAGATGTAGTGTATTATTTTGTATCACGCTTTTGTTTATTTATGGTAAATTGTTGTGCAGAAACACGGGTGACGCAGGCGGGTGGACGGAGCTTTGGATAAGACCGTACTGCTGGAAGGAAGGTCCAAATAGGGCGTGGGAGAGATCACTAAATTACTCACAGGTGCATGGAACCTCGTCAGGCATGTTTTTGATGAGGGTACAATATTATAACATGGTAAAAAAATAAAACACTGCTTTAACTTACAATTTATGTAGAAATCATTTACATCTAAATATTCTTAATTGTCCATAATGATGCATGTAAATTGGTCTAATTTAAAAAGTTTAAATTGTAACAGTTAATGCATCATAAATTGGTTCAACATGAAAATATCAAAGTTAATTTTAATATTAAAGTTAATTGGCTTAATTTTAAAAGTTTTCATTAGCATTTATGGGCCAATTTAAAAATCTGAATTAAATCATTGTACTTTAAATAGTTTAATACAATTTATTTTTGCAGTTTTCGTCCTGTATAGTTGTCCTACAGTCTTAGTAATTTCACAATGGGTAATTTTACTTTTTTTATTAACAACAGTGCATACACTAATGTAAACTGATCATTTAAAATACAGAAAACACAGGTGACAAGTACTTAACAGCAACCACAAAGTAAACAATAGCAATAGCTGACTTATATAAAAGTCGTCTCATTTTTCCACCTGTACTATCCCAAACATTTTAGGTTTTTTTCTGCTCTAACTGCTCTTGGTCCTGCAGTAAACAGTTGGACAGAAAAAAAGTGAACGTTTAAGCTCATATTACTGGTTGGAGTACTCATTTTATAAAAACACAGTTACCTTTTTGTAAAATTTTAAACAACAAAAGTCTTTTTTCCCCGTGTGGCCAGTTTTTAGGTTTAAAATGTTACTTCCCGATTGGAGACTTATCCTGATTTATTTACTCCTCTGTTATACAGAGAGATAATAAGGTAAATTGTGCCAAACTTTTGGATAGAATTCTCCCAGTGTGATGTCATCAATATGGTATTCTCCAAAAGAAATGACTAGAAGTAGAGAATTCTAACAGATTTTTCTAACCTTGAACCACTGAATGCAGATCAGTCATGTCCTCTTCATCTTCCAGTACAATTGTCACATCTGTGGGTGTTACGACGACTGCCATGGTCTCCTCCAACATATTATAATCTTGCTGTACCTGCAAAACACACAATATAATTTAAAAAGAATGCATTGTATGGTCAGTCTTGAAATGAATCCAAAGAAATGAAAGACAGGTGAGTTTATATCATACTGTGGACCTTGCCAGTCAAAGCAAAAACTATTTTATCAGAAAATGTGTTTAGTCAGTAAATGTTGCCCAAAATGAAAAAAAAAAAAAAAAAAAAAAAAAAAAAAAAAATGCAATCCACTTAAATTAAACCTGTATTCTCAATTAGAATGAATTGGATTTATTTTGGAGCTTTAAGTTCAATAGGTAGAAACACTCACTTATTTGATCAAGTCTACTCTAGTGTTCAAGGACCATCAATGAGTAACTGCCAACTGATGAGGAGCTTTCAATATTATAAAACAAGACAGGTTCTACATACTGTTATCATACATGATGTTTTTTGTCATGACATGTCATCAAAAGTGTCTCCAAATTTCTTTTCAGCACATTACCTCCAGATGCAGCCAATAAAGCCCGCAAAAAAGGAAAACACTTTTAACACATTTCAGTCTTAGTTTCATGTCCTGATAAAGAGATTTTTTTAAAGATGTTTTTAGTTAGTTTTCCTATTCTGAATTATTGATATTGAAATTGTAATACTTTAAATGTATTACCGTAAACAAACATACTTTTATTTAGGCATACCTCCTGAGAACTGATCAGCTAGAGTCGACATTTTTCCTGGGGGATGGTTCCTGTGCAGATTAGACCAGGATAAAAAGTGCTGCATTTATTCATATGGATTTTTTCCCCATAATAAGTATTCCAGCTTTTTAAAATGTATTATTTTACATGCTTAGTTATATTTAGTGATGGACAGGAGCTCCATGGTAATGCTTAGGAGAGGGGCTTTTCAAACTCAGACTCTGCTTTTGGTTTTTTGGTTGCAAGTTTGGACTACATGGGCTAAATAGAAATGTGGCACGCTCTTCACCTGCCATAGACAGTCTATGGGTGCAACCCTCTTCTCATCTTCTCCCTTGTGTGATTCTACAGCAGTGAGCTGGAGTCAGCGTGTGCTCAAAGTGCCCACCAAAGGCACATGCAGCTTATACCGGGACCACAGACTGGATATGACCGGGACCACAGACTGGATATGACTGGGACTTTAGGTCACTCGAAAACTCGCTTTTACGTCATGCAGTCTCCCGTTTCTATAGTGACTCATTTGATCTCTGTGTAACTCAAAAGCCGAATGTAACATGTACAGACCAGCTCTAGTGCTCAACAGTAGTGTGAAAAACCCACGGGACAGCATGGGGAGAGTCTCACTTCCACAGCAGCAGCCACAGCACATGACAGACACCGCTGCAGCTCCACACTGTGTAACTATGAATATGTCATTACTCTATAATCCTCTATACAACCTATAATCCTCTATACAACCTTAAAGGTTGTATAGAGGATTTTCCAAGGAAGAAGAAATCCAACAACTGTTTGTCCTTTTTCAAATGTTGCACATGCGTGAAACCACCCCC
Source organism: Taenioides sp. WSHXM2023 (assembly GCA_029959045.1). Taxonomy (NCBI): domain Eukaryota; kingdom Metazoa; phylum Chordata; class Actinopteri; order Gobiiformes; family Gobiidae; genus Taenioides; species Taenioides sp. WSHXM2023. The sequence continues at coordinate 29,707,284 of CM057091.1, forward strand.
CCTTCCCCACAGCTCCCTAAGTAGAAACGCCTCCTCCCGCCTCCTCCCTATCCTAGAAGATGTTTGTTTACAGCCAGTGCGTGTTCAGAATTGCTGTTGCTGCTGTAACTATACTGTCCGTTTTCAAATGATAAGCAGAAGTTTCCTGTCCAGAAGTAATTTAGGGACCAACGTGTCAGTCTTTAGACCCTCTGCTTCAGTGCACGCCATCGCTGGAAGGAATCTCAGAGAATCGCCTTAGTTTAGCTTCGCTCCTTTTCCCCTTCTCTTCGTCTTTCAGCGACCTCAAAAACTGACTTTCTTTTGCGGCTAACTGGTAGTGGATTCTTTGTGCAAACTGCAAGGAAGCTACAGCTGGAAAAAGCCGCTAAGAACTGCTGCGTTGGTTGAAACAGCGTCTTGCGACTGTGGAATGTGAGTCATACGTAAACCACGCAATCCTAGGGCGCCGGCATGAAGCGCAGGGAGTTTGATTGACAACCTAACAGCCAATAGATAACAGGGTAGCCTCATTATCTATTGGCTAATGTTTATCTGGACCCACCACGTCATCAGGTGATGGATTTTCACTCTTTGTTTTTTGGTCATCATAATTACAAGGCTACTGCATCTCAATAATGCTATCATTGACAATTTGAAAGAAAAATCGTCCATACAACCTTTAAACAGCTCTACCTTATCTTTATTGAAGTATAGGTGGTTGTATAGTTCAAAAATACTTAGAAAAACAGGCATTTTGACTGTGAGTCAAATCTCCACAGATCTGACCTGTAACTTGATCTGGTTTGGTCTCCATGAAGATAGAAAGGTTTAATACCATATTGTGAAACATTCCTGACAAAGCAGAACATAACATGAAGGGCCCTCCACCGGAAATGTTACACAATGCACCTTTAACAGAAGTGTAATAGTTTTGGCTTGATTTATTTCTTCTTTGTGCCTCATAGTTTACTGACAGCCAAATTTGCTTAAAACAAAATATATCTGAAGTGTTAAGCTGCGTCAATGGCTCATGTATTAGAGACCTTAGATTGGCGCGTTTATATGAGATTTTTATCACTTTTGTTCCAGATGAAGAGAAGGGAGGGCACTGGAAGCCATCCTGATAAGAGGTGTTACAAAATGTATTCACCTACATTTTCATGAGCCAGTACTGGGCCAAAACTGTTCAGTTCTGCCAGGACAGTAGAAGCCAGCACTGGTCCTCTGAGCCTGAATTCAGTCAAACAAATACACTACGTAATAGCACTTAAAATAGGTCACTTTGCAATTTGCATTTATTTTGGTCAGTGTTCATAGTATCAGTCTTTCTGGTGCACTTGATACAGACATTTGGAGCACTAGGCTGTTTTTAATCTCCTTTGTTACTAGTATTGGGATATTTCAGGGTTATAAGGCATTGTAACAGTATATTGTACATTACAGTACAGTATATGCAGTATATTCGAGATCAAAAAAGTATCTATATCTATCTATCAATCGCTTTGTTAGACTATAGGATTCTGCGGCATATGATTCCACTGAATGATGCTGTTTGTAGACGTAGCACAGATGATTTCAGTGGTAAAGATGTCAGTGGGTAGTGTTGCTTCATGACATCAGCAGCATTCACAGTGCTGGTGTCACAGATGAAATGTGAAGGTGAATCAGACTGGAGCAGGAGGAAGTGTCTCTCTGCAGACTATTCTATCACACAGCACATAGTCCAGAAATTTTCTCATAACATGGAGAGAGGGATGGAGCTGAGTGCACAGGAGAGACTCGGAGGTAAGAGGAGCCATCGGCTCAGGTGGCCATGAGACGACACAGGATGGATAAAGGATGTGGGCAAACAGAGATGGTATGAGGAAACATGGATGGTATGATGGCAAAGTGCTGTGCCGTGGCCCAGGCAGCTTCACCTGGGAAGGAGCCAGATCAAGTAGCAGATCCAGGAAGTGGGTAGAGCACATACTCAACACTGGCAGCAGCAGGGCAGGAGAAGCCCTGCCTCCCATGTATGTATTTAGTACATAAAGCTAGTGGTATATTATATATATTATTATATATTTGCCTCTCTGCTCTTTGGTTGAACCCACCCAGAGGACACATGCACGGAGACTGCACATCTGCAGCTGGAACCTTTAATCATAACTATTAATCTAGATTTAAGACTAGATTCTAGAATGGGGTGTGCCCAAGCAGAAAAGCTAGTTTAATATACGATCATTACTGATCATTATGAGATGCTACAAAGTACTGAATACCTGCATTAAAATACATTGTATAACGTGTTCCATTATGCTGTCCAATTAGAGGACTGTATTCTGAATACTTAAAAACAATATTAAAATAGGATTAAAAACAGCTTGATGTTAGTTTCACGAGTAAAAAGATTTCTATTTTTCTCACTAATTATGTGCAAATTAAGCCTATATTTAATCAGCCTTCAAGTAAGCTGTGCAGTGGACATTTCAAACTGTTCACCTTTATGCTTAAGTGTTCACTGAAAACAAACCAAAGGTATACCCACCTCGTAATATTGAATCATGTGACTTTCATTACATTGGAAACTCAAATTTGAGTCTAAGGAATAGACTTAATATTCAAATAAAAACTTTCTCTTTCTTTAGACAATAGAATGTGATTTTCAACATTAAATAGCCTAATATACTTTCTATTATATCACCATATGTCCTATATCCTTCACTCTGTGTGGTCTTATCACAATCATGCTTTTGTAATATAATGTAGTGAAAAACCTAAGCAACAGGAGCTGAAAATTAGCACTACTAGTACATCATGAGCTGTGAGCTTTGTTTTGTGACTATGTGAGATTGCATTGGCCCTACAAAAGTAAACAAAAGTCTAAAACCATAACTTCCCCTGTCGAAAAATGTGGAAATCGCACTGCAAAATAAAGTGCAAAATCGGTTGAGAAAAGCACAGAAAAGCACAAAGCCAAAGTCACAGCTGAAGTCATTTCTGCCGAATGGGAAAGTACAGGGCATGAAAGCTGCTCAGTCTCACAGCAGCCCAAGTCAAAACAGACAGATCAAAAGAGCAAAGCCATACCCACCAAACACAAGAGGGAGAGATATCGGAAATGGATAATACTGCAACTGTTGTTTAGAGATATGAAAATTAGAATAATGTGTGTATTGTTCATAATTAAAGGGGCCAAATTACGCTATTTGCTGATCTATGTTCTAATGTTTCCTCATCAGAAACATACCTGGAGTTGTGTTTTGTTTCATTCACACATGTTTAACACACAAACACTACATGTTAAGGCTGAGTTCTTCTCTCAAATGGAAAACACTCTGTTCCACCTTGTGATGTCATGTGGTAATATAGGAGGTGCGCCACTGTGTTTTTAAACTGCAGACACCTTCATAAGAATCGTGTGGATCATTTCAGCCCTGGAATTGCCAATCTCTACTGAACTAAAGGTAAAAGGAGCTGTTAACTTGAAAACTACCACTATATGATATCACAAGGTGGAACAGAGCATTTTGAGGTTGGGAAATGCAGGCAGTCTAAAAATAAAGGATTTCTCAAACATCTGTGAATGAAACAAAACACAACTGGAGGCATGTTTTTGAGGAGGTAAGAACATTATAACGTGGCTCACAAGAGTCAATTTTGTGCAATATAGGACCTTTAAACTATTAAAATAATCCTAAAATGAGACAAATACAACTGGTGTAATCTCCCAAAAAGAGTATGAAGTGATATGTCTGCTTTATTGTTGTTAATTCTATGATCTGTTTACATTTTGTATGATATCTTAGCCTCACTTGGAACCACATTTTTGCACCTTATTGATGCATTGTTAAAATATTCTCTGTATATTATTATCAAGATAACACATAAAACTGAGATAATATTTTTTGTCAATATAGCCCACCCCTATCAAATCACTAAGACTAAGCTGTTAGTCATTTAGTCAATGAATAGCTGACTAACTAAAGGTGCACTATGTAACTTTTTGGTTGGGGGTCTATCACCTGCTTGTTTCTAAGGAGATGTCTCTGCCTGGAATGTTGTACAAAATGACATTAAACAGCTCTACCTCACATTTACTAAATTACAGGTGGCTTTAAAGCTCAAAAATACCTAGAAAAACAGGCATTCTGACTGTGAGCGGGGTCGCCTCTCCACAGATCTGACCTGTAACTTAGTCTGGTTTGGTCTTCATAAGCATAGAAATATTAAATGTCATGCTGTGAAACATTCCAGACAAAACCAATAACAGCTCCATGAAGAAAAGCATTTGACGGACCCTCCACCAGAAAAGTTACACAATGCACCTTTAAGTTAGAAGGATTATAAGAATGTTCTGTATATATAGACAGCTACAGAAAGGAGAAGGTATGATTGAGTTAGCTGGAGATTTTGGAATGAATTGTGAATTTATTCTACCAAGAAATATTAAATTTTCAAATATATGATTTGATTAAAATGTACAAATTTGAGCTTTCACCCTTGTTATAACATTGTTTGCTCATCCAACATACCTCCAGTGGTAGTTTCTTTCATGCTGATATTATTATTTTGATTATTTTTTACTTTTTGTTATGTGATAAGTGAGCTACTGTGTCCATTGATCCTTGTGGATCAATAGTTTGTCTAAGTCTAATTTCAGTAACCATCTGTCCAAGTTATTTGCCTCTGAACCTAACAGTTTGAATTTGTAGTTTCACAGTTAAAAGCCCTCCATAGTCCGTAAATCACTGCTAGACTCAAAGCAATATTCATGCAATTAACATGCAATTATGCATGAATCAGTCCAAATGAGAAGGGGAAACAGCAAAAATGTGCTTAAAATCTCTGAAAAATCGATTTTGCATAACAGGTCTGTTTTAAACCTTGGGCGGTCAAGAACTGCAATATATTTCTGCAATAAATAGAAATAATTTATTAAAAGTCACTGTACTGGAATACAGATATTTAAAATTAGTATTCTTCTCAACACTTCAAATAATACATAAGATGAGGGCCTATATTACACAAAATTTACTAAACTAAGTTATGTTAGAATGATGTTACCTGAGGGACGCTAGCGAGTGCGATGGAGTGAAGACACGCTTAAACTTAATTACTAAAAGACACTTCAGTTGCCTCTAAGTTTGTTAGCTAACGATAGCACGCATGGGCAGAACAGGTGTTTTATTCATCCCATCATTGTGGCAAAAAGAGAGTGGCTATCCTAGTACATCAACAGGTAAATTTTATTCCACTTGTCATTCACAAAGACCTTGATGGAAGGTATATTATTATATTATTAGGCATATTGCTACTTGGAGGGGACTTCAATTGTGTGATGACAGCTGAGCTCTAAAAACCCAGTCTCTCAGATGAGTAAAGCTCTGAAACGTCTAACAACAGAACTGGGTCTGATAGATGTATGGAGGAACAGGTTCTCCAGGGTCAGGGACTTCACCTTCTACTCGCATAGACACTCCTCTTACTCTAGAATAGATCTCTTCTTCACCTCTAAAACTAAAGAGTATAGAATAATGAATACTGAAATATTGCCAATCACTCTGTCTGACCATGCACCTCTAGTGGTCACATGGGATTTGGGACAGACACCAAAAACTAAATACTGGAGACTGAATGCTTCACCCTTAAATGATAGAGAATTTTGCAGTTTTTTTTTTAATACTGAACTGGACTTTTATTTGACACAAAATTCTACTCCTGAGATATCATCCCTCACACTGTGGGACTGTGCCAAGGCTTACATCAGAGGTCATATAATATCATTTGCTAGTGCTAAGAAAAATAAAAAAGAGGCCAGATAGCATGAACTGGAGGTTAAAATAAAAGAGCTAGAGCACAAACATAAAAAAAATTTCAATCAGCTGGCGGGCATGGTGAGCTTAAAACTCTGCACAGACAACTTGACAGCATGGTTACTGAAAAAATAGAGGGCAATTTAAGATTTACTAAACAAAAATACTTTGAAAATGGCAACACGACAAGCAGGCTGCTGGCGATGAAGCTTAAAAAGCAGCAGTCAAATAATATGGTACAAAAATTCAAATCTGATCAAACAGTAATTACCAAACCCGACAAAATCGCAAATTGCTTTCCAGACTATTATAAATCTCTGTATAAAAACTCTGACATATGTAAAGATGACAATTTATTATCAGATATTTTTGGATAATATTGAATTAAAAACTCCCCTGAAATCATTAGCTTAACAATTAGATGAACCAAAGGAAATTCAACAAGTGATTTCAAATTTAAAAAGTAATAAAAGCCCTGGCCCTGATGGCTTCATTAATGAATTTTATAAACAATTTAAGGGAAAGGTGTCCCCTGCTATAAGTTTACCACCATGCATTACAGTCTGGACCCATGGCGCCTTCCTGGAATGATGCTACAATTGTGGTAATTCACAAAGACAACTTGTCAGTCATACAGACCAATATCATAACTTAATACTGACCTGTGGATTCTTACTGCAATTTTAGCCAAATGGGGCAGTAAAATAATTACAGAAATTATAAACCCGAACCAAACGTGGTTCATAACGGGAAGGAATTATGGGGACAATGTGCGTAGATTGCTAAATTTAAATTTGTCCTTTTCCAAAACTACACAAGACAAAGCAGTGATACTGTCTTTAGATGCCCAAAAGGCATCTGACCGTGTGTCCTGGCCGTATCTGAACCATACCCTGAAAAGGTTTAAATTTGGCCCAAAATTCATTAAATAGATACAACTTTTATATTCTAACCCATTAGCCACTGTAAAGGTAAACGGAACAATGTCCAATAGATTTTCACTGGAACGTGGCTGTAGACAAGGGTGCTCACTGTCGCCCCTGCTGTTCGATATAAGTATTGAACCTTTGGTGCAGTTAATTAGAGATGAAGATAATATTTGCGGAATTTCAGTAAATGGAGAACAACATAAGTTGTCCATATATGCAGACGATGTACTGATATATATATCCAACAACAACTATTCCCCATTTAAAATAACTAATCAGTTGTAATCATTCAGGTCACAAAGTCAATACTGACAAAACACTGGCTATAGATATAGTGGGCAACATATCACAAACCTTTAAGGACCAGAGTGGATTCAACTGGCCAAAAGAAGGAATAAAATATCTAGGTATCCAAATTCCCCCATGTCTAACAGAACTGTATGTTGTAAACTATAAGGTTGTAATAGGGAAAAGTAAAAAAGATCTAGAGTGATGGACAGTCCCGTCTCTGTCTTTCTCTGGTTGTATAGAAAGCATACGTATGAATGTGTTACCAAGACACCTACACCTGTTTCAGATGCTGCCTATATATGTCCCTAATTCTACATTTGATGAATTAGACAAGCTGTTTTCTAAATTTATATGGCAAGGCAAACGCCCAAGGATCAAGTTGAAACATTAAAATGATCAAAATCACAAGGAGGACTTGCAGTCCCGAACCTTAAACATTATTTTTAGGCAGCTCAAATAAGACCTTTGATTGCTTAGATACAGGACTTGTCTCACACTTAATGGCTCAATATTGAAAAAGGTTTATGAGATTGTTCATTAGGGGCTCTGCCTTTCTCAAATGTTCCACTTAAGGATATGCGAATGGGTGGGTGGACCAGGGCTACGTTGAAGATCTGGTGGAAAATAAAGCAGTCAATTGGTCTCCCGAAAGAAATTTCAGTTCTCTCAGATATCTCCTCCCTGCAGTCTGACTGATATGGGTTTTAAAACTTGGACAACCTATGGTATTAGTAAACTATCTTATGTTGTGAGGAATGGTTGTCTGAAGTCCTTCGAACAGTTGAGAGACCAGTTTCGGTTTCCCTCTTCAGATTTCTTTAGGTACCTACAGCTAAGGAGCTTTCTGACAAAACACAAAGAATGGAAGGAAATTTTAGAACTCTCACTTGTCGAGAAACTGCTTTTAAAACTACAACAGGGCAACAGACTTCCAAAAGCAATAAGCCTCTTTTACAAAGCATTTTCAAGTTTTAATAATACCCTAAATATAAAAGGAAGGTGGGAGGCTGGGATTGATGCTCAAATAACTGATGAGAAGTGGGGAGATATCTGCACTGAAGCACACCTGGTGACAAATTCTGGTCTGTGGAAGGAGTTTAAAGGAAAGTAATCACAAGATTTTTCAGGACACCAGCGATAACAGCTAAAATGAATTTTGTAAGTCCTGATACTTGTTGGCGAAACTGTGGTGCTCATACTCCCATATTCTGGACTTGTCCAAAGATTAGTCTGTTCTGGAGTGATGTTTTTTACAGCTCTCAATACAGAATTTCAGCGATCATTTGTTGAAGAACCACAGCTTGCCATTTTAGGGTTAATTCCAGATGGTTTTGGGGAGAAAAAAAAAAAAAAACTCTTAAGAATTTTACTGACTGCTGCACTTAAGTGTATTATTATTAAATGACTGAGCCCTGATCCACCCACTTATCATATTTGGATTGAAAAGGTGAGAGAGATTTGTCAGATGGAGCAAATCACTTATTCTTTGAGACTTCACAGAGAGCTCTTCATTAAGAGATGGAGTCCCATGTTTGCTCTATTATCCCAGCAAGCTTAGCATATTATTATTATTATTATTATTATTATTATTATTATTATTATTAATTTATTTTTACCTTTGTATCTATTATTATTATTATTATTGTATATGTATGATTGTTTTTGTTATTAATATTTGTTTTTTCTATACTGTTTGGTCTCTAAATGTACTTATACATTTGCCCATTCTAACATATATGTGTAATTATGATGTACAAGCTGTGATATCTTAAACTTAATAAAAACAAAATTAAAAAAAAAAATAAAAAATGCTGTTATCTCCTCAAAAACATACCTGGAGTTGCATTTTGTTTCATTCACACATATTTGCATTACCCTTTACTATTAGCCCGTCTACATCTCCAAAGCCCAAAATGCTCTATTCCACTTTATGATGTCATGTAGTGGTAGCGTTCAGTTACCTTTTACCTTTAGTTCAGTAGACACTGGAAATTCCGGGGCTGAAATGATCAAAGTAATTCTAGTGAAGGGGTACGGAGTTTAAAAACACAGTGGATCACTTCCTGTATTGCTGGGTTTCAGATGGCATCACAACATTCTATAGTCCAGTATTGATTAATACAGATGGAGGCAGCTAAAATTAATATTGTTCAACTGTATTTTTTTTTTTTTTTTTTTTTTTTTTTTTTTTTTTTTTTTTTTGTAATATAGCATGGTCTTGGGTCTGGTCAGTAATAGAAAGGATCAGGTTCCATATTTGGAAATTTACGTTTCCAGTATTTTATGGCAAGGTACAATGTATAGGAAAAACTGGCTCTTGCCCCCCATCTGAGAGTATGACATCATCACATGCTAGAATCTAAAAACCACCAATTACCACATGACATCACAAGGTGGAACAGTGTTTTCTGTTTGAGAGAAGAGCTCAGCCTAAATATCCAGGGTTTGTGTGTTAAACATGTGTGAATGAAACAAAAACTCAAACTCATAGATCAGTATATAAATAATTACTGTAATATAGATCCTTTATGTCTTTTGTCGACCATTTCTCATGTCCTAGTTTGTACCCAGCGCCCGGTTGCAAACAGTACACATCTTCATTAAAAGCAGGAAACAGAATGAGGCTGTTGGTGAACCTCTTGTGGCGGTGTAGAGGGGCTGTGTGATGGCTGCCAGCTCAGACACTCTGGAGAACGCCGTGTGCTTTAGGAGCAGCCGATCCATCATCCTGACGCTTCCTCTCACAGGTTTTTGTGTGGCTCTCTCAACATGACATCTTCAGACACTTCCTCCAGCGCAGGAACGGCCCCCGAACTTTAATGGAATAAGCAAGGATAATTTCTCCAACAGAGTGATGACAGTGGCTGTGCCAGATTTTTTTTCTCACATGTTTTTGAGTAAAATGTGTCCCTTAAAGGTACATTGTGTAACTTCAAAGGTGGAGGGTCTGCTTTTTGCTTGACTCCGTGGAGATGTTATTTCTTTGCCTGGAATGTTCCACAGCAGGGCATTAAACATAACTCCTTTGCATTTGTTCCATTACATGTGTTGTATAGCTCAAAAATACCTCAAACACATACATTCTTACTATAATATGTGCAGGCTTCCTTCTCCGTAGATCTGACTGTGAACCTGTCGCCATTGTGATTCCCAAGTTTATTTCCATACTGTGGAATAATCAAGGCAAAAGAGTAATATCACCATGGAGACAAGCAGGTGACGGACCCTCCATCAGAAAAGTTACACAATGTCAGCTGTGTACTGTTTGCTGAACCCTCCTCTAGTCTCTGAAAGTTGTGAAATGTACTTCTAAACTCATCACCGCGGATAATTAAGACGCAAAAAAGCATAAGGTAAACGTGGAATAACTTTGGACCACCACAAACCGAAGACAGTAAAAATCAGGTACAATGCCTTTAATATGTGGTTTGTGTGCCAGCTTCTCAGCAACTTTAACCCTTTGTTGTTTAAAATGTAAACACAAGAAATAAAAACTCACAAAATAATTTTCCTCATATGAACACATGGTAAATGGGCACATTTTTATATAGCGCTTTTCCACGTTCAAGGCCCTCAAAGCGCTTTCCATCACCCAAACTCTCTACCAACTGTGCTACTGTGGGCCTTCATTCATACTAACTTTTGATGATTTGAACTTGTAAACTGAAATGGGCTGACACTGTATGTGAGAACTACGCCAGGAATGCCAAATGAAATGCCCGGTGGGAACAATTAAAGTTTGAGAACCTGAATCAGAAAGTAATCAAAGCAGCCATCTTATTTAGCAACGCGCCCGGCTTACTAATGTCTCCAAGAACTCTCAGTGAACACTCCATCCACCTGCAGTTCAAATATTTTCAGAATTTAGAGAGTACTCCATACTCATTCATGTTCTCCTTTCAAAGTGCACTATTTAACTTTTTGGTTTGGGGACTGTCACCTGCTTGTTTCTATGAATATGTCTTTGCTCTATCTGAAATGTTCCACAGTATGACACTAAACAGCTCTATCTTACATTTATTAAATCAAAAACATAACTGGAGTGTGTTTTGTTTCATTCACACCTTTAAGTAACCCTTTATTATTTGTCTGTCTACATCTCAAAAGCTCAAAATGCCCTGTTCCACCTTGTGATGTCATGAAGTGACATGTCAAGTTAACATCAACATTTTACCTTTAGTTCAGCAGAGATTGGCAATTCCAGGGCTGAAATCATCCAAATGATTCCAGTGAAGGTGTATGGAGTTTAAAAACATAGTAGAGCATCATAAGGTTGAATAGAGTGGCGTCAGTTTGAGAAAAGAACTCAGCCTTAATATCAGGGTAAATAGCTTAAATATAGGCCCTTTAAAGTATATATATTTTTTTTCATAAATGTATTTATTGAATACGGGAACATTATAACATGGTTTAAACTATGACTTGTTCTTGTGATGTTCCCTGACAAACACATGATGAGAAGTTGTGTTTTCTTTTATCCATGCGTGTTTGAGCAACACATATTTGAGCCTTCTTCCATTCCAGACGTCAAACCGCCCACTTCAACCTGGTGATGCGATCCAATAGTGCCTCTGTGTTTTTTAAAGTTCTGATCACTTCCCCCACTAAGAATATTGACGCCATCAGACTTAGACTTAGACTTTACTTTATTGTCCCCGAGGGGAGATTCTTTTCCACATACACAGAGCTCGTTTGACATATACACAGATAAACACCAAACATCACAATCACAAACACATTACAGAACAGACATTATGCCTCAACGGGGCTACTGTCCTTAGCCACATTTGACCTGCTTCACTCAGCTTTTTGTATGCGACGCAATCAGCACTAAATGACTTTTTCTAGTTTCCTGATACATATTCCCCATACATATGCAACATTTTAACTTGGAAAAACATGAAACACAAAGCAAAGTTGTCCAAAAGCTTGCATAATAAATAATTCAAAACCTTAACCTTCAAAGCTTTTGGCTAGCATAAAAATCTCTCTTTTGGTTTTATCTGTGTGTGGCTGTGGTGAAAAGGCTACGCTAGGTGGAGGGCTGGACCGGTTTGGGGCAGTCTGACAGATGTATTCTCTCATAAAGCAGCAGTGTCAAGGTGATTCCCATCTGGTTTCTCTGCTCATGCAGCTTGAGAAGTGCTAACGAAGCCTGACGCCGCACAAAATCCTGCCGCCGCTAAGTGACTGCAATAGAAAAAAAACACAACCTGAAGTTTCCCTCAGCTTTCAAGACTTTTTCGTAATTGCTTCTGTGGAGATCAGATAAAAGCCTCTATCCCAGCCTGCCGTTTTGGCATCTCAACCAATCGATTGTCAAGATGTAGGGACGCTTCTTGTATTTCTTTTTCTACCCAGCAGCAGAACCATCCGCCTCCTCAGTCTTTCCATCTCGTCCCCTTCGCCCTCATTGTCAATCTCCTGGCATCTCTCTAATGCAGCCAATCCTAGTCTGCTATTTTTGCATCTCCTCAAACCAACAGTCTAGACATTTATAGGAAAGCTTCTTCTACGTCCCCTCCTTCTCCGTAGCAGCAGAACCATCCCCCTCCTCAGCCTTCCAATGTCCTCCTTTTCGCCATCAGTGTCAATCTCCTGTCATCTCTCTAATGCAGCCAATTCCAGTCTGCTATTTTTGCATCTCCACAAACCAACAGTCTAAACATTTATAGGAATGCTCCGTCTACGTCTTCTTCATCAACACCGCAGCTGCAAAACCATTCGCCTCCTCAGTCTTCCCATCTCCTCCTCTTTACCATCAGTGTTTAAGGCCCATGGACAGAGTATTTTTCCCTATCAAATTTTTATTCATTGCATTAGAGGCACCTACACTTCAAATCCACATGACAGGTTTTAATGATTTTCTAATTAGTCCTTGCTTTGCTGGGAATGGATAGTACGTGCAGTAAATATTTATTATAGTTTTGCATCAGTTAAGTGACAGTTTGTGAAAAGAGTTGAGTACAAAAATACAGACAGTGAACTCTAAAACAGAATAACTCTACTTATGTCTTTAACACAGAAAATTCCATCCACAATGCAGGAACAATTTATGCACAAGGAAAGCAGTTTAAACATTTTTTAACAAAATAAAGGTCTTATTTATTTTGATTAGTCTAATCATAGTCTAATCATAACTGTCGCGCAATTTAGACAGTGTTTGGCCCTTGTTAACATTAGGGTTGCTATAGGTAACAGTAATGAAATAACCAGGAAGTAAACTGATAAACATATTTTCGTCATAACTAAAATATATTTTGAAAGTATTAGTAGAAAGAAGTAGTAGTGAAGGTAGTAGTCTAACCAGTCATATGCACTTTAGGTTTATGAATACAAGTATAATCAATTAAACAAGGCTATTAAATGCTATTATTTGTAGTGAATTCATAGTATTAGAAAACTCCACCACTGTGCATTTGGAACTTCCTTTATCCGCTGTAGCTGCTCTCAGATGATTTGACCTAGAAAAGTGTGTATATAGTAAATAACATAGGACTGAGTTGTGGCCCCTGGGGAACACTACCACAGAATAGGGAAAAGAATGTGAAGACTTGTGAAGACACAAAAAAACTTCACACACAAAGATACATAGAAGGACCCTCATGTACACCTGGTGGTACTGTGGGATGTTATTTTCCACGTATTTGAGCAATATTTGTCTTGCCCCAGTTCAGATATATTATTATATGAGCAGCTATTGAGGTCAAAATAAGTTCGATGCGTGCTGTCGGCATCTAATTAGAAAGCGATTCATTGTTCGATAAACAGGAAGTGCACTGTTCGCATACTAATTGTTGTTAGCTTTATTGTGGCATCAAAATGCTGCACTGGTCTTTGAGAGCCGAGTGAGAAGCACCTATGAATTCATCGTGGTGAATAATTAGGATGTTCGGAATGCTTTTTAGGTTTCAAATTTTCTTTCCTGGTTGGAAATAATGATATCACACTAGGGAATTCCAGAACTGTTACCTAGCAACCATGTGGTACACAAGTCCAAACTCCTCTAATGTACACAGAAATAATTATCTGACAAATGAAAATGTAAGAATTTTTGTGTGTGTGTGTGTGTGTGTGCGTGTGCGTGTGTAAATTGTGCAAAATTTCTGGATAGAATTCTTCCTAGTGTGATGTCATCAATATGGAACTCTAATTAGAACTCTCTACTTCCTGTAATTTTCAACATATTTTTCAATTTTTCTTTCCAAATTGCTTCTATAATTTACATTTACAACAGCTATTATCCCACCAAATTAAGTCTGAATTAAAGAACTGCCAAAACCTTTATGTGCTTTAAGGCTAGTTTTCAAAAACAGACCTGGGTAAGCCCTTTTGTTGCCATAGATTTGTTTGGTTCTGAACTTGTTTTACACCGTGCTCAGTGATAAGGGGAAGCTACTTTTTGATACCATTCTAAATTGCATGGAAACGAATCGCGCTAACATCTTTATAGATAGTGTGCTGCAAAAAGGGAAAAGGGGTGAAAGTTCCTCTCTACTATTTGATAATGAAACACTATTTTCAATTTTCATCTTCAGAGGCACACTATTGTATTACGGCACATTATGAAGCACAATGTTCCAGGAAAAGCAAAAGTGTGGCTTGTTAAAACAGGATCCATGCTATCAGTGATTTGATTCAAATGAGGCAAAAAGTATAGCTGTTAGCAATAATGTTGGTTATTAGTACGAAATGCAATCACAATGCTAAAATTAGGGATTTAATTAAAACTCCATTTCAGAAAACATTGCTTTCGATTCTGGGCTGGGCCATTTAGTAAAGTATTACCACCAATTACTGGGCCAGAACGGATCAAAATGTTGTTTTGTTTGATTTTTTTTCATAATACTGTTGCTTAGTATTTACATAAAAGCAGAAATAACATGTATTTGGATCCCCAGACCTCTGTAAAGTTCCTGCAACTGCCGTGTTTCATACACTGTCAAGCTTCCACTAACATTATGGCTCCTACAAACTAAGATCATCTGCATTTATGAAGAACCTTATTGTGAAAAGGTTACATTCTAACCCTGCACAAATGACAAATGGCTGAGCAGATGAAAGGTAAAAGCGACTTGATGAATACTTTTATTTTATTTTCAAAAATTATTTCAGGCTTCATGTGAGACATTGAGGTCTGTGTTTTAAAATGTTTAAAAAAAAAATGTGTTTAGTCCAAACTTTTCTAGGGAGAGGACCCCCAAACCCTTCAAAAGAGATAAATATTGGAAGAATATTGATATTGGTAGAAAACTTGACCGAGACATATTCTGCAAAATCAACCTTTGTGATAGGCGACAGTAGCTCAGTTGGTACGAGCGTTTGTCCACTGAGCTGAAGGTTGGTGGGTTGAATCTTGCTCTCGACAACATCACTGGGCAAGACACTTAACCCATCTGTGTAGACTGGTAATGAATGTGTGTGTGAATGGATGAGTGGTTCCTTGATGTAATGTGAGTGCTTTAAAGGTGGAAACATTACCATGAGCTATTAGCCATGTTATAACAGTATTCCCTCATTAGCTTACTCAGAGTTGTGTTTTGATTGATCCATGTATGTTTGAGTACTTGTTTAGAGCAGCATTATGGTTTACAATGAACAAAATATTGTATACGTCTCTGCACTACTTAATACTCAGGAAACCAAAGGTGAAGTGCCCAAATGGACCACATGGCAACTCTAAAACATACTTCGACCTATTTCAGCAAAAATACAGACCATTTTGTTTTGCGTTTTTTATGGGAAACTGGTTTTAACAAAACTGATTTCTTAGCCTTGTTCCACTTTGGCCAATCGCTTCAAATGTTTGTCTGAACATTCCATCTTTTCACGATCGCTTTCACTGAGTCTGGTTTATAAATATGTATATATAATATAACTCAATCTGAGCGCTACATCACATCAATCTGACATTAACCAGGTTCATTTATTACCAGACAAAAAGCATAATATGTCTTCCCTAATACCATTTTTATACAGAAAATGAAATAGCTGGATCAGTGTGTTTATGTAATGAGCTGAACATGTCCTGTGAACGAGTATGAATTTAAAAACACAAATGAAAAAGACAATATCCTGGCATGGAACACAGCCTTTCGCATTACTGGGAGGCTTTCAAACACAAGATTCACAATTACTCAGACACATCACTGTTAACATGCACCACTAGCTCCTCCACAGCGCTGTATAGCTCCCATTACCCAGGTGTGTTGATCTAATTAAGCCTCTGCGATCTCACAAGTCTGCACACTCCAGTCTGGTCTAGTCTAGTGAGAGAAACCCCGTAATTGGACCACGGCAGAAACTCAAAATGTCCACAAATGAGTCTCAGATAATTCCATCGCTTTATGAAATGGCTCGACTTTTAACATAAATTCATTTCATATCCACCATTGGCTTTCCACATCTTTCCTCTAATAGTTATTGCTTATTATGTGCCTTGCCTATGGTTATGAAATGACTATATTAAACCCTCCTTCCCTCTCTACCGCCTTGTGCTTAAATTGACTGGTCCTTCAGTACTACAGGGAGAGACTGTTGTCAGTACTCAGTTAAATATGTTTGAGTAACTGATCGGTAAAGTACTGATGGGAGTAGTTTTCAGATGTCATACTACTTTAATTGATTCATGCATGTTTGAGTAATTTTGTGTTGCAGTCGAGGGTACAATGCTCAGAAAATTGTTGCTGTTTTCACCTACCCCCTACCCCCTATCCCCACCCATAACGCTGTACTTACTTGCAATTATTCAAAAAATTCAGATTCCGGGTCATACAGATAGAGTTAAAAATATTATGTAGCTATTTTCCAACATAAAAACAAATAAAGGAAAACCTTCTGCTTGTTACAGTGAAATGCCACTATGAAGAGGAGGTTTGGAACAGGAAGTCAAAGGACCTGTTTGTGTTATGAAGTCATTTTCAATCAATATTGCAGTTCAGTTCAATCTATGTATGTTATATGCATTATATTGTAGTACATTATTCAAGTCAGATTCATGGTCACATTGAAAGTTAAAAAAAAAAAAAAAAGAATCAGTCTTATAGAGCCCTTTACAACACTCAAGGTGACCAAAGTGCTTTTCTATAAAATCAACGCAATATAAAAACATGCAAAACAATATACAGTGAAATAAAACAAATTGCTCAAAGTGTCCATGCATTACTGAGTGTTAAAAGCCAGTCTGAATATGTTGATAAATGATATGTTTTGAGATTTAAACAGATATGTGGTGGTGGCATATTGGAGGGCAGTTTGGTCCACAGTCTGGGGCCAGCGTCAGAATCTGCCCGCTCACCCCAGTGTTTGAGTCTGGCTCTGGAGACTTAAGGCCCTGTTTGAATTGCGATTAGACAGGAGTTCAGTCAAATAAGGAGCAAGGCCTTTAAAATCAATTATAAAAGAAATTGGAAGCCAATGAAGTAATATGGACTGAGGTGATGTGCTGATGTCTGAGAGTGTTGGTTAAACATGCTGCAGTGTTCTGTACAAGCTAGCGGTGACTGAGGGCGACTGGGACACACTCACATAAAGTGTATTACAATAGTCTATTCTGGAGCTCATAAAAGGGTCAACAGTCTTTTCAAGGTCGGTGCGATGAAAAAAAAAGGCTTTACTTAAGATAAAAGATGTAATTGATGAAACTTGACTCACCACACTGTCGATCAATTTGTCAAATTTAAAAGTGTTGTCAAAAATGACCCCCAGGTTCCTCACAGTCCATTTTCATTCGGAATTTAATGTTTTATCCTCATTTAAGTGAAGGAAATTCTGCCCTAATCATGTCTCTATGTTTGCAATAGTCACTAAGAGCACCACTTATCAGGAAAAATAGGCAAGTAGATGTGCAAAGCGTCTGCATCGCAGTGAAAGACTAGCCCGTGCCTTGCAATAACTGACCCAGTGGCAACATCCATGTTGTCACTGGTGTTAGGTTCACTGTACATGGTTCCATTTTGGGGCCATGGGGCACTCCACAGAACAGTGAGACATCTAAGGAAGACAGGTCACCAATCCTGATGGAAAATATTTGTCAAATGTGAATTAAGCCATGAAAGTGCAGTGCCACACATGCCAGCATTAGTGTTAAGGTGAGCCAACATTATTGAATGGTCGACTGTATCAAAAGCTGCCGTTAAATCCAACATAACAAGGAGCACGGGGCGCTTCAGCAAACAGGCCAATATCACTGTGCACTTTGAACAAGCCAGCCACTGTCTCCACATCTTAGACTGACAGCACATTGGACTGGATCTGCGATTTGTGAGTGTTAGCCTACACATGAAACTGTACATTTGATTTCAAGCTTTTAATTTGTTCTCTTGTGAAATGACAAACATCTCAGTCACACTAAATACCCCCTCAAAAAGCATATTATGTCTTAATTAAATGATTGGAACATTTATGTTTCTTGTCAGGTCCTTCAGAAATAATTTTAGTTTCCCCACATATCACTACTATGACCACTACTTTGTACACTAGTATGTACTTCTACTTGAGTAACATTGTACTCTTACTTGAGTACTATTTTTGGCTACTCTTCTCTCCTTTGCATACAGAACCTTCAAGAAAACATGCAGTTGAACCAAGAAAAGCCAATACCAATGGTCTATTCTTCTTGGCAGATCTATATTTGTGTAACTTGACATTCTCCCCGGGTGTGAAGGCTGTGATCAGGCGAGCACAGGGCCAGATTGGAGGGACAATGTCCCGTGGGCCACTAATGATTCATAAATTCACTTTCTGCCATGTGAGGAGAGCGGTCACACCGAAATCTGTCTCCCAAAACGTGTGCTAAATTTGTTCTTAAAATCAGCTCAAGTGTCTAGAGAATAGGAAAGCAGCCATTTGGCCATTCGGAATATATTTTCAGTTTAGTGATCGGGTTTGTGATAAGAGTTGTGTGAATATTCAAGTTCATAATAGATTTTATTTTGATATAATTTTTCTCTCTCTTTTTTTAGATTTTTCTCTCCACCTGTTTCCATGCAGCAGGTGGCAGACACTCCACTTAAAATGTTACATAATGCACCTTTAACATGAGATAAAAGTTTAGTTTGCTAACATTGCACATTCTGTTTTGCTTAACACGCTTTCATTTAAAGACTGTTTTTGAATAATACATTAGTGTCATGCTACCTTCAGCGCTATTTAAACATGATTTAAAGATGCACTGTGTAACTTTTTGGTTGGGGGTCCATCACCTGCTTGTTTCTATGGATACGTCATTACTCTGCCTGTAAAGTCCCACAGTATGACATAAACAGCTCTACCTTACATTTATTCAATTACAGATGGCTTTGTAGCTCAAAAATACCTAGAAAAACAGGTATTCTGACTGTGAGCGGCGAGACGCCTCTCCACAGATCTGACCTACATTTGTTGTATTGCTGCTTTTGTGAACTGCACTTTTTGCTCTTACACATATTGCTTCGGCATGTCAGTAGAAATAGAAGGCAGTATTTTTGCTTGATAATTCTTGCTGGTTGTTTTGCTGCTAATGTGTTGACTTTTCTCCACACGACTGCGTTAATGAGAGGCTCTGACACCGACACATGAGGGACCCACTGTCATTTTGTTTGCGGCGCTGGATTTATTGCACTCATCAGTTACCACAATGTTCTTCTGCTAAGACTACTAGCAACTAAATATTAAACTAAACATGTTTAATTAGGTTAATGTTTCCACTCTGCTATCTGCTATCACAACACATCCCGCTAATGAAACACATCGTATCAGTTGTAGTGTTTTGTGTATTTATGAGAAAGGCCCGGGAGAGACTACACGCATGGATGACGTTTTTGTTGAGGGTTCATTATAACACGGTAGAAAGCTCATAAAAGTCATTTTTGCATAATACTCCCCGTTTAAACAGATTAAA
The DNA here is from genome assembly GCA_029959045.1 of Taenioides sp. WSHXM2023. Lineage (NCBI taxonomy): Eukaryota > Metazoa > Chordata > Actinopteri > Gobiiformes > Gobiidae > Taenioides > Taenioides sp. WSHXM2023. Next base: position 29,727,164 of record CM057091.1, read on the forward strand.
GCTGGAGTATCTGACTTTTGTTTTGTAAATGAGCAAACTTTTATCCGTATACAGTAAAAGCAGTACACTGTGTCCAAACCAGACTGCTGCAAACTATCCACTCTGAATTATAAAGAATTTCATCATTTGTCTTGAATATGGATAGGAGCATTTTGGTCTTAAAATGCTTTTTGTCTGTTAAAAAAATCCTACTCCAAATTCGCCCCTGTAACCGCTAGCACTGCGAGATTCATTTGAGGTGGAGCCAGACGCTATGGGTGACGTCACACTCGCATAGTCCACTTCTTTATACAGTCTGTGGTGTAAGCTAAATAGTGTGTGTGTGTGTGTGTGTGTGTTTTACTTTGAGCTGGATTGCATCTCCACAAATCTGACTCTTACTGGCTATAATATTCCACAGTATGGCATAAAACATATGTTTGCTTTTAACTTTTTATTTCCATTGAATCATACAGGTGATGTGCTATCTCCATAAAGTTACATAATGTTGCTTTAACAAGACTTTGGCAGATCATGTTTATCTAATCCTAAACCTATTTAATTCTTTGCCTTATTTATTTAAGGTTTAAATCCACCAAATAAAGCAAAATTCATTTTCTTACGCCAATCTCCAGCGGGTTTATTTATAATACTTGAGAGTGTATTGTTTCAAAGGCAAAGGAAAGCAGGAGGTACAAAAAAAAATAAAATATGTTTGAATTCTTTTCTTCCATTCTCCCATTTGCTCACCTAAATCCGCAGTCTTGTCTAATGCGTGAGAAAAAAGCAGGCTACCCACAGTGTGAGCTTGTGTCATTGGATCACTCCTCCTCACTCGCCTCACTCGCCTCACTCGCCTACTCTCTCCTGTTCCTCTGCTCCCATGATCTGTGCTCGGCTTTACACAGCAGCACAGAGTGGGGGCAGTGAACCTAAACAACACGTGTCAGCATGAAAAGAGACAATTACAGGCAGACGTGGGTAGTCTCAGTTACATTTACTCGAGTAACTTTTTAAAGAAATTGTACTTTTAAAGCAAGCGTTATGCAAAATCAACTCATCAGGGCTTTTAAACATGTTATAATTGTTCCCCTTCTCATTTACATCTTTAATCGCTTATTTTCAAGGCGCCAAACTGTCTGTTTATTGACCGTTTCACCGCCACTGGTATACGTCCACTGCTGTGATATTATTTTGTTTTGCTTAATCTGTGATACACATAGGATTCAGCAATGTCAAAGAGTCATTGTGGAACAAAAATAAAAAATAAAATAAAATAAAAAATCCACTACTCGCTAGCCTGATCTGCAGCCATCCATACCATACCTGCCCAGCCAGAACCACAAGTTTTGACAAAACTTTACCAAGACGAGTGGATCTGGAGCCGTATCCAATCTCTGTGACTTCAGAGCATGATTAACAGGCGAGTTAACCAATCAGAGAGACATATGCTCTATTTGCAATAAAAACAAACGTGGCTGCTTACAAATAAAAAAATTAAAAATCTGCATAAAGAACTGAGAAACTGTGTGGTTTGAATGTTTCGGGAATTTTTGATTTTTGAATTTTCTTCCGCAATTTGAGAGACTTGTGCTACAAATTAGCAGCTGTGGTTAGATCGTCTCAGCAGAGGTTTTTCACGCTCTACGGGACTGGCCGCTCAGGCAAACACAGCTCTTTGTTGTGATGACACTTATGGCGACGTCAGCTCTCATTAGGCACCGCAGTGTTCTAATGAGGAACATAATGATCCATGGGTATAGAGTATAACTATTTATCAGGTTCAAGCACAAAATGTCTTCTTTCTAGCAGCATACTTTTACTTCTCCTTTAGTAATATTTTATCTTACTTGAGAGAAGGTTTTGGTTACTTTTCCCACAGTGAGTACAAGACTACAAGTGACAAAAGTTTTATGTTGACAGTATGAAATGATTTGAACATTTGTGTTTCTTGCAAAGCTTGTTCAGATATGATTTAGTTTGTCTCATTTTTGTGTCTATTCTGTGAAAATACCAGATTTTGTGTATTGATTATGTTTAGTCCTTAGAAATTACATTAACTACATCAGATTACTCTTATTATCATTTTATAATCATTTTTTACTCTACTTGAGCAATTGTTTTAAAGTAACGTTACTCTTTTTGAATCAAACCTTTGGCTACTCTACCCACCTCTGCATACAGGCACAGAATTGCAGTTGTCTGCATTTGAGTATGCATAAGAACATGAGAAGAGTTCCCCTAGCTCTGTATGAACCAGCAGTAGCTAGTAGAAGGGCATTCGGTAAAGTAGAAAAGGTGAGCGGTGAGTATCCAGCCAGGCCAGTCCTCCTCGCCGCAGGCTTTCAGAGTACGACTAATGGATAAACACTAGTGTGGAGCGAAAGGTGAGCCAAAAGAGATCAGCAAATGTGCACCAAATCACCCAGTACGTTAAGCAGAAATGGAAGCCCTATGTCTGAGCTTCTGTGGATAACAGTGTTTTTTTACTTTTGAGAAGGTGGCAGAGTGGTGAGCCTGTGGAGTTGGCTGCAGTCCAGTGTACAACATGCAATGTAGTCCAACCCTGCAGCTATAGATACTTCTGACAACAAGTTCTGGCTCATGCAGTGATTAATCAGAATAACTGATTAGATGTGAAGAGACTATTGAAATAATCTTGAGATTCCCTGTACAGACCCTGAAACACATGCCAAAAAAATCAAAAACAAAACAAAACAAAACAAAACACAGTGACACTGATTAACCAAAATGTTGAAAAAAAGGATTAAACTATTTCTGAATTTCATCAATAATACAAACAAGCTTTAAAGCTTTTAGATAAAGCTTAAAGATAGCCTTCTTCCTGACCAAAACTTTCACACTGTCAGATTGCAGTAATGTAAATAGTATCTAGATGATAGGTGGGAATACAACAGGGGCGGGTCAGCCAATCAAATTACAGATGGTTGCTTTACGTCACTGAATTTCAACCTTTCAGTTTAAAAAAAAAAAAAAAAAAATTGTAAAAACAGCTTAATGTACAATAAGAAAAAAAGTCAATTCATTGAAAAAAAAACAAAACTTGTTTGGCTTGTTGACTACTGAAATAATCTTTAGTTACAATCATACTCAATAAGATGTGTCCGTGGGGTGCTGTACTGCAGTTGTCCTGCTCCTGACAGGTTAGGGCTCTGGCTGAAGCACGGTGTAACTGCAGGGATCAAATCCACTAATTATGACAATGGTGGCTCATGCGGTCAAGGGGTCTTTTAACCAGAACATTGGCAGTTTGATCCCAGTCAAATTTCCAGAAGCCATTGTCACAGATTTCCATAAGCTCTGGCTACAGGAGTTGGTTTCCACCACTAAATGTGTGGCAAGTCATTGTTTATGAATAGTACTTTAAAAGCACTACAAATTTCAGGGCAGTACTAGAATTATTTGATTACAACAAATTCTATGCACGCTTACTTGGCAACACCGTGTCACAGTTTACAGAGTTGGTCATCAGCTGTCTATACACACCCAAAAACTCCTACCCAATATTTTTATAAAATATTACAATGAATGTATCTGGACGACCACTAAACATCTTGAGAAAAAGTTATGACTAAAATCCATATTTTTGTGTAATTTGAAGAATACAATAAATTTATATTAAAACTGTTAGGGGTGGAATGAGACACGAGACTGGATCACGAGAACTAGATGTTCTCAATTTATTCTAAATAAATTTTGCAGTAGCAGATTTTGGCCCCACTGAGCAAAATGCTCATTTCCTTTGATTACAACTTCCATTTATTTGAGCCACAGCAAGTACCACTGAATGGAATACAGGAAAACACCACTCCAGTTACCCCAAATTCTTTCAGGCAGTTAGTGAGAGTAACAGACCACTGGAAGATGCAACAGAGGATGTTGTCCAGTTCCACAACAGAACAAATCTGATAAGTAGATCAAGTTTCCAGCAGTGAACATGGAGCAGAAGCCTATAGCAGTTATCCAGGTCACCAATGTTGTTTCTCAGGAAGAACCATCTGAAACACTGCAACATGACATTCACTCAACCTAAACCATTCCCCCTCATGCAGGCCTACAGGGGACTTGTGGAGAGCATTCTCTGCTCAGGTATCACTGTGTGGTATGGGAAAGAACACACTGGCAGAGAGGAAGGCTCTCACAAGGGTCATAAAGACTACAGAAAGGATTACAGGGGCAAAACTACCATCAATGGACACAATCTACACACAGCACTGTCAGAAGAGAGCAGGAAGGATCATGAGGGACAGGAGCTACAATGCACATAACCTCCTTAAACACAAGATCTGCACATACAGTTTGATACACAGACAAGCAGACAGCAACAGGACTAACACCACACACTTCCATACCAGCTTCTTCCCTGCCACAGTCAGACTGATGGCCAAAGTGAAGTACTGATTACTGACTGCTTTCCACAGTTGTGTTGAGAGTGTTAGCTGCAGTGGGGCTGATGGATAATAGGACCCATGAAGGAACACCTAAAGATATCCAGGAAGACACAGTAGGAACTGACCAGAATGATCTAGTGGAAATTACAGGTGAAAATTACTGAATTACAGTTGAAATGACTGAATGAATGAAAATGAGTTTCCCCAAAGTGCCTTGTCCAAAATAGAGGAGGTGCTCCTGTCGCCCCTGGAAAGTGAAGAAACATCTGACAAGATATTCACTCACCTACACTGATCCAACAACTGTCATCCAGGACATCAAATCACAGGTTGTCGCAAATGATGACACTATAATAATATTCATTTAACCTGCCCTAACCTACACAATGAATGACACCCAGTAATTATAAAGCAACTTTACTGAAGAGTACAGAAAAAAGTTCTTGGGCCTGGCATTAGAGAAGAACAAATATTATTTCCTATAACTTCCCACGACTTCTTATTGGCGCCTGTGTAATCGTCAGCTGTTGGCGGTTTCCCCAGTATGGCTGACCGCGCTCATTGGCCCCCGGTGAGTGTGCACACCTGGGGTACGAGAGAGAGGGAGAGAGGAGGGGGGACAGGACCAGATGGGCTTGTTTATGGAGACACTTTCTTCTACGTTTACGGCACTTTCAAGCCATTAACTCAACTCCCCAAACTTTTCAGAGCCGACAAGCACAGTAAATCTGCCTTAAATTTAGCCCCTTTGCAAGCTGTTTATCCACAGTACAATGATCATGCCTTTTTATGTAACATGATAACTGCTAAATGTGCTCTGCAGAAAGTGAGATAATTAGATTTAGATTAGCTTTTTGGGGAAAGTACTGGCGTGTCTTAATGTTTATTCATAAAATGTTTTGAAGAAATTATGAATAAAATATTTGAAGATATTAATAAAACAGTAAAATTTACAAAATGTCTAATGGAACACTGGAAATTGCATTTAATAAAATTGTTCATGCAGTGTAATTTAGGCTTTTTAAACTATTGCACTGTCAGGAATCAGGAAAATTATCAGGGAATGTGTAAGAGAGCCACAAAGTAACAGCCAGGCGTAACACAATAATTTACCAATCAAGCATGTTACTGGAAGAGAACCATGTTGAAGCAACTGCTTGTGACTATCATGAACTGATGTTTTTCTATCATGTCGCAACAATAGAGTGGGGGAAAAGGACCAAAGGGGCGGCGCTCAAACTGTTTCTCATTTGTGGTTCCCATATTACAGTATTTTCTGGTTTATGTTATGATGTTTCCTCATCACAAACATACCTGGAGTTGTGTTTTGTTTCATTCACACATGACATCAGGTAGAACAGAGCATTTTGAGCTTTGGACATCCAGACTGACTAATAAAGGGTTACTCAAATGGATATAAAGCTTACAAGAGTCAATTTTAGGTACTGCATCTGTGAATGGGATTCTTCCATAGACTCTATATAAATGATAATTTTGACCTTAAAATGTTTGTATTAACCCGCTCTAGATGATCCTACTGTTTTTATTTTGCCATTTTGTCAGTTAATAAACTCATATTATAATATGGAACTTGCCTCCAAAGTTGCCCCTATAACCGCTAGCATCATGAGTTTCATTTGACTGGAGCTGAACGCTATGGGTGACGTCACACTCCCTTAGTCCTCTTAATACGATCTCTGGATTCCTTTAAATTTTCATAACATGAATTTGAATCTTTTAAATCCTCAAAGCGTCTAAAAGTTAGCTTTGTAAGTTTGAGCCTCTCCCGCATGCCTCTGGTTGGTCTAAACTGATGATGTGGTCACATTTGTGTTGTGTTGTGTGTGTGGTGGGTGGTGCTTTTTTTGACATCATGCGCCAAGGAGCCTGGGCCATTGAAATCAATACGGCATATTGCAGATCTTATTATACTTCCATGATCTAATTATAAAGCTTTAAAGCTAGGAATGTGTTAGGAAAGTGAGAAATACGTCTGGACCACTGCAAACCATTTTTAAAAGGTTCTTTAAAGTCAAACCCTGGATACCACCGTATAACATCATGCAGTTTTCTAACTAGACATTTCAGGTATTAAAGGAAACTTTTCATGGTTAGCTACATGTATATTGGTACATATTCAAACACATTTCATCCCATTACCTTGTCGTATATTTTCACTTTTACATTACAAGTTTGATATAGGATTCCATTGTAACGTTTGGCTGGTCTGTCTCTGAGGCTCTGGTAACTCATTCAAAAACCTATTCGGCCTTTTGGTCACACTAGTTCTGGACTCCTCTGCTCCACTTCTCTTCAATTTCAACCCAGACATTGCCTTTTTCAGCTCTGCATTGTGCAGTTTTCATCTCGGTCCAAGGACAGATTTTGTGCACTGAAAACTGTCCGGGCTGTTGCAATATTCAGTGCTTTGTATACCAGGAACGGCACCAACAACACACAAAAAAATAAAATACATAAAATCCATAAAAGAAAATCCAATACAAATTTTGCTAACATTGTAGAACTGGACATTTCGCTATGACCGTGAAAACCTGCACAGCACAAAAAAATTGAACAGTAATTACATTCCACTGGTTTAAAAAATGTGTTGAAAAGTTTGATAGCTGATGTAGCAAAAGTGGTATTTTTTTTTTTTTTTTTTATCTATTCTTGTGAGCAGTCTAGTAGCAGTGAATTTAGAGGAAAATTAAAGGTGCGCAATGTAACTTTTCTGGTGAGGGGTTGGGTCTGGTGTTTTTTTTTTTTTTGAAAGATTATGATAGTTCATCTATTTCCATGGAGACAACCATGTCAGATCTGCGGATAGGTGCACCTGTTCAGAGTATCAATGTAGTATTTGCTAGCCACAGAACTCATGTAATTAAATAAATGTAAGGTAGATCAGTTTATTAAGTTACATTCATGTTTTAAAATTTGATGATTTGATGATAATTTCAGTAAAGACGAAAAAGAAAAGCCTTACACTTGCAGTTCGCTTTCACAGGCTTGCCGAAGCCTCTGTTGGTGATAAGATTCCACTGTAGCCACAGGTGTCATGGGACAGACTGCGAGGCTGCCAGTCTGTGCGATCGGCCCCTCTGACCACCACCAACACTCACAAGCACATCACTTTCATACTTGGCAAGGTGGGTGAAGTGTCTTCCCTAAGGACATAATGACAGCAGGACAAGAGTCTATACAATTCTAATTTTGAATTTCCTGGATTGTTATGTCACAGGTAAAAAGTAGGTTGCCTGTGATGTTTTTAAGTCCATACATTACTGCGAGACTATAAAGTATTTCATCCATCAGATCAAGTTTATCACAACTGAAAAAATGTGTTTGCATGTCAGAAAATGTTGCTAACCTGAGGCGTTGATAGGTGCTGATGATTTTTTTTTTTTTTTCAGTAATTTTCTCTGCTACCAGTACATGGCATCCTAACTCCATTTCCAAGTAAAGGTGCACATCTGTAGAAACAATGTGTCTATTGTCTGAGGAAAGCAATTATTTTAAGTTCTATAACATGAAATGCCAAAACAAAGGTACTCAAAGGCACATCTAAAGGTCAACAATACAAATAATGCATAATAATGTTCTTTAAACAGCTAATGTAACCTTAAATCGCCTGTATTATGCAGCTTTCTGATCTATGTTAGAATGTTTCTTCATCAGAAACAAAGCTGAAGTTGTGTTTTGTTTCATTCACACAGTTTAACACACAGTCCTTCATATTTAGGCTGTGTTCTTCTCTGTTCTGACTGAAAACATCAAATTGCGAAACTTAGAAGCTACAGCAATTGTTTGAGCCTTGTTGAAACTACTTTGCCTCTTTATACAGCAGAAGATTTTGTAAACTTCTATCTCAAATCTCAAATGAAGAAAAGTTAAAACAAAGGGTTGAAAACAAAACTCTGGGAAAGTTTTTGATGAGGTAAGACTAAAAGCTCCCAAGAGTCGATTTTCCATAATATAGAACCTTTTCAAAGTTGGAATGACAAAACTTACATAGCACACCTTTGTAAGATCAATAGGAACGCAATAACACAAATGAGCCCTTTTCTTTCGACCAGCAGGAGGCGCTAGGTTCCATTCATCAGTGCACTTTAACACTGGCGTATTGTATGTTCCAGTCTGCATCCGTGTGAGTGTGAAAGCTGTCAGGAGAGAAGGATCAGTCCCCGGGCCCCTTCTCGTTTTCAGACTCATTATTTACTCTGCTGCTGCCTCTGGACTTTCCACCCAGCGCCAGGTTATTCATCACGATTGTGCCGCTAACTCCCAAAGACGGATCAGCGGCCATTTTCTCTCATTTTGGCTACAGCTCCTCCTGTGACTAAGAGGGTGCGTTCACGTGGCAGGATCTGATGATGTGGAAGTATCGGATGGTATTGGAAAAGTGACAGCCTCATTTTGAATGTAATAATGTGATGTCGATTGTATTTTATAAGAATGACCCATCTGTGTGTCCAGATATGAAGCAAACATTGATTTTATTGATAAGGATTGTCGTGTTAATGTAAAAAATAAATAAATAAATAAATCATAGAGCCTCAAGCCAGTACCAATTGAAAATGGGAGCTGGATGGGAGCCAAAATGTCTTGATTGCAAAACAGTGTCCAGATGAGCACCACCGAAACCTTCTCTACGTTAAAAAAAAAAAAAATGTGAGTCAGATTCCTATCATACTGTTTTGGTCTGTTTTGATGTCAATTTAAGATAGTCATGGTTGTCCTCGTATAGTGTGTGTGTGGGTGGATTTTCATCATGTTGTGGGAATAAAATCTGTATACACACACTCACATTATGCCAATCTGCCTCCTAAACCTTTTATTATTAAATGATTGAAGGCTCAGATATAAGTTAAGGTTAGGGTTTAGGTTAGGCAAGTAATGACTATGGTCTCCAGTAAATGAATGCAAGTCAATGTAATGGAAACCTAATCTAAACGTAACCTAAAGAGTAGTGGTAGTAATAATAGTAGTTGTACACACATTTTAATTTCCCAGGATTGCTACGTCAACTATATGTGCATGTCGGACAATGTTCCTAACCCTATCTGTCTGAAGATTGCCATCCAAATATAGGTTCTCCCGTGTTTGAATGGGATTCGTCTGTGTGCATCAATTTTCCCCCATCACAAATTATGCTAATCCTCCAGCTAGGTGCTCCTGACCAAGATCTTAACTCAATATCAGAAAAAGGGTCCATGGGAGGTGCATTGTATTTGCCAGTTCTCCTAGCAACCAGCCCAGCGGCTCCGGGTGAAAAATGGTGTTGAACTTTGGGCCAGTTCTTTCATGTGGATAGGCAAATGGGAGTTCCATCAATCACATACCAGGTCAAACCATCTGCAAATCTTTCTACCAAAGTCATTTTAGGCGCTCACCACCTCAGTTTTAAAGACCCTTTTGAATGTTGACACAACATAAGATCCCCCTATTAACAGTTTCCTTACAGTGGCCACGTTTACAAAATCAAATCTGACCATTACCTGTTAAATATTGCACAAGTCCACTGTGTGTTAAGTGTTATATTGTCCAATAATCAGGAAGTACCCTGTTAGCATGCTAGTTGTCTGGTTCTGGCCTTTGAAAGCTGTGAAAAGCGCTCACAAATTCATTGCGGCCAATAACTAGGAAGCTCAGAACACATAAGGTAAGTGAGGAATAACTTTGGACCACTGCAAGCCGTTTAAAATGAACCAATTGTGTTTTCCACATTTTTAGACAGTAAAAATCAGTTACAGTGCCTTTATTGATTCTTTTTTTGTTGTTCTGAGAAAAAGAGAACAAAATCCAGCTGACCTAATATTGTTTTGAGTGACACTTGCACACCTTTTGGATCACCACATCTTTTGCACAAACACAGATAAATAATCCAAATCCAATAATCTGATCACTCCATTGCAGTTAAATGATTTCTCTGCTCTTGCACACAGGAAGTGGTCTGAGCTTCGAGTTTTCTTTCATTTGGTCAGACATCTCATTTACCTAATAGACCTAAAAATAAAAGAGTTATCAGATTACGTAAACAGGTAAATTAGACACAAGTAATCTGATTAGATCATTACTGAACTGATTAGTGTTGTCACAATACCAACATTTCCAACATTATATACATTTGAACAGTTATACAGTTGTAATATGTGTGCTGTTGTGTGGTTAAAATGACTATTAAGGAAGGGCATTGTTAGGATGGTAGTCGTTTTCTGAAAGTCACGTAAAGTGCGTATAAATGTGTGGACCACTTCAAGCTGTTTATAAGGAACTCATTCTGTTTTTCACGTTTTTAAGAAGTAAGTAAAAATCAGGTACTGAGAGTGTTCTGAGAAAAAGAACAAAATCATGCAGTCCCAATCATGTTGTTTTGAGTGAAACCTGTACACCTTTTGGATCACCAGATTTGTTTTGCACAAACACACAGGAATCAAAATCCAATTATCTGATTACTCCATGCACTCATATGATTTCCTGCCTTGGGTGAAAAACTGTTTGTACTTTGGGCCAGTTCTTTCGTATGGATTAGTAGATTACTGATTAAAGTTATGTAAACAGCAACATTTGATGTAAGTAATCTGATTAGATTATTAATGAACTGATTAGTTCATGAACAGACTACTGTTGTTACAGTAACAGCATTTCAAACATTATATTTTTTAAGAGTAAAATGTAATTTGTATGTGTTAAGGTAAGTTGTTGCCAGTATCAATAGTTGTTCAAATGAGCATTCAGTTCTTACACCAATAATCCATATCCAATTATCTGATCACTCACACAGTTAAACGATGTCTCTGCCCTTGTACACACAGCCAGCGATATGAGCTTTGAGTTTAGTCCACTGAGATCCAACCGGGGCATCAGGGTTAGTCGGTGAAAGTAGGCCGCTGGTTTGTCAGATGTGGAGCAGGCACTCATTTAAAAACACTGCATCCTCTGCGCCTTTTGTAACATTATCTCAGCATTGGCCCCGTCTTATGTTTCCCTCAAGGGCACTAGCATGACTGAATATGAGCGGTGGGGAAGATAAAATATAATAGAGTCAAAACAAATAGAGTATGTGATTTGTTCTTCATGCAAACTAACTAGTTTTCCAAGGAGTGGGCTCCTGCTCTCAGAAGGCATTATGCAGAATTGATTTTCTTCTTTTATAATAGCATCATTTCTAAACCTCAAAACTGGAGTTGTACTTTGGTTTACTGTATGTTTAAAGGACAAATATTATGGAGCAGGCTCATGCCTGTGTATAGCTAATGTATGTTAAAGTTGAATTTAAATTAAAGTTAAATTTAAGGACGTAGTTGTCATGAACACAATTTGATGGCAGAAATGCCCAGAACAAGTCTTAAGATAATTTATGGACTTAAAAAAAGAACAAGATACCTCCAGATTTCTACCTGTGACTCCACAATCCTGGTAACATTGAGATTCAGAAACAGGATTAATGAAAAATGAAGCAAAATACAACTCCAGGTATGTTTTTGATGTTATGATCATGATAGATGCACAAAAAAGCCGATTTTGTGTAAAAGCTCAAATGCAGGACAATACAGGATTACTCAAACATGCATGAATCCATCAAAATACAACTTTGAGTATGCAAATGATGAGAGGATCAACTCAAAGCTTATAAGACACAATAGGTCCCTTTAATACCAACCATTCCATTGATTTTGAAAAAAAGGTAAGTGTAGGGCTGCACACCCAAGCCTCAAACGCATCCAGCAACATACAGTACCTAATTAATGGTTCTAAATAATGCAAAATTGACTCTTGAGCTTTAAGCCATGTTATAATGCTTTTACCTACTCAAAATCATACGCGGAGTTGTATTTCATTTCATTCACACGTTTTACATGGGTGTATATTGCTCAAAAGTACATTGAAATAGGGTGGGCTTGCCTCTTCACAGATCTTACCCATAATCTGTCCTGGTGCCATTCTTGCCTCCGTGGAGATAGAAAAGTTGAATGTTGTGGAACATTCTGGCAAAGCAATAAAATACTTATGAGGACCAGCAGGTAGTAGAGCCTCCAGCGGAAAAGTTGCACAGTGCACTTTTAAAGTCCATTTAGCGCAACACATCCACTTTAATTTATTCCATCAATTTATAATAAAAAGGAAAACCTAGCTGCAAGTTTGATGTAAAAACTTCAGGCATTTTTCTCAGCTCTGCAAAGCCTGCTGAAGGCACGGAGGCCAGTGGTTTCTTTGGTGGTGAGAGCAGGATAGACACATTTGCAGAAGAAGCCCGGCTTGTTTTATCTGTTAGTTTTATTGCAGTTGAAAGTAAGTGTGCTGTGCCCATGGGTGTGTTGTCATTAGTAAACTGGAGAAGCATTCGGAGATGTGAAAGAGTGTAGGTGTTCTGCTGTAATGGACAATAACAATCATCGTCATCTCCAACCTCCAAACTGTTTGGAGAAAAGTGATATTACTAAATCTCCAAAGAAACAGAGTAAAAGCTCCAATAGCATGTGTTATGTGATCTCTTTGATTTATTTTACAAAATTAGGCTTATTGTAAGGTGTTATAAAGTGCAGATCTTGGACCCAAAAGCAGAACCCAACTCAAGTAAAGTTAAGAGGTTTTATTTTACAGGTGGGTATGGAGCTGGGGGGTTCTGGTGAAGCAGGTAAGTACTGGGTAGGGGGGTTTGGAGGAGCAGTAGCCACGAGGAAACCCGGTGAGCTGAGACAGGAGATTCAGGGAGCACAATATGGAAAAACTGATGAACTGGTACGGTGTGGAAGAAGAACCAGGCTTATATAGGCAGGAGATGATGGAAGGTGGATCTCAGGTGAGTGACTGAGACAGACTTCAGCTGGTGTGGGTTGGGTGACTCTTCCCAGGTAAGTGACACAGACAAACACAAAAGGGAGGGGTGAAAGGAAGAAACAGGAGGATCATGACATAAGGGCGTTATTGTAGAGACTGCAATCTACAGTACTTGATAAAAACTTTGGTTAAAGCAGATCTATCTATGTATACACATTTTTTAGAGCTTTTAACCATGTTGTAGTTGTTTCATTGTATAGTTGATTCATGCATGTTTGGGTAATAGTTATAGTATAGAGTATATGGCCTTACTTCTTAAATTTTGTTTTCTTAACCAATGATACACTTAGGATTCTGCAGTATCACGTAGTAATTTTGGTACAAGTGGAAAAAAATCCACTGCTTCTACTAGTGCAATGTGCAGCTATCCATCGGAGGTGCTGACAATTCCATAGATCTTTGTTGTCACAATATTTACGGCGACGTCAGCTCCCATTGGACACCACAGTTTTCTAACATGGAAGTCAGCGGCCTTGTTTTATTAAGTTGTTTTAATAGAATATTGCGATTTAAAATCTAAATTATAACAATGATCCAGGGGTCATAGATGATAGCCACATTATATAACAGACACAAGCACAATATGTCTTCGTTAAGTATGGGGTAGGTGATATGCCAAAGAAATCCAATTGCACATTATTGGAAAAGCAAAACCTGCCAAGTTGCAAACATACAAAAATTATTAGTTGCAATAGCCAAGAAATGAAACAAAGGAGCCATAGTAAACAGCTAATAATGAACTCAAAGTTAAAGGGGAACCATCATACTTTTCTGGTGCTTACATTTTTTTTTTCCTGAAATGTTCGACAGTATGACATTATATTTATCTATGTCACATTTATTCAACTACAGGTGTTGGGCTTTTATTGCCCTTGAAAATATGCATTCACACTGAAAGAGCTAACTTGGCCTGGTTGTATGACCTGCTTGTTTAATGCCACACTATGGAACATTACAGAAAAAGCTATAAAATCTCCAAGGACACAAGCAGGCAACAGAACCTCCACTCAATGTCAGATTACAAGTTACACAGCACATTTATGTACCTGTTTTTAGCATCTTCATCCCCATAGGTTTATAAACTCATCAGCTGTGACCATCTCTATAAGATATGCTGTAGCCCCCTTGCATCCTCAAATATACACTGTACGTGTATACATGTGACTTTCCAGATTGCACTTTTGAAACTTCCAAAATATTTACAGCACCATAACAGCGGGGCTCGTCTCGGGTTTTAGCTGTGCACATAAAGGCGCATCTCGCGGGCACACTCTGAATATGAATGCACTCCCAGATCTGCTGACTGCTGCACTGTCCTCAGAGGAGACCATTATTGGCCATCAGCGGGATACTCATAACTAATGCTGTTGTTAGAAGCGTTCAATTATGTAGCGGCCACTTTTTGATTAAAAACTAATTAAAGCGCTGTCAGGAGCAGTTCTCGGCTCTGGATGCTGTGCTGAGTGTGATGTGGGGGAAACAGAACAGCAGGGTCTGAGTGTGGGGGAGAGGACACCACAGAGCAGCACCTGGGGGCTCACAGGGGAGAAACGCCTCCTCCCACCTCCTCCTTATGCTAGAAATCATGTTTGTTTACAGCCGGGGCGCATTCAAAATCGCTGTTGCTGCTGTAACTATACTTTACGTTTTCAAATGATAAGCAGAAGTTTCCTGTCCAGAAGTAATTTAGTGACCAATGCGTTCTAATGAGGTACCCTCATTATCTATTGGCTTTCACTACTGTTGATTTAAATGTTCTTGTTTTAGATATCTAACTAAATATTTAACAGTTTTTGACTTTCATATTTGTTATTAATCTGTAGCAGCTCTTTTACATTTCAGATGTGTTTTAAGCTTTTACAGAAGAAAATATCATTACTTGTCATTGACACTCATAATGTTGCCATTCATTCAAAACATTTGGAATGCTGCGATGTCATCTGCATAAAATCAATATAAAACACCTCACTGTCCCTGCTGTGAAGTGAAAGGGAAAACCTCTGTGCAAGTGAACGTAAACATTCCTACGCCAACAGGAAAATCAGCTGAGGAAACCTCCCAGGAGCAATGCAACATCTCTAGGGGCCCTTCCACAGATCTGAGCCAGTATCCCGTATAGGGATACCTAGCTTGAGGATAATTGTGCCTGTATTAGATTGATCATGGATATTCAGCCACTCAGGGAAAATATGCTATTCAAGCAAAACATCACTAGATGTAAGAGCGTAATAGGGCTGAGTTGTTATATTGCTTTTCTACATCTTTTGTCCACTTTGGGCCCATTCACCAAGAAAATATAATATTCATTCAACCATGAATTTATCTGGTCAGAAATCTCTACCCTGGGGCTTCACTTGAGGTAGGCAAGTGCTCAGGTCCCCCAGGTCTGTAGAGGTCTCAGCGGGCAGTGTTCACAGCACCCAACTTTACCTGACTTCAACTTGAGCATTCTTGTTTGCAGCCTTCAAGGAAGACTCATTTCTTTGACTAAGCAAGTCAAAGTATTATCCAAAATATTTTCCAGATATAGAAATAGAAAGGACCTTCAGGAGTGTTCAGCAGCAACTTCAGGAGGCTCTACATAATTTTAATTGAGCTTGTTATATCTTCATGAAACACTGGTGCTACTGGTACAATTTAGAGATGCCAGTCCTCTGCAGCCGTTTGGGTTATGTAGAGCTCCAACCTTCTGACCTGCATTAGCCATGTTCCTGACATTTAGCAGCATCATAATGACAGGGCACTCTCTGAATCCATGTTCTCCCAACAGCTCACTATCTCCCCCCTCTCTGGTCAGTTGAATGTTGTGGATATTGTTGCGCACATTTTTGCACTGTACCACACACTCTAGTGACAGCTTTGCTAAGAACTCCTCTTGGGCCTCTGCAAATCTGCCTCTGCCTCCCACTGGGCTGGTTCTGGTCCTCTAGGGAAAGATTTGGAACACAATTCATTAAACACAATTCATTTTTACAAATGCAAGTTAATGTGTGCATGATCGATTACTGTCATGGAGCTCCAGTAACTCTTCCACGATTCCAGCTTCTCCTCTACATTTGCTCCTTTTACACAGTTCAGAGTCCCACATTTGTTGCAGAAGTACAGTGTTCATTTGAGTTCAGAGTCTTCAGAGACCACACAATATTATGTTTAATTGGGCTTTTAAAAATCTGTGTGGGCTCACTGTGAAATCTTACTCACAACCCTATAGTATATCAGCTGATTTCATGAATACTCTGGACCCTGAGCTTTGCTTGGTCCCTGAGATTAGTTTTCAAATGTCAGACCCTGAACCCATGATGACTGGTGATGCATGTCCTTGTCTTGGTGAATGGAAGTATTTAGATATTGCTTTGAAAATGCTCCATTACATTTCTGACATAAACAGAGAAAAGATAAAAAAAAAAATAAAAAATAATGGATAGAAAATCGTCAAAAAATACTTCATACATTTTATTGGGATAAGAAATCCTATGTTTTTCATGTAGGGTATTCTAGCTTCCTCGTTGTTATCAGGCACTATAATAAAATGAGACATTTTGGTAAGATTTGTAAGAAATTATGAGGAAAAAAAAAACTGTGTAGAGTAATATATAAGAGTGAAAGCTATTGCCTATATATTTTAAAGACATTTAGTTGTGTATAGATAGCCACTGAAAGGGACACTGACGCTGCTAAGGGCCCATCTGAACTCGCACAGATGCAAAGGTGACCAGACTTGAAGTGTTATAGTATAAGTGTGTATTCTGTCAAGAAAAGGGTTACAGTGCATATGACAGGTTAGAGTACTTTTTCACTTAAACATAGTTAACAACATATATTTTAGATTTGGCTGTACCTATTTTTAAATTCTGGTGAACTTTATTATTTTACTTCTTGGTAGGACATGGACAGCAGCTGTGATGTACATAGCGGTAATTCCATAACTTACCAAGCAACCTTAAAAGAAGACCTTGTGCTTCTGTCTGCTACGTAGTTATAATCTATGACATCCATGGGTCATATTGATCTAAAGCAACTTAATTACATTATTGGCTGTTAGGGAGGTAGGTACACTTTATTGTTCCCATAGGCAAATTTGTCCACAGCATTTGACCCGTCCTTCAATGCTGCTGGGGCATCTCCTCAGGAGCAGTGGTTGCTGCAGTGCTGTGCGCAGGGACCCACTTGGTCAGGACTACCTTAGACTATCTTGGAGGATTGAATTTTTTGGGTTGATGGGGAAAACTGGAGTGCCTGGAGAAAACCCACTCCTTCACTGCAACTTTCTTGCTGTGAAGCTTTTGTTCTAACCTAATTACACTATGCACTGTAAAATCTAATACTAGGGTTAACTTACATTCAGCTAGTTTACTTTAATCACAGCTATGGATTTGTGGATCTTAATGACTGTGGTAAAGTAACAGTTACTTTCAGGGTGAAAAAAAAAAAACACATTACTTGTCAGTTAGACTAAGGTCAACTTGAATGAGACGACGTATTATTGCCAAGAGTCCAGCTCCATTTCCCAGTCTGTTCCGGTCCTCCTTTTGCTCCCTCCCTGTTTTTCCTACAACTGCCACTCATTCCCTAACCATCCCAGGGCGGTTTATATACACTCCCTCGGTTCATTCAGTCTTTGCCAAATTACACCTGTACACCTGTTTTGTTTCTTCCAGCATGTTTTGAGACCTTGGTTGAGTTGACATGGAATGACTGAACTATATTATTTTATTCTTACACATGTTACGATGTGTTTTGAACTTAAGCTGAACAAAAGTTTTGCTATGTTTTTTTTTTTTTTTTTTCAAAGACTTATACATATTCAAATCCTTATGTACCTGATGCAGATCTAAATTGTAGAATAGAACCTGTTTTTACTCTAACTTGTGTTTATAAGCAACATTTACTTGCTCAGTCCAAGGCTCCGGTTTCCATGGTTTTACCAAATAAGATGAACTTGCTCTTAAAGTAAAGGTTACTACATATTTCAGATTTGGGGACTGATTCATTGGCACAGCTTCACAACATGAGTTCTATGAATGAAAACTAAAGTACACTTAACTTGCTGTGACTAGTTAGATAAAAGAAGAATTTACTGTATACTACACTGAGGAATTACTTGTAAACTCAGCTTTCACAGTCCACTTTAGTCAGATTTTTTTAAGGCAATCAGTTTCCTAGATTTTTTTTTAAGTACGGTCTACTTATTTGATTTTACAGTGTGGGTTACTATACACCCCAAAGTAAATGGAGACTAACTTAGTTCCCTTGTTGTATCTTACCTTACTTAGCTCAGTAAACCAACCTTTATCATTTATTTACCTCACTCCTTTCCCAGTGTTATTTACTCTCACAAGCACATCGCAGCCATATTATGCTCCAGTGCAGGACCTAATCACTCTCTCCAGGGCCGTCTTTTGCAGATTTCTAGTTTCCCAAATTGATTAGACTCCTCCACAGGAAATGACACAGCTCTCTCAACATTAGCCGCTCTGAGTATCTTGGCTGTACAAACTCATCCAATCGATATCTATGGAGTTTGCGCACTTAGGTAAGGTGGGACAGCGTAGCATTCTTCATATAAATGGACTCCAAGCCAAAGATGTGCACTCCTTTGTTGGAGGAGTGGCCTCTATGTAGTCAGTGCTGTTTTAAAGATGGAGTTATGTTAGATAGTTCTTTTTTTTTTTTTTCTCGACAATTAATCTGTCAATGGAGTCTTAGTTGACCAAAATTTGTATTAGTCGACTATTATGATTTTATTTAGATGAGGCTTTATATCCACAACAGCAGAAAGGAGAACATAAGGAGTGGGTTAGTTGATGATTTGGCAATAAATTATGAGTTTAAAGTAGAACAAAACAATAAATCCCACTGTTTTCACTACTAAATTGTTCATATGGTGTCATTCACATCACATTATTCACAGGTCAATTTGCAGCTTTCTGGTCAAAAACGTCTTCAGTGGTCTCAGCAATTTCAAGCAGTTGGTGATATCACAAGAGACTGCCCTGATTACAGCCAGGGGTTTCTGATTTCAAACGTCTGGCTGCAGGGGCAGAGTTTGATGCGTGGATGCTGTTCGACCAATCAGTGTTCCTTATACCCCCAGACCCCACCCCTCCAGGTACTTCCCAGTTTAGCAGCTCTACTTGAAATGTGGTTGTAGACAGAGTTTACGCCCTTTTTCCTAGTACTTTTCTGTAGTTGTTTTTGCACGGACTTGCATGCAGCTGTAGTATTTTGAGTGCAGTTACATGTCAGATCTTTAGAGATAATGAATTGTTTGATAGACTAATCAGTTGGCAGGACATGTCTTTAGTCCAAGAATTTCTGTAGTCAATGATGGCCCTAATGTTATGTTTTAAATAGATGATCACCCACCCATGGAGCTCAAATGGGAGCACTTTTGACCTAGAAGCTAAACAAGGATTGTTCTAGGATTTAACTTGGTGGAGGCCTACATCATTTTGACAAACCTCATAGGAAAACATATAGTACAGCATGTAATGATATCAAATTTTTGTCTTACGATTATTGTGAAAAGACACATTACGCAAAATTGACACTTGTGAGCTTTAAGCCATGTTAGAATGTTATTACCTGATCAAAACTTAGCTGGAGTTGTGTTGTTTCATTCACACATGTTTGAGTAACCCTTTATTATTAGTCTGTCTTCATCTTTAAAGCTCAGAATGCTCTGTTCCACCTTGTGATGTCATGAAGCAGTAGTTTTCGTGTTCACAGCTCCTTTTACCTTTCAGTAGAGATTGGAAATTCCAGAACTGAAATTACCCAAATGAGTCTAAGTAGGTGAAGGTGTATGGACCTTAAAAACACAGTAGAGCACTTCCTGTATTACCACATGACCTCACAAGGTGGACCAGAGTGTTTTCTGTTTAAGAGACAAACTCAGCCTAAATATGCAGGGTTTGTGTGTTAAATGTTAACAGTTACTCACAACCAGAATAAGTATAGTATTGAGTAACTGAATAACCTTGACGTCCCTAGTATAGCATAAGTAATATTTTGCCAAATTGAGTTTTCATTCTCATTTCATTATTGTCTCATTCTCCTCTTCTAACCCTGCTGCATCTGTAGGTGTGACTGGCTCCGTCCTCGGGCAATCAGAACCATTTTCACAGCCAAAAACATAAACATAAATCTCCCCAGTCTTCATATTGACAAAGACAATTTATTTTTCTATTTTCTCCAAAACCTTGAAAAATTGCAATTATGCTACAAGGCTAACTATAGACTGTTAATGATTTTGTGTGCTTTTGTCTGCGCGGTCTAAGCTATGTAGACATTTTCATTGCAATATTGATCTAAAACTACTTAAAATTTCAGTACTAACGGCGTTTTAGTAATTAAGTTTTAAGCCATTAACCATGCAGCCATTTTTCCACATAGAATTGTTTGTTTACTACATATTTTAGTAAGACATTTTACTTTTTTTTTTGGTATTTAATGATAGACTAAAATGGCTACACGAGCTGCTGGTAAGTACAAAAAGGTGCACTCAAGCCTCAAATACTCAAACATGCAGCACTGACCAAACAAAACAAAAACATCACAGTTGAAAGTTAATAAAAGTAAAGCTATCATAATTAATTGCTTTAAAGTGTATTGTGTAACTTTTCTGGTTGCTTTTCTCCATGCTTTGTTTGGAATGTTTCACAGTATGGTATTAAACCTTTCTATCTTCACTGAGACCAAACCAGACCAAGTTACAGGTCACATCTGTGGAGAGGCAACTGCAATAACAGTCAGAATGCTTGTTTTTCTAGGTATTTTTTATGCTATAAAACGACCTGTAATTGAATAAATGTGTTTCTTCCATGTTATAATGTCGTGCCATCATCAAAAGCATGCATGTTTGAGTAATTTAGCGATCTCTCCCGGGCCTTACTCAAACCCTCCTTATGGTTAAGCTGTACGATTCTGCCCAATGCTCGGTCCAAACCCTACGTCACTTAAGCTTGTTCTGAATAGTTCAGATCATAGCTCCTAGGTCTTAGCCCTTAACTCCTTTTTATAACTTCTAATATAAGCATTTTCAAAACATTAAAGATGCACTGTGTAACATTTCTAGTGGAGGGTCTGCCACCTGATGTCTCCATGGAAATGTTATGTAAGTCACCCTTATGTACCAGATAATACTCCATTCAACTCAATCTTAAGTAACGGATAACCTTATGCCCCGTCAATCAGCATATTATTTGCACTGTCATTCTTGTCTCTTGTTTATAGCTGTGATTTTATAGTTTATTACTTATTTTTTCTATTTTATTTTGACTTGTACATATACATTTATTTTTATTATTATGTCTCATTTGACACCTGTCTCTTGCTATCTTCTTTGCTATCTATTATCTATTATCTATTTTTGTTACTCTTTGTTATTATATTATATTGTGATGTGTGAGCTTCTGCATCCAAATAATTACCCTTGTGGATCAATAAAGTTTGTCTACGTCTAAGTTCTAAGTTATTGCTTTGTCTAGAATGTTCCACAGTGCAGATTAAACCTATCTATCACAAGGGCGACGAGCAGGTTACAGCACTACGCTATACTATTACACTTCAGATCTGTGAGAGGCGCTCCTGCTCACAGAAGGAATGATTGTTTTTTTGAGCAATAGAAACATCTGTAATGAATAAATGTTAGATGGATATGTTTAATGTCATACCATGGAACATTCTAGACAAAGCAATAACATCTCCATGGAGACAAGAAGGTAGCGGACTTTCCACCAGAAAGCTTGTGCTGTGCATTCTTAAACAATTATGTGTTAGCCATTAATACACCATAGAACTAAACCATAATAGTCCTTGGCACAGAGGAGAAGTTCTGGCTGTATGGAGAATCTGAGCGTCCTAACCAGCGGTGGGAACAACAAACTACAACACCCACAAAATGAACTACAACCATTCTCCTCTACTGCGCTTCAACATGGCAGTGTACTTAAAGGTGCACTATGTAACTTCCATCACATTCTTGTTTCTACAGAAATGTCATTGCTCTACCTGGAATGTTCCACAGTATGACATTAAACAGCTCTACCTTTACATTTATTCAATTACAGGTGGTTTTATAGCTCAAAAATACCTAGAAAAACAGATATTCTGAGTGGGAGTAATGTGCCTCTCCACAGCTCTGACCTGTTACTTGGTCTCGTTTGGTCTCCATAAAGACTATACTATACTATGAAACATTCCAGACTAAGCAATAACATCTTGATGAAGAAAAGCGTTTGACGGGCCCTCCACCAGAAAAGTTACATAATGCACCTTTAAAAGACCCGAGTGTTTGCACATGAGAGACAATGAGACACTGTTACATCCTGATATAATATTCCACTAAATCCTGTCCTTTAGTCCATCTGCAGGAGCTCAGAGCGGTGTACAGGCTCCATCAGTGGAGTTTATCCAAATGAGCCATGTGTCTTTCAGTTTTGTTTCTATAACCGTAAACAATGGGCGCAGATCCTCCCTTATGCCATTATGTACTCTACAAATAAAGCGCATGATGCCGTGATGGCTCTAAAGATTTTATTTTCATTCTTATAAATTCATATGAAGTTGGTTTTATCAACTTGACAAACCCGATGCGATGTGCACTAGTTTCATTAGAGAGATGCACTCAGATTGTGTTGTTATAGCGCTCTGAAGGGGGAGTAACTTCAGTGACTTTACAGGCAAAGTCTAAGTGGACATGCATCTACGCCTCCTGTGTTTTTTCAGTGCATTCCACTGGTTTGATATAATAAATACACTAAAGCCACTCTTTCGATCGGGAAAGCAAGGCACTTCGCAAGGCAGACTGCAACGGACACCCTGGACACGTGTCAAGTATTTTTCTCCAACATTGGTTCATGGTTTCCATTTCCAAATGCAAAGGCGTCCAACTAGACTAGAGGCGTCCAGCGCATTTTTCGACGCCATGGTCTGAACACAGTTTTAGCGTGGAGAGCAAATACAGAGGGAACTCATCAACAGACCATCAGAAAACAAAACTGTAACTTATTAATTGTGTCAATATGTTGTTTTCAGCGGATATAGCATTTTCAAAACCATAGAAGTGTACTACTCCCTTTTTAACTGCTTGGTGGGTGAGCTGAAGAAGTTTCAATAACCACAAAATCACTTTTATTTGATTAGCAACACTTCTGCTTCTCGGGCTTCTGCTCCCACTTTAGCAGCCTGGAGACGTGCTGCAGCTAATACTCATGTAAACTCAGGTATCCGAAAAGCTATCTCGTCATTTCACGGTGTTTCATTAGTATGCAATATCACGAGAATTTGGCAGACTTGTTTACCTCAGTTGGTCCCAGCAGACTTGATTCCTCTTGACCTGTTTTGCGGCTTCAAATCTCGTTCCTCCTTGTGCACCTGATGCCTGTGTCCAAGTGGGTCAGCTCTAAGCCCTGCAATCCAGCCGCTCCATTTCAAACACAGGAGTCGCCAGGTGCCTTACTCATTATTAGAGGAGCTGTGTGTGTTTTCTGTACGGTGTTAAAGTGGACCTATTATGCAAAATCGACTTTTCAGAGGTTTTAACCATGTTGTAGTTGTTTCCCTTTTTCATTTACCTTCTCAAAGCTGTTTTTAGAGTGATTTGTGCATGTTTGAGCAATTTTCAAGATGCCATATTGCCGATCAACTCTCATTTTCACATACGGCAATTGCTCTGTAATTCGTTTTTCGATTTTATTTTCTTATTTGGTGATATTGCGTAGGATTCGGCAGGCTCACAAAGTCATTTTTGGTACAAATGAAAAAAAATACACAGCTTGCTAGTATGATCTGCAGATATCCATGGGAGATGCTTCACGACTCTTTGTTGTGATGGCATTTGCAACGACTTCAGCCCACATTGAGGACATGAAAGTCAGCAGATTTGTTTCTTTTATTACGTTGTTTTAGATTAATATTGTGATTTCTGTTATGCAAATTATAACATGGATCATTAATCCACGGGTATCATAGATTATAACTATAGGTACATTAAAATATCATGAAAAAGTTCTATATTTTTCATCTCGCTCATCTCAGAAAATCAAACCCATAAATTAAATAGACTCATGACACATAGAGTGAAGCTTTCAAGCCTTTAGTTCTTGACATTGTGGCTTACAGTTTATGAAAAACCAACATTCAATGTCTCAAGAAATGTAAATAAGATCAGATCAATAAAAAAGAATATTTTAACTGTTTAAAATGGCTTTTGAATTTTGGGTTTTCTTGATCTGTAAGACATAATCACCAAAATAATAATAATAATAATAATAATAATAATAATAATAATAATAATAATAATAACAATAAAGGCTTTACTCTATGTGTAATGAATCTATATAATATTTGACTAAGATTTGACTTTCTGAAAAGAGTGAGAAAAAATATTGGCCTTTTTCACATTATTCAGATTTTGTGAGATGTACCTGCCATTTGTTCCTTTTTTCTCTGTGGCACTGAGCTTGTCCCTGTCTGCTCAGGGGGGAAGACCGTGACCATCTGCTCAAACAAAGGCAGCAATATTGGATTCAACACTCCAAGGTCTAAACAATGAATTGAACTTGGGCATTTTCTTATAAAATATTCTCATGTATTTATGGTATGGTGCAGGCCTAACATGGAGGATAATCAGATAATTGTCTATAGAAGGATATGTATTTCACACCAGTTTGCTCTACAGACTCGATATTCCTGTACCATAATGTCTTTGTTTAGACAATAGAATGTGATTTAAACATTCTACATTACATTAAATCGTAGTACTTCCGTTTATATTCCCATGCGTACTTCTAATATCTGTGTAATTTCTCAGTGGTCCTGTAGGTTCCATATTGGTCCATGGGCATATACTAGTCTATGTGCTCTTATACTTGTTCTGATACAGCTCAAGACCATTCTAAAACTATTCAGGAAAGGTTCATTTCTTTCCTATGAATGTGACTTTTTTATTATCGATACTCAAAGGCTCAAATGAGTATCTCATTTCGATACTAGTTTCAGCATCATTAGTATCTGATTTTCGATACTTTTCCAACTAAATGACACCAGATACTCTTCTTTTTCCTTTTTAGAATTCTTCTTTTTACAATTATTTGCATTTGGATTGTTTAGATACAACACTGGCCCCATGATGTTTTTTTTTTATTCCGAATTAATTGTTCCGAAATAAATAGTTTGGAATTAAATTATTCTCCTTCGAGTTTACATGGAAAACATGTTAAATCGGCTTTACTTAATTCCACTCAACGTCTGGGGGTCGAGGAGGGTTCTGATTGGACAGGGACACGGATGTATTTCTACTGGAAGAAAACACACACTTCAGCTGCTACCGGCTTTTTGTCATCTCGGTTTGGTTAGTGTTTTTATGTTTTCTGCCATCCACTCTTTTCATTATTTGTAGTTCTTCCAGCGCACTTATTAAAATAATTGTTTTGGTTCAACGTTTGCTCCGGGCTGCCATCTCGCAGTAAGTCATCGCTTCAGAAGGGCGACCCAACGAGCACGGGCCAAGCGACCGGAATGATTTTTAAGCGGAATAAACGTTTACATGACCAAGGAATACATTAATTCTGATTTAAAATCGGAATACATCACCCACTTAAATTATTATTTAATAATAATTTTCATTAGGAATTAAGTGTTTACATGGTCTTTTTAAAGCAGAATTCATTTTTATTCTGAATTAAATTACTTTTAATTGGAATTAAAGCTGTCATGTAAATGTGTCAGTTGCTTTTTGATTGCATGGTTGTTTAAGAATGTTTTTAGCTTTGTTTCATTCACACATATTTAACACACAAACACTACATATTTAGACTGAGTTCTCCTCTCACACAGAAAACACCCTGTTCCACCTTGTGATGTCATGTGGTAATACAGCAAGTGCTCCACTGTGTTTTTAAACTCCACACACCTTCACTAGAATCATTTGGATGATTTCAGCCCTGGAATCTTTACAGAGCTAAAGGTAGCTGTTAACTTGAAAACTACCACGTAATGACATCACAAGGTGGAACAGAGCATTTTATGCTTTGGAGATGTAGATGGACTAATAATAAAGGGTGACTCAGACTTGTGAATGAAACAAAACACAACTCCAACTATGTTTGATGACGTAACAGCATTCTAACATGACTTAAAGCTCAGAGGACCTTGTAAAGCAGACATATTGTGCTTGTGTCTGCTATATAGTTATAATTTCTGTCACCCATGAGACATTATGCTATAATTTGCACATTTTAAACCACAAAATTGATCTAAAACGACTTAATAAAAGAAATAAGACATGTGCAGGATTTCTCTCTGCTGACAAACTGGCAACATTTTTTTTCCAAAGCACCATGTTTGTTTTTTTCCTCTGGCTTTGTCCATATTTTCTCACTGGTCACTCCACCTGTAATGTAGTACCCACTCCCACTGACAGTCAGGGGTATGACGGGGCAGAGGGGTGGACTCGCCTGCAGTCAAACACACATCTCCTTCTGTTACACAACATCCAATTATGTCTGGCCTCATTTAATGACAACATTTGCATTCGTGGTCAAGGACAGAGCGCTCTATTAATATCACTGCTGTGTGGCTGTGTGCGAGCCGATAACTCACTCACACAAATACTACACCAAATGCAATTACAGGAAATTAGTTAAAGGTGCACTGTGTAACTTTTCTTGAGGTGATTCTGCCATCTGTTTGTCTAAATGAAGATGTTATTAAAGGTCCTATATTACGCAAAATAGACTCTTGTAAGCTTTTTATGTTATTAGTCTGTCTATATCTCCAAAGCTTAAAATGCTCTGTTCCACCTTGTGATGCCATGTAGTAGTTGTACCTTTTACCTTTTGTTTAGTAGAGATTGGAAATTTCAGGGGTGAAATCATCCAAATGTTTCTAGTGAAGGTTTAATTGACTTTAAAAACAGTGGAGCACTTCCTGTTCCTGTATCACCACATGGCATCACAAGGTGGAACAGAGTGTTTTCAGTCTGAGAGAAGAACTCAGCTTAAATATGCAGGATTTGTGTGTTAATCATGAATGAAACAAAACACAACTTCAGGTATGTTTGTGACAAAGAAACATTATAACATAGATCAGAAAACAGCGTAATATGGGCCTTTTAACATACCTGGGATGTTCCCCAATATGGCATTAAACATACCTATGCTGTATATATTGGGTGTTCTAATCAGATGACCTTCTTGTCTCCATGAAGGTGGTTAAATCAGTTAGTTTACATTTCACCAAAACACAGTCATTGTAATGATTCTATTTAAGATTCAATTTAAACATTGTTTCTAGATTGGGGACATTTCCAGTATTAGCCTACTTCCGGAGACGGACAGGATTGTTACCCAGCAACCATAAAGTTAAAAGCTCATCTAAACTGCACAATAGTTATGATTAGACTAATGCAAAAACATGACTACATCATTATGTCATTAAATTAAATGGTAAATTGTCCCTGCATTTTTTTTTTTTTTTTGATGACATAGAGGGATTCTGTTTTGGAACTCAGCGCTACTTCCTGTATTTTTGCACTTTTCTACTCAGCTGTTTTCCCACAAACTGCCACTTAACTCTAGCACAGGTACTATCCCACCAAGGAATGATTAGAAAAACATGAAAATCTGTCATATGCACTTTAAAGGGCCCGTATTACACTATTTTCTGATCTATGTTATGTTTAACACACAAACCCTGCACTCTGTTCCACCTTGTGATGTCATGTACTGATACAAGAAGTGCTCCACTGTGTTTTTAAACTCCAGACACCTTCACTAGAATCACGTGGATGATTTCAGCTCTGGAATTTCCAATCTCTACTGAACTAAAGATAAAAGGTAGCTGTTGAAAACTACCACTACATGTCATCACAAGCTTTGGAGATAATAAACCAGGATTATTCAAAAAATGTGTGAATGAAACAAAACTTTTTTTTTTTGAGGAAGTAACAACATTCTAACATAACTTAAAGCTTGCAATCTATTTTGTGTGCTTTTCATTAATTAATTGATTTAAAATAGAAATAAAAGAATCTATGTATGGCTGATAGATTGCAGGTAATGTCTTAGTATGTGCAGTATTCACCCACTAACCAGGAGCTTATGGGTTCACTCCCTGCTGGTGTTGTCACGCTACTGACATTTCAAACTTGATTTTGATACTAAGGAACAGACTCAATACCATGGTAATAACAAAAACATTTTTTTAAACAATGAATGTGATTTTTAAGTTTCAGCGCTAGTTTTAAAGGTGCATTGTGTAACTTTTCTTGTTGGGGGTTCGTCACCTGCTTGTTTTATGGATATGTCATTGCTCTGCTTGGAATGTTCCACAGTATGACAGCTCTACCTTTACATTTATTCAATTACAGGCGGTTTTATGGCTCAAAAATACCTAGAAAAACATGCAGTCTGACTGGGATTGGGATCGCCTCTCCACAGATCTGACCTGTAACTTGGTTTGAATTGGCCTCCATGAAGAAAGTTATAACATTTCCACAGAGAAAAGCATTTGACGGATCATCCACCAGAATAGAATAGAATAGAATCCACAATGCACCTTTAAGATCGTTTAGTATCTGATTTTCCATACTTTTGACAACCCTACTCCCTGCTCCCACTCACGCCTTCTGCTACTGTGTCCTCAGGCAAGACACTTTCCGAAACCTCACCTCCTGCACATTTACTTTTAACGCACAAGTGCTTATGAAACTGCGCACTGGAGTCATTTTAACGAGCCATCCCTCTCCTTCAGTGTGCTGTGGTGGGCTGACTGATTGAATTGCATTGCTGTGTAGATATGAGGAGACTGTGTAACCTGGTTTGGGGTGATGAAACTCAATTCAAAGGTTTCTTCAGTGAAAAGGCACTCTGTCTATAGCTTTATGATTACATTTAAGCATAGTGTTTCAACAGAATGAAAACCGCTGCTTTTGATAACAAGCAAATGTGGAAAAAATAACCCCGAGTGGAGGGTCTTAAGGTGGCAATGGAGACATATTAACTAAATGCGTTACTATTACACTGTATTGAACTCTGTGGGGGAAAAGATATTGGATTTGAAAGTGAGTTTTGCAGATAAATAGGAAAATAAATGTTTATATTGTATAAACAACTCTTGAGGCCAAAATGAGTCTGCTGTGTGCTGTCTGCATCTGATTAAAAAGGCTCGCAGCTAGCAGCCGAAACATGTCAACAAGGTAAATACACGTTACCGTATTGTCTTAAAAAAGAACCTAAGAAGTTTGATTAGAAAGCGCTTTGTTGTCCGATAATCAGATGTGTTGTGAAAACCCATCCCGGTGAATAATTGCGCTCAGAATGCATAAAGTAAGTGAGGAAGTGAAGCAAAAGTGGTTCAGTTTTTAATAGAGTAGAAATCAGGTACAGTGGCTCTAAAGTTTTTGTTTAAAAAAAAAATGCTGAAAATTGCTAATTTTTTTCACATCATCTGAAAATGAATAGATCCTTGTTTAAATTTCTTGGTATGGTGACATATTAGCTTCAACAGAAATTACAAAGGGAATTTGGGATATCTTAGTATTTCAATAAACATATGATGCTGAAAACCTTCCGAAAATTTAAATTTTGACAAAAAATTTAAATATTGTTACATAACTGAAAAAAGTGCGTGTAGAGATCCAACTGACCTAAAACCTACAAATTTTGTTTTTCCTTTAGTGTCACATATTAATCTAAGAGGGGGTATTATGTAAGACTTTTTGGAGCTTTCTCTATTATGTGGTTTTATTTCATCCATGAGTAATCTCAGGCACTATTTGAACCCTCCTTACAGTTAGCAGTAACACTACAAGGCTCAGCACACAAGTCTATGTCACCCATGCTCCTGTTAAAAATAACGAAACATTTGAATACTTTGTTCGGGCAAAAATAGCATTTTTAAAACAATCAAACATAACAAAGTGATTTAAATATGTGTTTGCAGTTGATACTCCATAGAAGTGTAAGTGTAATACCCCTCTTTACTATCTTTATGCCAGGACAGAGGATGTTATTATGCCAGTAACTTAAGTCTAGAGTCAGACAACAGAGGAGCTTTAGGGATGTAATAAAGGCGAACATGAAACTAGCCGGTGTGGTCAGGAATACTACTGAAATTGAGCCTACTGTGTGTCTTTATTCTGAGGAGATATGCAGCTTTGCTTTGAGAAAGAGAGACAAATGCCTCCCATCTATAAATAAAGGAAGCTATTTCAAGCTATACACAGACGCATAAACCACCAGGAGGCAACAAGACGGAAAGTTCTGCTTCATCTGAGCAGAACGTGCAGATGTCTGCTTTGTGTCTGAATACTACCTCAAAATTAATTAAGATGCATATGACAGGTTCAAGTTGTTCTAAGTATCTACGTTATCATTATTGTTAAAGGTGCACTCCACCACCCACTTGTCTCCATGGAAATGTTATTGCTTTGCCTAGCATGTAGCACAGTGTGGATTAAACCTGTTTCAAGGGAGACAAGCAGGTTACAGCACATTACATTACAAGTCAGATCTGTGGAGAGTCGCCCTATTCACAGAAGGAATTATTGTATTTTTGCGCAACAGAATAAATGCTACGGATGGATGGATATGTTTAATGTCATACCGTGGAACATTCTAGGCAAAGCAATAACATCTCCATGGAGACCAGCAGATGGCAAACCTGCTACCAAAAAAGTTGCGCAGTGCACCTTTAAGTGGCAGTCTATGGGACTAAAAAAGCTGAGAAAAAAGCACAAAAATCCAGGAAGCATAGTGGTGAGTTCTTAAACAGAATATCCCTACTGAAAATTCCATTCAGAATGCAGTGACAGTGCAAGGAAGGCATTTTTCTGGCACTTCACACATCCATTTAAGAATATAAAGGTGCTATTGTGTATTTATATTTGCCAGATAATAACTAATGTACCTTAGATGCGCTTTGGTCTATGTTGACATTACAGTTGCTATAGGTAACAGTAATGGAATAACAGTTATATGTCACATCTGCTACCTGTGTCCAACTGGGAAGTAAATCTTCTCTTCAGTTAATCTTCTCCATTTTCTTAACTACGGAAGAAGTGCACTGTGTAACTTTTTGGTTTGGGATCCGTCACCAGCTTGTTCCTATGGATATGTCATTTATCTGCCTGAAATGTTCCACAGTATGACATTAAACAGCTCTACATTACATTTATTCAATTACATGTGGTTTTATCACTCAAATATACCTATAAAAACGGGCATTCTGACTGTGAGTGAGGTTGCCTCTCTGTTGAGAAAAACTCAACATGCAAATACAAAAAAACAAAAAAACAAAACAAAACACAACTCCAGGTATGTTTGTGATGAGGAAACATTACAACAGATCAGAAAATAACATGGTATGAGCCCTTTTAATAGGTATTATTACTTGGGAAAATGATAAATATTTTTAACAGTTCAGCTATTCAGTATTAGGTTGGCTTGTATTTCATTATGGCATGTGACTGGATCAAAAGTAGTTTAACTTCTTGCATAGCGCCCCCACTGGCATAGTGCTAGATGTACATCCAACATCCGTCACACCAGCTCCTCTAACGACAAAATGACAAAATAACCAAGTCCACACTGAGTCGTAGAAAAAGTCATTTATTTTTATACAACTTCCATCTGCCCACCCCTCAGGAACAAGCCGGAGACGTAATGAACACTGTAATATTTGAGCAGACTTCACTGTGAAATTAATTAGGCAACAGAAAAATCCTTATGAGGCTTAAAGCTCGTTTGACGCTCCAATAGAAAGACGGTAATAGTGGGCATTGCTCAGTCTAATGCGGCCACGTGACTTACATAAGGCAACAAATTAATAAGGTTTGAATATGATCACTGACTGTAAACCTTAGCACTTGAGCAAATAAATCTCCTCTAATATACGTCATAATAAAATGGATTTGTGAGAGGGAGAATTACGGTGGCGGGCTGGCCCTCTGTTGTCCGCGTGAGTTATGATTATAGTAATTGCTTTCTGCTCGTTAGAATATGTTCACCCCAGAGCCAGTAACAGCCAATAGGTCATATCCATTAGGTCATAGCATAATGTACACAGAGATAGGA
This sequence comes from Taenioides sp. WSHXM2023, assembly GCA_029959045.1. NCBI lineage: Eukaryota > Metazoa > Chordata > Actinopteri > Gobiiformes > Gobiidae > Taenioides > Taenioides sp. WSHXM2023. The sequence goes on from CM057091.1 coordinate 29,759,472, forward strand.
TACAGAAAATATTTATAGCAGTCATTACAAAGAACAGAGGCAGTCTCGACCAGGAGCTGATCCCGTGTCAGAGTGTCAGATGCACTACACTGCAGGCGAAGCACCGCCCCCACACTGACCCTCCACTACTCATACATCATACAAGGAGTTTGAACAAGAGTAAAGTGAACTGATAAAACCAAGAGTTTAAAATCAGCCTCTCCTTCTGTCATCACAGTCTCAGCAGATGTCCTTTGCTCTTGTCTTATCATTATTTTGTGCTTTTAAAATCCACCAGAAAAAGGCCAAGACTGCTCTGAAATATTCAGAATATGAGTGTAGTGTAAACTGTGTGTGGGATCAGTCCTGTGCTGCGGCTTGGGAATGCATGTTTACAGACTGAGGACATTACCAATGCAGATTTACACAAATCAGAGATAGAAATGAGACATTTCATTGTAAATATTCAGTCCCTGAAGTAAAAATAAACCTTCTTTTGGAGCTCATAGTACTCTGTACTTGAGTGTTCCACAGTCTGTTCCACAGTCTGTTCCTCACATGATCTTCATGTTAAACTGCACGGGGGGCTCAGTAGGGCTGGTCTCCTCGCCCTCCTCTTTGGGCACATACTCCACCTCTATACTGGGCTTTGGGTTGTCCTTGCCCCTGCTCCAGAGGAACAAGATGACCAGGCAAAAGAGCACCACACCCAGGAAGGAGATGAAGCCCATGGTGGTGGCGATGATCAGGGTCTTCATGTCGAAGGGGAATGGGAGGGAGGCGCGGGTCACGTTGGCCCCCTCCTCACTGGGCTGGTTGGAGATGAAGGCAAAGGTTTTGTTGGGCTGATGGGGCCAGTTGGGGGAGTAGCTGTGCACAAAGAGGTGCGCAGCTTTACTGTCATTGCCTGCTGCGTTACTGGCAATGCATGTGTAGGTGCCATTGTCCTGGATCTGAGCGTATCTCACCTCCAGAGTGCCATCCACGGACACAGACAGCCTGGAGCCCACTGTTTTGGTGGTGATGTAATCCTTTTTAGGAGACAACCACATGATGGAGGGAGCAGGGTCTCCCTCTGCTGGGCACGGAAAGTGCACTGTAGTGCCCTCATCCACGTGGCTCTCCTGAATTTTGTAATCCACAATCTTAGATTTCATACAGGTAAAGTAAGCCGCCGGCAGCACATCTGGGAAGTCCTTGAACTCCTTTCCTTGAACTATGTCGGGGGAGGCACACCTGGGCTGGTGCCTGTTGAAGTTTAGCCTCCACCTCCGTCGGAACACCCAGAGCAGGCGGCAGTCGCAGGCCAGAGGGTTGTCATACAGGGCCAGAGTCTCCAGGTTCCCCACTGAGTGAAACACAGACTCCTCCAGAGAGCTCAGGCTGTTACTGGACACATTTAGCACACGCAGGTGGTTGAGCCCACGGAATGAGTAGGGCTCAATTGTGGTTAACCTCCCACCAGCCAAATGAAAGGCCTGGAGCTTCTGCAGATTGTACAAGTGGTGCCCTTCCACGCTGTGAATGGGATTGAAGGAGAGATTGAGAAATCGCAGATGCCTCAGGTGGCTGATGGCCTCATACGGAATAGCTGACAGATTACAGTTTGTGACTGATAGAGAGGTGAGGTTGAGGCCAAACAAACATTTGGGGGTCATAGTATCCAGAACAGGCATGTCGGAGATCTGCAGCACACGCAGTCGGTACAGCCTTTTGAAGGAGTAATCTCGGAGCAGCGTGACGTTGAAAAAGCGTAGACGCAGTGACAGCAGGTTATGCAGATGGCTCAGAGCATCGGTGGGCACGGCCGACAAACTGCGCCCTTCGATGCCCAGACTCTCCAGGCTGCTGAGGCCATTGAAGGAGCGCGGGGAGATGAAGACCAGATCATCGTTCCCCACCTCCAGCTCCCTCAAGTTGTACAGCTCCTGGAACATGTAGTCCAAGAGGATGACAATCTTATTCTCACTGATGTCTAACTGCGTCAGGTTGGTCAGGCCCGTGAACACTCCCAACTGGATGAGCTTCAGCTGGTTGTCCCTCAGCCCCAGTGTCCTCAGGTTGAGCAGGTTGCTGAAGGCTCCTGGCTCGATGGAGGAGATGATGTTCTCATTCAGCTGCAGCTCCTCCAGTCCAGGGTAGTTGAGGAACTCCTCCGGCCCCAGCGTCTTGAGCCGGTTCTTGCTGAGGTCCAGGAGGCGGATCTCAGTGGGGATGCCCTCAGGGAGAGCGGCCAGTCTGCGGCGGTTACAGACCACAGAGCGCTCCTGGCCACTACAGTCACATCGCGAGGGGCAGCCGGTGGTGGAGCCCGACAACACCGTGCCCAGCATCAGGATCAGGATGGGCTGCCAGCAGGACACCAGGTAACTGTGCCCCCCTGCCTCGCTGGACACCATCCCGGAGGTCACCTGCACACACACAGGAGAAGCAAGGGTCAATTTCAAGCTGTTACTCTGAATTTGTTGAGTTGAGTTATGTTCATGTTTTTGTGTGAGTTTAAAGTGCGGAAAACTAAGCCAGCCACGTGAATTTGCTGCAAATCAATTCCCCCACGGGGGAAAAATAAAGTCCGTCTAGCTGTCTGTCTATCTGATGTGACCCTGTAAGTAATAGCAGATGTGTAACTTTTGATTGGTCTGTTTATCTTTCCTCGTCAGCCAAAACCACATGCTTTGACAAAACTTAACAAAGACAAGTAGGTCTGGTACAGTATCCTCTCACCCTGATTTTACATAGGCGTGATTGACAAGCAGATTAAGCAATCAGAGAAATGCATGGTCTGTTCAGATTAAAACAAATGCCTTGAAATTAAAAAAAAGTAAAAAAGGCATACAAATATTGCAGATTTTGGCATCAACCATCAAAGCACTACACCCAAGGTCACTTTACAGGGCATAAACACATTTACCTCCCACTGTCTATTCAAGATACAAACACAATGGCCAGTGGAGGAAGTTAACACAGTACAAAAGTAAAAGTACTGTAGAATTTTTAGGTACTTCTACTAAGTACATTTTAGAGTGAATGCTTATGTATAATGAGGGTCTGGTGCACAGAGTAATGGGCAGCGTGCTGCCCCCGCGACCTAGCCGGATTAAGCGGGAGAAAATGGATGGATGGATGGATGCTTATGTATACTTTCTAATCCACCGAACTGGACTGAAAAGTATTTGTTCATTTTTAGCATGTTTTCTGTTTGAGTAAACAAAAATAGACAAAAAACATCTAGCAAAAAAATGTTTCAATTGTATCTGATGAACAAAAATCGTCACGTTTCTCTATCAAAATTGTTACTTTTGATGCTTTTTATTGGTCGACTTTTTAATCGTTAAGTTAATCTTTAAAGAGATATTCAGTACTTTTATATATGTACATATGTTTAATTAAAGGAGCATTATGTAAGTTTTCGGTGGGGCGTCTGTCACCATTTTGTTTCTTTGGATATGTCATTGCTCTGCTTCAAATGTTCCACAATATGACATTAAATAGATCTACTTCACATTTATTCAATTACAGATGGTTTTATAGCTCAAAAATACCTAGCAAAAACAGGCATTCTGACTGTGTGCGGGGTTGCATCTCCACAGATCTGACCTGTAACAATGTAACATGGTCTGGTTTGGTCTCCATGAAGATAGAAAGGTTTAATACCATACTGTGAAACATTCCAGACAAAGCAATAACATCTCCATGAAGAAAATCATTTGACGAACCCTCCACCAGTAAAGTTACATAATGCAATTTAAGTAACTTCTCCCACCACTGCTTTAATCTCACCAACCACATAAAATCTACTATTCATAATTATAATAACTGTGATTAAAATCTTTAACTCCAAGTGCTGTGCAATTCATCACATTTTAATCAAGATCGAGTTTCAGTCATTTCTAATTGGTAATGTTCAGTTTGGGTTTCTTTTAATCAAGATCTCCTTCACCAGTCTTTAGTAAAAACATGTGATTTGGAGCAGAGTTCAGGCTTTAAAGGAGGAAATTTTACTATGTGTTAATTGGCAAATGAGTATGTTCAAGAAATAAATATGGGGAGTCATTGCTTTAGATTTCATTAAGTAGTTTTAGGAGTTTTCAGTAAGACAAAATCGTGATTCATCAGTATACAATTTCGATACTCAGGAATGGACTCATAGTACTTTCCTTTCTATTACCATGCTGTCTTATATCTGTGTAATCCCTCAGTGGTCCTGTAGGTTCCATAGTGGTCCATGGGTGTATACTAGCCTATGTGGTTTTGTACTTGTTCTGATACAGGTCAAGATCATTTTAAAGCTGTTCAGGAAAGTCCTATGTCCTGTGAATCTACTTTCATTACTAGTTTAGTATCGATTAGCATTTGACTTTGGATACTTTTGGAAACCCTAGTACTAGTACAGATGTCTGATTTAGAAAGCACGTTTAAATTCTCTGGTGGAGGGTCTGTCAAATGATTTCTTTGTGGAGATGTTATTGATTTGTCTGGAATGTTTCACAGTATGGATTTACACCTTTCTATCATCATGGAGGCCAAACTAGACCAAGTTATAGGTCAGATCTGGGGAGAGGCAGCCCTGCTTACAGTCAATGCCTTTTACTATAGAGCCAAAAGACAACCTGTAGTTGAATAAATTAAAAACTGAATTTGGATGAAAATACCCATTCTAACTGACAGATGTGCAGAGAAAAACAAAAAAAGAAAGAAATTAAACAACAGCAGATGTTACTGTAGCAACCCGTTCTGAACACACAAATGCTTCTGTCTTTTTTTTTAATCATACGTCATTTGAAACTGGTCACATTATCTGTATTTTGGGCTTTATTTCACCAGGCAAGGCAGAGTAAGATAGAGTCTTATTGGCAGAGGCCCCAGAGGCGATTGACCATTCATTTAGCAGTAGGTGAAACCAGGGCACCAAGAGAACAAAGAGAACATGCAATACTGCAACTGCTTTTTTTCTCAGTGGGCCAAAATAAGTCATTAGCCGATTTTGCCGATAGCCAAACCTAATTAAATATTGCAATGTGATTTTGATACTAAGAAATACTCAATACTCTATAACAATTTCAATAGCACAATGACAATTTAAAAAAAAACCTTTATTAGGACAATAGACTGTTATTTGTCAGTGGTCCAGGTAGGTTCCATAGTGGTCCATGGTGGTATACTGTGTGCTAGTCTTATACTTGTTCTGATACAGCTCATGCTCAAGACGAATGTGACTTTTTTAGTATCAATCGTTTATTATCTAATTTTGATAGTAGTTTTAGCATCAATTAGTATCTGATTTTCAATACTTTAGACAACCCTACCATGGATATGTCACTGCTTCACCCTGTATATTCCACAGTATGAACTTAAACATATGTATGTATGTGGAGACAAGCAAATAAGCCAAGTCCCTGTCAGATCTGCGGAGAGGCGAGTCTGAGCAGAGTAAAGAATGCATGTTTTGTAACTGAACAAACACTAGATAGATACATTTAATGACATACTTTGAGATATTCCAGAAAAAGAAATCATCAGGTGGCAAACCCCATATTTTTACTTTTTTAAACTGATCCAACTCTATCTATCTATCTATCTATCTATCTATCTATCTATCTAGATCATCATGTTACCTTTAATTGCTTTAAAAATGCTATATTCAGCAATAACAAACTATTAACACGTTTTATAAATTTCACTTTTGTTTTTGACGTTCTGAGTCTCCCCTCCATTTGCTCCCCGTGCTAAGTCACTCCCCCTTAAGAGTGCCATCACAAAAGAATCATCCCGCTGATGAAACTAACGCACATCGCATCAGGTTTGTGAAGTTGTGGTGTACAGTTTTGTAACTGGCTAACCGCAAGAAGGATTCAAGTAGAGCCTAGGAGAGATTGCTAAATTACTCAAACATACATGGTTCACATCTAAAACCTCTTCAGTTTTTGATGAGGGGACGTTATATCATGGTAGAAAGGTTTAAAAAATTGATTTTGTACTATATCCTCTCTTTAATAAATGTGTTTTGGTCATTTTATAAAAAAAGGAAGCACCCAGTCAGAGAAAAAAGCCATGACCTTCTCACTGTGAAGCTGAAGTGCTTAACACAATTTCACTTGTTGATTCAATTCAAATTCCACCAGTTGATTCAATTTACTTTTCCTCTATCCACTGCAGAAGACCATAGGCTAAATTGATCCGTGCAGCAAGTGTATATATCGCACTCCAGATACTCAAGGAGACTGTCCACTCCTCTGGCAGCGCTTGCAGTAAAACAATTTTTCCAAACTAATGAAAGCTTGATCAATAGAAGCACTCCGTCTCAGTGTGCTACATGCAGAGCCAGCGCTCACAGCGTGGTGGAGTCTTCTCAGCTGGAGGTTCATTTCGTTTGAATTTACATATAACGAGATGTGTCCTCAAAGCTAGCCCAGTTCTGATGCTAAGTTGGCACATTTAACTTTTCTCTGAGTTAGTCTCAGAGAAAATAAAATTGTATCTGTTATCTTTTGTAGGATCAAATACCACACAAACCTTCACTAATTTGCTCTACTAGAATTATTTCAGAAGGCACTGGCATTGCGTAACTCTTGTATGACAGAAAACCCCATTGGAGCTCCATTGTATGCTCCAATATGTTGTTATTCCTTATTATAAAAGCGGGAGGACGGGTGAGGTCTGAAGGACTAAAGGGGGGAGTGAGGTGCCGCAGTTTTCTGATGAATTGTGCTATACATATATATTTCTTCTTCTCATCTAATAAAGTGCTTATTAAATTACCTATATCGTGCAAGAATATGACAACACAAATCAGGATTTTATTTTCATGCGGAAATATTACAAAAAGGTTAAAAGTTCAAAAGTGTTTTCGCCATATTCTTTAAAGTATGAGTCCCTAAAGGGTACGGTCCTTTATGGAAATACTGTGCTTTATGGAAATAACCTAGCAATAGTAATAACAGTAAACCCATGAGTCAACCAATATTACACCATCATTTCTACACTTAATAACATGTAGTCCTATGATGCACTCTCTCTTAAACAGGGGTATTAATTGTTAACCCACAGCATATTTAGATCACCGTGTTACCTTTTATTAAAAACCTATTAAAAAGTTTCAGTTTCGTTTTTGACGTTTTTGAGTCCGTACTCCCCTTGCTTGCTTGCTAAGTCACTCCCCCTACAACACCTTCAGTACGCGGTCCGCTAATGAAGCTACTGCGCATCACGTCAGGTTTGTGAAGTTGTAGTGTATTGTATTGTATCCCGCTCTTGTATAGGACGGTTTGAATACTTCAGGCATGTTTTTAATGAGGGAACAACGTTACAACACGGAAGAAAGCTCCTAAAAGTCTATTTCACATAATACTCCCTCTTTAAAAGACTGCCATATGAAGAACCCCGCATTGTTGTAATGACTTTGCCGCTGTAGATGACACCAATATTGGCTTATACCGCAGGGGTTAACTCCGTGCACCCCACCCAGCTCCACGCCGTGACCTTGCCCTGACACAAAGCAATCCCTGCCCCATGCCGATAAGCACGCAGGCGGATAGGGGAGATCAGAAACTCCCTGGTAATGTGGTAGGTAGTCTGCAGGGAAGGGGGGGGGGGTCTTTGACGTGCTAAAATCTTCCCCCGGGCATCATATGTTGTCACAGCTCTGTCTCCGAGCTGACAGCAGAGACAAACCTCCAGACCACGTTGGGAGACACGTGCTCGATTACGGCTGCATCCGTTATGACATTAATGTAGCCAGAATTAATGGAGTGACACCAGTAGTGATAGAACGTCATACCGGAGAGCTTGTTAAATACAGGGAGTGTCTGAAAGGCTGTTTACAATACAAGTGTGACATTTTAATTCTACCCCTGTGCTCATCACAACAGCGGACACGGTATCGAGAGAATTGTCTCAAAAAAATGTATACAGATAAAAATTATATATATACATAAATATACATACATTTATAAATATCCAAATACAAAATACAAATAGAAAAACGTGACATACAAATAATTAAACAAATTTATATAAATGAACGCGTATTTGTAAATATATGTGTAGAATCCCTCAGTCGTCCAGGTAGAATCCATAGCAAAAAGAGAAATTTAATTTGTCAACTGGACAGAGTTTATTTGGTTGAATACGTTTCGCAGCTCATCCAAGCTGCTTCTTCAGTTCTGGTCAGATGCTGGTGGACACTGCTTTATATCTGCTTGAAGGGAGGAGCTTAATTACAATGAAAATTACTCTGAGACAACACATATTTATTTACAGTTTCTGTTAGTCAGGTGAGTCTATTCAATATGGAGTTGTTTACAGTTTCTGTTAGTTAGGTGTGTCTATTCAATATGGAGTGGGAGTGGGGGAGTAGTTAGCATATCCATTCAGGGCCATGATGGGTGTTTTCACACCTCTGGACATGTCCTGGCTAGTCCCATTGTTTTCTCTGTTTGTTTTGATTTAGGTTTGAGGATAGAGTTATAGATGGGAGACAAATGATGTCTGAGACCCCCATTTCTGTTCAAGGAAGGATTCTCTTTCTTGACAAAAATAGCTTCTTTAACTCCCCTCTCAAACCAGTTCTTTTCTCTGGCCAAGATCTGGACCTCGCTGTCCTCAAAGGAGTGGCCTGTGGCTTTTAGGCGGAGATGTACGGCAGATTGCGGCCCACCCTGGTTTTTCCCCTTTTTCTCCCTTCAAGCAGATATAAAGCAGTGTCCGCCAGCATCTGACCAGAACTGAAGAAGCAGCTTGGATGAGCTGCGAAACGTATTCGACCAAATAAACTCTGTCCAGTTGTCAAATTAAATTTCTCCTTTTGCTATTTGTAAATATATTTTCGAGATTTGAAAATAAATATGCTTGACTTTGTATGTGGAGTCTGCATTTGTGGATCTCTTTTTTGCTTTTCTCTCGATGACGTAATTTTGAGACAAACCACACACCTCGATCCACAAATAAATACCACCGAATTTGGATGCAAATACGCTCTCCACTCAACAACCAGCAGATGGCAGTGTTGTGCAAAGGTGCTGTGCAGCCACAGCTAGCGCCCCTTACGGCTCTGGCTGTACAGTCATTGGTATCCAGTTCTAGCCACTGTTTGTTGTGTAATCGAAAGTACATGATCAACATGGAAGCGACCAGTGGATTAACTGGAAGCGACCAGTGGATTAACTAGTGTTATTTGTGACTTGTGTGTGTTGTAGTGGATTTTTTTCCTACTAGACAGTATATATCAGTCTACTTGGTCAGTGTACAGATGTTACAGATGTTGATGTATGGGGCATGAGCTGTGGCTGCACAACACCTTTGCTCAACACTGCCATCTGCTGGTTGTTCAGTGGAGAGTTATTTGTGGATCGAGGTGTGTGGTAAGAATCGAGAGACAAGCGAAAAAGAATCCACAAATGCAGACTCCACATACAAAGTCAAGCATATTTATTTTCAAATCATGAAAATATATTTACAAATACACGTTTATTTATACAAATTTGTTTATTTATTTGTATGTCATATTTTTATATTTGTATTTTGATATATATATATATATATATATATATATATATATATATATATATATATATATATATATATATATATATATATATAAAAAAATGTGTGTTCCTCACCTTCCACGGTGGTTGGTCTCTCTCACCCTCATCAGCTCGGGTCCTCTACCAGAGGCCTGGGAGCTTGAGAGTTCTGCGCAGTATCTTTGCTGTTCCTAGTACTGCACTTTTCTGGACTGAGATGTCTGATGTTTTTCCGGGTATCTGCTGTAGCCACTCCTCCAGTTTGGGGGTTACAGCCCCGAGTGCTCCGATCACCACGGGCACCACTGATGCCTTCACCTTCCAGGCCTTCTCCAGCTCTTCCTTGAGCCCCTGGTATTTCTCTAGTTTCTTGTGTTCCTTTTTCCTGATATTACCATCACTTGGTATTGCAATGTCCACCACCACGGCTTTGTTCTGTTGCTTATCCACCACCACTATGTCTGGTTGGTTCGCCATCACCATTCTGTCAGTCTGTATCTGGAAGTCCCACAGGACCTTGGCACGCTCATTCTCCACAACCTTTGGGGGAGTTCCCCACCTTGACCTTGGGGTCTCCAGCCCGTACTCTGCACAGATGTTTCTGTACACTATGCCCGCCACTTGGTTGTGTCGCTCCATGTATGCTTTCCCTGCCAGCATCTTACACCCTGCAGTTATGTGCTGGACTGTCTCAGGAGCCTCTTTGCACAACCTACACCTTGGGTCTTGTCTGGTGTGGTAGATCTGGGCCTCTATTGCTCGGGTGCTCAAGGCCTGCTCCTGTGCAGCCAGGATGAGGGCCTCTGTGCTGTCCTTCAGACCTGCCCTCTCCAGCCATTGGTAGGATTTCTTGATATCAGCCACTTCAGTTATGTTTCGGTGGTATGCCCCATGTAGGGGCTTGTCCTGCCATGATGGTCCCTCCAGCACCTCTTCCTCTGACCTCCACTGTCTGAGGCATTCCCTGAGCACATCATCTGTTTGGGCCTTATCCTTGATGTACTTATAGATTTTATATATATATATATATATATATATATATATATATATATATATATATATATATATAATTGTATTTTTTTTTTATTTGTATAAATCTTTTTGAGACAATTCTATCTCCACCTCACTGTTAGCATCAATAGCATTAGCCTTAGCCTACATCCTGTCCAATTGTTTCTTTATTGGGTTTTTGCTGGGTCATGGTAAAAAGAAAAATTGACTATTTATGCCATGTTAGAATGTTGTTATCTAATCAAAAACATACTTGGAGTTGCTTTTGTCTCATTCACTCTGTCTGGCTATATCTTTAAAGCTTAAAATGCTCTGTTCCACCTTGTGATGTCATGTAGTGGTAGTTTTCAAGTTAAAAGCTACCTTTTACCGTTTGTTTAGTTGAGATAGGAAATTCCAGGGCTGAAATTATCCACATGTAGTCTTGTTAAGAATCTAGTGAAGGTGTATGGAGTTCAAAAACACAGTGGAGCACTTCCTGTATTGCTGCATGACCTCACAAGGTGGAACAGAGTGTTTTCTGTTTGGAACAGAGTGTTTTCTATTTGAGACAGGGAACATAGCCTAAATATGCAGGGTTTGTGTGTTAAACATGAATGAAAGAAAGCACAACTCCAGGTATGTTTGTGATGAGGATTTTAAAAGTGAAAAACACTCAACACACTCAGATAGCCAATGTCCAATAGCATATTTTTTTATTTTAAATAACATTTTGGCAAAAAGCCTTCATCAGATAATTTTTCTTGCTTTGGACCACAGCATAATATATACTGTGAGTACTGATGAAGGCTTTTTACTGAAACTTTATTTAAAACTAAAGAAAAAGCTTTTGGACATCGGCCATTTGAGTGTGCTATGCATTTTTTCACTTTTAAATAGCTGTACAAGAACACATCTACAAGAACTTGGTGTGCGTTTTCTGTTTCATTTGATGTTTGTGATTAGGAAACATTTTAACACAGATCAGAAAATGCAATGTAGGCCCTTTAAGAAATATATCAAGTTAAGCAGACAGCAAATAGTGGGTGGATGTCACTGTCAATATGTTAAAGACAAAACAAATGAGATGATTATTTCACTGGAGGACTCTTCAGTGGTTAGGGAGATGTTTGTGTCTCAATGCTAATGCTAATTTTGAGGTATACAGTGGAGGAAATAAGTATTTGATCCCTTGCTGATTTTGTAGATTTGCCCACTGACAAAGAAATGAACAGTCTATAATTTTAATGGTAGGTTTATTTTAACAGTGAGAGATAGAATATCAAAAAGAAAATCCAGAAAATAACTTTAAAGAAAATATATAAACTGATTTGCATTTCATTGAGTGAAATAAGTATTTGAAACCTCTAGCCAAAAAAGACTTGGTACTTGGAGGCAAAACCCTTGTTTGCAGCACAGAGGTCAGACGTTTCTTGTAGTTGATGACCAGGTTTGTGCACATATCAGAAGGAAATTTGGTCCTCTCTTCTTTGCAGATCATCTCTAAATCATTAAGGTTTTGTGGCTGTCGCTTGGCAACTTGGAGCTTCAGCTCCCTCCATAGGTTTTCTATATGGTTAAGGTCCAGGGACTGGCTGGGCCACTCCATGACCTGGAGTCCTTTTTTTTTCTTGAGCCACTCCTTCGTTGCCTTGGCTGTATGTTTTGGTTCATTGTCATGTTGGAAGACCCATCCACGACCCATTTTCAGTTTCCTGGTGGATGGAAGGATTTGTCTCTCAGGATTTTAACGGTATATGGCTCCATCCATTCTCCCGTTGACGCAGTGAAGTTGTCCTGTGCCCTTAGCAGAAAAACACCTCCAAAGCATAATGTTTCTACCTCCATGCTTGACGGTGGGGATGGTGTTCTTGGGGTCATAGGCAGCATTTCTCTTCCTCCAAACATGGCCAGATGAGTTTGGTCTCATCTGACCACAGCACCTTCTCCCAATCACTCTCTAAATCATTCAGGTGTTCACTGGTAAACTTCAGGCGGGCCTGCACATGTGCCTTCTTAAGCAGGGGGATCTTGCGAGCACTGCAGGATTTTAATCCATTGCGGTATAAAGTGCTACCAACGGTTTTCTTAGTGACTGTGGTCCCAGCTGCCTTAAGATCACTGACTAGCTCCTCCCGTGTAGTTCTAGGCTGATTTTTCACTGTTCACATCATCATTCAAATCCCATGAGGTGAGATCTTGTGTGGAGCTCCAGACCAATGTCGATTGATAGTCATTTTGTATTTCTTAAATTTTCTAACAATTGCACCAACAGATGTTTCCTTAACATCCAGCTTCTTGCTCATGGTTCTGTAGCCCATTCCAGCCTTGTGCAGGTCTACAGTCTTGTCCCTGATGTCCTTTGACAGCTCTTTGGTCTTTCCCATGTTGGAGAGTTTGGAGTCTGATGGATTGACTGATTCTGTGGACAGGTGTCTTTTATACAGGTGACTAGTTAAAACAGTCTTTAATTCAGGTGACAAGTTGATTAGGAGAGTCTAACTGGTCTGTCGGAGCAAGAACTCTTAATGCTTGGTAGGGAACAAATACTTATTTCACACAATGAAATGTAAATCAATTAATATATTTTCTATAATGCGATTTTCTGGGTTTTCTTTTTAATATTCTATCTCTCAATGTTAAAATAAACCTACCATTAAAATTATAGACTGTTAATTTATTTGTCATTGGGCAAACCTACAAAATCAGCATCAAATACTTATTTCCTCCGCTGTAAGTAACCTACATATAAAAACTATCGGGTAGTTCTTACTGTAATATATTTCAATACGTTGTTTATTGTATATTTTATGCTTTTAATAAAAGTTTGCATTAGCTTTGAGTAGTGTTGTTCAAAGTACTGAAAATCAGATACTAATCAATACTAACTCTAGTATCGAAACTAGATACTCATTTGAGCAAGTATCGATACTGAAAAAGTCACATTCAGAGGACAGAAAAAACCTTTCCTGAATAGCTTAAAGGTTCACTGTAGAACTTTATTGGAGAGGGTCTGAAACCTGTTTGTTTCCATGGAGATGTTAATGCTTTAGTTTAAATTGTCCACAGTATGGCATTAAACTAATCTGTCTTGCATTTATTCTACTACAGCTGTTATTTATTGCTCAAAAATATCTTAAAAAACAACCATTCTTACTGTGAATGGGGTCATCTCTCCACGAATCTAAGCTGTAATTTAGTTCGCAAGTCTCCATGGAGATTCTTAAGTTTATGGCCATACTGTGGCTATTCTAGTCAGATCTCCATGGAGACATAAGACCAAGTATCTGAACACATAGACTAGTATACACCCGTGGACCACTATAATAATAATAATAATAATAATGCATCAGTTTTATATAGCGCTTTTCAGGACACTCGGAACCTACCTGGACCACTGGGGATTACACAGATATAAGACCACATGGGAATATAAAGGAAAGTGCTTATATTTAATGTTGAAAATCACATTCTATTGTTTAAGGAAAGAGTTTTGTTTTATATTGTCATCGTGATATGAGAATCGGTATTGAGTATCGAGTCTATTCCTTAGTATAGAAACTGAGTTTTTATTTTTGTTTTTTTGTTTTTTAAGAAGGACCGAACACTACCTGCAGAGGATAGGAGGAAGATGGAGAAACGGAGTGATGGCTCTCTTCCTCTGTGTAAATCTAAAAGTGTTAATGTATTTTTATATTTCCATAAAATTGGAGCGAGAAGTGGGATCAGATATCGATTACCATGAGTCACCAACACTTTCTGAGTGCTATGTCTTTTTATAGAACATTTGGATCTGAGGTGTAAGCTCCTCTGCTAATGTGTACATGAATCCCAGGGAGGCTCACCACTCTGCCAACATGCATCCAGCCTGCTCTAATCCCGTTCGCACATGCTCTGTTTTGTCTTGCTACCCAGCCAGAATGACGCACATTGTTTGGCCTGGACAATCTATTTAGTATGTGAAGAGTCAAAGGAAGGTGTTTAATTAATAAATATGCGTTAATTACTATATATACTCTCAATAAAAGTCCTATATTACGGCCTATGTTACACTATTTTCTGAATCAAAAACGTATCTGGACTTCTGTTTTGTTTGATTCAGACGGGTTTAACATACAAACATCCTGGAGCCTAGAGTTTTTCTTGCAAACAGAAAATGCTCTGTTGCACCTTGTGATGTCATGTGATTCACTAGAATTAGATAATTTCAGACCTGGAATTGCCAATCTCTACTGAACTAAAGGTAAAAAGTAGCTTGAAAACTAACTCTTCATGACATCACAAGGTGGAACAGAGCATTTGAGCTTTGGATATATAGACATACTAATAAAAAGGGGGTACTCAAATGTGTGTGAATGAAACAAAACACAACTCTAGGCATGTTTCTGATGAGGTAGCAACATTATAACATGGATTAAAGTTTACAAGAGCCAATTTAGTGTAATATAGGACCTTTAATTATCACACTTTAGTCAATGCTCACAATTATCACAGAAAAAAAAAAAAAACAAAACTTGTATTCAAGCTCTAAAACTCTTTTTGGCCATTGTGCTCTTTCAGTACAAGCTATTATAATTAGAATTGTGTAACTTTTCTGCTGGAGGGTCCTTGTCACTGTTATTGTTATGGCTTTGGCTGGAATGTTTCACAGTATGGCATTAAACCTTTCTAACTTCATGGAGACTAAACCAGACCAAGTTACAGGTCAGATCTGTGGAGAGGCGACCCCGGTCACAGTCAGAATGCCTGTTTTTCTAGGTATTTTTGAGCTATAAAACCACCTGTAATTGAATACATGTAAAGTAGAACTGTTTAATTTCATAGTGTGGAACATTCTAGGCAGAGCAATGACATCTCCATAGAAACAAGCAGGTGACAGACCCTCCACCAGAAACGTTACACTGCACGATAACCTATGACATCATTATGGGTAATATCCTAATCCTAACTCTAAAATCGCAAACACTACTCTCAAAAACATGTTTGTCCAGATCTTTACACACACTAATGAGTACACAGTCTGCACCACAACCACTGAGCCTTTATTACATTAACGCAAATGAAACCCCATTCACTCCATCCAAATGGGACAGCTCGAATTGTAGTCTGAGTGGGCCCAATGGGGAAGTAATTGCAGCCCTTATTTTCACTTTGTGCAGAAATATTAATTTTCCCTAACGGCGTTTATCAGGAGTGTTGGTGTAGGTCCGGAGAGAGAACTGTCAGAGCAAAGCAATTATGCCAATCAATAATCGCGCGGTGACGGTCTTCTCCATCCTGCCAGCCATAATTATAAGGCTTTACTAATATGCCACATGTTAGCTACGCCGCGGGTCTGGATGCCAATTGGGTATGTTGCAGCTAATACGTTTTATTGTTGTGTCTAATGGTATTTCTCAACAGTATGGCGTTTTATCAATATTATTTCGGAACTTGTACAAGATGTGACAGAGGTAGATGTGTTCCCACCCACAACAAACATCTTAATGAGTCCCTGTCTGAATCTAATGATAATGTATGGCTTTGGTGCCGGTAAACACAATGCAAATGTTTTTAATCAAGGAGCGAAATAATGGGCAAATGTGAAGTTAGGAATTGGTAAAAATTGGCTTGAGAAAATCCATTGGCATCGTCACAGTTGATTGCGTGCTGTGCAATTTTCAAGTTTTCCCAAAAGTCATTTTCTAAATCCATTCACCCAACCACCACCTACCTGGCGGTTTTGTATCTCCATGGCATTCAGTGTGCTTTATATCAAGACTCTGGAGGTGAAGGGTTAAGTATCTTGCCCAAGGACACGACAGTATGCATTTGTGGGAGCTAGAATCAAATTGCTTGATCTTCTTGACCAGTGAATTTTCCAACTTTACTGAAACTGTGAATGGATTTTCCGAAGAGTTCACCTTTGGTTCAGCAAACTCATCATCTGAGCTACTCCTGTCACCACGTGGAACTAGGGATTGAAATTGATAAGCTCTTATCTGTGCGTTTCCTAGATAGTTCTCTTATCAGTTCCCAATAAATATATTTTAATGTTTTGATATGTTTCTAGTTTTATAAGTCTGTATTTTATTGATTGTTTAATGCATTTAGAAATAAGTGTAGAAAAATGACTATAACTACAATGTAAAGGATTTAAATTATGCAAAACAGATTTTATTTTGTATCTCAATTTCACTGGGGCAAGAAATCATCAAATTACACTGCATTATTCCCTGACAGCTACACACAGGGATCACACAGAGGCAGTAAAAATAAAACCAGTTCTCAAGTAGAACTCCATTCTCATCTCTAAGTACAACACCTCAACTCCAACCAGTGATCACCCCAAAAGCAAGAATATCTTCACTACACTTTGACTGGAACTACTTGACACCTTGTAACACACCTTGGGACATGGTGAGGGAGAATTAATTACCAAAAAATGTGACTCCACATTTAAAATTTTAATTTAATCTACTAAACTCTGCTACCTAATCTACTAAAATGACTGAGTAAAACCAAATAAAACCAAACAAAATACAAAGTAATCATGAGTGCTAAAATGATTACTAAATTTGCATACATAATCAATCTAAAGCTCCCACTACATATTTCTATCATCTTAAAATGTAGAATAATAAAAACTAAACATGAATGAATTTATTTTTATTGGCTAGCTCCTTAAGACGCATTAACTTATTTTCGAGGGTGTCCATAATGAAAGGAGAGAGTGGAGTTCAACTTTTCTCAGTGCTCCAAACCAGACCATAAACAAACTTAATGTCCAAGGAACACATCTGTCCATTTATTAAAGATTTCTGGTTGTCCTATGTGATAGTCGACTAAGCATTTAAAGATTTAGTCATTTAAATTATCATGTTATTTTCATTGACAAAAACTTGACTGAAACAAAGAAAAAAAAAAGATCTGACAAATTTTTGACTAAGCTAAAAACATGTTTGTCAAACGACTAAAAATAAATTAAGACTTCTTGTCAAAATTAACACTGCAGCGGGACAACCCTCCTCCAACCCATCAGTAACATTGCTATTCATCAAAACACCACCCCAGCAATGTATTAAGTCTGCCCTATCATCACCCAAGTCATCAATCAACCCTCCACCAACTCATGCCTGCCGTGCAAACAGCTCATTTATCCTTCTAAAATGTGTACCGCCTCACTGCAGGAGTGTAAGAGTTTGGACGTGCGAATGGGACAAACCAGAATATTCAGATATGTAATGTAATACCAAGCCTATTCAAGTACAATAAAGACCCTTGAAAAGTCTGTAAACAACATTCAATCCCTGAATGGAGGCAGCTAGATTGATGAAGTGAAATAAAACATAATGTGATTTCAACCAGGAATTTTGGATTTATCTCAGAATATCAGAAAATATTCTGATAAAACCAAAAGAGGTGGTTTGGGTAAATGAGAACCACTCAGATAAATGTGAGTGATATCAGAGCCTGGTAAAAAGACCTTTGCAATGGATTTAAAACTGTACAGGGTTTCTACCTGTGACGCAACAATCCCAGGACAAATTTTGTTTTGTGGCGGCACTGGAGGAGCGGATTTACTGCATAAGATTCATCAAACAAGCGTCAGTGAAGCAAATTACAATTCCAGGTATGTTTTGATGAGGGAACAATGTTACAGCAACTTAAACATCAAAACAGATTGATGTGTCTCTTATTTATAAAGGATTTTTACTTCAGAGGGCCTTGGATAAATGTTCTCTTTTTGCTGTCTGCATTTCCAATGGCGCCTGATTTTGTCACCGTGCTCCACTAATGATCTACCCCGAGGTACAGTCATTTTTCTGAATAAACGTTACCACATGGTTAAAAGCTCTTTTAAAATTTTTATGTCTATTTAACCTATTTATTTTTAATGCCTGTGTTACGGTCTAGTTCAGTTTGATTCCAGTTCAGTGTTGTCACAATACAAAAATTTCAAACTTGTTTTCAATATTAAAGAATAGATTCGATACTCAATATTGATTCCGATACCACATGATAATATTAAGACAAGAGCGTGTAATTTTCAATATTACAATACTTTCTTTTAAATTCTCATGTGGTTTTATATCTGTGTAATCCCTCAGTGGTCCTGTAGGTTCCATAATGGTCCATGGGTGTATACTAGTCTATGTGCTCTTATACTTGTTCTCATACAGCTCAACATCATTCTAAAGCTATTCAGGAAAGGCTGATTTCTGTCCTGTGAATGTGGCTTTTTTAGTATGGATACTTGCTCAAATGAGTATCTAGTTTCGATCCTTTTCTCAACCCTACAATAGTTGCCTGTTATCTGGAGTTTGAACATTCTGACACAATACAAATTCTTCACACACTCAATAAACTGGATGAATAACTCCCATCACCACTCCAGCAGTGGATCTGACACGTATTTTTTTCTTGTTTCTCCTGGTTGAGCGATCTAAAACTGTTCTGGGTCACTTGCATGTTTGTGTTCAAAAGGAGATGATTGGAGGGCACTTCTCGCTCGTGTCCAGCTTGTGTATATTTAATAGAGTATAGTAGCGCTGTATCCTTGCGTCCCTAATGTGATGTTACTGCAGTCTGAACTCTGATCAATATTAATGCGCCGCCCACCACCAGCTGCCGGTCTCCACTCTCCTGCGTATGTGTTTTAATGGAGTCCGTATGCACCAGGTTTAATAGGGTCATCGCCCAGTAACCCCCAGTGAACGCTGTGCTGTCCAAATGAAGGCCATTACACACCACAGCCACGAAGGTGAGGTAAGGCTAAAGCAACTGTATGTAAGGTTTAAATTTTAAATTCCACAAACATAACCCAACTGTGTCCCCAGATACGAGGTAAGCATGTTCAAGTCAAATATAGCGTTTACTGATAACAATTCTAATACTGATTTCTTTTTAATTATAAAGACATTGGTTTTCAAGGTATTTCTGAGCAATAAAAACATCTGTAATTTATTAAATGTGAGACAGAAGTTAAATGCCATAATGTGGAACATTCTAGGGAAAGCAATAACATCTCCATGGAGCCAGGTAATGGACTCCTCACTTGAAAATGAACATAATGCACCTTTAAGAGTGTAAGAGACCTATATTTTGCTAATCAGATTTATTTTTAGCTTTGCTCGTCAAAATTATACTTGTGTTCGGTTTAAAGGGACAACATCTAAGTAGACCTCTAAACACTTGCTCCCACTCTCACCCTGGCTCATTATGATCATTACAGTCTTTCACATAACAGCTAACCAACTTCATCATAAACAGCCCCATGTTTCAGATGACAACATCCTACACCTTACAATTAAAATGTTGATTTTTGTTCTATAGTGATTTCTTGGATCTAGTTAGAATAGGTACATTTACATTTGGAGTATTTCTTTTAACAATACATCATCATTTGGAATATTTCTTATGAGAATACATCATCACATTTGAACTTGTCAAGTTGAACACCACCAATACACAATTGGTGTCCCACAGTTGAACCCTTTCAGAGGGCCGGATCATGAAAACTCATTTATGCTAAGCAAATGGTACAAAATCAACACATGATTGAAAAAGGTGCACTATGTGTTCAAACCGCACCATCAGGGGCGTTGTTTTTTTTTGTTTTTTTTTAAGGCGCAGTCTGTGGGGGAAGTAAATCGAGCCTTGTCCAAAGTTTGAAGCATGTGGCACACCTTGTTATCAGTGTTGATGCCACAGGTGTCACAGGCCTGAACTGGAAAATCTAACCTTTCACTGAAAGTTGCTGCACATCAACATGCCTCAAGCATCTGCTAAGGAAAGGCATCCAGCTAGACGTGTGGCATGATTTTGATGCTGCAGTTTGAACATAGCATAAGGTGCATGTAAAAAAAAAGTCTGCATGATGCATGATAAAAGATTCCTGAAGGAAAACATGTACTCTGCCTTCGACCCATTACTCAGATGTTCTGGGGGAACAAGTCAAGAGCAATGAGCCTTCTCCAGATCCAAATCTAAGACTAGTTTTAAGACAAGTTTAATGTTGGAACAATCCAGAGCACCCAGTGGAACTAAACAAAGGAAAGCCCCACGTGGTCCAATAGCCAAACCTTGGACATTCTTGTAAAGTGCTGACCATACGGCAATGGACACTAAAGAAGTTAGAGGACCACTGGGTAGGCCTGTCAGATGGAGTTTTTATGTGCTCCTCTCCACCCACCTGTGTTTCAGAGGTGCAGAGTTGGTTTTAAGAGGCTAATGAGTGATGAAGCGGCTGGGGTGCTCCAAGCCAGAGTGTGAAGATGTGTTTGACTTCATTTCACTGTTACTTAATAATGCACTACACATGTAGATGCTTTTTTCATCCTTTTTGTTCATTGTGAAATACACAATATTTATCTAAAATGACTTAATACTAGAAAATAGCAAAAGGAGAAATTTAATTTGTCAACTGGACATAGTTTATTTGGTTAATTTGTCAACTGGACATAGTTTATTTGGTCGAATACGTTTCGCGAAACGTATTCGACCAAATAAACTCTGTCCAGTTGACAAATTAAATTTCTCCTTTTGCTATGGATTCTACTTGGACGACTGAGGGATTCTACACAATACTAGAAAATGATTCTTTGACTTCCAGTTTAAAACTGCAGAACTGATTTTCTGCTGATGGTCCTACTTCATCATAGAGGCATAGTAACAAGGAATTGCATTTACAAAAATGGCTATGAACCAATTTGTAGCATTTGTGTATGACCCAGAGTCTGCATTTTAAAAATAATTAGCACAGGCTGACAGCAGGGTAGGGGGTAGATCAAAAGTATGGATTTGTGTGTGTGTGTGTCCCTTACAAATCAAACGTTGATTTAGCAAAATACATCTTTTATTCACACAATAATGTACTCCAGCAAATAACCCTACTTTGATTCATTCTTCTGGAATGAATCTTGCTTTCCTTTGTGCATATATGTAAATTCAGCTCTAAGGTCTTGGGTGGCACATTAGCGTCTAACACAAACCCTCCCAAGCGTGTAAAAACATGCCTCTTTGCCTGTTCTTGCATCTTGTGTGTATTTCCGCTGTGAAGGCAGCAAGACAGGGTGACGTATGGAGGGATTGGTGCGTTCTCAAACAAAGTAAATATCTCTCATTTGGTTCAAAGATGGGCTGCATGTAAACACCGGAGCATGTAATCCGTCTGATCCTCTGTGACAGCGCTGAAAGCTGGGTCACATCTACATGCGTGGAGTGGTGGATCTGCGTTGATGTGTTTATCAGACTGGCACGCGGCGAGATGCTATCGGCGCAGGAGAGGGGAGCGCACATGTCACAGCCAATCCAAAAGAAGCTCGCCCAAATGCCACGCTCATTTCCTTCTGCGACTTATGATTTATGAGAGAGGAGAGAGAGGTTCTGCTGGCGCGTAATCTCATCCACAGTCACCTCCGCGGAAGAAACAATCAGCGGTGACCTTCAGATGTTTGTGTAAGAGAGACTGGGCTGGAGAGCCAGGGAGTAATGATATACAGTTACAGTATTGCACTTATGCCATATGGAGTGCGATGCTGTTTTTTTCTGGTTCAGGAGTTCATAATAATAAGGCATTCATGTAGAACTGTGCTTTTCCAGACGCTCAAAGTTGCTTTACAATTGTATGCATCATTCATTCTTTCCACAGTGAGTAGTGGTGTGTAGCCACAGTTGCCCTGAAGTAGAGTGATGGAGGTTATCCTGTCAATCTGCACCATCACCACCACCACTAGTCAGTCACTAACACCACATTCATACTATGGACCAATGGGTATGTCTTACCACAGTGTTCACTAGAGCTACAACGACACGTTTTTGTTTTTTCTTTTTTCCAGCAGTGTTCTATCCCAGATTTGGCAGGTTAGCTTCCAAGATAAGATCAGGCATTCTCAAGGTGGAATGGCTGCAGAAGTCTGCTATCAGCACCAAAATGGTCTACTGTGTCAATCAGTCAAGTGAAATAGAAAAAGCATGTCTTGGTAATACCTCAAAGTACTCTGGTTGAAATCAAGGTTTAAGGTGTATAGTTAGGGAATACAGGGAATAGATGCTTCTCCAATAGTTTACTAAGATGTGAGTCTGGTCACTCTGTGATTGACAGGAGGATTAGCCAATCAGGGACACACATGGGCCGTCCGTATCAAAACAAATATGGCTGCTTATAAGGAAAAAGAAAGGAAAATAATATCACAGGGGTCTGAAAAACATGGCAGATTTCTGCAGAATGAATGAGCGAAGCACTAAATTCAAAATCTCTTGATATGCGGTGAGAGAAGTCTAAATTTATTCAAAATCATAGGCGAGAGTGAAGACCAGACTGACATACAGCGAGATATAATTCAGAAGGTATATAGTGTACATTTTAAAATGTTTCAGTTAAAAGTGCACTATGTAACTTTTCTGGTAGCAGGGCTGGCACCTGCTTTACTCCATGTAGATGTCATTGTTTTTTTCCCAGAATGTGCTACAGTATGGCATTTAATTTAACTATCTCCATGGAGACAAGCAGGCCACATCACCAGATTAACTTACAGGTCAGCTCTGTTAAGAAGTGGGTCTGCTCACAGTGAGAATACATGTCTCTGTGGTAGTTTTGAGTAATAAAAACACATGTAAATGAATAAATATAAAATATATTTGTTTAATGCCATACTGTGAAACTTCTCAGGCAGATGGCGGACCCTCCACTGAAAAAGATACACGATACACCTTTAAGGAAGAATCAAGGAATCTCTATCAGACTCATAATGGAACAAAACTCTCTGAATCTATGGCACAATGCATGGCGGGTGTTTCATTATGCCACTGTTCAGTATAATACATGTAAATGAACATACGGCAGACAGAAAAGCACATCGCACTGTTGCCACAGGCTTGTTTCCATCTATTGTCTCATCCACACACTCAAGAGACACATTCATACACCAGTGTGCAGGGTAACTATTGTCCCAGCTCCTCACACTGATAATTAGATGAACCGTTCCCAGAATCCCTATAGCTATAGCATGGATTTGCAATAATGGAAGATTTTAATTAACAGAATCATTGAATTAAAGAGTAGTTTGATTAAAACATAATTTGGTTTTTAAATCTTTCAATGTCGTGGACAAATAACCTGCTATTCCTAAAAAATAGAACTTTTTATATTTAACACTGCCTGATTTCATCTTGAACATTCTAACAAATGATCTCCTTCCACATCATTAGACCTGCCACTATAACTACTACGACTACTACTAGTACTACTGCTACTACCTAATGTTCAGTTAATAACCATTTTTTGTATTGTTTTTGCTACCATTTGTTCTATACTACTGAGAAACCATTATCATTTTTCTATAGAGACAATACCAACCAACTTTTAAAAAAAAAAATAAAAAAATAAAACAATTGTAGTTAAAATGCCAGTAATGCAATAATAGAAAGCAAAGTCATTTAAATGAGACAAGCAAGCAATGGATGCTCCACCAGAAGTTACATAGTGAACCTTTAAGTGAAAAGCACCGTAAAACGTGCCATTTATTTCCAGCAGCTCATGTTTTATGGAAGTATCCTGCTTTGGAGTCATTGTAAAATAATGCAGTGGTTTCCAAAGTGTGGGTTGGGGGGCAATAAGATGGAGGAAGATATAATTTTGAAATCATTTAATCAAATATTCTGTATAAAACAGTATACTTTATGTCAAATTAGGTCCAATGTGCACTTTTTTTGCGTTATAGCAACGTAAAACTCCACTCTGGTGTCTGAAAGTTGTGAGAAGTGGAGTTAATATGATTGACTGATATTCAGGAGCAGGACCCCGCCTCAACGTCCCCCTGCTCTTCTCCAGCCAACCACAGCTTAGCTTAACCACACCTTCAGTTATCCAGAAGCCCTATTTATATAGACCTACGACGTCTCTTGACCCCCTCCCTCGTGTCTTTTGTTCATCCTTCAGCCTGAGGACATCATCTACAAAGGAGGGGCTGACCACCTGAGATGAGCCCCCATCCTGAGGCTCCTCCCAGCCATCACATCTATCCACCGTCAATAAATAACTTTATCGTACTCCATTGTTGTGGCGTGGTGCTTGCTAGTGACGCACTTACAAACTCGTCACGGTGAATACTTAGGATGCTCGGAATGCATAATGTAAGTGAGGAATAATAACCCTGACCCTAAGAATACCAATTAAGTTATTTTTTCTTGTTTTTTAGAGAGTTTAACATTTTATATCAATGTATCACTCCTCAAAATGTGTTATCATGGCAATCCAATTCAATCAACTTTATTTCTATAGCACATTTCATAAACTAAGACATACAGACATGAAAAAGAAAAAAAAAAAAAAAAGGCCTTTAGCTTATACCCCTTTGGCGCTTTATACACAGTCCTGACGCACATCTAACCCTATACAAATAGAAAGTACACGGCCTCTTGTGTCTCATGGTCAGTCCTGTCTGCAGCTTCCCACCTTGTAACCTGACCCACTTTTGAAGCAGAGTGCTCTTAGAGATATAGCCCACGTGCCCGTTATTCCATTTACAATACTCCCAACTGAAAACCGAACCTTGAGAGGCCAGGAGGTCAAACCCAGACTGATAAAAGAGAGGGATGAAAGAGGGAAGGACAGATTGAGCTGTAATGATGGAGATGAGAAGACAGGTGAACCAATGGATAAACAAACCGAGAAATGAACTAGCTCGTTTTAATCCCCCTCAGAGACACGCTGCGTATTAGCACAGATAGGTGTTTGAGATTGTTCCCATGACGACAAAATCAAACGCGGTGGTAGGGTTCTTGAGGGAAATGTGGGACCTGCTTGGGTTTATATATAAAGACCCACTGCAAAACGTTTCCTGTTGGAGTGTTAGCTACTTAGCTATCTCCATAGAGACGCTGTTGCTTGTGCCCAGAATGCAAAGTTGAAAAAACGGATGCACACAAAAAGTCAATTAAAAGCATTTATAACCAACTGGCGTCATTTTAATTTACTAGTAATCTGCCATGTGGTCATATTTTATTTATTTATTTATTTATTTTTGAGTGACTCTGTTTTATCGACTCTGTATTTGAGACTGGTCGCTGAACTCAAGAGCACCAAAAGGATAATTGTGGTGCCACTAGGTCAAGTTACAGGTCATATCCGCGCAGAGGAGAGCCAGCTCACAGTAATAATGAGACAGTAGCTCAGTTGGTAGAGCGTTTGTCCACTGCTCTGAAGGTTGGTGGTTTGAATCCCGCTCTCGACGTAAACATCATTGGGTGAACTGTCATATCCACTGACCCACAGGTTGGCTGGGGTGATTCCAGCTTCTGTTGGGTCACTGGGCAAGACACTTAACCCACCTCCTCCCCAGTTTCTGTGTACACTGGTGTATGTGTGTATGTGAATGGGGAGTGGTTCCTTGATGTAAACGCTTTGAGTGCCTTGAAGGTGGAAAAGTGCTGTATCAAAACATTTAACACTTACCAATGCCTGTTTTTCAAGGTATTTTTGAGCCATTTGAGTATTTTATCACTTGATACATATGTTTGATATCATATGTAGACCATTTCATTGGTACAAGTGGGTGGTGTACCATCCACCTGAAACAGGCATCTTTAAATTTGCACTTATTTCACTCTCTGCATTATTCAAAGCTGTCCTATATAGGTCACTGGGTTCAGTCTGGCTGCCCACCTGCACCAACTGTCTTTCTGACCACCACCAATCACACAAATACATCCATGAAAGGTGCGTAAAATGCTCAAAGACACAACAACAGTATGCAGAGAAAGCAGTCATTGTTAGCAACTTGTGTTCATTTTCTCACTATAAATAGTTTTGGCATGGAGAGTTGGAGACTATAGTTAGAAATCGGCCTGCTGTTTTCATTGGATGCCTTTCTTTGCATGCACAAATATCC
Source organism: Taenioides sp. WSHXM2023 (assembly GCA_029959045.1). Lineage (NCBI taxonomy): Eukaryota > Metazoa > Chordata > Actinopteri > Gobiiformes > Gobiidae > Taenioides > Taenioides sp. WSHXM2023. Next base: position 29,785,834 of record CM057091.1, read on the forward strand.
AACTGTGCAGAATAATGTAGAAAATGTTGTAAAAGTTTCTTTAAAGGACAAATATGCATTACTTGTGTTGTTGTTGGCCTTCAGACATGCTCATGAGTGCTTTTGCATCTCATGTTTTACAACTTAAAATAAACCGTGTATTATTTTCCATGTCGGAGCCCTACACCAGATATCAGTATGAGGAGTGCCCATCTACTGGGAATAGAGGGAATTACCATGAGGAAAAAATTATGTGGATGTGGAACATGCCCTGATATGTTAAAATAAATATGCAGTAGTAATGAACAGAAATGTTGAAATGCTTAGAGCAAGAGAACCTAAAAACTGCACAGGCTCTACCTGTGACGCTACAATCCTGGACATGTTTTATGAGCTCAAAAGTGTCAATTTAAGCTTAATAACTTAATATGTGTTCTTTAAAGAGGTTTTAGATGTTTCTTAGTCCACAATCCTGCATCATCCGTGCTCCCCCATGACATTTTTTCATAAATATGCAAAATAATGATATAAAGCTACACTACAACTTTACAAACCTGATGCAGTGTTCAGTAGTTGCATTAGTGGGATGCACGCCGATTGTATTATGATAGCATTTTGAAGGAGTGACTTGATGTTGTTTTGGTGAATATAGGGTTTTCAAAACAGTAAAATGTAATATGGTGATCTAAGTATGCGTTAGCAATTAATGCTACACAGAAATATAATGCTCCCTCTTAAATATTTCCATGTGATCTTATACAAGTTCTAAGGCCATTCTAAAAGGTCCAATGTTGTCCAATGTACGTCATTCTGTCTTTATCAAAACTTCAAATGAGCATGTAGTTGTGATAGTTGAGTATCGTTTAGTATCTGGCCCCTGATACTTTTGACAGCCCTATTACTAAACACCCCCACAACATTTCCCTGAGCAGTATGCTACAGGCCCCAGTCCACGGCGGGCTGTCATTGTACTGCGACCGTGTGAAAGAGGCTCTAATGGATGTGCTAATCTGCGGAGGGAGCCACAATGATGGGTCTATATGAGACGGACAGGCCATGTATTACTGCCCAATACGTCGTACCCTGACATGTGCAGAGGTCGAATGGAGGGCTGGGCCATTTCTTCTGGCAGAGTGACTTTTTGACAGCAAGAGGTGGACCTATGGGACTCTGGGTTGGTTAAAAGGCACATACTGGACTTGCATTGCTTTTAGTTCAGGAAAAAGCCATTTACTCCATATAATGTGTTATAAAAGCAGATATTTGTGCCAAAACAGACTGAATGATACACATGTTCTAAAGAAGGCATATATAGGAATGATGTGATTGACCACTATGTTCAAAACTGCACACATTAGTCTCGGCTGTTGGCCCGGCCTCCTCAGAATGGCATTTCACTGTAGCAAGCCGTGAATTTTCATTTACATGTTTTTCATTTTTTAAAACCGGCAAAGCAACATTTCTCAGTACATAACCCTGGGTCTAGTGATTTTTTTTTTTCTTTTTCAGTGCATTTATTATTACATGTTAGTACAATTACAATACATGTTGGAATAGGAGCATGATGAAAACCTAGTCTTATTACACATCCAAACTAACTTCATAGAAACGCAAGTAAGAACAGGGCTGTGGGCAGAGATAGGGGCTAGGTGAAAACTGACATTTTCAAATCCACAAGAATACAGGATTACACAAACATGATGAGGAAAACCATTTTAACAACTTCAGGAAAGTCAAATCTCCTTTAAAAGGCAGGTAATGAATGAGATCCACAAGGACTCAACTTTCAGGGACAGACAATTTAATCCAATCTAAGACATTTCTAAATGAGAACCATGTGGAAACAACTACCTGTAATTATCCCAGACCCTCATTTCTCTGTCAAGATTAGAAAACTAAACAGACGGAGCTAACAGTTCATTCTCAGACGTTTTCTTCACTCAAAATGTATTTAGAATTGGGTACAGACCTTAAAAAAAAATCACACATGGGCGTCAGCTCTATGTTCCCACGTTAATTAGAAGTTTTTGAAAAAAGGTTACCACAGTAGGGACATATTTTTTATTCGTTGTAGTAACAAAACTTAACAGTGGGCACATAAGCACACTCTCACAGTACACAGGCTTGACAACTAAAACAAAAATGCAAGCTAATCTCTGTATTATTGCTTTGGCTTCCCCTCATCAAACACATGTCCCAGTGTTGTAGGTTCATGTGATGATGTTAGCGAGGTTGTCTCCTTCAGAGCAGATAAGACACTTGCATGCACAGCTCTTCTGTAATGTGGTGGTGGCCTCTTTCTCACGGGCCACCTCCTCCATCTTCTTTATAAGTGGGAACATTTTGAGCTCCGGAGAGTGAGACGGCTTACACATGCAGGATTACTCAAACATGCGCAAGAGAAACGCAACTCCTGCTTTTTAATGAGGGAACAGTAGATCGTGCTAAAAGAGTGGGCTTTATAAAAATATTAAAAATCAGATACTAGTTAATGCTTAAACTAATATCAAAAGTAGATATTCATTTGAGCAAGCATCGATATTAAAAAAGTCACATTCAAAAGGACAGAAATGAACCTTTCCTGAATAGTTTTAGAATGATCTTGAGCTGTATCAGCACAAGTATAAGAGCACATGGACTAGTATACACCCATGGACCACTATGGAACCTACAGGACCACTGAGGGAGTACACAGATATAAGACCACACGGTATTATAAAAGAAAGTACCATCGTTTAATGTTGAAAATCACATTCTATTGAGTGTTTTTTTTTTTTTTTTTATTATTATCCTGATGGTATTGGATCAGAACTGAATATCAAGTGTATTCCGTAGTAACAAAATTCAATCAAATAAGATCAGATTGGTATAGCTGTATTGGTATAAGTATAGCTATCCTTTGCTTTGTTGACAGCGCTGCAAACCCTTGGACTTCTCTCAATGACCTTCTCGATGAAGTCTCCTGAAATGGTGTTCACAGCAGTGCCCTGTCGGGGTTCATTAGTGGAATGCCAAGAGTGTCGAAAGCAGTGATCAAAGCAAAGGGCGACTATTTGGAAGAATCTAAAATATAAAACAAATGTTGAGTTATTTCACACTTTTTTGCTTACTACATGTGTTCATTCATAATTTATTCATTCGTAATTTTTGACTGTCATAGTCATGAAAATAAAGAGAAAAAAAAAAGAAAAAGTGTGTCTAAATGTTGGACTGGTAGTGTAAGAGAAACCAATAAATAATGACACAGTTAGCTGATGTTTATGAAATAACTTTTGAAAAAGCCTTCACGATCTTTCAACACAATTCATTTGAAAAAAGACAGTGATGATAGCACAAAGGTTTCATCATTCTTAGAAAAAAGTATGGTGAGGCTGCCAGATATACCAGTAGCTTCACCGCAATATTGCAACAAATCTTATGCAGTGAGGAGAACACTAGTCACATTTGTAGGTGCTATGTTTCTTGAAAAACTATATTTCTTTCATTCACATGTTTGAGTAACCCTTTATTATTAGTCTGTCTACATCCCCAAAGCTCAAAATGCTCTGTTCCACCTTGTGACATCATGCAGCGTAATAGTTTTTAAGTTGACAGTTCCTTTTACCTTTAGTTCAGTAGTGCAGAGCTGAAATCACCCAAATGATTCTGGTGAAGATGTATGGAGTTTAAAAACAGATTGGGGCACATGACATCATAAGGTGGAACAGAGTGTTTTCCATTTGAGAGAAGAACTCAGCCTATAGGTTTGAAACATCATTTAAACATAGATCAGAAAATAGTGTAATATACTAGTAGTAAATAAAAAATAAAAAAGCGAGTGACATCCAGAGTGGAGCCATCCCACATTAGCTCATTCCAGCCTCCATGTTTGGACACTGTGCAGACTAATATTACATACATGGCTCATTGGCGCAGACACTATTCCCATCTTGCTGATTTAGTGTGGCTGAGTGAACCACTAATTTGCTCCCAGTCTCTGCAGTGATGTCAGGAGAAGCAAGCCGCCCTCTCCACATTTCCTTATCTCTCTTCTGCCTCCTCCAATCAGCCCTTTAAGCTTTTAAACAGGAATCCAAACAGACAGTCGTTTCCTCACAGACCCCCCTGGTGGACCCCCGGCCTGTCCCAGACCCCAGTAAGTCATCTCTATTTCTCTGTCTCTGTTTCTTGGCTGGATGCAATAGTTTTAAGTGAAGGGACTAAAATTGATACACACATTCACATAATAAGGATCTGCCTTGCTATGGGGAAAAAAATCAGACCTTATCCGTCTTACTTCAGCTATGGTTTAAAGCTGCATTGTGTAACTTTTCTGGTGGAGGGTCCGTCAAATGCCTTTCTCCATGGACATGTTATTAGTTTGCGTTGAATATTCCACAGTATTGTATTAAACCTTTTTATCTTCATGGAGACCAAAGCAGATGAGGTTACAGGTCAGATCTGTGGAGGGGCGACCCCACTCACAGTCAGAATGTCTGTTTTTCTAGGTATTTTAGAGCTATAAAACCACCTGTAATTGAATAAATGTAAATGTCATACTTTGGAACATTCCACGCAGACTAATGACATATCCATAGAAACAAGCAGGTGAGTGACCCCTAACCAAAAAGTTACATAGTGCACTTTTTAAAATTGTTTTAATAGTGGGTATTACACTTAATTAATCATTAACACATAACTAGATGAGTTTACCTTTTATTGTTTTGAAAATGGAGGGTTTGAATAAGACCCGTGGAGAGATTGCTAAATTACTCAAACACGCATGGATGGTATCTAAAAACTCTTTAGGCGCGTTTTTGATCAAGGGAGCGTTATAATATAGTAGAAAGCTTCAAGAACTCGATTTTGAATAATAGCCTCTCTTCAAATCAATGCAATATCCCCGAGAAGCATAAAAAAAAAAAAAAAGGATGAGAAAAAACTAAATCATATTTAAAGAAGCGCTGCAAGAAACACAAATGTTCAAATAATTTCATATTGTCAATATAAAGCTTTTGTCACTCACAGACTTACTCACAGTGGGAAGAGGAACCAAAACATTTTACTCGAGTAAGAGTACTGCTACTTCAATAAAAAAATAAAAGTATGCTGATAGAGAATGCTGAAAAGTTACTCAAATAAATGTAAACTGAGTAAAAGCCACCTCTGTTGTCTTTAGACTTGTAGTGTTACTTAAAGGTGCATTATGTAACTTTTCTGGTGTAAGGTCCGTCACCTGCCAGGAATGTTCCACAGTATGACATTAAACAGCTCTACCTTACATTTATTCAATTACAGATCATTTTATAGCTCAAAATATCTAGAAAAACAGGCATTCTGACTATGATTGGGGTTGCCTCTCCACAGATCTGACCTGTAACTTGGTCAGGTTTGGTCTCCATGAACATAGAAAGGTTTAATGCCATACTGCGAAATATTTCAGACAAAGCAATAACATCTCCATGGTGAAAAGCATTTGACGGACCCTCCACCAGAAAAGTAAAAAAGTTACACAATGCAGCTTTAACATTATTAGTATCAAAACTATACAAGAGATCACTTTTGTTGCTTCTTGCAGTATTTCTCATCCCTGCATGGACATTGGGAGGTAAAACTTTAGTACTGCGCGTGGGCAGGCCTGTCTGATTCGGATGTTATTTACAGTTTATGATTGACATTTCTGCTGATTTTATGTTATATGATATCTATGTCTCCTACACTTTGTTTCTGGAACTGTGCAACAAAAAAAGACTTAAAGTGGGTGGACAGATGGAACTCCTGACTGCTATATTATAAATAGTTTAAAGGTGCTGTACCAGATTTTTGCTGCCTTAAAAATGTGGAGAACAGGTCATATTACACGAAAGTGTACTACCTACCTTTTTTACCTTTAGTTCAGTAGAGATTGGCAATTCCAGGACTGAAATCATCCAAATGATTCTAGTGAAAGGGTATGGCGTTTAAATACACAGTGGAGCACTTCCTGTATTACCACATGACATCACAAGGTCGAACAGAGTGTTTACTATTTGAGAGAAGAACTCTAATATGCAGGGTTTGTGTGAATGAAACAAATCACAACTCCAGGGATGTTTGTGATGGAAACTAGATTATAACAGCTCAGAGCAGAGCATCGTTATTATTCACAGCACGGCACTGACTTTACAAGCACAACTCTCAGACAGCAGCGCGATGTTTTGCAGTCGTGGCAAGCTAACCAGGCACTTCCTGATTACCAGAAAGAGAAAACCCAGACAACAACACACATCAGACATATTTTGACCTCAAGAGCTGCTTATACATAATAACTGTACTGGGGCAAGAGTCTTTGTGCTCAAATACAAGGGGAAAATATCGGATATACGACCTTTATCGTTACTCCTCAGTAAGATTGTGAACCTTGAAACTATGAAAGGCTACGTCTAAATTGTTGTTAGCCTACTGAAACAATAATTCTACTGCCAGCCAAAGCTTAGATGAGTTTCGGAGTTTTATTACACTGACCTCCACTTGCATAACACCTTTATGTTTGAAAATGTGTATGCTTGTAGTTAGCAATTACCATAACTAACAGTCCAATACAGGCTGATGTGACTGCTGTGCGAGGTGAACGCTAATTCATTCAATCCACAAAGAGTTTGAGTGAAATTTGTCTTGATACAGTACCATAGATTGTATATATACATAGCTAACCCACTAGCCACTGTATTCCAAATGGGAAGTGAGCATGGGAGCGCTTCCAGCTTCATCGACTTGGCTCCAATTTGCTTTGTTTTGAAAAAAAGAGCCTTCTCTCTCTCTCTCTGTATCTGCTGCTGTCAGGCTCCTCATTTTGGTCTTACAATGTTTGTGTTATCCCACTGTACATGATCCTGCTGTTTTTATTTCGCTTTTTGTCTGTAAATCAATTATATTATTCCTAATGTAGAACTCGGCTCCAAATTCGCCTATTAACCACTAGCCTCAGTGAGCTTCATTTGACTGGATGACATCACACTCCCATAGTCCACTTCTTTATAAAGTCTATGTACAGTACAGATATATTGTATAAGCAGCTCTCAAAGTCAAAATAAGTCTGCTGTGTGTTGTCGGTATTTTATTGTCCAAGAATAAGCAAGTGTGCGGTTAGCATGCTAATTTTTGTTAACATTGCTCCGCTTTGGTCTCTGAAGGTTGTGAAAAGCACTCATTGTGGTGAATAATATATATATATATATATATATATTTTTAAGACAGCATAAATCAGGTAGCTACAGCGCCTTTAATTCTCTAAAACTTAACCAAGCCACATTGTCTTTGACCCCAAAAACAGTAAAGAAGACATTTGTTAGTTACTTCAAATCTGGCTGTATGGTTTACATTGCAACCGAACCGTTGTTCCATCAGCAGTGCCTTTGTTGCAAGACTGCTGCAGCTGGCTCAAGGAGATAACTACAAATATGAATGAAGCAGAATACGACTACAAGAATGTTTATAAATCGCAAACATCACTGAAACATTGGGCAGCACTCAGCCAAATCAAGTCCATGGCTCAGTGCCTAGTACCCTTGAGCTGTTTAAACCTGTGTTAAATACATTTCCTCTTAACGTATGGTACAGCTCTGCAGGGATATTTGTGATATAGAAAGGGCATTCTATAATTACTCTGCTTTATATTGACCTTAATTAAAAGATGCAGTTAATCTAAAGCTTCCAACACATACTACATCAGCACAATACATGGGTGCTGCTAAGTGCGTTCAGGCAGGGCATCTGATAGTAGGCTTTGGGGAGCTTACAGTGTACACCCAAAAATAATGGATGAAAATGGAAATGAGCAGTGTCTGGATGTCAGTCTTATTTCATTTACTGATGCTGCCAGCTGAAAAGTAGTGTGCCTAAACTACATAAGGCAAGCCCGAGGGAAAGATTTTGTTGTGATCATGAATAAAATACTGGGACTAAAGGAATCCAGTTATAACATTTAAGAGAGAAGCAGTTTTACTCAAGCTCTAAATAACAGCTAAAGTCAAAGCTGGTTCACTGAGTATAAGTTTATGTTTAAGCTAAATTTGGTACAAATAGGAGCAAATTTGGGATGGCATAGCAAGATGGATTCTCGCGATATTTCCGAGTTCACAAACTCACGAGAATCCATGTTGAAATGCTCCGTCTGTAAGGTTCAAATTCACCAAACCTCCTCAAAGGGCTTGTTCTGCTGTTGTGACGCTTCAACCAGTCAGATTCAAATATTCATCAGGACTTTCTGTGCTTTCAGTGATCTGCTTTACAACAGAAACTGCTTGTTTGACTTCCTGTTCAAAAGTACAGAACTTCTCTGCTGCTTGCTTCGATTCTTCATAGTAGCATTTCACTGGAGAAAGTAAGGGCATAATCCCTTTTGATGTTTTTTTATTTTTGAAAAAATGGCAATGCAACGTTGTTTTAACTCTACATGTACCACTCAGAGACTGAATCAAACTGACATAAGTACAAAGCTGTGGGCAGGGATATGTGACAGGTGCAAACGCCTCACATGCAGGATAATAAAAACATGCATGGATTAATGAAAACTTAAGAGTGAGGTAATAATGAGGAACACCAATATAACACAATTAGAAGGGCATGAAAGTAGATGTTTACATAATATTTGCCCTTTACAGCAGAAATAGCGTGCATAAACAAACGACCCTAAAGGGCTTTTCGTCTTGGTGCTCAACTCATAACATGTGTAATAGGCTAATCCTTCAACTAGACCAACATTCTGTCTCCACGCCTGAAGACCTCGTACTGCTCTACGGGTGACCCCTGCTGTATTGGTGACCACTGTTTCACCGAGCTGGATAGAATGCACTGATGACACTGAAGAATGGATCGAAAACAGTGGAGTATTTCTCTAACGCTTCACACAAAATCAGCCTCAAAGGGCATACCGCAGGTTTTCATGTTTGTCTAATTATGTTTGGTGGTGGAAAATATTTATCATAGCTTTACTTCAGTCGAAAGGCAGTTTGTGAAGAAAAGTTGAGAAAAAAAGATAATTAATAAAAGGAATTCTTTTTCTTTTTTCTATGTCATTAATACACAAAATCCTATCCAAAATATAGAGAGAATTTACGCACAAGGACCCCATATTTCTGTACAACACAAATAATAAAATAAATCTGTTGTGTAACTTTGACAAGCTTTGGCCCTTCTTTACAGTTGCTTGGTAAAAAAAAATTGAAAAAATCTAGAATACAATTATGTTTTTATGTTTTTATTTTTATTTTACCTTTATTTAACCAGGATAAAAAACTCATTGAGATTAAAAATCTCTTTTTCAAGAGTGTCCTGGCCAAGAGGCAGCATCAGCACAGGCACAAAACAATAACACAACATGTTCACATTTTCACACAAACCAAAGCATCATAAAACGAGTCCTATGTTCAGTGGTTTCAGATGCCGATAAATCACCAAAAATGCAACCACTAATTTCAGCCATCACTAAACAAGCAAATGATGCATTTAAGTGGAGGTATAATGCAAAATCGACTTTTCGGAGCTTTCTACCACGTTGCGATGCTGTTCTCTCACCAAGAATATGTCTGAAGAGGTTTTAATTGTCATCCATACATGTTTGAGTAATTTAGTGATCTCTTCTGGGCCCTATTCAAACCCTCCTTGTAGTAGCTGTAAGATTCTATCCAATGTTGAGCCCACAAGCCTGCACCACCCATGATCCCACAGGATATAAAAGAGTACTACAACCTGACAAACCTGAGGCGATGTGCAGTAGTTTCATTAGCAGTATGCACGTAGATTGTAATGTGATAGCGCTCTAAAGGGGGAGTGACTTAGCGTGGGGAGCAACGAGAGGGGAGACTCAGGGCATCAATGAAAGTGAAACTTACAAAACATGTTAATATGTTATTTTTTGTCAAACATTGCATTTTTAAAGGAATAAAAGGTAACATGGTTATTGTGTGTTAGCACTTAATACCCCATATTGAATAATATACCCCGTCTTTAAAGGTGCAGTGTGCAACTTTTCTGGTGGAGGGTCCGTCACCTGCTTGTTTCTATGGATATTTTAACAGCTCTACTTTGCAATTATTCAATTGCACGCCGTTTTATAGCTCAGAAATTCCTAGAAAAACAGGCATTCTGACTATGAGCGGGGTTGCCTCTCCACAGATCTGACTTGTAACTTATAGATAGAAGATAGAAAGGTTTAACACCATGCTGTGAACAGAAACAAAGCAATAACATCTCCATAAAGAGAAAAGCATTTGATGCATCCTCCACCAGAGAAGTTACACAATGCACCTTTAAAGTAGCATACCCTCTTTAATCCAGTTCTCAGTTTGAAGTTCCAGTGACATTTAAAGCCTTGACTCGCCGCCTTGTGATGAGTTAATAATGACATTGGCTGTTCCTAATAATATGTCCGAGAAATATATGCAAAAACTGTCAGCGCCATATTGTGTACACTTGATCATTTTCCAGAGAGAGAAGTTCAAATCGTGACCCTGTCCTTGTTTATCAGTGACAATCTTCTGACAGCCCTTTAATGTATACTTATTCAACTCTCTCTCCTCTGTGTACACACTCTTTCCCTCTTCCTCTACCCTTCTCTTTCCCCTCTCTCTCTCTTCTTTGGTCTTCTCTTTCTCTCGTTTGGTCCCAGCTCTCTCTCCTCCTTTTTTATTCCCAGTCATTCTGGTTGTATAATTTTGCATGGGGCTGCCGATCTTAACAGCAAATCAGTTCTGTGCGGACTATAAAGCTGCACTGTGTAACTTTTATGTCATCTGCTTGTCTCCATGGAGATGTTGTTCCTTTGTCTGGAATGTCTCAGAATGGCATTAAACATATCCATCTTGCATTTACTAAATAACATGGGTTTTTAGTGACTTAACAATATGCATTTTTACTGTGGGTGGGCTCGCCTCTCCACAAATCTGGCATGTAACTTGGACCTACGGTGTCAACTTCTGTCTCCGTAGAGGTAAAGAAGTGTAATGTCATACTGTGGAACATTCCAGGCAACATCTCCATGGACAGAAGCTGGTGACAGACCCTCCACCAAAAGAAAAACAGGCATTCTGACTGTGAGTGGGGTCGCCTCTCCACGGATCTGACCTGTAACCTCGTCTGGTTTGGTCTCCATGAAGAATAGAAAGGTTTAATGCCATACTGTGAAACATTCCAGACAAAGCAATAACATCTCCATGGAGACAAATATGTGAAAGAAAAGTTACACAATGCATCTTTAACTGAAAGTACCACCACCAAGAAAGCGTAGTTTAGAGGCATAAGTGGGCGGGACGGAATGAGAGTAGTACTGAAGTGGACTGAGGGAGTGTGACGTCACCCATAGCGTCACCCATAGCGTCACCCACAGTGTCACCCATAGCGTTGGGTTGCGACCAGTGTTAATTTTGACAAGGAATTTTAATTTAGTTTTAGTCTTAGTCTTTTGACTAAAATTACTTTTAATTTTAGTCTAGTTTTAGTCATCAGATTTGTTTTAGTTTTAGTCTAGTTTTAGTCGACTAAAATGAAAATAGATTTAGTCGACTAAAATTACAATAGATTTAGTCGACTAAAATTACAATAGATTTAGTCGACTAAAATTACAATAGATTTAGTCGACTAAAAGCTTTTCACACGTATCAATTTTTACCTTTTACATTGAACATAAAACTATACTTTCTTGAAATCGGGATATTAATATGCAAACATTTCACACTTTATATTTAAACACAACTGTTTTTATTGAAAATGTGTTTCAATGTTTAAATGGAAAAGCAGTAGCAAACAAAGCACAAAGACAGTATAAATTATTGCTGTCTGTCTTTATGACACCAGTGTAAACCACATCAATAACTGTCAAAATGATAATTCACAGCTAAATCCAAAATATATTTTAAAAAAAATTAAAGTGCAGGTGTCAAAGGCCCTTTTGCCCTATACAGTTTATTACTGCAGCTTATTAATGCATAACAAGTACTGTAACAATCTTTGAACTCTAAAACTCTAACTCTAACTCTTTTTCCCCTTGATTGATGCGCCACATGGTTTACACGTCGTCTTATTCTCTTTATCAAACGTGAAGTGAGACCACAGGTCAGACCGTCTTTTTCTCCCAATCCCAGTCGCCAGCATCTTCTCTTAGCACTTGTTGCTCCTCTGTCCTCCTCATGTTTCTCGGCGGGGCGCGTTAGCTTTTCGGCACCGCGCAACAACGCGCGCTGTGATTGGCTCTTTAGCGCAGCGGCTGCTCGTTCTTCTCTCTCTTCTCCTGAGGAGTCCTGACACTTATTCGTCACCATGGATCTATTATTCGTCACAGGTTATATTTTCGTTTCGTCTTTTATTTGTTGACGAAAATGTCCGTCTATTTCGTCATCGTTTTAGTCATTTAAAAGTAATTTTTATTTAGTTTTCGTCTCGTTTTCGTCCGCAAAAAACCTTCGTCATAGTTTTCGTCAACGAAATTAACACTGGTTGCAACCAAATGAAGCCCATCGAGGCCAGCAGTTATAACAGTTATAGTTCCATATTTGGAATTCTGAGTACACGTATCATAGCAACCAAAGAGCCTATCAGCAAAGTTGTTGTAGGTACACACCCATTCGCTCCGGCCCCGCTTAGCAACAAGATAGCTGTCAATCAAACCTGTTGTAAACGCAAGCAGGAGCGGTGTCTGTTATCTTGATTTACGGAAAAATAAAAAATATAAACTAAAAGCAAAATAAAAAAAAGAAAAAAAGAAAAGGATCATGTTAACACGAATATTTTAAGGCCAGAATGAGGAGCCTGACAGCAGCAGTTACAGAGAAAGGGACCACCATTTTTCAAAAGAACTGAATCGGAACAAGACCTCGAAAGAATCACTTCTATTTGTAATGTAGCGGCAAGCGTGCCAGCTATGTCCATTCATATATACAGTCTATGCTTCCTCTATTTATCTCCTCACCCTTCTGTCTCACTTCCTTTACCCAGCTCCCTCTTCCTTTCACCCCTTTATCTCTCCGTCGTCGCTCTGACTGCTTTTTTTTTTTTATAAATGGACATCGCTAACGTGCTAGCCGCTGCATTACAAATAGGAAGCGAACATGGGCACGTAGTGGCTTCTTCGAGATCTGATTCCAATTGACTTCTATTGAAAAATGGTTTCCCCTTGCTCTGTAACTGCGGCTGTCAGACTTGTCATTCTAACCTTAAAATATTCGTATTAACCCGCTCTAGTTTTTTTTTTTCCTTCACTATTCTCTCTCTCTGTTCTCTCTTTTCTCTCCTTCTCTATGTTTCCTTCTCACTCTCCTCTCTCTGCTTCCTTTCTTCTTGCTCCCCTCGCTCTGTTTCCTTCTTACTCATCTCTCTCTCACCTCTCTTCTCTGCCCCTCTATCTTTTCTTCTTACTCTCCTCTCTCTCTCTCTCTCACCCTCTAGCTCTCCTTTCTTCTCACCCCCCCTCCATCTTTTCTTTGAACTCTTCTCTCTCTCTTTCTCTCTGTCTCTCTCTCACCCTCTCCTGTATTCCAGCTCCTCTCTCTCTCTCATCCTGTCTCTCTCTCCTTTTTTTATTTTTAGCCCCTCTCTCTATATATCTTTCCTTCAAACGCTCCTCTCTTTCGCTCTCTCCATCCTTGCTTCTCATCAACCTCTCTATCTTTCCTTCTCACTCTCCTCGCTCTCTCTCTGCATTCTTCTTGCTTCCCTCTATCTTTCTTTCCCACTCCCCTTGCTCTCTCTCTCTCTCCATTCTTCTTGCCTCACTCTATATTTCCTTCTCACTCTTTTCGCTCTCTCCCTCATTTCTTCTCGCCTCCTCACAATCTTTTCTACAAACTATCCTCTCTCTTAGCACCTCTCTCTCCTGTCCTCCACCTCCTCTCTCTCTCATCCTCTCCCTCTCCTTTCTTTATTTTTAGCTCCTCTCTCTATATCTTTCCTTCAAACTCTCCATCCTTGCTTCTCACCCCCACTCACCTTCCCTCTCTCCTTTCTTCTCGCCAACCTCTCTATCATTCCTTCTCACTCTCCTCACTCTCCTCACTCTCTGTTTTTCTTGCCTCACTCTGTTTCCTTCTCGCTCTCGTCTCTCTCTCTGCCTCATTTCTTCTCACCTCCTCATAATCTTTTCTTCGAACTATCTTTTCTCTCACCACCTCTCTCTCCTTTCTTGTAGCCCCTCTCTCTGTCTCTCTCTCCTTTTTTCTAGCCCCTCTCTCTCTCATCCTCTCTCACTCTCCTATCTTCTCAACCTCCTCTCTTTATTTCCTTCTCACTCTCTTCTCTCTCTTTCACCCTCTCACTCTCCTTTCTTCTCGTCCCCCTGTCTAGCTTTCCTTTGAACTCCCCTCTCTCACCCTCTTTATATTTCCTTCTCATTCTCCTCTCTCACCCTCTCCTTTCTTCTCGTCCCCTTCCGATCTTTTCTTCTTACTCTCTTCTCTTTCTCACCCTATAACTCTGTTTTCTTCTCACCCCTTCCCTTATCTTTTCTTCTTACTCTCATCTCTCTCTTACCCCCACTCCCTATACTTCCTTCTTATACGCCCTCTCCCTCTCCTTTCTTCTTTATCTTTCCTTCTCACTCCCCTCTCCTCTCCCTCTTTCTTCTCTCCTCCTTATCTCCCTCTCTCACACACACATTAGCAGGTGCCTGGCGTGGAGTGGGCGACTGGTGCAGAGCCTTCGAAACACATCCAGCTTTGACTCTGGTGTTGGTGAAGAATTGGACAGAGAGACAGTCCATTTGTCCAAGCTGTCGTCTGTGTCACGGACATGAATGATTATGAATGGTCCACTTTCTGCCGTCTTCAGACCCGACAGACTGCACTAAAGCTGCTGTAGATGACGCCTATGGGGCAGTAATCGCTCGCTAATGCCTGCTTCTGTTGACGGGCCAGACCTGTCATTACAGCGCATCTGTTGTATGCCTATTTTTAACTTGGCTTTGTATTTACATATAGCGGAACATTGAGGGTGCACTATGGAACTTTTCTGGCCACTTGTTTCCGTGGAGATGTTATTGCTTTACCTGCAGTGTTCCAAAGTATAAAGTATGGCAATAAAATGATCCGTCTACAATGGGATTAGCGGGAGACTAAACCAAGCAAATTTACAGGTGAGATCTGTGAAGAGGCAACCCCACTCACAGCTAGAAAGTAAGTTTTAAAAGGTATTTTTGAGCAATAAAAATACTCAAAATTGAATAAATGCATCTTCTATAAGTTTAATACCATATTGTGGAACATTACAGGCAAAGCAATAGCATCTCTATAGTGGTGGACCCCAACCCGAAAAATAATGCAGTGCACCTTTTTCTGATCTATGTTATAATGTTGTTTCCTTGTCACACACGTACCCAGAGTTGTGTTTTATTTCCTTCACACATGTTTAATACAGTACACAAATCCTGCATATTTAGGCTGAGTTTTTCTCTCAAAACTGAAAACGCTTGTGATGCACCTTCTAGTGCCATGTGGTAATACAGGAAGTGCTCCATTGGGTTTGTACTCCATACACCTTCACTATAATCATTTGGATCATTTCAGCTCTGGAGTTGTCGCTCTCTACTGAACTAAAGATAAAAGCATTTAACTTGAAAACGACCACTTTTTGGCATCACAAGGTGGAACAACATTTTGAGTTTTAGAGCTGTATTAAACTATATGTTAAACTAGACCTATTTAACTAATGCAATAAAGAGGTGGTGTTACACTTCTATGGGGTATTAACTGTTAACACATAACATATTTAGATCACCATGATACCGTTTATTGTTTTGAAAACGCTATATTTTAAATATTAACATGTTTTTGACGCTCTCAGAGAGCTATCACATCACAATCGAAACTACTGCACATCGCATCAGGTTTGTGAAGTTGTGGCGCATTGTTTTGTATCACGCTTTCGTATTTTTCTGGAATTTGCCGTGTGGAAGCATGGATGACGTAAGCTTGTGGGCTGAGTCTTGGACAGAATCACACCAGGAGAGATCACTAAATTACTCAAACATTCATGGCTGACATATAAAACTTCTTTGGTTGAGGGTTCAAAAAGTCAATATTGAAAATACTAGTACCGTCTCTTTGAAGCTGGGATACCCAACCTTGTTTTTAATAAATTAGGATTTTATTTTTTTCATCAAGTATATTATAAAAGCAACAGCAACTGTCTGCAGCTAAAAATAAATTATTTTAGCTGTAAGGAGTACTAGGATTGACTGTCTGCCTCTGTTCCACTTAACCATGAAATGGTTGGCTGTGAATATTAATGACAGTTTGAAATCATCTCTAAATCATAACCATAAATTGCAGAAGACGAAGCAGTACTACTTATTCCACAGTTTAAGAAACATTGATTGGCTGTTTTAGGCCCAGGCCCAACTGATATTTCCTTTTCGGGTTATATGTGTGCAGCCTTTGAGAAGCACTATAGTACACAATATACATTAGTGCTTTGAGAAGCACTATAGTACACAATATACATTTTGCTGTTTCATCTTTGTACATCGCTGTGGTTTCTGAAAGCCAATGAGATAAGGACCACAAGCCAATTAAAACCATTTGAGCATCTGTTGCAAAAGCCACTGCATTTGTTTCCATGGAAGCCACACTTGATATCTTTCTTGTGGGCTCCGGGGAACAGAACAGAGGGTTAGGTAGCACTTTGAGGTATATGAACCGTACTAGATTTCTCCATTTTACACTACACATTTGGTTCATATGGCGGCCAACACTAATAGAATTGTAAGAAACAGGAGTTGACTGACACATGGACTCATATAGCTGTCCTCCCTGTACAGTGCCGGGATCATGACCCCCAGATGAACTGCTCTCAATTGCAACAGGCCATTCTGCTCCGACTGGTCCTCGCTCCCCCACAGGTGCTCATCTCCAGACTTATGCCATCATCATCAAACTGTCTGCAGCAAATAGAAGACATCTTTCAGGTCAGATGTATCGATCTGCAGCCAAACAGCCGAATAGCACCAGGAAAAGCGGGACTCACCCTGTTCTGGAGGAGTCCATTTTTTAACTGTTCTTGATAGAGGACTCCAAGGCCAGATTTTTTATTTACTCAATTTAGACATAAAAGATGGTTTAAAAACTTGAATGAATTTTTGTGGTATTTGTGAGTGAATCCATCTTGACAGGCTCCTGCTGGTGGACCCTGGCCAGTGGACTGGACACTGGACCAATCACAGAGCAGGTTTGGTGGAAGCCAAAACCAAAGCCATCCAAAACAAATGGCAACAGATGTTTTTTTTTTTCTCTTTTTCACCAAAAGTGAAATCAGAAATTAAATCGGACTAAAGCTAGAGGCAAATCTCCAAAAACTGTCTACCACAAAGCTACAAAAAGTAAACAGAAGGAGAAAGGTGGACCAAACCAAGGACTTTACAAAACAGCCTAGAAACTCACCGTCCAGTGACACTTGGCATTTCGTATGTGGCATCAAGTCTACAAAGCAGTTCAAAATTATGAAAATATTGAAGGAAATTAAGAATTTGTCATTTACTACATTTGCACGACAACAAACCCAAATATCATTAAAACCAAAATGATTTATTGGACCAAATTAAATAGCTTTCATGTCTACAGCACAACCTGCCTCATTTTACTCTATAATTGAGCTTTGAGACAGACATTTGAATTCACCTGAGTGTTCATAAATGTTCATTATGTGAAGTGACTTGGACTGTACGAGGTAATGACCCCATCTGGACCACACTTTTAGGTCACTGGCTGTGATTGGCTGACAGTGACGGACAGGTGACAGGAGGGAGGACAGAGGAGGAAACATAATCTTGGGCTTGAATTTATGCTTCAGCTCAATTATCTGCGATTTAATAAGGCTGCCCTTTTCTCCGCTCCGGTGATTGCCATATGAGGGCTGTAATTAGTTCCGGCCACAGGCTATTGGTGTATAGATAATAGAGGACAGCTTTCTGGACAATTCTGTCGATTTTTTCGGTTAAATTAGTAGTGGGCGAAATTTGACTGGATCCTGATATGATTCTATATTAATAATACATGCTAATTTTTACATACAAGTCACTTTAAAAGGGCCTGTATTATGCTATTTTCTGATCTGTTATAATGTTTTTTCCTCATCACATCCAGACCTGGAGTTGTGTTTTGTTTTATTCACACATGATGTGATAGGACCTTTAACCTGCTTCCTATTCTTGTCCATATGCTGCACTGTTTATAGCCACAATCAGGGGCACATATTGTGCAGTTTTGTAGCCTTATCACTTTACTCTGCTGACACGATGTTATGTATGTGCATAGTATAATGTACGAGATCTTGATCTTGATTGTATTTTCCTGTTGTTCTTGACCTTTATGTTGCAACACTGTAATTTACCCATTGTGGGACACATAAAGGTTTATCTAATCTCATCTTATGCACACTAGAAGCTGATTATTATCTGATTTTTGGACCTTTTAAGGACACATGCTTTTTTTTTTTTTTTTTTTTTTCATTTTGGCAACTACCTCATCTCATTTCCTTGTCCATACTTCCTCCACATAAACAGAGTATCTCAAATAATTAATAAGATCTCGATTTTGACCCCAATAATCTTTATAGTTTGCCAGAAATCCAGAATACACTCTTCTCCATTACTTTCTGGTCACCGGTGCATTATGCTGGCAACGTAAAAATGACTTTGTCTGGAATGTTTCACAGTATGGTATTAAACCTTTCTATTTTTATGGAGACCAAACCAGACCAAGTTACAGATCAGAATGCCTGTTTTTCTAGGTATTTTTGAGCTATAAAACCACCTGGTTGGTGGAGCTGTTTAATGTCATACTGTGGAACATTCCAGTTGAAGCAATGACACAACCATAGAAACAAGCAGGTGACGGACCCTCCACCAGAAAAGAAGCACAATGCACCTTTAAATTATTCATTTATTTTGATTATATTTCAAATTTTTGCTATACGGTCTATCTCTCATGCGTATTAAAATGAAAAGAACACAGTATGGAGAGGCACCAGCCATACTGCTGCTATGGGGTCATTGTTTAGCACGTCTTTAGCTCTTCGCTCCCCGCTCCGATGTCAGGGGAGCACTGGAGGCTGATCAGCTGTCTGCAGTCACAGTCTGCTCCTGTCACATGTGAGCTGTCACCTGTCTGCTGCCCTCCAAACATCACACACAGCCCAGCCATGTGCTCTGACACTCATGTACAATAGCAACTCTTTTAAAGGTCCTACATGACACCAAACTGACTCTTGTGAGCTTTAAGCCATGTTATAATGCTGTTACTTCATCAAAAACTTTCCTGGATGTGTGTTTTGGACATTTTGGACTAATGGAATAATGAAACAAGTGTGAATTAACCAAAATAAAGTATGTATTTGGGGACAAAAATATGACAAGATTAAAATCTCAAAAGTGGTTATACGTGTCCTTTAAAGTTCAGTAACTTCATCTTCAGCTTGGGTTTGAAATTCCTGGACTAGGCCTACTTTACTCCTGCATTGCACAAGCTCTCAGCCTGAACTTCTGAACTTCTTCCAAACTTACTTACTAAAAACAGCTGCAAAAACAAATGAGTCTGTAATGGAATCGGCATAATGATGAAACAAAACACCATTTTCACAGAACAATCGATTTTGATGCTTTTTACAGACCTCGCGCTGATTATTTTGTGTCGGTATTGGTCCGATCATTATGAAATAAACTGGGACAGACTATAAAGTGTTTTCTGTCTGAATATTTGCACTACAAGTCAATGTGGGGGAGTCATTTTAACTACTGCTGCTCTAAAATATGTAACTTAACCCTTGACTTTGCAACCTAGGTCGGGGAAATAAACACTGTGGAATCGCTTTACTTGTTGGCGCAGTCTCAGAGCTATTTGATCTCACAAATCCTCATCCCATCCCCGTCGATATGGTGATCTGTGTGGGCGCTTCATCTTTGGCCTCCGCCCGCACCACAAAACGGTCCTATGATGGTTCATTTGCTCCAAATATTAATGGTTTTATCATCATTATTATTTTTTTTTATGTTGTTCTGCAAGTCAAGAGTTAAAGCCCAAAGGAAGCCAGCAGATCAAGTACAAGATTTAAAGGTAAGATAATGTTGGCTAATGCTAGTGGTAAGATACACTACCAGTCAAAGTTTGGACACACTTACTCATTCAATGTTTTGTTTTTGTTTTTTTCTTCTTCTTCTTCTTCTTCATGATTACTGTGTTCTCCATTTGATATACATACAAAAGACATCAAATATATGGTGCTACATGTATGGAATTTAAGTGCAAGTGAAAAACTATATAAATTTCAAATTCTTCAAAGTGTAACACAGAACAAGAAAACAAACAACAGAGAATAAAAATAACTCTTAACTTTTTTTTTTTTTTGTTTTTTTTTTACATTAAACTCTTCAAAGGGTCCAACCTTTGTTTTGTCGACAACGCTGCAAACCCTTGACCTTCTCTCAGTGAGCTTTTTGATCAAGGCTCCTGAAATGGTTTTCACTTCACAGGAGTGTTTTGTCAGGGTCAAGAAATGCCAAGTGTTCAAAACAATAATCAAAGCAAAGGGGGTGGCCAATTTCCAAAAATTCTAAAACAGGTTCTGAGTTATTTTGAGGTTATTTTTTTTTTCTACTGCAGGTATTCACTAAATTCTAAAGCAGTGGTTCCCAAACTTTTTTAGCCCCATACCCCCTGAAACTTTTGACGTTCAGTTGTGTAACGTCTCTATCCACTTTTGACATAAAACATCACTGGTTGAGTGTTTAGAATCCCCGGCTAGCAGTACGATTCCAACTCTCACACAGCTCCCGTTGTTGTGTCCTTGGGCAAGGCTTAACCCACCTCGCCGTCAGTGTCTGCGTACCCTGGTGTGAGTGTGTGTGTGAATGGGTGAGTGTTTTCCTTGATGTAAAGCGCTTTGAGTGCCTTGAAGGTGGAAAAGCGCTGTATAAAAATGTGGCCACTGACCATTTACCATCTAAATAATCATGAAAAAAAAAAAAAAAATCCAAACTTTTGCTACTGTTGAGAGTAGCATGAAGTGTGTGTCCCTTTGATGATTTTGCGTGCGCAGCTAATGGAGACGAGTTGAATGGGGTTAGTGCGTCATGTTCTCATAGGTTTTGTAAAGCAGTGCCTGATCAATGGAACATGTCCTCACACCAAAGCCCTTGGAGCATGTTTTGTTTTTTAATGGATCAGAGAGAAATTGTAAATGAAAGTGTCTATGAATGGCATGCCAAAAAAGGAACGCTTATATCACTGTATATAATGTACGCATTTGCTCCACTTTGCTTTGTGTATTGCATAAAATGTAACTAAAGTTCATTTGTTTCATGTTTATTACAAGGATACAATGCAGTAAAGCAGAGTTTCTGAACCAGAGGAGCCTGGGTTGTCAAAAATATAGAAAATCAGATACTAATCGGCACTCAAACTTGTATCGAAACTAGATCAAAGTGGAGCAGGTATTGTATCAATATTAAAAAAGGGGAATATATATGTTGAAAATTACATTCTATTGTATAAAGAAAGTTTTATTAGTATTGTAATATTAGTATTGTGACAACACTTCTAAGGGTACACAAGCACTTTGAAGTGTGTACTTCCATAATTTATTTCAAAGACTATCATTGGGAATTACTGAAGATCCAAATGCACAGAGGTAAAATTGTCAATTTAAAAAAAAAAAAAAAAAAAAAAAAAAAGACCATCTACTTACATTAACTTCATTTACTTGAATAAATGTGAGGTAGAGCTGTTTAATGTCATACTGTGGAACATTCCAGGTAGAGCAATGACATTCATAAAAACAAGCAGGTGACGGACCCCCAACCAAAAAAGTTGCACAACGCGTCTTTAAAATGAATGAATTATTTAGCAAATTGTATGTGCTACATTTTTTATTAAAAAACATGAAAAACAACTGCTTAATTTTTACAGTTTGCAGTGGTGGTTATTTCTTTTTTCCCTTAAGGATTCTGAGCATCCGTATTATTCACTACAATGAGTTTATAAGCACTTTTCAGAACATTTAGGGAATTTGTAACTGAAAATTTAGCAACAACTAGCATGATAACATGGACTTAGTGATTATAAAACAATAAAATGTTTTATAATTAGACACAGGCAGTACACAGCAGACTTATTTTGACCTCAAGAGCTGCTTATACAGTATATCTGTGCTGGGGCAAGACAAATATTGCTCAAATACATGGAAAAAAAATCAGTTAGAGGCCCTTGAAATGAGCCCTTAATTTGAGGCTCCAAAGACTTGGGGTTACAAGATCGCAAAGGAAAGGAACTGATGCTATAAAGGACTGAAAGTACATTTCCCCACACACATCCTGTAATGAGAACAACATACCCTCACAGGTACTTCATAATTGTATTTTGGCTTCCAAATCGAGACCTCTGATTGTCTGCAGCCTCAGTCATGATGTTGGTGCTTGCACAGACTTGAGGCTGTGCTGGAGTTGATGTATTAACATATAATTGTGTAGTTCGCTGTGTCCATGATGCTCCCCGAGGGGATTGTGCCCTGGACACAGGCTGAGCAGCTGTGTGGAATGTTAAATAGCCCACACTACATGAGACACTAAGAGGAGCCAGTGGAGCAGGGAGCACACAGCTACATTTACCACAGCACCATAAAGAAGGACTTTGTCATAGCACAGTGTTCATTTCTGTAACTGGTACTACTTAAATCTACAACATGCAAATGGTTTGAAAAGTACATGTGCAGTAATGTTAGAGCAGTGCCACAATGACAAAAACGAAGGATGGTGGTTTGTATTTCTATTGTGTCCTCTGCAGTTCACTCTTTGTCTGGTTTGTGGTGGGTGATAAGTAAAGGCATCTTGAGTGTGACCCAGGGCAGCTGCTGCTGCACCTTAAACTTACCACCACCAAATGTGAGGTTAATGAGCACATCACAAGACTTTCAAAAATATGAACTTTATTTTGTTTTTTGTATTAGCAATTAAATATGTTTTGCTTTTATATTGTAGAATAATTATTAATATGTTAATACTTTCACTTGGAATCTTTTCATCCCCTATTAATGTTTCAAGAAACAATTTTAAAAAGTCACACTACATGACACACTGAGCACATACACACTAACCTGGCTCACTACAGATTGATATAAGTGATACTCTGAATTGAGTTCTACACATAATCTGGAATGGCCCTCACTGAAAGTGATCAGGAAAGCGTATAACGTCATGACAAATATTTGAATCTGATCTGTTGAAGCCTCATGACAGCGGAACAAGCCGGAAAATCAAACTTTTGTTAAATCCAGATGAGAGAAAAGGACGGGCATCCTCCCTGTCCACAAATACACAAAGCTCTTACCTTCTGCAAGTTTTTCACAAACACAATAGTTCGTATTGATGCTAAAGCTTGATCTAAAGCTGAAGTACGTCTGTTGGCGTTGCCATGTTTGTTCTGGTTTGTTTGGGCCCTTTGGCTTCCACTCAAACCTCAATGCTGTGACCTGTGGTGCCCTATCGCACCAGCAGGAGCACGCCAAGATGGATTCTCATGAGTTTGTGAACTCACAAATATTGCAAGAATCCATCTTGCTGTTCAGTATAATCAAAGTCAGCTATCCTCAGAATAAATACAGTTAAAAGTACCATAACACATAATAATCCGTCCTTGTGCTCAAAATTAAATGCAGGACTAGCTCTGTATCCACCTGAGGATACCTTTCCTGAACCCATAGCTAATGTTTCAAGACAGGTTCAACCAACACCACCCTCCATGGACACAAAACGCTATTGTCAGCACATAAGAAGTGTTCAATGTAAGCTAATTATAACCACCCATATGGAAAGCAGCAGAGTGTACAAAGGGCATTCCTATTAAATGATGTGCAATACGACCCTGTATACTAACTGTACGCAACAGCATGTTTTTGTCTTATTATCTTTGGGCTATAAATCACCTTTGTCCACTAGGGACTAGCAGTAGCCACTAGCCCAATTTGTGCCTCTGTACTTCAGCCTCTCTCTGCCTATTTGAGGTGACATGGGCTTCTGAAAACTCCCCTGCTCCAGCGATGAAAAGGAGGAGGAGAGGGAGTTAGGACTGTCAACTATACTAGTCAACGAGTATCGAAATTAGATACTCATTTGAGCAGGTATCGATACTAAAAAGTTGAACCTTTCCTGAATAGCTTTAGAATGATCTTATCAGAGCCATAAGAGCACACAGACACATAGTATACGCCCATGGACCACTATGGAACCTACCTGAGGGATTACACACATATAAGACACATGGTAATATAAAAGAAAGTACTATTCACATTCTGTTGTGTCAATAAAGAATGTTTTAAGTATCACTGTGGTATCAGAAGCTGTATTGAATATCGTGTATTGTGAAAACTCTAGAGGGAGTGCAGATTAGAGAAAGAAGGTTAACTCAAGAGAAGCGGCCAGGGAGTTTATGGAAATCATTTTAAAGTCTAAAATAGCATTTACAATATTAGGTTTACCATATTGCTGCACACTTGTTTATGCATTGTAAACATAATGAAAATGTGTTCTTGGTTACCGTCTGCATTAAGAAAATTGAGTTTAGGGACTATGCTTACAATATAGTGTAAAGATTATGGACAAAGCTTGTTCTGACCTGATTTCTGGCCATAAGGCTGCATTCACATTCATGCTGGTCTGGATCTAATTTAATCCCAGAATTTAAATCTTTTCTATGTATTTGAGTGAAATTTGTCCCAGTACAGATATATTGTATAATAATAAATGGCAAATGGTCATATTTTTATAGCGCTTTTCCACCTTCACGGCACTCAAAGCATTTTACATCAAAGAACCGCTCACCCATTCACACTCACATTCATACTCTAGTGTACACAGCACTGGGGGTGAGGTGGGTTAAGTGTTTGGCCCCAAAACACACGACGGCATTCATCTGTGGGAGCTGGAATTGCACCGACGACCTGTAAGCCAGTGGATCTGTCCGCTCAACCAATGACGTTTATGTAGAAAGTGGGATTCGAACCCCCAACCCTCATATCAGTGGACAAACACTGAGCTACTGTCGCCTATGAGGTCTTGAGGTCAAAGTAAGTCAGCTGTGAACTATCTGCAGCTAAGTATTTTATTGTCTGAGGATCAGGAAGTGCACTTTTTTGCATGCTAGTTGTCTCTGAAAGATGTGAAAAGTGCTTATAAACTCATTGAGGTGAATAAATAGGATGCTCCGAATGTATAAGTTAAGTGTAGCTTTGGACCAATGGAAACTGCTTAAAATGAATGAGTTCAGTTTTCATGTTTTTAATATAGTAGCAACAAGTAATCTATCCATCTCTCCATAAATCTATCCATCTATCCATCCATCCAACCATCCATTTTCTTCCGCTTATCCAGGGCCGGGCAACAGTCTAAGCAGGGACTCCCAGACTTCCATCATCCCAGACAAAAATCATCTGAGTGTGCTATGCATTTTTTCACTTTTAAGTTGCATTTGCACCACTACAAGAACTTTGGTGCACATTTTCCGATTCATTTAATACAATACACATCAGGCACAGAGCCAGCCA
Organism: Taenioides sp. WSHXM2023; assembly: GCA_029959045.1. Taxonomy (NCBI): domain Eukaryota; kingdom Metazoa; phylum Chordata; class Actinopteri; order Gobiiformes; family Gobiidae; genus Taenioides; species Taenioides sp. WSHXM2023. The sequence goes on from CM057091.1 coordinate 29,811,343, forward strand.
GGAAAGTGTGAATCATTTTTGCCGAGGGACAAATGGCCAATACATTATCAACTATTAGAACGTTATGTCACCGCTGAAAAGGTGCTAATTTGATGTGCATATTTTAAACCTTATATGTAACGCAATTAACAGCTTTGAAATGTTTTGCCTATATGTTAGCGTGCATAATTATTACATGTAAGACTGCTCATTTCAATAAAACATAGTTAACATCATTATTATGTAAGATTTCTGTTTTATCAAATCAATGCAAAAATTATTTCTGTGCGAGAGGTATTCCGTTTAAAAGCGCAGCACTATTTCCTCTATTTTTGTACTTTTCATCACCTTTTTCCACAAACTGCCACAAAAGCAAGTTTTAATTAGAAAAACATGAAAATCTGTCATATGCGCCCAAATAATTACTGGATGTATTAACGCAAAACTGAAAAACAATGAAAATATAAAATCTGTCACCTGCTTGTCTCTATGGAGATGTTAATTATTTGTGTAAATGTTCCACACTATGGCATTTAACTTATCTATCTTCATGCAAACAAGCAGGCAGGCACGTCCCATTGGGGGTCAAGCCCCAGGGAAGACCCAGGACACTCTGGAGGGACTATGTGTCTGGGCTGGCCTGGGAACACCTTGGTATCCGCCGGAAAGAGCTGGAGGAAGTGTGTGTGGAAAGGGAAGTCCAAGCTCAGTGTGCTGCCTCTGACCCAGCCCTGGATAAGGCAGAAGAAAATGGATGGATGGATTTTTTAGGTATAATTGGAGAAAAAAAAAAAAAAAAAAAAAAAAAAGCAAAATCGCTAACTTTTAACTTTCTATACCATGCAAGCTTTAACCCATGTTAGAGTGTTGTTACCTCATGAAAAACATACCTGGAGTTGTGTTTTGTTTTCGTTCACACAAGTCTGAGTAATGTCTATTTCTTCAAAGCTCAAAATGCACTGCTCCACCTTGTGATGTCATGAAGAGGTAGTTTTCAAGTTAACGCTACCTTTTACCTTTTGTTCAGTAGAGTTTGGGTTCCAGGGTTGTAGTTAACCAAATGATTCCAGTGAAGATGTATGGAATTTAAAAACACAGTGGAGCACTTCCTGTATCATCACATGACATCACAAGGAGGAACAGAGCGTTTTCTGTTTAAGAGAAGAACTCAGCCTAAATATGCAGGATTTGTGTGTTAAACATGTGTGAATGAAACAAAACACAACTATGTATGTTTTTGATGAGGAATCAGCATTAAAATATAGATTGGAAAATAGTGTAATATGGGCCCTTTAATGCCATACTGTGAAACATTCCAGACAAAGCATCTTGGAGACAAAGAAGTGCCGGAATAACATAGTGCACTACTTTAGTTTGACCCCTAACAGTCATTTTGAATTTACATTTCCACACTTGAGTGGAGCTGAGGATCATCCAGGTGAGAATGAGCAGTGTGTTTGTCCCACAGGACTTGATAGAGCCTGGGTCGATACCGGCAGCACTAGAGGCTTTTAGCTCTGCTCCAGCCAGCGGAGGGGCCCAGCGGAGGGACCCAGTGGAAGGCCCAGCGGAGGGGATTGGTGGAGGGGGCTGTCATTTGCTTGGCTGCAGAGGAGATGTTACAGAGACCTCAGGATTTCCGTTGGCTAATGAATGTGGCTGATTGTACAATTAAAAGGAAATGCAAAAGGAAGAATTTTATGTAGTGAGTATTGATTTTAAAAGTGATTTTAAAGGAGGGATGTTAAGCACAATTAGTTACTTACAGTTTCATTTTGATTGATTGATGGATGTTTGAGTAATCCTGTATTGTCCTGAACGTGAGGCTTGAGTGCTCAGAAAATTCCTGTTTTCTCCAACCACATCTATGTACTATACACTGCAGCAGAGCAGTCTATAGACGTGGACTAAGGGAGTGTGACGGCACCCAAAGCATTCAGCTCCGGTCAAATAAAGCTCACGAGGCTAGCAGTTATAGGAGCGAATTCCGACTGCTTGTATCATACCAGCCAAGGAGCCAATCAGCAAGGTCAAAAGTACTCGCGCCATCTCACCCACACTGCTGAAAGTGAATCGGAGCCAGAGTCAATAGAGTCGAATCGCGTGCGTGCTCTCTTCCTATTTGGAATGCGGACTAGCTATGTCCATTTGTATCTCCAGTCTATGGGCTGTTCTAAATTCTGACTCCAGGTCATACATCTAGGATTCTAAAATGTCACACAGCCACTTTACAAAATATAAGTTGCTACAGTGAAATGCCACTATTAAGAGGCTGGGCTTATCAGTTCTGCATCTTTGAACAGGAAGTTAATAGTCCCATATTTATTATTAAGCTGTTTTTGTTTACATGGAACAAAATGCAAAATGATGATCTACTTAATGTTGTAGTTCAAGTACTTTAAAAACAACAACATGTCCCATTTAGGATTTTATATAGTGCATTATTTAGGCTTTTTGAGTTGCAAATAATATATGAATCTACGCCCTGATTTCTGAGCATATACATCTCAGTTAGCAGTAGATTTGAACTTCTACAGTCAACTTTAGTAGCGAAGTAGTAGTACAATAGCACAAAATATATGTATAAGTACAAAAACGCTGCTGAATTCAGAGTTAGTTTGGGGCACTGAAATGTTGAGAATAAGTCTGACAAAGCCCTTACTGAAACCAGCTGATGATGTCGCGAAGTAAAACTGAACAATTGTCTTTAGCTCTGGAAACAAAATATGCATTATTCAAACATGGTTAAACTAAAACACAAAGACCTTTCCTAAGACCTGCAAAGTGGCTGGGGTGTTTTGCTCAAGGACACAAAGACAACATGAAATGCAGCAGAATTTAACTACCTCTCTACCCAATATGCACAGGCTTGTATCTGCCCCAACTACACAACCACACAAAAAATCTAAATCAACATCCCATAATTACACAAATGTTGAAAATTACTGAGATGAAAATCGACTTTATATATCGGACTGTATAGTTCAGAATAAGTCTGACGAAGCCCTTCCTGAAACTGGTGAAACTGAACAATCACCTTTAGCTCTGGAACCAAAATGTGCATCACTCAAACACAGAACAAAAAGACCTTTCCTAAGACCTGAGGTGTTTTGCGCAAGGACACAAAAACAACATGAACTGCTGCTGAATTCGATTACCACTTCGCCATCTTTGAACCCTTTTCTACCCAATATGCATTAGCTCTGGAACCAAAATATGCATTTTTCAAACATGGTTAAACTAAAACTAAAACACAAAAACCTTTCCTAAGACCTGCCAAGTGGCTGAGGTGTTTTGCTCAAGGACACAAAAACAACACGCAATGCAGCAGAATTTAACTCTGCCACATTAGAACCCTCTGTAGCCAGGCTTGTATCAGCCCCAACAGCATAACCACACAAAAATCTACATCCCATAATACCCCAAATTATGCAAATGTTGAAAATTTGTGAGATGCAAATTGGGTTTCTATATTAGACGTGGGAGGCTGCAAACGATTTAATAAGTTGGACAATATTGAAACACTTGTATGAGTTTATGGTTATTTCCTTCTCGCCGTCTTCAAAACAAAAACAGCGAGAGAAGATTGGGTTTAAAATTCAGACAAAGAAATTCACCCCGAACCTACACGACCCTCCTCCCCATCACGGCCCTGCCTGTTTGAGCATTCTGAAGGTACTCTATGGAGGACGCTAGCGCCATACTAACTGCAAAGAGCTCAACCTCAACGGGCGAGATGTTCTGATGGTGACCCCAGGTAGGATCAGTGTGAACAAAAAAGCTGCTTCAGGAGTTTCAAAGGGGAAGTGTTTTTTTAAATGGACGGATTGTGGCGCAAACACTCAAAATCCTTCGAAAACTGATGCAGAAAAAGGGGTTTAGGACATAGCCTGGTTAGCCATATGCATTTTTCAGAACATTTATTTTTAATTCCATATGATTACTCTATTTTCTGATCTGTTATAATGTTGTTTCCTCATCAAAAACACACCTGGAGTTGTGTTTTTAGTATGTTTTTGATTAGAACATGACTTAAAGCCCTCAACAGTAAATAGGACCATTAAAGTAGCACGTACATACAGTACATCAAACTTTTCAGTCTTGTACTTAATACGATTAATTTATCAAACCTCCAAACTCCAAAAAACGAGTCAAAATGTACTGTTTTTACGCCACACTTCAGTAAGATCTAGTTTAATCAAATGAAGATACCCAGAATCCCCTCTGTACAGTTTTTTGTTTTTAATACAGTGGTAAAATGAAGCATGATACAGTTTTCAGATTATTTAGCAAATATGTGAATTTCTGGGTATTTCAACATTTTTAAACATTACATTATTTAGTTTGTATTTTGTATGTAACTACGGATAAATCTTTCAAACTGATAGCTCTACGTTTTAAGATTCTTCCCTATTCACCTGCAGTGTCTTACCATAAACTGCTTTCTTCAGCAGACACTAGTTGCAGTTTTAAAAATACATAGTCAGGACCTGAGTTGCTTTTCTTTACTTTATTCATTTAAACTACACAAAGTTATACACCTGCCAATGCTGAGGTGTTCCAAAGTTAGTTTTTAGTAGTTCCTTTGGGCTCCTTGGCTCAGGGGACTTGGGTAACAGTCAGACTTGAGACAGTTTGTCCAGCAGTTTGGTGGTCTTAAATGAGCTGTCAACAGTCCCCGCCAGGCACGTCCCTGCTGAGGTATGGACCCATCCTTTAGTCCTCAATGGTCTGACCCAGGGTTAGTGAGCAGCGTCCAATACACTGCAGTCAATGCGTGCTGTCTGAAACTCTTGTCAATTGTAAACCAATCAGAAAACTGTGGTGCGTGTCACTGTTTTCTTTGCAAGATAGCTGGTAGTTCAGAGTTTTTTCCTAAATCCAGAATCCATCACAACTTTCTCTGGTGTTTTTGTATTGCTTTTGACAATTGTTTTTACATTAATTTACATTTTTTAATGATAATGTTAAATACTCAAAAACAGAAAGGTACACCTGCTGAAGTATGCAAAGTACATCATGGTGTTGTAACAAAGGGCTTTTAAAGGTCCTATTCTTGTGAGCTTTTAGCCATGTAATAATGTTGTTACCTCCTCAAAAACACACTTATGTTGTGTTTAGTTTCACTCACACATATCAGATTAATTCTTTATCATTAACATTACAAGTTAACAGCTCCTTTTACCTTCAGTTCAGTAGAGATTGGCAATTCCAGAGCTGAATTCATCCAAATGATTCTAGTGAAGGTGCATGGAGTTTAAAAACACAGTGGAGCACTTCACAAGGTTGAACAGTGTTTTCTGTTTGAGAGAAGAACTCAACCTAAATATGCAGAGTTTGTGTGTTAAATATAACTATAACGATCTGCACTTTATTGTGTTTTTAGAGCTGCTCTGACGAGTTCAGTTCTCCACTGTGAAATCATAAAAGTTCTATTTTATCTTATCTCATTACGACACCTTTGGGCTGTCACTTTCTAGAATTTAATAGACAATTTTCGCTGTTGAAATTCTGCTTCGATCCAGTCACAGCCACTACTGCATGTGTCTCTTAAATGTGGAAGACATCTTTGAATATTTATGTATAATTCAGAACAAAATATATCCTCAAATACATTAGAGTTCAGAGCTTTGCTTGTTGATTCTGCATTTAAATTTTTTACTTGTAAGGAGGACCATCAACAGAAATTTGGGGGTCCGGGGCAAGAAACCTTACATGGCCCCCCCTCTAATACAAATTAATAGGGTCCAGTTCAGGGCCCCTAAAATCTTGGGTCCTGAGACCACAGAGCCCATGTCTTTAATGACACAGACCAAGCATTTCTCTGATTGGTTAATTCACCTGTCAATCACTCCCATTGAAAATCAAAGCTGATAAATGATACCGTTCCTGACCACGCATCTTTGTAACCCAAGTAAAAGTGCGTGACGTCCACTTAAGAAATATGGGTGAAGAGTGGGCAAAGCCATTCAACAATTACCACAGCCAGCCAGGATTCAGATCCGTATGTCCCTATGAGAGAAAAATGTATTTTGAGAAAATTACTTTGAAGCTACAATGTCCCATGAATCTATGGAAGCTGATTAAATGAAATAATATTGTTTCTACATGAAATCTTCTATGATGAGAGAGAAACTGACCAAAAAGAGCCAACAACAGAAAGTGCAGACTTGAAACAAGACCTGCTAGCATTGGAGCGTCAGTGGGATGGCCAAGGGAATTTAATCTGAAATGATCAAGACAGTTCAGGTAAGGTCATAAGGATACAGAGGAGCCTCCTTAGATGACCACTGGATGATCATCATGCAGAGAATCAGTGCATTTTAAGATCTTGTGAAAGAGACAGGATATATGCAGGGTTACAGATTACATGTGCAAATTACACCAAATATAAATTTGAGTAAGTTTTTTGATGAAGAAACAAAATAAGATTACAAGTGAATCGGTGCAGTAGCTGATTTCTACAGTTTTACAAATGTGGCAAAACAGAATTAGTTCATTTGAAATGATTTGCAGCAGCTCAGAGTGAATTCCTCACACACTCCCAGCATTCTCATTATTCACAGCAAAGGAGGCCAGAGCAGAGTTTCACCAAGATGGTAATGCTGAAAACAACTAGCATGCAAACAGTAACATTCCTGCTTTTTTTTTCAAATACCATAATTTCCTCCACAAACAAAATATCCTGCATCCTGTACAAACATGTTCTGAAATGTGTCTTTTTGTCAATTCTTCTGGTCGTGTTTAAAACGTGAACTTTGAACATTATGCAAAAGTGACTCTTGTGAGCTTTTGTGTTTTCTTTGTTGTGTTTTCTTTGATTCACACGTTTGAGTAACCTTTTATTATTAGTCTGTCTACATCTCCAGAACACTTGTGATGTCATGAAGTGGTAGTTTTTAAAGTTAACAGCTCCTTTTACCTTGTAATTCCAAAACTGAATTCATCCAAATGATTCTAGTGAAGGTGTGTGGAGTTTTAAAACACAGTGGAGCACTTCCTGTATTACCACATGACATCACAATGTGGAAGAGTGTTTTCGGTTTGGGGGAAGAACTCAGCCTAAATATGCAGGATTTGTGTGTTAAACATGTGTGAATGAAACAAAACACAACTCCAGGTCTGTTTTTGATGAGGAAACAACATTATAACATAGAAAACAGCGTAATATGGGCTCTTTAAAACAAATCTAATCACAATCTCAATGCTTGTCCGATAAATCGCAATTAGATAGTTTAACCACCATGTTACAATTACACTAGGGGTGAGCAAAAATATCTAAATATCGTGAAATTTGGTGATACAGTATCGTTATCATGAGCTGCTACATCGGCATATCATCAAAAGTTTTTTTGTTTTTTTTTTGGTATTTTTTTGTGACCGCAAACAATTTTGTTGCTTATTTAGTGGAAGGAAATTGTTTACGCAATACACTTGACATATTAACTGTTTTGATGATTAAAATACATGTATAGAGCTCCGGCAGTTGTCCCAGCGTGCACCTCCAAACCCCACACTGGCAGTGGAGCGCCGGAGAATTCCCATAGAAACGAACAGTGTGGGTCGTAATGAACAAACTTCATGGAGTTTCAAAGATTGAGGATTATTGTTGCACCGGGACGTAACATTATCAGAGATAGAAGAAAGTCTAAGCCTTTCACAAATCCCAAACGCTTTCTGCTAAATACTGTTCATATGTTTAATGTCAATTGACTGCTTGGGAATGTGGACTGTAGAAAATAAAATCACAAACTAAAGTTACATCAATGTTTTTTGTGTGTTTATTACATTGACATGAGTGATTTAGTGTGCTATGTAACTGCAACATCTGCACATAAATCAGAGCACGTCATACTTTCGCTATTTATTTTAGCATTTAAGCTGTCAGCATCAGTAAACGTTATATGTACAGGACTTTCTAATAAAACGTTCTGTTTTTCACAAACATCTCCAGGAACCCTTTTGATGATAAAAAAGGCGAAATGTAAACCCAAATGTCCAGATATTGTAGAGGTCAGGCCAAATCTACCCAATCTAAATGTATATTTTGCCATTCATTACCCATAATCCACCCCTGCCAACATGGTGTCCTTGTCAGAATTACGCCTGTGTGTGCACGAGCTCTATTTCATATTAACTTTGCACACTTAGGTCCTCACAGCTTACAGATTCGCTCAGCCGGGGTGAAACTTATTTGTTAATATGAATTATGGTGTATGGTCCTTTATATTTATGTACTATTATTATGTAGAGTGTATCGAGTGTGAGTGGGTTGCGCCCTCTCCAGCAGCACGGGGGATTTAAGTGGAGAGGGGACGTGCACACGGGGGCAGATAATGTGACGTGCCAGAAGCTGTCAAGGCCGTGGAGCTTTTTTTTTTTTGGATTATCGTGTTTCCATATGTGTTGGATGGTATTTCTCTGCGGGAGCTGCTGGGCTTTGGGAAAGTACTGAAAGGACGGAAATCGTGGAATCGCAGGTATCGGGAGTAGCCCTGCAAACACTCGCCTAACGGTTGCTGCGTGGCATATGAAAACTTTGGGAACTTTTTGGGGCAAATAAAGGGGCTTACGACTGTGGTGAATGCGGTGGCGATTTATGATGTTTTTTTTGCATTGTGACTAATATTCATGTTTGAGGTTTTGGGGTGAACTGTGGGTGGCACTCGAGCGTGGAGAGGTGGTTACTGCGGCCATTCTTGTATTTGCAACTGATTGTACTCTCATTATTTCACCCCGCTGATGTGAATGGAATCCACCTGTGACCTCAAATTTGCATTGAAGCTTTTCCAACAATGTAGAGGTTTAACAAAGAAATATTGTTGTTAAAATGTATTGGTTCTTAAAAAACAGCAATAGGCTACAGAGTATTATGTGCGATATATCGATATATCGTTATAACATCGTATCATGGGCCAAGTATCGTGTATAGTATCGAAACGTGAGGGACCCTGTGATTCTCAGCCCTACATTACACTGCCTTGGTCATCTATACATGGACATATTTAGATGGCTCATAAAGAGGAAGGGCGTTTGTGTGTGTGTGTGTGTGTGTGTGTGTGTGTGTGTGTGTGTGGGTGGGTGTGTGTGTGTGGGTGTGTGAGGGGGGATCACACAGCAGGGAAGGACATGTGGATCCCATCCATACACTGGCAGCCGGTGCGGGGAGTACTTATTATATTTTTATAGCATGTAATTAAAAATAGTGTTTGTGGGTCAGGGTATTGGCTGGAGGAGAGCGGCTCAAATCTGCCAGTGTTAGCGCCTCTTCTGGAGCGTGACTCACAACAACAGAGCAGCGAGTGTGTGTATGTGCGTGTGTGTCTGTGTGCCAGTGTGTTTGTATGTATGCGTGTGTGTTTGTATGTATGTGTATGTTGGTGTGTATGTGTACACACGTGGGCGTGTGTGTGTATATTTAGGCTGAGTCCTTCCTTCAATTCTGTCAGACATCAAAATACAGTCACAAGCTTGCTAGCAACCATTTTTCAGTTGTCCAGTTGACAGAATTGATTTTTTTCTTTTGCTATACTATTTAGTATTTGAAATTTCAGATTTCGACAATTTTTTTTTAGTTAAACTTTAATAAATCAGACTTAGAATAAGATATCAAAAAATCCTTCTGTACATTTCGTCAAAATCTTATATAGTACAAGACGGTAAAGTTTGATGTGTGTAGGTGCTACGTTAAGGGCAGATCCTTATGTCCCTATGGGGAGGAAATGCATTGTGAGTAAACTGTTGTCAAATTTACTACTCCCATATAAATCTATGAACTGATGTTGATTAAATTAAATGTTAAAATATATTTAAGTACCGAGTGGAAAACTGTGTTGTCTCTACATGAAAGCTTATATCCCGAGAGGCCAAACTGACTAAAAAACAACAAAAAAAAAGAAAAAATATAATTTTGCCAGTAGTGTCTCACCTTAAATGTGCATTGTGTAACTTTTCTGCTGGAGGGTCCGCCAAATGCTTTTCTCTATGGAGATGTTATTGCTTTGTCTGAAATGTTTCACAGTATGACATTAAACCTTTCTGTCTTCATTGAAACCAAAGCAGACCAAGTTACAGGTCACATTTGTGGAGAGGCGACCCCAATCACAGTCAGAATGCTTGTTTTTCTAGATATTTTTGAGCTTTGCTAGTTATGAGCTTTGGGTAATGACCGAAAGGACGAGATTGCAGATGCAAGCAGCCTAAATGGTCCCCCCGGAGGAGCTGGAGGAAGTGTCCGGGGTGCGGGAAGTCTGGGAGTCCCTGCTTAGACTGTTGCCCCTGCGACCCATCTCCGGATAAGTGGAAGAAAATGGATGGATGGATGGATTTTTGAGCTATAAATACACCTGCAATTGAATAAATGTAAGATAAAGCTGCTTGAAATCACACTGCGGAACATTTCAGGCAGAGCAATGACATATCCATAGAAACAAGCAGGTGACGGACCCCTATCGAAAAGTTGCACAGTGCACCTTTAATTCAAGACCTACTACATGTACGCAATAATAAATATTCAAGTCCTGCTTTGTGGAAACCCTATCTCCAGTCCAAGTTGTGGAGTGGCAGTTTGATGTTTGGTGGAGTACATCAGCTCTCCCATCGAAGCCAAAGCAGAGTTAATCAGCTAACAGCCCCTACGCCATTCACCTTATAGTGTCAAGAAACTGTGCTTAATGGAACTGAAAATAGAACCATTATCAGCCTGTCGGATTCACTTCTGTGGAGACAGCCTTTAATGTGTGCGTCCAACCTTTCCCTCATTTAGACACAGATCCTCTTTAAGGGTGCTGTACCTGATTTTATCTCAAAGGTGCGCTGTGTAACTTTTCTGGTTGGGGGTCCGTCACCTGCTTGTTTCTACGAATGTTATTGCTCTTCCTGGAATGTTCCACAGTATGACGTTAAACAGCTCTGCCTTACGTTTATTCAATTAAAGGAGGTTTTATAGCTCAAAAATACCTAGAAAAACAGGCATTCTGACTCTGAGAAAAGCATCTGACGGACCCTCCACCTTAAAAGTTACACAATGCACCTTTAAAGGGTCCATAGAACATGGTGAGCAGTCTTTTTGGTGTCATTTTAATCAAGCAGGAAATTGACATGTAACCGCTTATAAATCAGTAAAAATAACTTCAAATAACAGCCTTCATTTTAACTACTCATGCTGATTACAAATGACTGCAAACAGCTAATACCTCCCAATCAGGCTCCAATATTTAATATTTTGTATGTGATTGCCAGTTTTTACAGCAGATTAGAATGTTCAGAGTCTACGATTTTTGGTGGCTAAGAATAATTTCATGTTTCAGAGGGAGCCCAAAACTGTTTTTGAAATCAGGAAGTCATTTTCAGTCTAAAGGGGCTGGCCTGAGAAGATAGAACGTATAGAGCCCTGCAGCTAGATTAGCCCCGCCCATAGACTGTATGAAGAAGTGGACTGAGGGCACATGTCCCTTAGCATTCGGGCCCAGTCAAATGAAGCTCACCGAGGCTATAGCAACGAATTTGGAGCCAAGTTCTTAGACTTTGACAAACTTTAATGATCCCAAGGGAAATTACTTGGACACAGTAGCAGTAATAGTAGTAGTAGTAATAATAAATTCTAAATAAGTAGCAAAAATAGCAAGAGACTGATGTCAAATAAGGCTTAAATATATAAATGTGTATGAACAAGTAATAATAAAATACAGAAATATAGTAATACAATATATCTCTGCTATATACAAGAGGTCATAAGGAAAACAGTGCAAAGACGATATGCTGATTGACAGGACATAGGTTTATCTGTTACGTAAAGATGAGTTGTTTTGCAGTTGTAGGGAGTATTATCTGTTACATAAAGGTGAATTGTATGGACTATGGTAGGAATGTAGTCCTGTTTCTCTCACTGTTTAAGTGGAGCTGTAGGAGCCAGTAGAAGTTCCATATTAATGGGAATAGGAATTTATTTACAAAATAGCAAAATAAAAACACCAGAACCTTGCTGAGTAGGTACATGTGTGAATTAAATAAAACATAACTCCATGTATGTTTTGATGGGGAAATGTGCGTTGCCTGAAATGTTCCACAGTAGGGCATTAAACTTCAAGTCAATCTAATCAATTTCAATTATAGCTCTGAAACATACGTGTAAATTTGCTCCCCTCTCCACAGATTTGACCTGTACCTTGGTCTAGTGGAGTCACTTCCACTTGTCTCCATGGCGATAGACACTTTTAATGCCATACTGTGGGACATGTTACATAGCTCCGCGCAAACAGTGAGAGATACAACTCAGCATTATATAACAGATAATATTCCCTACAACTGTACAACAACTCAGTCTTATGTTGCAGATAACACTATGTCCGGTCAATCATTATATCATCTTTGCACTGTTTTCCTTATTATATACCTCTATCACTATTTATATTTTTGCTTTTAGTTATTATATTGTATTGTGATATTGGTGTGGATCAAAAAAGTTTGTCTAAGTCTAACAAATCTTTAAAACAAACACTAATTTCTTCCCTTTTTTCAGTTGTTTGTAAAGCCTGCTTTTGTTTACACTAAACCGGAGCAGTAGTTCAAGATTTTAATCTGCCACTGAAGGGTAAATGACTCAAAACTCACTCTCGCACATACTCCTCTTATCTCCATGGGCAAGACACAGAAATATGACATTCATCAATAATGAAAAACTATCCCCGTGGAACACACTTAATGTCATGCCCTTTTAAAGAACATAAGTGTGGACCTCATTCAAATACAGTGAATACAGAACAGACATTTATAGCGGTTTTACAATATTTATGATTATGAATATTTCACATTTCGTTGGTATGGAACAATGGTATGGAATTGTCAGATCTGGGATTTGGACTCATAATACATTGGCAGACAGGTGACATCTGCATTAACCATCAAAGGTTCTATATACATGATTCAAGAGCATTAACCTTTGAATGTAGTGTTGGTATTTCACGTTGTATACCTTAAAGTAATGCATGCAAAAAAAAAAAAAAAAGTAAATAAAGTAAATCACTATAGACACATTTGCCAGCAATGAGCGTAAAAACGTCAGCTTTGAGCAAAATAATGTTAAAACATGAATAAGCACTTCTTGAATCTAATCACTGGATGACATCATGCAGTGGAACCAAGCTTTTTTTTTTTTTTTTATCTTTCCAATCCAATTCCAATTTGAGTACATGCTTAAAGACTCCTAAAAAGTTGATTAACTACACCTATAACAACTGACAACTATAATTATAATTACAATCATAATATTCATTTTAAAATATAAATGTATAAGGGTTGTACTTATACACTTATAACATTTACTTGAGTAAGTTTTATAATAAAATTGTTCATCTCCAACCCCATGCTTGTGTGACATCCAGACCGTTACTCTTGAGTAGTTTCTTGATCCACTACTTTGCAACTCTACTTTAGTAATATTATTTTTGGAAGTAATCCTACTTGAATACATTTTTCTTCTACTCTGTCCACCTCTGATATGTACTGTCTATAAGATTTCCTTTGCTTTACTGCCAATACAGCGAGTATGTGTTGTAAATTCTCCATCTCCTCACTGTATTGGTGGGACTGCAGAGATCCACTTGGCTTGGCTTGAGTTGACAGATCCCACAGGCAGAGCAGGCCCAGATGAAAGCTTCTATTGAAATGAGATATTGATCCTTGCGTGGGACGTATAGACTGCAGCCAAATACACTTTTATGACTAGAAAGCTCTGGTCTCCCTGGGGACAGTGTTAGGGCTGCCCTATATGTCTGCGAATTCTGTTTCTACAATTGTGATAGTGGAAAAGCAAGAAGGTCAGACCAAGGTTGGAAATACTACCTACACAAACTACTTACATCTGGAGGGGATAAAAAGGGCTAAACCAGGACAAAACCCTGGAGAAATGAGGACTAAACTATAGCAAAGAAAAAAAAAAGGTGCACTATGTAACTGTTTGGTAGGTGGTCCATCACCTTTGACCTTCTACCAATGAGCTTCATGATGTGAAAGGATGGGTATTAAAAAAAAATCTAAAATCTAAAAAATAAATTGAAATAAATGTAACTGAACAGGAAACAAGTTTGAAGTTTATCTTTTGTTTACTACATTCCATGTGTCATTCAAAGTTTTGATGTCTTCACTCAGAATCTGCAGTGTAAAAAATCATGAAAATAAAGAAGACCATTAAATGAAGAAGTGTGTTTAAACTTTTGATTGCTAGAGTAAATGCTCTTTGCTTCATTGTATAGCAAAAGCTGTCAAAACTCAGTTCAAAATTTCAGTGCAGACCCAAAGTGCATTTATTCCACAACCAAGAGAAAAAATCTTTACAAAAGTACAAAAGGTGAGGCTGGCTCCTTTTATAGGCACCACCCTTAACTGGGTGAGCTCATCTCAAACATAGGTAAGTACAAATCATTTCATTTCATCTTTAAAAAGTTAACCATATCAAAAACAGTGCTCTAATCAAAAACAGCTCAAATCTTTGTGCACCCCTCCTCCTAACAAGATGGTTGCCTACAACCTTCTTAAGGTGCTCCGGCTCCTTGCGGACTCTTTTAGCCGGAACACCTGAGGCAGACAACAAAAGGGGGAAAGTACAACAAAATAAACATTTAAAACTTTGCATTTGTTTGTCATTATTATCACCTGTTAGCTAGCACAAGGCCTCTGTAATGGATTAGCTACATTACATGATAATATAGGAAGTGCTTCACTGTGTTTTTAAACCCTATACACTAACTGGAATCATTTTGATTCCATGACAACTCCAGGTATGTTTTTGAGGAGGTAACAGCATTCTAACATGTCTTACCGCATGGGGACCTGGATCTATCTACTTTTCAGATTGAAGTCCCAAGTATATGTAATATTGGCCATTTTTTACACATTAAACTCCTCATTTATATGTGAAAATGAACATTACATGATGAAAACGTGCTATTACAAGTTTTCTTACATTTGTGCAAGTAAACTACAGAAGTTCCAAAGTGATATCTCCAAACTCAAGAATTTTTCCTTTTCACCTGCACTGTGTCATGGAAAAAAGTCTGTTGACATCCCTGCTCAGTGCATCATTCCGAGTTGGTTTACTGCTTTGTTTGTGAAAATCTCTTTGGTTTTATGTGTTGTGTGTGTGATGCAGAGTGGCAAAGCTGCAGTACAGTTCTCTGCGGGGACACATAAAGTTAAATATCTGTTTTATAGGAGCTTATGTAACAGCCCTCCCAAGACACTTTTCACAAGTCTGAAAAGTTTCATATCGAAGTCAAAAGGAGCAGCCAACTACTTGATGAGTCGTAGAGTCGGTGCTGTCATTTTCAAATTTTTTGACGAATTTTAAAAGATTATTTTGAGGATGGCAATTTAAAAAGAGTAGGTGATTCTAAAAAGCTTGCAAAGTGAAACTGCGCTGAGGTCAAAAGAGGGCTTCTCACAGACTACGAACACGGACTACTTATAACATTAATCAAAATGTCAAAAATATGGCAGTCTCCACAAATCTTATAAAAAGATTTGAAATTTCGCACAATCTTTGCGCTGAAATCATTGCGTGGTAGGTGATAATTTTGGCTTCCGCTTTCGGTCAAGTGGTACATTTCTATTTGGAGAAGGTGCTTGTAAAAAGATGCACTGCACAACTTTTCTGTTGGAAGGTCCACTATGTACTTGTTTCCATGGAGATGTTCCATGGTATGACATTAAACATATCCATCTAGTATTTATTCATTACTGGTGTTTCGATTGCTCAAAAATACATTAATTATTTCTGTGAAAAGGGGCGACTCTCCACAGATCTGAACTGTAATGTAGCGTAGTGCTGTAACCTGCTTGTCTCCCTTGTGATAGGTTTCATGTATACTGTGGAACATTCTGGACAAAGCAATAACTTTCCATGGAGACAAGCAGATGACAGACCCTCCACTATGCACCTTTAAAGGGTCCATATATACTTAAAAAAGATAACATATATTTCTTTATAAAATAGTCACATTTTGTGGGTGTCTTGCCCAAGAAAAACAACAACAACCACATTCCTGGGAGCTGGAATAACACCGCCAACCAATTATGTTTATGTCAAGAGCAGGATTCAAACTGCCAGCCTTCGGATCAGTGGAGAAACGCTCAACCAACTGATCCACTGTTGGCCATAAAATACATTTGGAGTTGCTGTGATAGTTTGGGTGACTGAAGCCAAGAGGCGTATCTTGACCATCTTTTGAGGATGATGTGATGTCTGTGATGTCTAAAGTTGTGTCAAGTAGCAAGACACTCATGCATTTTTCATTGATTGGTGGCTAAAAGGTTGCCTGCCAAATCCACAATGATACATCTCTGCATTTGAGGATATCAATCTGGTCACCAATTCCTCTGCCGTCTGTGGTCGTCCAATCAAATTTGTTTATTTCAGTGACACATGTGAAACGAAGGAGCTCATTGGTCAGCTATCTTTTACAAACAAAAACACATTTCTCTCACCTCAAACGAACAGAATTTACTGCTTTGCTCCCTGATTCTACAGAAAGTGATGTTTTTCAGATATTCTTTTCCCTGATTGGCTAATCCAGCTGTCAATCAAGAGCATCTGAACTCCGGGACATACTGTATGTCAGTGACCAGCCTCACATCGTCGTAAAATATTGAAGAAGAAGTGTGAATTCTGAATCCCAGGCAACATAAATGGCACAAGAATCCTTTGATGAAACACAAGATAAAGGACCCATGTTACGCTATTTTCTGATCTATGTTGTTGTCACAAACAGACCTTTAGGACCTTTAAAGTATCTCTTCGCATGGACGGTCTGCCACCTGCTTGTCTTTATGATCATATTATTGCTTTACCTGGAATGTTTCGCAATATAGAATCAGCTTTTATCCATCTCCATGGAAACAAGTAGGTTACACCACCAAGCTAAGTTCAGATTTGTGGAGAGCTGACCCTGCTCACAGGAAAAATTTTTAGCAATAAAAAACATAACTGAATAAAAGCAAGACAGACTATTTCAATGCTATACTGTGGAACATTCCAGACTAAGCATGCGAACAGACTCTCTACCAGGAAAGTTTCATAATGCACATTTAAAGGTGCATTATGTAACTTTTCTGGTGAAGGGTCCATAAAATGCGTTTCTCCATGGAGATGTTATTGCTTTGTATGAAATGTTTCACAGTATGGTTTTAAACCTTTCTATCGTCATGGAGACCAAACTAGACTAAGTTACAGGTCAGATCTGTGGAGAGGCAACCCCACTCACAGTCAGAATACCTGTTTCTTCTAAGTATTTTTGAGCTGTAAAACCACCTTTAATTGAATAAATGCAAGGTAGAGCTGTTTAATGTCATACTGCAATGACATATCCATAAAAAACAAGCAGGTGACGGACCCTCCACTAGAAAAGTTACACAATGCAAGGGGTCCAGCGAGGGGTATTTTGATGAGGAAACACTCTCTGGAACCACCTCCAAACACATAATCATCACAATATACATGTCTATAGGAGTCTAAACTGTATGGCTGGCAAGTTTTCTTTTATTTACTATAAAGAGACTGGACATATAGCTATTTGCATTACCTAAACCTTTACAAACTTGCGATGTGATAATTGTAATTCAAACTCAGATTATGCTTGCAATTAATTATGCAGCCCTAGCTAGTCATCCATTTGCACCGTTTAAGAATTGAAGCGGAAGATATAATTATGTTTGAGTAATGTGAAATACCAATGATGAGATGGGAAACACTTAAAACTGAATAATAAAGTAATAATTATTAGATCTCTTCAAATAGACACAACAGGAGGCAAGAGACAATACCTTGATGCATCTACAATGATTCACTGACATCAGTTCTTAATTATATGAATTTAAAGTAACAAAAAAATAATTACTAGGGTGGAAATGTCAGTTGGTTTGCATCTCTGTTATTAGGAGTAGGGACAAACAATGTTTTTAGTCTTAATTGTCCTTGAGCAAAATATATAATTTGTTGTAGACACACATATAACCTAAAAGATGAAGTCGACTGAAACCTTGTGGTCAATGGTCACAGGTCTTTTTTTCCACCTTCAACTTTACATCAAAGAACCACTCACCAATTCACACACATATTCATACACCAGTGTACACAGACACTCGGGGTAAGGTATGTTAACTGCCCAAGGACACAACAACAGGATTCATCTGTGGGAACTGAAATCGCACCCCTAACCTCTGTGTCAGTGAATATGACTGCTGTACGTCAAGAGCAGGATTCGAACTGCCAACCTTCGGATCAATGGACAAACCCTTTACCAAACTTAGCTACTATTAGGTTATAAGGATTTTGCCGTAATCAGAAATGCTATGAGAGATTAACAACTGCCTGTTAAAGTTGCACTGCTACAATACATTTATTCCATTACAGCTGGATTTATGGCTCAAAAATACCTAGAAAAACAGGCATTCTGACTGTGAGCGGGGTCGCCTCTCCACAGATCTGACCTGTAACGTGTCTAGTTTGGTCTCCGTGAAAATACCATACTGTGAAAAATTCCAGACAAAGCAATAACATCTCCACGGAGAAAAGCATTTGACTGTTCCCTCCACCAGAAAAGTTACACAGTGAAAGTTTAAATACACAAATAGTATAAAATAGATTTGTTAAAACATGAACAACGCTCAGACATCACGCCTAAACCACCCTCATTTCTCACTCAATATCATGCGGCTAAATGCCAAACTCCCATTGAAAACGCATTATGCTCCACTTCAGCTCACTTTAGAAACTTTAGAAAGTTCTCCCTTTTATCATCCTATAATTATAAACCACCAGTGCCTTTGAAGAAACCCACAAAAGCAGGAGTAAAATGTCTCCACTTGTGAATCAGCATTAGCCTCCATAAGCCCAGGCGCATTACATGTCTTTATGGGGTGAATGTAGTGTGGTCAGTGGAGCAGATCCTCTATAAAGCCTCATCTGAAGAGCTTTACCTGACCCTATCCCGTAAATCAGACTCCCCACCCTCCCCCTCCCCCTAGCACTGCCCAATGCATGGTACATTACATCTCTATGAGGATGCACACTGCCATAACGCTGCAGGGGTTTCGGATGACTTCACGACCGTCTGTACAGTGCTGAGATGATGATGGGGCCAGGTGAAAATGTCTATAGCTATTATGCTATGCTAGGCTATTTGTGGTGCGGCTGGATAAATAGAACTGTGGCAGAATGGGGCTTGTTTCATCTGTGTCTTTTTATGAAAATACTCGGTCTATAGTTAAAGGTGCATTGTGTAACCTTTCTGGCAGAGGGCCCATCAAATGATTTTCTCCGTGAAGATGTTATTGCTTTGTCTGGAATGTTTCACAGTATGGTATTAAATCTTTCTATCTTCGTGGAGACCAAACTAGACCAAGTTTCAGGTCAGATCTGTGGAGAGGCAACCCTGCTCAGGTATTTTTGAGCTATAAAACCACCTGTAATTGAATAAATGTAAGGTAGAGCTGTTTAATGTCATACTGTGGAACATTCCAGGAAGAGCAATGACATATTCATAGAAACAAGCAGGTACCCTACTACCCTACTACTACCTTCCACCAAAAAGTTAGACAATGCACCTTTAAATTTCAACATACGCTACCTGTCTAAAGTTTGGAGATACTTTTTCTTGTATATTTCTTCTTTATTTTTATGATTATTTACATTGTAGATTCTTTCAGAAAGCCTCCAAACTATGAATGAACACACGTAGAATGTAGAAAAACTCAACTACTTACTTTGCCACTACTTTGCACCCGTGGCATTCCTTGACCCTGACGCAGCACATCTGTGAAGTGAAAACCATTTCAGGAGACTTCATCAAGAAGATCAGTGAGAGAAGCCAAGGGTTTTCAGTGCTGACAACAAAGCAAATGCTGGATACTTTGAGGATTTGAATTAAAAAAAAAAAAAAAATAGTTGAGTTATTTCACATTTTTTTCTTTGTTACAAATGTCCATTCTTGCTACATATATTTGATGCTAGGAATGTAACAATAACTTAAATATCGTGATATCGTATCGCCAAAAGTCTCACAATAATACCATGGGTCATCACAATATATTGAATCACAAGTTCATCATTCATTGTTATGGTGCAGCAGCAGCTAAAAATCTGGAGAACTACATATACCATGATCCTTTGCTCTTTTTCACTCCAGTCTACTAATGAAATAACTGTTATTAAACTTTTGAATCGTAATTATTTGGATTATGACAGAAAAGTAGCATATTCATAATTTCAACATAGTATTGAGCCTTCTGAATATAAAATATAGAAAATGGTAAACACACACACACACACACACACACACAAAAAAAACAATGAGAAGGTGTGTCCAGACCTTTGACTGATTACCTGCCAATCCATTACCACACACTCGAACAAAACTTTACAAAGACGAGAGGATCTGGAGCCGTGTCCTGTCTCCCCGATTTCAGAAGGCGTGACTGACACACGAATTAATCAGAGAAAGGATTGATGAGGACTGAGGGTAGCGCAGATTTTTACAGAATCAACAATCAAAGCCCCAAACTATTACATATTTCAGGTAAAAGAAGTTATATAGTTTGTTCCAAATGTTAGGAGAATTTTGGAGAGGAGCTGTCTTCCGCATTTGAAAGATACGTGCTGCAAATGAGCAGCTGTGGTTGGAATGTCTAAAGTTTGGACAGAGGTTTTTCACGCCCAGTCCCTTCTGGATTCGAACTGAAAGTAGAAGGGACCGGCTGGTCAGGCAATTTGAAAAGTTTCACAGTGGTGCCTTATAGGAGACAACTGAACTCAAACTCGTACATGCATTTTTGGTGATTTAACGTCACTTCTGGAACCTTCAAATACATAATCATTGCTATGTAACTTCAGGCAAAATTAACAAAGTCCCCTACCCCAGGACACACCAGCAGTGAGCTAGCTACAGGAAAAGCACTACCTTACTGTTTAACTTTTATCAGTTATACTAATGTTCCAATGGCAAAAGTTTAACAACATCCCCATGGACTTTTTACAATATAGCTTTGTATAATAAAGGGACCAGAATTTACACTTTATTCTTGGCAGAGAAGTTATAAAAATGTTGGTATGTTTTGTGTTTCTGCAGTTGTAAACATCTTTTGACCCCTCCCACACAGCTTTTGGACACTCATTACAGTTCTCGAACCACCTACAACAGAGTTTACACACTTTACTTTTACATCACTTTGTTTGTCTACTTTTAAAAACTCAATCCAGATTGTATTATTATTATTATTATTATTATTATTTATTAATATTTTTTTTTACAATTGCATCTTTTAATTGCATATTAGGATTGTCTGATGCTGTGTCTTTATAATGTGTTTTCAGCTGACTTGCCTGGTAAAATATTGATGAAATGAATAAATATTGTAAGCAGTGCCTCTGGAAAAACCCCAATGCAGTGCCCAGGGACCTTTCTCTGCATCTTGACTTGGTTAAGGATAATAATTCTGAGAGTCAGCCAATTTTGTTGGATTTGGTGTTGATAGGGGAACCTAGGGGAATTTTACATGGGGCAGGTAATAAACACCATACGAACATGTTATTCCTTAAGTCCAAAACTGTAAAATTTTATGATTTCAAAACATTACAATTACTTTACAAAGCTAGGCACAAACAGCTACCAGAAAATAATCAAAATATGTTCTGCAATAGAGATGCAAGCCATAATTTAAAGCTACATCGTATAACTTTCTGGCGGTCCGTCAAATGCTTTTCTCCATGGAGATGTTACTGCTTTGTGTAGAATGTTTCACAGTATGGTATTAAACCTTTCTATCTTCATGGAGACCGAACCCGACCACATTACAGGTCAGATCTGTGGAGAGGCGACCCTGCTCACTGTCAGAATGCATGTTTTTCTAGGTATTTTTGAGCTAGAAAACCACCTGTAATTGAATAAATGTAAGGTAGAGCTGTTTAATGTCATACTGTGGAACATTCCAAGCAGAGCAAATACATATCCATAGAAACAAGCAGGTGATGGACCCTTAACCAAAAGTTACATAGTTCACCTTTAGGGAACCAGCTAAACTTTAAAAAACAATTCTTTTGAACAACATTGAAAAAATGTGTATAATTCGGGGCTGATTTATGGAACAATTTAAACGAAGACCTAAAAAGTTCCATACATACTGTATATGTATACTGTGTATATATACTGCTTTAAACAATTGCACAAAAATAACAGGAAATAAAAGAAAGAAAATTAAACCATGTAACTGTTAAATCATATCGTATATATAATAATATTATATAATTTTAGTATAGCTGTAAACATGGAGAATCTGAGACGCGTACAAGCTTATAAGATTACACTTCTTCCAATTCCTTTTTGAGCACAACTGTAATGCAGCACAATACGTACAATCATAATTTCATGTTGATATCATCATATTTCATGCTTCTCAATAAATGAACTCAACTGAACCAGAGACGCCAAAGGACACCAACATACACACATGGGGAGAACATGCAAACTCCCCACACAGCCCAGGAATTCTTTTTTGCAATTTCAGAACCGCCAAAAATGTCCTCTTATTGTCATTAAACACTTGAGACTATAATAACTGAACTGAAGCTCTGACCGGGAGATTTTAATTGAAATGTGCTAATTGCAAAAGTATTGTAATAAAGGCTGTTACATAAGGTTAAGAGGTTGCATTCACATTCAATTATGACTTCATTTCAGACGCAGTGCAAGGGTCTGTATAAGCCTATGGGAGATTTACTGTTTTAATTCATTTTTTAAAGAAATATTTGATCTTATGAAGCATGAATATTTATGTGTGGTTTATATTTATTCGTATCACATTAGTTTGGGCTGCACGACCTTGAATTTTGTCAGTATTTTTTTTCTTTTTTTCATGTATTACCAATAAACAAGGATAAAGATGCACTGTGTAACTTTCCTGCTTGTCTCCATGGAGATGTTAATGTTTTGTCTGGAATGTCCCTGTACGGCATTAAACGTATCCATCTTGCATTTAGACAATATCATGTGTTTTTTTATTGCATTCTTACTGTGAGTGGGCTCGCCTCTCCACAGATCTAACATGTAACTTGGCCCTGTGGCGTCACCTACTGTCTCCAGAAAGATTAAACATAATGCCATAGTGTGGAACATTCCAATTCCAGACAACATCCCCACAGAGAGAGAAGCAGGTGATTGATCCTCCACCAGAAAAGTTACACAGTGCACCTTTAACAAATCTGCAATCTGACAAATCCACCATAGAATTCAACAGCAAATCTGCATTTTAACAATATTCATTTTAAGTGTCCTCAATCTGTGTTAATTATTATTGGCCTATAGAATGTTGTAACATCATCTGAATCCCAGCAATACTAAGGAATAGACTCGATACTCAATACCGATACCACAAGACATATGGATATGGAATGTCATTTTCAATATTAAATCATAGTATTTTCTTTTATATTACGATGTGGTCTTATATCAGTGTAATCTCTTAGTCGTCCATGTAGGTTCCAAGATTCAAGATTCAAGGCTTTATTCTCATTGTCGCAAGTAACGAAATGACATTTAGAGCATTGAAAGTGGCGTGGCTGTAGTGAAAACAGTATCAGTGCAATTACATAAAGTGCAAATACTCAAGTGTCCGGGGTGAAGGAAGTCCGGGAGTCCCTGCTTAGACTGTTGCCCCAGCGACCCGGCCCCGGATAAGTGGAAGAAAATGGATGGATGGGATGGATGGCAAATACTGGAATGTCAACATATACATTATTGAGGTACATAACCAGTGGCGGAGTTAGCAATTTTGAAGCTCTATGCAAACTTGAGTTTGGGGCTCTCACTATAATCTACTGTTTGGACCTTTTTTTTTTTTTTTTTTTTTTGTATTTTTTAACTATTGACTGTTTTTCCCTGTTCTTTGTTCCTGAGACACACAGGGTGGGTGGATTGGAAACTTGCCTGTTTTAGTTAGGTACTAAATAACCAGAGCTGGAAGTAGTAGTAGTAGTTATGTTCAAATCAGTTTTTAGCCCCTCTTTTCAGCACAGATTTTCTGCTGCCTTATCATATATGGTTAGATAATGTTTTAAACTAGCCCAAGTTATTAACTTTTTCATATTAAGTCAGTGAGATCAAAATTCTGATGGCAAAACCAGGACCTATTTAATGCAGACAATTTACAATTAATAAAGAATGTGGGCTTTAAACTTGGTCTGAGATAAAACAAGAAACACTTGAGCTACATTTGAGGACGCTCCTTCTCTATGAAATAAAACTCAGTGGCTGTGGTTTTGTCAGTGTTGGGCAATATCCTTCAAAAAAGTAATTAAGTACTTCTCCCCCAAAATAACTACTGCATTACTGTGTGTTGAAAGTAACTACTTAGCAGATAAAAAACAAGCCTAACGAGGCCTTATTTGGCCTGCAAATCACCAAAAGCACCAAGAGACAGAGTTATAAACTATTTTGATCCACAGAGATCAAAAGCACCGACACGAACTCACAACTGTACAGTCAGAACAGAGCAGGACCAACAGCTGTCCCCTTTACGCAGCAGACTGTGTCCAACCAGCGCATTTTACCAAACGCACTGATACCAGAACATTACAAACATGTGCACGCCACATGACAGTGTTTAAACAGGTCTAAAACCGGAAACGCTAAACAGATGTTAGATGACCTGCACTTACGATAAGTAGCGTAAGAAGAGGGCTGTGTCCACGTCTTTTTAGCAATCTGTAAACTCCAGGCACACGTGTCCCTCCTGCTGTAGTCGTCTGTTTGTGGTCACATCGTAACGTGTCGCCAATAACTGATGTTTATCCGTACTCTGCATCTCATTTCTCTTTCCTTGCTTCCTTCGCCTTGATTCCTCCCCTCTATTCTGCAGGAAATGGGTGAGGAGTCCCGCCCACAGAGGAGACACAGGGAGGAGAGGATATAAACTCCTCACTGAGACCAATAAAGTTTGATTATTTTATCTGACGTTTGCCTTCTGAAGCCTCCTCGTATTTACTCCATCCTTGGTTTTCTTTGGGACATCACTTCATATGATACATCTGATTGACAGCTGAAAAATGGAGGGTCGAGGAGATTAATCAAGGATATATATATTTCCTCATGTGTGCTGAAAGTAGCGAGCATTCACCCCGCTTGACAATGCTAAACCAATGAAATGGCAGGAAAGTTTTTAGGGCCGCCTATCGCTGCTTCTGATTGACTTTAAAGTTAACCAATATCGTTGTTTTAACCAATCACTGTGTCTCTAATCCCTCGCTTCGGTCTTGTTTACTTCTCAAAACAAAAAGGAAAAAACTTTGCTGCTCCTCTGAATGAGACGAGAGAGTGCGTTCTGTCACCGCTGCTGAGACACACAGTAAAATAAAGAGCCCCGTTAGACTCACACTAATTATAACGATGCTACGCAGGAAAGAGTAATTAGATAGATTTCTCATTGCTGGTAAACCAACACTGAGCTTTGTTAGGTTTGCCGCTTCTCCTAAGAGACGCACTGAGACAGAGAGGGGCAGATCCACATGAATGAGCTCAAGCCTGTCAATATGAGGGATGAAATTCTGGGCAGTTTGCTCCACTTTTAGACAGATGTCTAGAGTCTTTTTGACGAGTAGCTGTGTCTTAAGTGAAAATAAAGCTAGAAAAGTACCATCAAAAGAGATCGTTTGCCTACCTCAGCACACAGACATCCTCACGCCACTTCAAAGAACAAAAACAAGTCCAGTTAGAATCTTTCAATAGTTTTATGTCTGTTTATTTTGTAAACATCTTTGAAAGTTCCCCAGCGGCAACAAGGCCCCTCATTGTGCTCTTTTGGACTAGTCTATTATGAAAGGGGGGAATGGGGGAAACAGTTAAAATGGATTTGACAATCAGATACTATTTTGATGGTGTTTTCTTGTTTAAAAGTTAAATATTCTCATTTAATGTCATATTGAGATAAAACTAAATTGCTGAGGCCTCTGCTGTTAGTGGCACTGAGGGGCAATTGGTTAGGGGCCCCTCCAGGTTCGGGGCACTAGGCGGCTGCCTACTGCTGCCTAAGGTTAGCGCTGCATATGAGCATAACACAACAACATGATATAAAGACACAGGTAGATACAGTATAAAGTGAAAATGAGTTTGTTTGTTTGTTGCATCAATGCAGAGTCCAGTTCACAGTTATGGCACGTGGTCCATGGGCGTGAGCTCAATATGATTCTGAAGCTGTTCAGAAAAGGTTCATTTCTGTCCTCTGAATATGACTTTTTTTTAGCATCAATACTTGCTCAAGTGAGTATATACTTTCTAGTTTTAGTATTGATTAGTATTAGATTGTCACTTGAACTCATCCTCCTCTGTGAACAACTAGTGGCTCTTGTTGGACCCTTTACAAATATCAAATAACCGATAGAAGTGCAGTGTCTCCTGCCTGCGTCTGAGAGGGGGACTTCATCCAACCTCATCATTGCATTCACCAACTGACTCAGACTGTATTAGCACAAACAAAGCAACTAGGCACACTGCTGCACCAAATTAGCACTCCGCTAACAAGAGCCGGCATAGCACGCAAGCCTGCCAAGCTAACAACCCACACACGCACGTACACACACACACACACACACACACACACACACACACACACACACACACACACACACACGCCCTGAACAAAGACATATTCTACAGACTTAAATAGGCCTCTGCATTAAAAAGCTCCTTCACAATAGCTTTGGGACATGGACGCAAACCAAATAGGCTATATGCACTCTCACATAATCCATAATGAAACAAAGCCCAGGGATTCTTAGATGTACAAAACAACAAAGCTTGCCATGCAACAATGAGCTGGGTAAACAATATTGGTGGCGTTTTCAGTAACTAAGGAGGCTGGGAAACATGTTGAGTGGATGTCATCAACAATACGGATAGGCACAGATCTGGCAAATTAGTGATGTGTGTAGATAATAGATAAAGTAGATAATATTGTTTACTCAAGTAAGAACGTTACTTCAAATAATATAACTCAAGACTACAAGGTGGTCCAAGATTCGAGTAAGAATAATGAAGATTTGGGAAAACAACTTCTCCTGTAAAAGTAACTTAAAAAGTACTTGTCAAGAAATATGATCTGATTTATAATTTGAAGTTGATGTAATTTGCAGGACAAAATAACTAAATAAATAAATAAATACATAAATAATTCACAAAATGTTCAAAACAAATGTTCATTTCATATTGTTAACATCAAGATACTGTCACAGGTAGACTTACTTAATGGAAAGAGTAACAGACATTTTTACTCAAGTAAAAGTACTGTTGTTACTTCAGTAAAAATATTACTCAAACGTATGCTGCTAGAAAAGTACTCTGAAAAGCAACATTTGAAAATGTAACGGAGTACTACCTACCTCTATAAATTAGCACTGTGTGCGTTTTCAATATACCTGAATTGATAACATTGTTTAGTTCTGGTAACTATGGCGATAGTGATACAATATCAGTAAATGCATTTATAATAATGTATTTTTAGCTGCAGACAGCACATCATAGCCTCAATAAGACCTCAAGAGCTGCTTATACAATATATCTGTACCAAGGCAAGGAAAAAAATGGGTACAGCCACTTTAATGTTGCCGAGTTACGCCTCTTGGGAAGCTGTAGTTCCAAAAAGCAGTGCTGCAATAACAAAAAACAAATAAATACAAATAAAATAGGCTACAGAAAAACTTTTGAGCTGAAATACACAATTTATTTCTGGTAAATTATGCCAAAATCTTGTCTTATCTCGTCATGGACCCAGTCTCCTCATGGACCCAGTCTCGTCTTGTGGGATTTGTGTTTCATCTCATCTCTATTAATTGGCATTCACCAACTTAACAACTGTGGAAAAGGCATTGATTTGGAAAAAAGCATCCACCAGCCAGAGAGGCGTGTGCTGTCTGTTTGGACAGATAAAACTGTTTAATTCAAGACTGCGAGATAAAGGTTGCATAGTTATCCAATCTGATGATGTCTAAAAGATGGAGTGTGTGTATATATATATATATATATATATATATATATATATATATATATATATATATATATATATATATATATATATATATATAGTCATTGGTGCCACTAAAACATTTTAATCCATAGATTTTTGTACTATGAGAAGAGTTTTTTTTCCTAAAATGTTGCAGTGTGGCATTTGACCGATCACTCTCCAAGCAAGTAGCTCCACCTGTCCAAGTTACAGGTCAGATCAGTGGAGAGGTGACCCAGCTCACAGAATCACCCAGGTTAAAAAAACAACAGGAGCGCTGAAGTGGACTTTTGATTTCTGCACAAATGGACTGAATGAATAATGCTGTCTCTGCTTCACATTAAAAGCAGAAGGCGACCCTGGGTCTGAACAGCAGCGTTTTTTCTGGTGGTTCCTTAAAATATCATCAAATATGTGGGAAATCAGACACTGCACTCCATGTTGATTTTGAACTGGACTGTGCATTTCTCTGTTCTCCTCTCAAAGAAACTCTCGCTGTCTGAGGTAACACCAACAAATAGATACATGCTAAATAGGTAAGGTTTAATGCCATACTATGGAACATTCCATGCTCCCACATGACAATTCTCCATAAATATACAAAAACATGATACAAACCTGTACACTGCAACTTGACAAACCTGACGCGAAGTGCAGTAGTTTCATTAGTGGGATGCGCGCTGATTGTGTTGTGATGGCGCTCTGAAGGGGGAGTGACTTAGCGTGGAGAGCTAAGAGAGGGGGGACTCAGAGCTTCGAAAACAAAGTTACTTATAAAACATTTAATAATACATTTTTAGTGAATATAGCATTTTCAAAACAATAAAAGGTAACGTGGTGATCTAAATGTGTTCTGTGTTAGCATTTAATACCTCATGGAAGTAAAATACTCTAAAATACCTCCTCTTTAAGCAGTACACCATTAATCAATTACTTAAAAGTGGTTCTGAATATGTTTTGTAATATTTCAACACAGGACAGAACTCATTTTACACTTTTAGATAATCTATGACTATTCCCCCTCATATATTGTCTCTAGCGTTCTTCTCCTCCTCCTCCCTTTTTTATTTCCTGTTTATGTTGTTGTTGGTGGTAATGAATGTGCCGACAGTCTGATGTGGAGTAATGTTAATGTTACATGTGAAAGCATCCTTTGACTGAGGGCATCTGTGTAGAGACACAGCCAGGACCATTACCACTGAGAAATACATGAATCTAAAGCTGCTCCGGAGGAGAGGACGGCCTTGGTCTGCTCCACTTATTCATCTGTTCACTGGGCAAACACACAACCTGAGGAGAATTAACATCACTATACATTGCAGTCTATTCAGGCTTTTTAAATGGGCCTGGGTGTGTTGAGTTATTTTCTCATAATAATGAATTTGAATGGTAAAGTAAAATAAATGCATTGCCAATAACACACAGAAAAAAGTGTTGAATATTTCCTCCACCCACTGCTGGCAAGTAAGTTCTAGTTATAAATAAGAAGCCTCGGACAGAAGGGCTGCTAGTGTTAATGTTAGCTATAAACCAAAGGTTCAGTGCAATTTTTCTAATGCATTTTTTTTTTTACATCCTTACAACAAAATAACTGGAAGTAAAAAGGTAACTCTTGAAGTAGATTCAATATAGCATAGCTATTTTCTGAAAAAAATCCAGTTACTTGTTATTGCTTTACATGGACTGTTCCAGCTTATGTCATTTATTCATGTACAGCTTTTTATTGTTCAAAAGAAACCCTAAAAACATGAATTCTTACTTAAAGTGGGGTTCACATTTCATCAGACCTGAAATTTGCTATGTTTAATGCCATGCTGTGGAACATTTCATTAGGGCATACATAGATTATTTTACACATTATTCATTGCAATAACATGGTTTAGTGCTACAATGATTTTCAATAATTTTTTTTATTGTCAAAAATGGTTTCGAGACTTTCTGAACCCTACATATATGACTGAGAGTTTGAATATTCGCAAATACAGGGGGTAGGTGAAAACAGCAATTTTACACACACTCAAGCCTCAAACACGGGACAATACAACACAAACTTACATGAATCCATTGAAATATAACTTGCTGAGTGAACACTGTCACAACATGCTTAAAAAAAAGTTGATACATAATTCTGCCTTTAAAACAAGTGACGGAAAACGGTTTTACGGAGTTTTATGGAGCAATAGAAAATACCGTTTTCATCTCTTGAGAAGAACCCCACCCCATCACGCACCACTGCACTCCTGCATTAAACAAAACCAACCTGCAGCCATGTTTTGGTTATATAACATTACGACATCAAAGCCACACCAGAAATGTTTGTTGCGATTACTACGGGACCGCGGAACCTCCCGTAGTGACATCTGGGATTATTTTTGGTACGTTTGGGACAGGTGCGAGTTGAAGAGCTCATTTTGCAGCTGCCATCTTGATTCCACAGGGGGAGAAGGGGACAGATGTGTGGCGGAGGTGAGCGAGAGTCTACATATTGTTGTTGAAAATGACTCATCCATATCCAGTGTGACTAAAGTCGGCTCAGAGCTGTGTTTGCTGGACTTTTCTTTTCATCGTCGATTTGTCAAAGCTACAGAGAATCTAAAACAGTTTATTTTTCCTATGACTTACTATCTTTTTTTCGTTGGTGGTTGGGTTACGTAAAACTGATTTCATTGAGGATGTAGTATGTAACTTTTCTAATGAAGGGTACGTCAGCTGCTTGTCTCTATGGTTATGTTATTGCTTTGTCTGGAGTGTTTCGCAAGATGACATTAAAGTTATATATCTCCAGGGAGACAAGATGACACAACCAGGTCAAGACAAAGTACTGCAAACACCGGATAGGGACGTCACAGATGGAGAGCCTGCGCAGTTTTTAAGACCATAAACGCTAAACTGGTTTTAACTATTTCTGCCATCAGATTGCATTCATTACTACTGCATGCAATATGAACATGTCTGGACATCATTACTAGTTTCATTTTTTTCCTCATGGGAATTCCAAGCTGCGCCAGATCAGAGCAAGAGGAGCACCGATGAGGTAAAATAAAACTAGTTAATTAGGGATTATCTTAAGTTCTAAATAATGAAACGCCAAAGCAAAGGTACTCCACACCATGTTTAAAGGCCAGTAATCCAAATCATGCATAATATTGTTTTTGAAAGAGGTGGTATTTTACTTCTATGGAGCATTAACAGCTAGCACATTACATATTTACACACTGTATCACGTTTGTCAAGTCGCTGTGTACAGTTTTGCATCATGTTTTCATACATTTCATACATGGGTGGCGTAGACTTGTGGGTGGAGCATTGCAAAAAAAAATCGTACAGCTAACCGTGAGAAGGGTTTGAATAGGACCCAGGAGAGACCACTGAAACATGCATGGATGACATCTAAAACCTCTTCAGGCATGTTTTGGATGAGGGAACGTAGAAAGCTAAAAATAAAATCTGTTTGCATAATACCTCCTTTAAGGAAATATATGCTGTTTTCAGTCTGAACTGGTTTGGTCTATATTGGGTATCAGAAGACATTCCATGCTTAAAAGGTGCACTGCGTAACATTTGGATCCACCACCTGATGTCTCCATGGAAATATTACTGCTTTGTCTAGAATGTTCCACAGTGTAGATTACCTAGGCCTATCTATCATAAGGGAGACAAGCAGGTTACAGCATTATGCTACATTACAATTCACATCTGTGGAGAGGCGCTCCTATTCACAGAAGGAATTATTGTGTTTTTGAGCAATAGAAACACCTGTAACGAATAATGGTAGATGGATATGTTTAATGTCATACCATGGAACATTCCAGGCAAAGCAATAACATCTCCATGGAGACGAGCAGGTAGCAGACCCCACCAACAGAAAATCACTCCTTTTTGACTATTTTGACAAGACTGGACTTTAGTTGATGTTTGATTTTTTGTGTGTACTTTTGTGTGTGTTTGGAGTGTAGAGAGAAGTGGTTTTGTTTTTATCTTTTTTGTTTCTGTAAAAAAAATGTGATAAAACAACAAATTGTGCATCTCTAGTCAGCATAACCACACCCTAATTTTAACAGGCCAGCATTATGGAGATTGTACATTAGTATTTAGTCTTTCTCGAAGTACACAAGATGAAAGCTCGTGAAAAGACGCACGGATGGCACGTTTATCGCACAAACACCAGAACAGCATTGTGCCCGGCCTCAGTGTTCACTTTATAGTGGGCCCAGCTGCCTGTGAGCTGCTGTGTACCCGATCAATAAAGCTTATCTTGTTTCAGTACAGAAACACATCTCCATCCAACAACAACAACAACTCAAGACTGTCCCCTTCTAGTCTGTGCACACTTATGGTTCATGTATTACACATTTTTCAGTCTTTTCTATCACAATACCATCAAAATTGCAAGTTGCAAGTCTTGAAAATACATTTAATGTCATGTTTCTCCAGCTAACTACTACATCAGCTGTCTTATTGTTTAACGTGGAACTAAACACTAAATCTATGAAAGATAATTTGTTTCACCAGATTTAGAATTTTAAATACTTTTAAATTTCTCACTTAGAATTTTTTTTTTTACTTTAACTTAATTTTTATTCTGAATTTTTGTTGCTGAAATTTTAAGTGTTCATTTTCAGTGTTTAAAATTCAGTATAAAAAAAATCACCTTTTAAATATTCAGCACAAATATATTTCAAAATCAATATCAAGCCTTCAAATTCAACAGTCAAAATTCAGAGTGTAAAATTCACAATGAAAAAAAATTGCAACAAAGATCCAAAATGCCAAGGCAGAAGCAATCAACCCAAAAAGTATCTATAAAAAAAAAAAAAAAAGAAAAGAAAAAAAAAGATCTTACTTTCTGACAATCAGGAAATGGTGACCCAGTCTGATTTGTCAGAATTAGCCTCATCAAAACCTCATCTCTTTTATTTATTAACTGTAAACCCTCCCACAGATGAGAACCATTAGGAAACAGTCTGTCTTCCTCACTGACACAGGATCGATTGCTTCTGCCTTGGCATTTTGAATCTTTGCTGTGAAATTTTTCCCTGCGAATTCTACACTCTGAATTTTGACTGTTGAATTTGAGGGCTTGAAAATAGTATGTACTGAATATTTAAAAGGTGAATTTTTTATTTTGAATTTGAAACATTGAAAAAGTATACTTAAAATTTCAGCAGCTAAAATTCAGAATAAAAATAATTTAAACATCTTTTTTCAGAGTTAAAAAATTCAAAGTGAGAAATTCAGTAGTATGTAAAATTCAAAATCTAATGAAACAAATTATCTTCCATATAAATCTACTTTTTATTTTTTCGCTACTGACCTGTATATGGTGTTTTAATAGCATTATTTATTGAAGTGGAACGAGACACAATTTCCACAAAATGAGACGAGACACGAGATTGTATCTGCGAGAATGAGACTAGACGAGATTTTGACATTCTTTATAATAAACAAATCCAATAAATAAATAAATAAATAAATGCAATCCAGTTCCCAATTTTGGCCTCACCATTTTTTATTTACTTTATTGAGTATTTTTGCTGTTATTGTAGCGGCGCTTTTTGGGACTACAGCTTCTCAAATGTAACTCACCAGTACGTAAAGTCCATTTTTGTATCCAATCTAAATGTAAAAACATGTAGAAAAAAATCAAACAACATAATTTTCAGCACGCATCCACAATCTCATGGCAATTTTGCAAGAGCTTGTGGCACGAGATCTTGTCCCATCCCTAGTTATTTATTGTCCCTAGTAATTTATTTTGCCATTTTAGTGTAAAAACTACAAATTTGCAAACTCTCTGGTCAAAAGCACCTTAATAAGTGTGTGCTGTCTTCAGTGGCTTCTGCAATTTCCAGTAATTGGTGACATCACGCAGGACTGTCCTGATTATAGCCAAGTGTTTCTGATCAAAAGCACGTGGCTGTAGGGTTTAAAGTGTGGATACCCGCTAGACCGATCACACTGTTCCTTATATCTCTAGACCCGCGCTGCCAGGTTTTGCACCTCTATTTGAAATGTGGCGTTCACATACAGATGTTAAGTCACACTTTAAAATAACCTGTAACCGTGTAGGTTCAATCAATCAATCAATTAAGCTTTATTTCAGACTCCAAGTGGGCCATATAGAACATTTAAAAACAGACAGAAGACAAATAAAACAGTAATAATAGTTTATAGTCCATATAAGCGTTCCTCCAATGCCTCCAGTGTTCTGAAGTGAACCTGACACTGCTCTGCTCAGGCATTATTCAAACATTTATCATTTCATTTGGTGAGTCCTCGAGCGCGTCATAAACTTGTATACACACACATTACACACACACATTATTCTGCACAAACAGCAAACTGGCACTTGTCCATCGAGGGACTTTCAGCAAGATACAAAGAGCGTCATTATATGCAACTTTCATAATTCAGACCTCTACTAACATGTTTTGAAAAGCATGGGATTTTTGTAATTATTTAGCAGAACATAAATTAGTCTCCAAATTACTCCTCCTGATCAGTTTAAAATGTGCATTTGAAAAATAATTGTAGTTGTTTTCAGATTTTAACAAAATAGAACACAACAAGAAGATCAAATAAAATATCAAAATAATAAGTGATATCTTAAAAACTATACTTTAGTTTAGAGACTACATACTAATACTAGTAAAATGCATTATAAGTGCTTAACTACATCATTGCTAGTATTTATAAAGTACTTCCAATGCATGTTTGTCTAAGGCTGTATTTGCAAATACTAAGTTAGTAACAATTTTCTCTCCATTTAAGTAGTGGGATTACAATATGATTTTGTACATACACTTGCATACAATCTTAATAAACATTAATAAGTGTTATAAGTAATTAGCATACCTATAACAATTTAGTTAGAGATGAGTATGTGGTCCCTAAATTAAAGTGCAACCAAAAACTGTATTGTCCGATCATCAGGAAGTAAGTGTTAGCATGCTAATTGTTGTTACTGTGACAGCAAAACTGCGCTGGTTTCTGTAGTGAAAAGTGCTTATAAACTCATCACAGTGAGTAATTATGATGCTCGGAATGGAGTACAGAGAGTTTAAAATGAACCAGTTCTGTTTTTCATGTTTTTAAGACGCAGTCAGGTACAGTGCCTTTAAGTAAAAACTAAAATGATTAAAATTAATATTAAAATAAAAATGAAATGTTGTTCCGTATTTGAATGGACTTTGGTCACCTTGGCTTTGGTGGTGCTTTAGACTCTGTGGATTAATTGCTGCACAGATCCGTACGCGTGGTGCCTTTTGCATTGTAAGACAAATGTCATTGTCAGCTCTGGTGGTAGCGCTGCAGAGTTGTTGCCAGC
The DNA here is from genome assembly GCA_029959045.1 of Taenioides sp. WSHXM2023. Classification (NCBI taxonomy): domain Eukaryota; kingdom Metazoa; phylum Chordata; class Actinopteri; order Gobiiformes; family Gobiidae; genus Taenioides; species Taenioides sp. WSHXM2023. Next base: position 29,846,690 of record CM057091.1, read on the forward strand.
ATTGTTCATTATATGACGCTCCCTTTGTTTTCGAGTGTGTGGTGCTTTTCAGATGACTATTCCTCGAACCGCAAAGGAATATGCAGTCCTCAGCCTCTCTGTTTTCTGCTGCAGATTGGCCATCTGTAGAGATCAACCATGTGTGAGGAGATTAAAGACACGACTTTTTTCAGCCTGATTGGGGAGAGATATTTGGGCTAAATAAAAAATGCTGTTTATTTTTTCATTGTTTAAAATGTCTGTGTTTTTGATATATAGAGTCAACATTTAACATCCAGGTAGAGAATTTTATGTGAGATCTTTGATGGATTTAGTCAATGATGATATTTTGAAAATATTTTTCTGCAAATTGCTTTGTTTTATAGAAGACTTGTTTTGTCCGAACTCTCACTGACAATTTGTACTTTTGGACAATTTTTAAGCAGTCTGATTAAAAATGTGCTATGTAACCTTGTACAAAACCTTGTAACTACTTGTCTCCATGGAAAGTCTATCATTGTAATTACAATTTAAAAAAAAAAATGTTGTTTTGATGATGTTGTTATTAATCTGTCTACATCTCCAAAGCTCAGAACACTCATGTAGTGGTAGTTTTCAAATTAACAGCTCCTTTTACCTTTTGTTTAGTAAAGATTGGGAATTCCATTGCTGAAATTATCCAAATGATTCTAGTGAAGGTGTACTTTAAATGTGAAGGTGGAGTTAAAAAACACAGTGGAGCACTTCCTGTATTACCACATGACATCACAAGGTGGAAAACAGTGTTTTTTGTTTCAGTGAAGAACTCAACCTAAATATGCAGGGCTTGTGTGTCAAACGTGTGTGGATGAAGCAAAACACAACTCCAGGTGTGTTTTAGATGAGGAAACATCATAACATAGATCAGAAAACAGCTTAATATAGCTTAATACCACAATCTCCATGGAGACAAGCAGAAAACATACACAGTGCACCTTATGAATGCATTATTTTACAGTTACAATACATTACATGTATAATCGCCATCTTCTCCACCATCTTCTCCACACCACATCCACATCCACATCTTTAGTCTCACGCAGGTATAGTGTACGTGAAACAAAATGATTTCACCCAAACAAACACCAGCTAGATTTTGTTCTCCAGGGCTGTGTTTGGGCCTCTCTGGTGCGCTGTGCTGGTCACTAATGGGGCTTCAGCGTTGCGAGCAGCTGCCCACGACTCCTCCAGCCTGGACCAGTCCAACCAGCGCCCCCTGCAATTACCCAGAGAGAAGCGCAGAAAGCCCCACATAAGCGCTTTGCTTTGCTTTCTCCGTACCACGCTCTAGTTTAGTGCACACGCAGCAACACTGACTCCCTGTTCCCCTTACGACAGCTCATCATGGCTCATCCTTTGAAAATATAATCACTACTTTCAAACCTTTGCCTTACAGAGCTTCAGATCTATATTAAAATGTTGTTTGCTCGTCTTCCCATAGTTGTGTTTTGTTTCATTCACGTATGTTTAGCACACAAATCCTGCATTTTTAAGCAGTGTTCTTCTCATAAACAGAAAATACTCAGTTCCATCTTGTTATGTCATGTGGTAGTACCGAAAGTGCTGCACTGCGTTTTTAAACTCACCTTTACTACAATTATTTGGATAATTTCAGCCCTGGAATTGAGCAGTGTGATTGGTCTAACAGGTATCCACACTTCAAACTCTGCCCCTGCCGACAGGTGTGTGATCAGAAACACCAGGCTGTGATCAGGGCAGATCTGTGTGATGTCACCATCTACTCTTAAACAAGTCCCTCTACAGTCACAAGCTGGCTAGTATTACCCAACAGTTCCATCATTGGTTCATCATTCTGATCTTTTTGTTAAAAATCAAACACCTAAACATGACAATGAACGCTCGGACTGATCACAGTACAGCTTTTTTGGCAGTGTTTTCTAATGTGTGCATTGTGTCACCATAGTAACTGCTGAACATTCCACCAATAGAGATACATGTAAAACGCCCCCAGCATGACGTCACTGCATGGTATCAATATGCAGTTTAGTAATGGAAAAAAGTAGATTTAGTGTTTAGTTCTAATTTAAATAACTCTTATTTGAGTTGTGTGTAGGATCCCTCAGAATACGTTTCGCGGCTCATCCAAGCTGGTTCATCAGTTCTGAGCTGCGAAACATATTCGACCGAATAAACATGTGTCCAGTTGACAAATTAAGTTTCTCCTTTTGCCTCTTACTTGAGTTGTAGCTTTACCAAATAATAGCCGGTTTTTGGCTCCTCTACCACCTCTGTTGTCATATACTAGTAGCTTCCCTCCCACTACTTGAGCCCTTTGCTTTGCCTGAGCCTAACCACGCGCTCGCTTAGTGCACACGCAGCAACACGGACTCTCTCTTCCCCTCGTGACAGCTCGTCACTGCTCGCGCTTTGAAACTATAATCACTACTTTCAAATATTTGCCTTTAAATTGCCAAGTCTTTCCCACTTTTATTAAGGAGCTCTGAACTAAAATAAAAAGTGATGTCGTCATTTCCAGAGCAATTATGAATTTTATGGAAAGATCCTAGCATGAAAGAAATATTTTAAAGGCTCAAAGAAGTATTGTTCATTTTTTTCCCCCCATGCCGCAGTAGCAAAACCAAAACACAGAGAAATAAAAAGATTTAGCATCACACTTAACAGCTGCCTCGTTAACAGTCTTGGGAGTCCATAGCCAATAAAACCATTTTCTGTTCATAATTTTTCTCTTTTATGATGTCACACTGTTTCAGGAAATGTAGAGTGTGCCGAAATGGCCGCTTTGAGAATAATAAGTCTATACAAAGGGTGTTTTAATGGGAATTTTTCTGGGATTTGACCAGTATGCATATGGGATAGATATTTAAGATGAATTTGGCATGGTTTTACAACTACTTGTGAGAGAAAAAGAGTACAAGTATGTTAGTTTTTATTAGAGATTCCTCTGTTGGCGATGGTAACTTTCTTTTTTCCTTTTATAAATTGCCTATTAATTTGTGTTTTATAATTTGTCTAACTTAATTAAAAAAAAAAAAAAAAATCCTGTCCTGTCCCCCATTGAAATCTTTGGCAGGTTGTGAAGATCGCTGCTGCTAAATCCATGGTTTTATCACATGCCCAGTGTCGGTAACTTCCAAACGTCTTCCAGTAAGCGTGAAGAGAGAAAGTTGTTTAGAATCCAAAAGAACTGATGGCCGATAAGATCTGCCGATATTTTGGGCCGATATAGACTAATTTTGATTATTTTCCCCAAATTATCTGGACTTTCTTATGATTAATTATTTGTTCTCAACTTTGAAATCTCCAAGATTTAAATAGAATAGATAGAATAAATAGAAGAAAAGAATCAGGGATATGTGCAAAAAAAAAAAAAAAAAAAGTAAGAAAAAGTATGAATAGAGGTGTATATGTATGTGCGTAAATGTAGATATATATTTATTAAGGTTTGTGTTTTGTTTTTTTTTGTTTTTTTTTAAGGATGATAGGGTTAATGATGAAAATATCTGTCATTATCTTTTTTTCATTTTTATCTTTTTTTATTGTGTGAGAATTTCTGGTTTATTTTAAGATTATGTGTTGTAATTATGTGTTGTACGCAAAGGTTTTTTTTTTTTTTTTTTTTTCTTAAAGTGTACAAAATAAAGTATCAAAAAATCTGTTTTTTTTGCAACAAACTCACCTACAGCTCTTTTACAGCTGTGTGTGTGTGTGTGTGTGTGTGTGTGTGTGCGTGTGTGTGTGTGTGTGTGTGTGTGTCTGCAGTGTAGTTTTGTAGTTATCTCTTTGCACTAAAGTGTACATAAAAGGAAAATACAGAAATATAGTAATACAAATACAACTCTAACTATATGGCTGTCTCTAGTTTCTGTGCATATGTAATGACAGTTACCAGCAAAGAACACAAGGACTCAAACTGAGGACTCAACAACAGCTGTTGGGATCAAATGTTGACGTGATTCATTCTCAAAGATGTTTGCTGTGATGAGACATAAACATTACTGGAACCATTTCCTAACAAACAATGATACGGATGAATATCTGTCAATGTTTTGTTATTTCTTTTCAAATAATTTCTTTGAAATGGTGAGTTAGTCAACAGGTTTCTAAAATGATTAGAATGAGTGCAGTGAAGGTGCTTCGACTTTAAAAACACAGATGAGCACATCAGAGGGTGAAGGCCAATTCATACTTCAGAAGACACCTTGGTTCTTGACACATCGTTTCTGTCAGATAACTGCGCTGTAATTGGTTCAATTCTTGAAGTGGGCATGGCTAATTTAATTTAAAATCTATTACTCTTATTATTATTATTATTATTATTATTATTATTATTATTATTATTAATTTATTTATCTTTTTTAATTGCAATGAAAAAAATCTATTTCAAGATTTTTAACAGTTACCAAAACTGTGCTGTCACTCTGCTAACCTCCACAGCAACAATATAGCAACTGATTTCTGGTGAAGTGGCACTGAGTAGTTTGACAGCAGAACTTTGACAAAGTTTGAAATGTCTGAGATATTGGTTTTCTTGCAGCCTCAAGGCCAAAAATGCAGCTTCTTATGTGGTAAGAGGTAAGTTGGCGGACAGCTTGGGTTACATACAGATACCGAATAGTTTTGAGAGTTTTTACCATGCTCCCTTTTTTGTCAACTAATGGGTCGGCAGGACATGTCTTCAGTTGACTTGGAATTTCTTAAGTCGAGTATAACCCTATGGCCTTCACCACCGAACTACACTAAAACCTGGATTCATTAATTAGAGCTATTCTTGGTAAGAGAACAACAATATGACATACGGAAACGTGCCCACGGGACTATCACCCTGGACGAGGGGGCTTTTTTACTCTCAAACACCTGGGATATTGTCCTTAGGAAGTTGGACTGCAGATGGCACTATCATCCTGCCTCCACCAGTAGGAAGACAGCACCAAAACCTCTGTAAATCAACTACATGTCACAGCAACATCACGTGACCACTCTGAGGAAGACCGCTAGTGAGCAGTCAAAAATACCTGGTATGAAAAGTCTTGGTCTGAAAAAAGAATAACATAAATTATTGGAAGACCAAATGAACCTCATTGGACTATAACAACCTATCATTGTTCAAAGTTCATAAAAAGCCAGAACACTTTCTCAAAGTGCCATCGTAAATCACACTGAACATCACTAAAGCCACAGTAAAAGCCTGAGTAGCGGTGGATTAGCATGCACATCACTCGTACTTCTCTGTCAAAGACTAACAGTATTAGTCCAACCGCCTGTTCTGTCTTTATTACAGCCCACAACGTCGAGTCGAGGCGGATAAGCTGCAAATTACTCCAACCTTCATCCCCATTCACCATCTGGGAATAACGTGTCTCGGACTGAAATAGTAAAGAAAGCGTTGTGCTGAAGACCTCATATCCTGCAGCACAATGGGAGACACAGAGGACATATCAGGCTCATTAAGACCAGGGACTGTATGGACGCCGCCGAGGTGAATGCCACACTATTGTAAGAACATCGTCTGAGTCACAGAAAATGACAGCTAAATCACATGCCTTTTATTATTTCCTATTGAGGGATATTTTCAGAGAGGACCACGCTGAGTGACTATATGGTGAGGAGGAATCAAGTAGGAGTTAGACAGAGTGGGCAGAGTAGACAGTAATTGTACTGATAGATACTGATACTACAAAACGTAATAACTCAAGCTGAAGGTTTGTGAAGAGAGTTACTTAATATGTTGAAAATTGCTGAAATACCAATTGTCAATCTTTAAAATGGCTTCTAGATAGAAGTCGAAACCTTTGAAACCTTTCCTACCATGGACTACTTAAAAAGTGTTGAGTACGTAATACTACTACTCAAGTAAGAGTAGTTGTAAGCATAACTGTCAGGACGCAGCATTTTACACTGCGTTCCAAATTATTATGCAGATGATACTTTTCTCTGATTTTGCCAAAATGTCAATATAAATGACAGTCATCATGATTTTCAAGTCATCAACCTTTAGAGTACAATTCGAATGTTATTGAAAATAAAATAAAATAAAAATAAAATGCACTGTTCCAAATGATTATGCACAACAGAGTTTCAAACTATGTTATTGTTGTAAATAACTGAAAATGGTAATTTCTTTATTTTTCAGTTAGAAGCATTAGCATATTACTGAAATCAAAAGCTATTTCAATCAAAACATCTTAACAGCTCAAGTTCCATTTGAACATAGGAGCCCCTATTTGGATAGGAGCTGCACAATTCTTGCATCCATTGAACTTGTGAGTTGTGGAGAGTTTCTGCTTGAATTTCTTTGCAGGATGTCAGAATAGCCTCCCAGAGCTGCTGTTTGGATGTGAACTGCCTCCTGCCCTCATAGATCTTTCACTTGAGGAGCTCCAAAGGTTCTCAATAGGGTTGAGGTCAGGGGGGGATGGGGGCCACACCATGAGTTTATCTTCTTTTATGCCCATAGCAGCCGATGATGCAGAGGTGTTCCTTGCAGCATGAGCTGGAGCATTGCCATGCATGAAAATGATTTTGCTACAGAAAGTACAGTTCTTTTTGTACCATGGAAGAAAGTGGTCAGTCAGAAACTCCATAGACTTTACAGAGGTCATTTTCACACCTTCAGGGACCCTAAAGGGGCTGACCAGCTCTCTCCCATGATTCTGGCCCAAAACATGATTCCACCACCTCCTTGCTGACGTCGCAGCCTTGTTGGGACATGGTGGCCGTCCACCAACCATCCACCACTCCATCCATCTGGACCAACCAGGGTTGCCCGGCACTCATCAGTGAACAAGACTGTTTGGAAATGAGTCTTCATGTATTTCTGGGCCCACTGGAGCCGTTTCTGCTTGTGAGCATTGTTTAAGGGTGGCCCAATAGAAGTTTACGCATAACTGCAAGCCTATGGAGTATCCTACACCTTGATGTTCGCTGCTTTGTAATGGCATTTGAGCAGCTGCTCTTTTAATCCGATGTATTTGTCTGGCAGAAACCTTCCTCATTGTGCCTTTATCTGCACGAATCCATGTGTTCTCTGAATCAGCTACAAATCTCTTAATAGTACGATGATCACGCTTAAGATTTTCATACCTTGTCCAAGGTATTCAACTATTTAATGCTTTTCAGCACTAGAGACAACATTTTTCTTTCCCATATTGCTTGAAAATGGTGCCCTGCTTAATGATGTGGAACGTCCTTCTTCAGTCGTTTTTCTTTTAATTGGACGCACCAGGCAAACTCATTGGCATAGGTGTGTGAGACTGATTTCACAAAACCATTCATGAGTTTGTCTGGAAAACTAAACATTTACCTTTAAACACAATTTGCATAATAATTCAGAATGCAGTGTATTTGAAATTGGTGTCATTGGAAAGACAAAGCATTAAATAATGCACAAAATCTGGTATTTTCAAATAATAGACAATAAAAATAAAGAAAACTAAATATCTGATGTAGCAATGTCATAAACACCAACATAAAGCTTTTTATCACTTGTAGACTTGCTCACAGAGGCACTTCACTTCTATTCTAATACTGTGACACTGTAAAATGTTTTTCACGTAGCATTTAAAGTATGGCAAAAACTACTCTGGGAAGTCCAATTTGATTAAAAATTTACTCTGAACTGAATTTATGGTCAAAAAAATGATAAAAAGCCTTCAAAATGGTGTCCCCAAAAGAAAAAGGTCACAAGAAAGCTGTATGACAAGCCTGGCTTGTAAACAGGAGCAAAAAAACTGAAAAACTACCAAATTTATGTCTGATTTCTGTTTGGTTGGCTGTGTACATCCTCTCCTTACACTGTCCTGGAGGAGGGTGTGCCAAATTTCCCTCATGTCAAAATGAAGTTAACAGGACAGTCTACAAAGGAAAAACCTACCCTACGTGCTTTCTCAAAATGTCCTGGTTAAACTTTGCCCAAGGACACAACTATACTATGTGGGACTCGCAGCATCACTCCTTATTTGCATAGCTTCTTGCCACTGCTATTAGGCGTATACTTTAACCTACATTTTTATTTCGTCACATGTTTTTCCTGGACTCCCCAGTGTTCACACAATATCGCTGTAACCTACATTGTGAACCATTTCTCAGCAGCAGACGTAGTAAAGCAATTCAATAATTTGCATTTTTTTTTTTTAATTCCATTAATAACTGTAGTAGATGCTTTAGGTGAGTCCAAACTGGGAGTGCTCTGATGCTATTAATTTTAAGAATACAGAGCAGTTCCTGGGGCCCTACTCCAGATTGTGAGCCAAAATATCGGTCAGGAGTATCTAGTGAATGGTTAGCATACTACATTTTGTTTAATAATGTGGAACAATACATGCATCTAACCCAAACTGCACTTACAAGGCAGAGAAGTACCCGTCTTTATTATATATAAAAGTGTTTGTCGAGTAAGACTTCATTGACCGATTTATCGACTAAGCGACTAAATGACTACAGCCCTAATGTAGACCAAAAGTCATGACTTACTGTACAGTATGTATTGTGATTAACACTGAATCATGACAAGACCACAGCTTTAAATCACAAGGTTCCTCACATGTAATATCACACTGGACGATACTGTTATAAATTGATATTGTGGAAAATAATGTGGAATATGACACAATTTTTTTAAAGGAACATATCATCTTGTCAGTACTTGGATGAAAGCCTGCTGGGAATATAAGGTGCTACAGTGGGTGCCAGTGGTTCTAGTGCATATTGCTGTTGTGTCCTTCACTTCAGGAATGTGGTGTGTGCGAGTGATGGTTGGAGGGGCCAATGGCTCAGGTTGGCAGCACTGTATCCATCAGCCTACTCCACAGCAGCTGTGGCTACAATTAGGGATGATGGATAGTAATAGTGGATATCGGTGCCAATATTGAAAACTTTAATGGATCGGATATTGGACCCAAGATATTGGTTCAGTTGATATCCCGTTTTGATTTATAATTTGGTGTAATAATACAATTTATGCAAAACACCCCCATCATACTGTGCGTGTATTCCCTCAAAGCTGTTTTGTAGATACTCCTATATTACACATAACTGACTCTTGTGAGCTTTAAGCCATGCTATAATGTTGTTACCTCATCAAAAACAGACCTGGAGCTGTGTTTTGTTTAATTCACACATGTTTGAGTAACCGTTTATTATTAATCTGTCTACATCTCCAAAGCTCAAAATGCTCAGTTCCACATTGTGTGCAATTCCTGTGTTGAAATCATCCAAATGTTTCTAGTGAAGGTGTATGGAGTTTAAAAGCACAGTGGAGCACTTCCTGTGCTCCATATGACATCCCAGAGAGATGGAACAGAGAGCTAAGACTAAATATGCAGGGTTTGATATCAGGTATCGGCAAATACTTAAAGCCAAAGTATCAACATCGATATCAGAACAGAAAAAGCCGCATCCCTAGCTCCAATAGTAGATTACCACCACAGAGGATGGACTGAAAAATGCACACAATTGTAAAGTGACTTGGAGCATCCAGAAAACCGCTTGTGCAAGTGCCCCTTTAAGCTACAAACAAATCATAACTGCCATGCACCACATATAATAAACTGTAGTGTGGCAACAGACCTCCATTCTTCATATGCCACCCAAACCAATTCATAAAAAAGATCTTTATTGACCCACAGAGACGCTGTGTCATTTTCACACTGCTCTGAAAAATCGAAATCAACTCATCCATGGCCTTAAAGTCCCGCAGCCTTCGGAATGGTGCGCGTTTTAATTTGTCTTGGTTTTAATGCGCACAAGCCCTTGAGAATAAGAGCTCCGCCAGCTGTCTAACACTTTCTATCTCCCTTTCTTTTCTAATCAGAATTGTCATGGCCAAGGTTAACCGGCACACGCTTGAACAGAGGCTTGAGGGGCCTGATTCCACCGCAGACATCCGTGAAATGATGAGGCCTATGGTACGCTGAAGATGAGGAGAGGAGTTCCAGCCAACACAGGTTAGACATATGTGGAGAGAATAACAGGTGGATAATCTATGCTACGTGTAAAGAACCCCATATTGTGCGATGGCATTATATTGTATATACTTTGCGGCAATGAAATAACGTCATTGCTTTTACTTAGGTCACAATCAGACTGGAACATTTGTGCATGACTTAATACCAAATGAATTTTATGAAAGTTATGTTTAAGGCATACGCTATAGTCTATATAGGGAAATTTGAGCCAGCAATGCAGTGTACTGAACTGATCCATCTGTGTGAGGTGTTCTGTTTGTCCTTAAAAGTACTACTTAGCCTATTTGAAGCCTAAAATTGTCTAAAGTAGCAGCATTTCATTTCATCATGTAAATTAATCAGTTGTAGTAGATATAACATATGTCTTCGCCCATAAGGTTCATCAGTACTGATCAGTATTGCTGTTGGGATTGATATTGAAAGTACTAGGTATCAGTATCGATTTAAAAATTGTAATATTGTCCCCATTCCTAGTGGAAGAGCGCTGTGCAGTGGGGAGCTCCTGATAGGGAAATTAGTTTGGTCAGGACAACCTTAGCTGGAGGATTTAGCCTATTGTGCATGCTTTAAGTTGGTAGTGGAAAAAGCAAACAGAGAGATATAGGGAGAACATGCAAACTACACACAGACATCCCTCACCCAGCCCGACATAATAGACCTTAAAATCTATTCATTCTTATTTTGTTTGACTTTATCATTTGATTTTGACATCTGTAAGGTCCCACTGAAATACGACGCAATAGTTATTGAAGATCGCCCAGCAGACCATTACACAATGTCTTGTCCAAAGATGCAGCAATTGTCTGCACTGGTCCGAATGGGGATTGAAGTGCCGAAGACCACTGAAGTGTGTCTGTGTGTCGTACTCACATAAGCAGACCACTGGAAAGCTTTGATTTTGTGGTACTGAGCAGCCCGAGTGAAGGGGATTCTTTCGGAGTGATGTCAGTACAGATGCAAGATTGTCCTCTTGGGTAAACCACAGAACACTATCTCCACACACGTTTACATAACACATTATCAGAGTAAACGCTGTTTGAGAAATTTAGCAATCTCTCCCAGGCACTATTCAAACCCTCCTTACAAACCGTCTTGGCATGGTAATTTTTCATAAATATATATACAAAAAAATACACTACAACTTCACAGTCCTGATGCAATGTGCAGTAGTTTCATTAGCGGGATGCATGCCAATTGTGTTGTAATAGTGCTTTGAAGGGGGAACTTATTAAACATTTTATTATGTTGTTTTTGGCGAATATAGCATTTTCAAAAGGATAAAAGGTAACATGGCAATCTAATTACTTTATGTGTTAACAAATCCCATAGAAGTGTATTACACCCTCTTTAAAGACTCACTCTGTAACTCTTCTGGTCCGCTACGTGCTTATCTTCATGGAGATAGCTTTGTTTGCATCCATTACTTTTACATCCATTAATAGACATGCATTGTTACTGCGAGCAGGGTCACCTCTCCTCAGACCTGACTTGTAACTTGTCCTGGTAGCATCACCTGCCAGCCCCGAGCATATAACATACTTTTAATTCCATACTGTGGAAATTTCCAAACAAAGCAGTCACATCTAAGCGAAGACAAGCCGGTGGCAGACCGTCCGTGAGAAAGGTTACATGCTGAGCCTTTAATCAAACCAGCTAACACGGGCAAAAGAGATTAAATGCCCTCTAAAGTACCCTTTTCAATTTTCTGTTAGAGTTTGGACATTATTCCCACTGTCTAAAGTCTATAAAGTGTTGGTAAGTTAAAACCATGACCTCTCAGTTGGGTCATTGATAGATAATAGCTGCAGGCTCTTCACAGCGTGCAGAATAATAAATACCAAAGGCTAGTCTTTTGTGCTTTGGAAAACTCATATCACACCATTAGTGTTACATGGAGCTGCACAGAAGCTGACAGAGAGCTGTAGAGCCCACTCAGTGTGTGGCATATCCTTTCTAACAGTGTGCGCTGGAAATAAAATATTGAAAAAGTGGCATCTGGCAAGCTGTTTTTGGGCTTAAGGACAACATGCCACTTCTGTACCACTGTATGTCCAGATGTATTCCACTGAATCTTTCATTGGCTCAGAATGTCCACGTTTGCACAAGGTATACTGTAATGAACTTTCCATGTAATTTGGAGGTGCACTGCGTAACTTTATGGTTGGGGGTCTGTCACCTGCATGTTTCTATGGATATGTAAATGGTCACATTTTTTATATAGTGCTTTTACACTTCCACGGCACTCAAAGCAGTTTACAACAACAACTCCATTCACACACCAGTGTACGCAGACACTGGTGCAAGTGTATTGCCCAAGGACACAATGACAGCATTCACCAGCAACTGCCAATCTTTGGATCAGTGGACAAACGCTCTACCAACTGAGCTACTATCACCCCATTGCTCTGCCTGTCATTGCTTCGCCTGGAATGTTCCACAGCATGACATTAAACAGCTCTGACCCCCAAGGTCATGGTGGGAAACACCTCCAAAGGTTGCAGACCGAATGACCGAGCCAAGATCCTGTGGGACTTCCAGATACAGACACAATGGTGATGGCGAATCAACCAGACATAGTGGTGTTGGAACAAAGCCGTGGTGGTGGGCATTGCAATACCAAGAGATGGTAAATATCAGGAAAAAGGAACACGAGAAACTAGAGAAATACCAGAGGCTCAAGGAAGAGCTGGAGAAGGCCTGGAAGGTGAAAGCATCAGTGGTGCCCGTGGTGATCGGAGCACTCGGGGCTGTAACCCCCAAACTGGAGGAGTGGCTACAGCAGATACCAGGAAAAGCATCAGACATCTCAGTCTAGAAAAGTGCAGTACTAGGAACAGCAAAGATATTGTGAAGCTCCCAGGCCTCTGGTAGAGGGCCCGAGCTGGATGAGGGTGAGGGAGACCAACCACCGTGGAAGGTGAGGAGGTTATTTAAGACACTTTGGGTAGTGGATTGCTAGCTCCATCAGTTCGAAGTCTAGCTACCATGCATACATGTATACGTAAATCATTACTAATGTCAAATCTGTGAAGTAACCCTCAAAGTCAGTTAACTCGATCAAAGTCAGTCAGAGAACTGAACAAAATGGAAGAAAAACAGCAACAAAGAAAAAAAAAAAAAACATGGAGGCACCCACTGCAGCTTTTACATCACAATGGTTTTAAGAGTCAAGAACCTAAAAGTAGAAGCTCTGTTGCTACGTTTGGAAGCATATGATTTTGTTGCTAAGGTTGAGGATTGTAACTGAAACACCAGGATGATAAAGGAGTGTGACAAGAGGTAGGCGATATTGTTAACAAGATATTCACTAGCAAGGACCACGCTACAACAATGGAATACGATAAAGATATTTATTGACGGTGGGTAGATGTGATGGCTGGGGAGAGACTCAGGGTGGGGGCTCCGTCTCCAATCCAAAATGGTCATTCAGCTGATCATTTTGCTGACACCCTCCTTAAAGATGATGTCTTTAGGCTGAATGATGGATGAGAGAGAGCTAACACGGACGCTGTTGTCGGGATAGGCCGTATAGATAGGGCTTCTGGGTAATTGAAGACGTGGTCAAGATGAGCCGTATTCGGCTGGCGAGGAGGTTGAGGTGTGGTCCAGCTCCTGAATCCAAGTTAATCATATTAACTCCACATATTAAAATCTGATCGTTTTCACAGCTTGCTGCATTCTGTGGAGCAACCTTAGTATGCACTAAATTCAGTTCTGTTTGCTTCTCTGTTGGGTCAGTTCTTGTTCACATACACGTGCATCATTGTAATCGTGAAGGAAGCGTTTCCAGACCAGGTAGAGAGTTGAAAGAAGCCCTTTATCTGATATCAGAATATGAAGGTTCACATAGCAGGTGCATGCATGTCTTACAAAGGAGATTCCCTGTATATTTACACTGGGGAAGATTCCAACTATAGAAGGCTGGACATACATGGACTTAAACTATTTAACATACAAGATCGTAAATGATATATCTTTAACTGTGAACAGAAATGCAAAATGTGATACAGAAAGATTGCTTGTATGTGCAGAAAAGATTGGGGAGGAGTTTCGCTGATATTATCTAAATATCTAAATATCTGACATCTAAATTGCCTTGTCAGACACAGGTTACAGATGTGGCGTACATTATAGGCTATGATCCAATTGCTTTTTAATCCAATTCCAAGCACTTTTACTTTGACCACAGAGTGCATGGTGAAAGTAGGTTGGCCCAATGATGCCTGCTTAATGCACATTGAAATGCAGCAGTTGGGTTCACACTTAAGAAAGCTTTAGCGTGTAACTTTTGTTTAGGGGTCTGTCACTTGCTTGTTTCTATGGATCTGTCATTGCTCTGCCTGGAATGTTCCACAGAATGACATTAAACAGCTCTACCTTACATTTACTCAATTACAGGTGTTTTTTTATAGCGAAAAATACCCAGAAAAACAAGCATTCAGACTGTGAGCGGGGTTGCCTCTCCACAGATCTGACCTGTAACTTGGTCTGGTTTGGTCTCCATGTAGGTAGAAAGGTCCAGTGCCATACTGTGAAACATTCCAGACAAAGCAATAACATCCCCATGGAGAAAAGCATTTGACGGACCCTCAAGCGGAAAAGTTCATGATGCAAAAAAGTGAAATGTTCTGAATTTAAGTCATTTTAACTTACCTAGACATTGCTTTTTGCAGTGTGACAAGAAAAAAGTGTAGTTCAGGCTTCCAAACAAGGATGAAACTTCGACACACACGGTCAGTTCTCATGAAGGAAAAAAATATCAAGCTAATAGTTTACATCAGTATCATCCACCCCTGGAAGAGAGAGTGTAATTACATGAATGACTTGAGAGCTGATTGGCTGAGAGGCAAAGCTGATCATGATTGAAAATAGAAAATAAGTCTTTCACGTTGAATTTACGCTGGAGCCACATTAGCATTTTTATTACACGCTTCTCGGGTTGTTGTGACCTCCAGAATGAATGCGCCCCTCTCGACTGCACCAGGATCATGTGACACTGCTGCTCGTGACACTGCAGTTGGACACGGTATAGAGATGTGGTCGAGCCCCCGCCAACACACAACACAGCCACTTCCTCCAGCCATATCCACTTACATATGACACTTGTGTAGTAGCGCATGCATTTGAGATATTAAATAAAGATTTGGTACTTTGCTAGCCAGTGTCTGTAGCTAACATGTCCTTTACAGGGTCCGATACTTACATTACACTACACTCTCTGACTTGTGTTATAATGTTGTTTCCTCATTGCAAACATACCTGGGGATGTGTTTTGTTTCATTCACACATGTTCTACACACAAGCTGGGTTCTGCTCTCAAAAGGAAAACACTCTTTTCAACCTTGTGATGTCATGTAGTAACACAGGAAGTGCTCCATACACCTTCACTAGAAATATGTGGATAATTTTAGCTCTGGAATTGCCAGTCTCTACTGAACTAAAGGTAAAATGTAGCTGTTAAAACTACAGCTTCATGATATCACGAAGTGCAACAGAGCATTTTGAGCTTTGGGGATGTAGACAGACTAATAATAAAGGGTAACTTAAATGTGTGAATGAAACAAAACACAACTCCAGGTGTGTTTTTGAGGAGGTAACTCCATTCTTACACAGTTTAAAGCTCACAAAATCTGCATAATATTTGCATAATACTGTTAAACTGCTTCAATGACGTGAACAGTTGGATGGCACAGAACTTCCTACAACTCAAAAGCTCCAAATCCGAAATCATTTTAATCAATCCCCCCCAATCCACCTCCCATATCAGCAATAGTCTTGGCCCTTCCAGCATCACCCCTGCTGCCAGAAACCTTGCCGTCATTTTTGACTCTCACCTCGACTTCTACCTTCACATCAAAAAAGTCACCCAATCCAGTTTTCTACACCTCCACACAATTAGTAAAATCAAACATATCCTCTCCCGCTCTGATCTTGAAAAAGTCATCCACGCGCCCATGTTCTCCCCTTTAGACTATTGCAACTCCCTCCTCTGCGGTGTCCAACTGGTTCAGAACGCAGCAGCTCGGCTCCTCGTTGGTTTTAACAGATTTCAACACATTACCCCTGTTCTAGCTTCCCTTCACTGGTTGCCTGTGTGTTTTAGAAAATTTTACTGATCACTTTTAAAGCTTGTTTAGATCTTGCATCAAGTTACATTTCAGAACTTTTATCCCCGTACGAGCCCTAGATCCTCAGGAGGAGATCAGGCTTGCACCATCAGTATCATCTTTTAAATCACTTCTTCAAACTCATTTTTATTGGTTGGCCTTCCTTTAGCTGGTTTTAGCTAGATTTTATTCCTTATTTATTTTTATTCTATTTTATTATCCTTATTTATTATAATTAATTGAATTGATTGCTTCATTGTCTGATTTTGTATGCTTTCTGGATGTTTTTTTTTTTATTGTTTGTTGCTGCTTGTACAGCACTTTATAAACCTAAAAGTGCCTTATAAATAAAGATTTATTATTATTATAATATAGGACTATTAAAAAATGTTATCACTCAGAATGTAAAGATTATTTGGTTAATCAGCTAAAATATTTGGAAAAACAACAAGCATTAAAAAGCTGTTTCAGTGCAATCTTTATGCAATGCACATGATTTGTGTTTTTTTATCTGGTCGTTTGTCACATTAACTGAACTTTTATCATTCAGAAGGCTGGTCACATACTCAAGAAATGGTAATCTATGAGACAATGTGAATGAAAACAAATGGTGGTGTTCTTATAAAAACTGTAAATCAAAATTTGATACTATCCTTTCCTAAATACAACTCTGAGTAAGCTAATGGTGAATTAACCGTTAGAACATGTTCTTAATAGTCCACTTTACACATATCACTTTGCCCTGTAAGCTATTATATTATAACAGTGGAGCCAATCACTTATAAAACACTTATGTGGTTCGACATTTGATTTTGTTTTTGGAACATTTTTTCTACTTCTCAGAAATCTATATTGTGAACCTAACTTTAGGCTCACATAACCTATTTTTTCTTAGACACCTCAACCAGTCTTCCCCATGTGAGTTCATAATCTTTTTTAGGTCCTATATTACCCAAAGTTGATTCATGTGAGTTTTAAGCCATGTTAAAATGATGTTACCTCCTTTAAAACATACCTGGAGTTGTATTTTGTTGCATTCGCACATTTGAGTAATCTTAGATTCTGTCTTTATTCCCAAAATCTTAGAATGCTCTTCCACATTGTGATGCCATCAAATGGTAATTTTAGGTTAACTCTTAAATACTTTAGAATAGCCTTAAATTGATGCTTTTATTTTTGAATATTTTTGTTTTACCTTTGTCTTTCTTTATTCATAGAAAGTTTCTCATATCTGCTGGTGCATCGAGGAGTGAAGCTGCTTCAATGAGGCTAAAACAACAGCTGTAACTTCAAATTTAGACAATCCCATGGCTGAAATTGATCAAAGTGAAGGTGTATGGAGCTTAAAACACAGTGGAACATTTCCTGTATTACCACTTAATGTCATCACAAGGAGGAACACTGTGTTTTCAGTTTGAGAAAAGAAAACAGCCTAAATATGTGGGTTACATGTTTTAAACATGTGTGAATGAAACAAAACACAACTCCAGGTATGTCTGCGATGAGAAAACATTACAACACAGATAAAAAACAGTGCAGGATGGGCCCTTTAATGCCCATTGCAAATAACAAGCCGTGCATTATTGACAGTTACGCTTCCTCACATTGTCATCAATACACTAACTAAATGCCAAAGCGTGGAAGCTCGGGTGCGCAGCGTGGGGCCAGACGCTAGCGTGACTCCTTGTGCTTTATTTATATTATCGACCTGGCAATGCTTCACAAATATGATCACCCAGATGGCCCCTCTATCCGGTGTGCGATTTGTCAGCTTGATGTCCCATTACGAGAGAATGAAAAAAGCCTAGACTTAAATTGAAACTAAAGTATTGTGGCTTTTGATGCCCCTGGTTGATGGTACTGGGAGGAAATTGGCTATTGTTCAGTATTAGTATTGAATCACAAAGCAGGCTAAAAAAAGCACAACCGGCTGATTGAGCTTTTGTTGCAGCTCGTGTTTATTGTCGCAAACACAACGGAATACAAGAGAATTTTGCAGATTGGTAATCATTTGTCATGGTCATGTTGTTCTTTCTGTACAAAATGAAATGACATTGTTGCTACATGCAGACTTGCAGGTAGCTGATTAAGCGCTGGAGTAATTTAAAGATACACTTTGTAAATTTTTGGTTAGTGGTCCATCACCTGTTTGTTTCTTTGGATATGTCATTGCTCTGCCTGGAATGCCCCACGGTATGACAATAAACAGCTCTACCTTTTTTAGCTCAGTTTTTAACATCATATCTATAATTATAACTAACTAAGAAGTGCAGCATGTACAGCTCAACGGATACGAGTAGGGGACTGTTAGATTTTGTGAAATGAGCTGTTTGTTTTTCCCGAATACATGGAGACTGTGCAAGATGATAGGTAAGTAGCTAGCTGTGGACATTTGAGATGCTGCAGGCTTTTTACACCATATGTGGCAGCAAATGTGGCACAAAGTGTTTCTTCCAGAAGAAACCATTTCATCACCAACCACAACACTGGAGTGGAGTAAGAACGAGGCCTTTCCTGTTGGGTTCACCTGGTTCCCCCTGGAGGCTGCTGTGATGCTGCAGGACACAGAGGAGGGACACTTATTACTTTCCACAGGATCTACTGACCCTCCCTCACCAGACCTCCTGTTAAAACTGCACTGAGCAACATCAATTTCCCCATTGTGGGACAAATAAAGGATTATCTTATCTTATCTTACCTTATCAACTGCAATAGTTTGCAGCAACAAAACTTGAATTTCCCTCTGGATCAATAATGTATCTCTCTCTCTTACATTTATTCAATTACAGGTGATTTTATAGTTCAAAAATACCTTGAAAAACACCTTGAAAAGCATTCTGACTGTGAGCAAGTTTGCCTCTCCACAGATCTGACCTGTAACTTTGGTTTGGTCTCTGTGAAGGTAGAAAGGTTTAATACCATAAAGTCAAACGGTATGGTATTAATACAAACCAATAATCCTTCCGTGGAGAAAAGCATTTGATGGACCCTCCTCCAGAAAGTTACACAGTGCAGCTTTAAAAGTGGAATCGGTGGATGTGATTATACTAGTGGTTGATAAATATGGGGTGGAAAACTGGATCTAAAAGTAATCAAAATCTGAGAATTGCGACGCGTTTACGATTATGTTCGATGTCGGAAATCTATAAAAGTGTGGCCATGCATGGTGGAAAAAATGATTATGTGAAGTGGTACAGAACTAATACAGATGTAGCGTATTACAGTAGAGTGCGCTAAGACGTGGTTTCTATGTTTTCCAGTATTCTGTAATGTTGAAAATATGAATCTTTAATCGGATTTTGTTCTATGTGTGCTTGTATGGAGCTCAACAGTGACCACCTGCCCCTGGTTAACACATTTAATTCATTTTTGTCATAGAGTTTCTGAAAAATAAATAAATAACAGTTTGATAGCTCGTTTTAAGTATTTTCTGAAACGTTGAAAAGTTATTAAAGGTGCACTGTGTAACTTTTTGGTTGGGGGTCCATCACCTACTTGTTTCTATGAATATGCCATTGCTTTGCCTGGAATGTTCCACAGTATGACATTAAACAGCTCTACCTATTTACTGAATTACAGATGGTCTTATTGCTCAAAAATACCTAGAAGAAACATGCGTTCTGACTGTGAGCGGGGTCGCCTCTCCACAGATCTGACCTGTAACTTGGTCTGGTTTGGTCTCCATGAAGATAGAAAGGTTTAATACCATACAGTGAAACATTCCAAACAAAGCAATAACATCTCCATGGAGAAAAGCATCTCCACCAGAAAAGTTACACAATGCACCTTTAAATATAATTATGTTAACTGTAGTTTAGTGAAAAACTACTCTAACCCGACATATGCAATTGAATTAAGTCTTTCTTCATGTTTAATCAAGGCTGTAAATAGTGAAGTTGTTTATAAAGAGCATTTGTGTTTTGTAAAAAGGGCAATGCTGTTCTCAAGATGTCCAAAATATTAAAGGTTTTCAAAATGTCTTTTTAGTCTCCTTGCAGGGAGATCCAAAGAGTACTTGTTGTTTATACAGCTCAAAGCGCCGGAGCTGTATGGAGATTAGATAACACCAGTACTCTCACTCTTTAAACTAAGGAAAGTACATCGATAGTGAGGATACAAAACAACAGCTTCTGATAAGTCCATCAACAAAAGGAAGGAGTATCGGGAAGAGTTTATCACTGAAAAGTATTTTAACATTGTTTGTAGTTAGTCTAATTCACAAGGGGTAGTTCTGCTTAGAACTACTACCTACTTTTTTCCGAGCGTTTACATTTGGATTTTACAAAAAAGAGTTACGTATTGGTAAGTTACATCTCTTACAATTCCAAAAAGCAATGCTTGAATTGAAACGAAAATATAAAACAATGGTGAGGCCGTAATTGGAAACAGAATCGCAAAATTGATATGATACGATGAGAAATGTCTCATCTTATGGAAATTGTGTCTCATCCCATCCCTAGTACTAGTATATGCAAAGAAACAAATGAATATATGCACATACATACGTAGATTTTAACCTTTCTTTTATTACAATGTAGCTCAGTCGTCCAGGTGTGTTCCATAGTGGTCCATAAGCGTAAACGAGTCCATAGGGGCTAAATGTATTTATTGTACTCAGTCCTGTCTTTTTTTACTGCGAGCAAGAATTAAATAAATCAGATGATACTGATAAAGCTCAAGAACAATTCAGGAAAGCTTCATTTCTGCCCTGTGAATGTGACTTTTTTAGTATCGATACCAGCTCAAATGAGTATCTAGTTTCAATAGTAGTTTTAGTATCAATTAGTATCAGATTATCGATACTTTTGACAACCCTAGCGCACACACACATACATAAAGACACACATACAGATATATATACACACACATACATACATACATATATACATACATACATAAAGTAATAAACACCGTACATTGATTGGTACTAGAATTACAGTTTGCTTAGAATGGATTACTGTCTGGCAGGCCCGTATATCAGCTCCTGCCACCACTGTCCGACAGCAGGCTCCCTTTCATTTTCTGTACATAATTACAAACAAGTTCTCACTCCACACTCCTGATGAAGAAAAACTAATAACCCGATTTTTGGTGACCTCAGATGTTGTTTTCAGCACTGACCTCTTCTTTGTTTCCATGATCATCTGAAGTACTGACCAATCATATGACACATTCCCATTCTCCAACGGATACTTTGCAGTGACATCGCGCTGGGGGTGTTCTGCATGTAACTCTGTGGTAGAATGCTGAGAAGTTACCATGGAGACACAATGCGCATATTAGCAAACATTGTCAAATACGTTTTAAGAAGGAAAAAGAATACGAAATTGATTTAAACTGCACATTTTAAGGAGCCTGTGATCACTACAAGCGTTCATGGTTCGGTTTAGGTGTTTGATTTTCAACAAAAAGGGGAGAGTGACTAACTGAAATAATGCTAGCTAGCTTGTGACTGTAATTTTATGGGTGAGAGACTTGTTTAACAGCTCATCTGGGGTAGTTCCCTAAGTTCCCTAACTAAGCCAGCTTTTTCTGGTCAGACTGTGTTAAATAAGGCTCAAAATAAAGTGTAACAGAGCCTCAGACAGAGCAGAGCCTCTAGTTAGCATTCAACCCTCAGGGAGTGTTGATGACATGAGCTGCAAAGTATCAGTACTCAAGGGTCAGGTTTTACAGGGGTTTAGAAGTCAGTTCATTTTCTTCGTTCAAACTCTTGATTTAACCAAAAGTAAGTAAGAAAATGGAACACACGATCACAGCGTCAGACAAAATCCAAATGAAGTCTTCACCCTAGAGAGGAAAAACTCTTCCCTCCTATTTTATTTATTTTTGTAAAGTCTAAAATCACAACAGCAGGTGCTTCTTAGGCCTTAACAAGAACATTTATTTAACCAACACAAAGTGGGAGAATCAAACAATTCACTTAATCACTCATTCATAATAGTACAATGTATAACATTTCTGGTTGGATGTTCTTTTATTTCATTTCATTGATTTATTTTTTATGAATTCGGACAGTGCATACTAATGAATGTTTCCGCAAACAGCTTCAACAAAATAACAATAGATACATTTCATCCATCGTCCTAAGGCAACAATAACAAACACACTTATATACCTGACATTACAAGACATGAAACAGTAAATGGCCCATATTGCCCCACTTTCTGATCTGTTTCCTCCATCAGAAACATACCTGGACTTGTGTTTTATTCCATTCACTCTGTTCCACCTTGTGATGACATGTGGTAGTAAAGGAACTGTGTTTTTAAACTCCATACACCTAGAACACACTACAATCAATTGCCAATCTCTACTGAAGTAAAAGGAACTTAAAAACTACCATTTCATGACATCACAAGTTGGAACAGAGCATTTTGAGTTTAGGAGATGTAGACAGACAAAAAATAAAGGATTACTCAAACAGGTGTGAATAAAACAAAACATAACTCCAGGTATGTTTTAGAGGAGGGAAAGCTCTGAAAAGGGAAAGGACTGAAAAGCTCACAAGAGTCAATTTTGGATAGTATAGGACCTTTAAACCATATAGACAACAGACACAGGATGCACATCTGAAACATTTCATTGATTTATTCACTATCAGCCGTTTTAATACTGAAAAATATCTTGTAAAACTCACTGTGAGTAGATACACCTCTTCACAGATATGGTCTATAACTTGACCTTTACCTGATTTTCAGATTTTCCTCAACCAGAAAAGTTACACAGTGTACCTCTAAAAACTAAACAAAAACTCTATCTCAATTGTAATCAACTTCCTGCCTTTAACAGGTAATGCATCTCTTTAAACTCGCAATCTGGGACATGTTGAACTCAAGGACAAGCACTTCCGCAAAAGAAAGATAAAGTATGCCACTAAACAAACAACAAACCACTTCACTGCACCATTTGAGCGTTGTGAAAGCCTTTGTTTGGGGTTCTGGAGCTCATAAATCTTCTCTGTAGGACACACTCTGCTATTCCTAGAACGTCGAGGACACTCAAGATGCACACTGCCCCTATTCATATTGGCATCCTTGACAAAGAAGGTTGACAAAGAACACTGTTTGAATGGAGAATCATATGTTAAAAACCGTGGTGGAAGGCAAAAGAAAAGTACATTACTTAAAGGTGCAGTGTGTAACTTTTTGGTTGGAAGTCCGTCACCTGCTTGTTCCTATGGATATGTCACACCTCTGCCTGGAATGTTCCATATTATGACTTTAAACAGCTCTACCTTACATTTATTCAATTACACAGCATCAGCATCCTGATTATTCACAGCTATGAGTTTATAAGCCCTTTTCATAACTTTCAGAGATCAGAGTGTGAGTTTTATTGTGACGGTTAAGTTAACAACAACTAGCATGCTAATGTGTGTCATCACAAAAAAGACAGGTTAAATTAATGTACGAACAAAACTAAACCGAACATGTTCATTTTGTCTTCTTATGTACTTTAACTTCTTGGGTTCTTTTTTAAGACAAAAAAGTATTGTCTTAAAAAAGAACTCAAGAAGTTAACGAACAAAACTATTTACAACTATTTACATACACAGCCGTTTACACACAAACAACAGACAGACATGTGCAAAAGCATTCAGAACAAATAGCTGAGACATAAAACGCCACAGAACACGGAGCGCTCATAGACAGACACGAACTGGAGGCAAGACGTGTCAGCGTGAGCAGTGGTGGTTTTCAATGAGCCATTTCTTTAAAAGGGTTTTAAACGTACCGTAGGCTGCTGCTTCTCTAATGCAAATGAGGGTAGAATTCCACTGATGTGCGACTTTGACAGAAAAGAATGACTGTCCAAAAAACTGCGTCCTCTGCCTGCGTGACTGGTCAGAGCACGGATTT
This sequence comes from Taenioides sp. WSHXM2023, assembly GCA_029959045.1. NCBI lineage: Eukaryota > Metazoa > Chordata > Actinopteri > Gobiiformes > Gobiidae > Taenioides > Taenioides sp. WSHXM2023. Next base: position 29,870,621 of record CM057091.1, read on the forward strand.
AATTTCTGACCTATGTATTGGTTGCCGAACTCAATAATCATTAAGAACCGTTTCTCATTCCAAAGATATCATTTTTTTTAATTGCTTTGGCAACGCTCCTAATTTTTGCTCATTCTGAAACCCATGAATAGCTTTCGGCAAAACCTACTATTTTGTACCTTGCTGCCTTGTTATTATTATTAAACATTTTTCACGGGAAAATATGGTTTCAGCAAGAACGGATGAGCCGGGAGCCGTACAAGATGGATTCTCGCAAGTTTGAAAATATCGCAACAATCCAGCTTCCAGCGTGAGGTCAACCATCTACCACCATAAAAATCAATGGAGGTCAATGGAGCACTAGCCACTTTCCGGAAACAGAAAAACATAATAGAAAGTTGTATTGTGCACATCGCCCTCTGTTCTCGTGGGTCGCCTGGCTGATCTGTCTTGTGAACAGTGGTTATGACGTTTGGAGGAGGAGCAGGGTTCAATCAGCAGTCTGCCCCACAATCCCTCTCTGCTGTGGGTGGACGTGGCAAAAGGACACATGTAATCACACATTCATTTGTCACCAGAACAACCGGCGCCATGTCTGTGTCAGGAGGAGAGAGACAAACCACGGCTGGAGTTCTGGCACGAAAGTTTGGGGTGTGCAGAGACAAAACCTTCCAGAATGCACGTTAAAGACGCATTATGCAACTTTTCGGGTGGAGGGTCTGTCACCTGCTTGTCTTCATGGAGATGTTATTGCTTTGTCTCGAAGGTTCAAGGGAGACGACTATAGGCTACATCACAGGCAGCCATATTCACAGAGAAAATGATTGTATTTTTGAGTAATAGAAACACTCATAATAAATAAATGCTAGACAGATATGCTTAACATCTTACCATGGAACATTCCAGGCAAAGCAATAACATCCCCATGGAGACAAGCAGGCGACGGACCCTCGAATGCACCTTTAAATTGAGCTGGAGGGCAGGTTAGAATTCTATGGTGGGATACTGTCAAAATGCACGGTGTGACCTGGTTTATGATTAATGTTTCTGTAATTACTGGGCCTGTGGCTGGGTTTCCGATGGCATCATAAAGTTTGATTTATGGTTTTCATATTTTAGAAAGTGATGATGTCATACTCCCACATGGGGGCAAGAGACAGATTTCCCGGTTGATTATATTGTAGCGCAAATTCAATGACCCAAGAACACACTATATATACAAACAAATTTGCATTTTAACAATATTAATTTCAGCTGCACCCATCTGTATTAAATAATAATGTCCTATAGAAACCCAACAATAAACCGATGGTGCATTAATGTGCAATAATGTGAAGGTGCATTTTGTATTTTTTTTTCTGGTGGAGGGTCTGTCAAATGCTTTTCTTTTTGGAGATGTTACTGTTTTGTCTGGAATGTTTTACACCATGGCATTAGACCTTTCTATTTTCATGGAGACCAAACCAGACAAAGTTACAGGTCAGGTCTTTGGAGAGGCGACCCCGCTCACAGTCAGAATGCTTCTTTTTCTAGGTAATTTTGAGCTGTAAAACCACCTGTAAGTGAATAAATGTAAGGTAAAGCTGTTTAATCTTATTCAGTAATTGAAAACATTCCAGGTAGAGCAAATGGCATATCTATAGACGGACCCCAATCAAAAAGTTACACAGTGCATCTTAAAAACAACTTTCTGTTGCAATACCACAAGTTCTGGGGTCGTTTTAGTAATAGAAATGATCAGGTTCAACATTTGTGAATTCATCTTTAGACATTTCTTATTAGAATACAATGTAAACAATACAAAAATGTGTCTCTTGTCCCCCATCTGGTGGCAGAACATCATCACATTTGAAAATCTGAATAACGCCAATGCACACGGCAACACAATATCCCACCCATGATGAGGCAATGTGGGTGAAGTTTCTTACCAAAGAACACCAAAACAGTTTTTACTAGAGCCACTGTGGCACCTAATATTCCCAGTGGTCTCCAATCGAAGCACTAACCAGGCCCAACTCTGCGTAGCTTCAGAGACAAGACATCAGGTCACGTTGCATGACAGATCTGGGGAGAGGCGAGCACAATTTTCCTGAAAACTTTCCTAACTGAACAAATTTTGAGATACATATGTTCAATGCCATATCATGAAACAAGTAGGAGGTGGACACCAGAAAAAATTACACAATGCATCTTTAAACAAGCTTAAATGGCAAAGTGGTGGACATAAGTTTAGGTATTTATTTCTAAAAACAGAATGCTGCGTCTGGAACCATGACGTCAATATGATTATCTGGCTTTGCTTTACAGGATTATTTTAATAGTCGCTAATGAGACGTGACAAAGGGCTCTGTCTGAAATTAATTTAGTGAACGTTGGCAAACTGTTAACGCGCATGGTGAATCCTTTCATTATGTTCAAGGGAAAACAGAGGTGCAAATGAGATCTAAGCTTAGATCTGGTGTTGAGTTTGTCTGCAGATGGAAACTGACATCAAATGAGCAACAGCCAATCCCAGAAGAGGATTTCTTTATTGGTAAAAAGTATTGTGTCTACATTTGGAATATATGTATAGAACGGAATGGACTACTTCTCAGCGTGACTGTATTCCCTATGTTTTTACTTCAAGAACTTCCACTTGATTGATGTAAAACTATGATTTTGTATATTACTATCTGACCAAACTAAGCAATAGTTAAAAAAAAAAAAAAACTTTTTCCAACAACACATTGTCAAGTCTTGAAACTGAAGTTTTATGTTCCCACAAGCTTATATTGTAGTTTTTGCAGATTTTTTTTGGAGCTTGTCGTTGTTCCCCCGTCAAAAACATGCCTGAAAAGGTTTTATATGTCCATGCATGGTTGAGTAATTTAGCAATCTCTCCCAGGCCTTATTCAGACCCTCCTTACCGTTAGTAGTACAATTCTGACCAATTCTAATATATAAATTTCACGATTTAGTTTCTAGTTTTGGCCTCACAGTTTTTTATTTACTTGATTTTTTTTTTTTTTTTTCTCATGTGTGCACGATCTTGTGGCAATTTCGTCTTACTCGATCTTGTAGCGTTCCTAATACAAAAGCATACAAAACTGTACACTACAACTTCACAAACCTGATGCAATGTGCAGTGCAATCAGAAAAATGCATAGTCCAGTGAGGTTCATTTGGTCTTCCGGTAATTTGTTGTTATTTGGAATTTGTTATTAGTTTTTGTTTTTTGTTTTTTTTCAGACCAAGAGTTAGTTTTCATACCTGACAGTTTCGACTGCTCACTAGAGGAAGACCACTAGTGAGGAGTGTTCTGAAGTGACTTTGTGTGGAAAGCAAAGCGAGGAAACATGTTAATACGCTGTTTTGGCGACTATAACCTTTTCAAAACAATACAAATTAACTTGTGAATGTTATGTGTTAGCAGTAGGGATGTAACAACTGAAAGAGGGACCTACATAGACCATGATCCTTTGTTTCATAACATAGCTGTTATTAAGCACTTTTAAATCTATTTTTTATTATTATTATGACAGTAATGATTCACACTGACGTCTTTTCAAGGAATTTTAAGAGAAGAGAAGAGAAAAGGATCATATTCACAATTCTTTTAGCTTCTCCAAAATATCGCAATAAACATCGTACCATTAGATGCATATTGTGAAATCGTTCCGTGAGATTTGGTTATCATTACATCCCTAGTTAGCAGTTAATACCCCATAGAAGTGTAAAACCACCTCTTTAATGTGAGATCACACTGGCTTTGGCGACATATGGGTCTTAATTTAGAGAAGAAAAAAAGGGCAGACTGTAAAAAAAAAACTAGACACCCTCTATTTAGGTTGATGATCCCTAAAAAGTCACGCAGAGGTATTTTTACTCCACACCGGTTAGCAGCCACTATTGTAAATAAACAAGGCTCAGCAAACTCACCTGTTATCACCTATCTGTCGTGGTGGAAGAGGTACTTGAACTAAAATACTTTAAATACGATGTCACCGTGAGCTCCCTAAAAAGTACGAGCAGTAGTTAAAAATAGTAGTAGCGTCATCGCAGTACTAAAATTTTAAACTTAATGTCGATACTAAGGAATAAATTTGATACTAAATACCGATTCCGATACCACAATGATAATAGAGAGAAAACAACACCTATTTAGACAATAGAATGTCATTTTCAGTATTAAATTGTAGCATTTTCTTTTATATTACCATGTGGTCTTATATCTGTGTAATCCCTCAGTGGTCCTGTAGGTTCCATAGTGGTCCATGGGCGTATATTAGTCTATGTGCTCTTACATTTGTTCTGATACAGATCAAGATCATTCTAAAGATAATCAGGAAAGCTTCATTTCTGTCCTGTGAATGTGACTTTTTTAATATCGATACTTGCAATATTAGTTTTAGTATTGACTAGTAGTTGATTTTCGATACTTTTGACAACCCTAAAATGTAGTAGAGTAAAAAGTAGAGATACCTGCTCCCAATGTATTGCAATACAAGTATCCACTGTCAAATGGAAGTAAAGTACAGATATCTAAAGATTGTACTTAAACGTGTACTGTGTTTTTTTCCTGATGGGTGGCTCTACCTGCTTGTAATGTTAATGCTATGCCTAGAATGTTCCCATGTATGGCATTAAACTTATCTAATTTGCGTGTATTTAATTACTTTCATGCATTGAAAAACATACATTCTTACTGGTAACATGTCTCTCCACAGATCTGACCTGTAACTTGGCCTGATGGATAAGATTAATGTCCCGCTGTGGAACATTCTAGACAAGGCAATAAAATCTTAATAGAGACAAGCAGGTGGCACACTATCCACCGGAAAAGTTACATAGTGCACCTTTAAAACCAGTACCTTTATTTGTACATTTCATCATTATTTATCAGTGAATGCTAGTAGCGCATTCAGATCTGTGTATTTTGCCCAGCCTTCATATTTCTGTTTAGTAATAACTCATAATTCCCGAATACTGATAAGAAATATTAAGCCTTGAAAAGGGCTGAAAATACTGTGCACAAGATAAGATAAAAACAACATTGAACCTCGCTACAAAACAGAAATGATCATTTGGACAAACATTTATGGAACTGCATGAAAGAGAACAGTTATTTGGAGTAGGTTGTGATTCTTTATCAATACCCCTGAGGTTTATGATGGAGGTGTATATAGGTGAAATCTGCGGCTGCAATTAAATGTGGCACAAATAACTCTATAGCTTGCACACTTACTGTTTTTTTTAAAGGCATTACAATCACAGTTGAACCTGTGTTGCCCATGCCTAAACCTGCAGATAGAGGACACATACACGTTTTCTCGGAAAGGCCATTCCTCATGCAAAAGCTCAAAACCTCCAGAATTTCCTCCCTGAGCTGCAGAGGCTGCACTAGCACTGATTCATGATAGTCATTCATGCTGGGGTTTAGGTAGTGATGATTCAGATCTGATTTCAATTGAAATTGGCAATCCAAATGAGAGACTTACTGTATGTAAGGCTCATGCTGGTTCGTGATTGGATAATTGTCTTTAGAACCAAGACACCAAATATATATCAATGAATGGGGCAACATTACCAATACTTTTGAAATTAGGAATAAATCAGCAGAATAATTGTAAGTAAAAGTCAGAAAAAGCTATATTTGATTTAAATATGTTTACCTCATATAGTTACAGAGTGTTTATGAAAATGAATGGTTCCATTTCATACGTTAGCGCCAAACTTTTCAATAGGAGAGTTAGTGTTAGCCTCTAAACGTCAAACTATGATAAACCAGGTCTGTTTTGGCCACTGACGACCACTCGACCACTCAAGAGTAACACCACAGACTCAATAGAAATCATTGCCAACATGGGCACTTAGCACCAAATTAGCACATGTGCTAATGACTACAAAAATGGATCTACGAACATCAAAATGGGTGTTTTTATTTTGCTGTCCTGTTAAAATGAATGGGATAAAACATTACTATCAGTACCATGCAGGAGATTTAGATTAGAACGAGGCCAGAGCAGAGTACGACGTGTGTGTGAGGCCTGCAGACGGGCTTATGGGGGGACCTGAAGAGAGCAGTCTAAACAGGATGTCACCTCCTCGGCCTCTGTCTTGTCAGCGAGGGCAGGTGGTAATTACAGACATTTCACTTTGAGCTGCTGTTGACTCCACACCACTGAACTCGTGTACCTTCTGAAGTCTGAACTCAGGCCAAGAACAAACTAGTCCCACGCAGAGCACACAGAAAAGCCAATCTGACTGAATAAGGCAATAAAAATAACTCCATTTTTGGTCAGTGTCAGAATAGGCTGCGTTCATGCTCCAGAATTAGGTGATGTCATAAATTCAGATGCCCCATTTTTGAAAGAAATCTAAGTCAAATCTAAGTTATAATTATTTGTTAGAGATTGGCTCCACAAAATTGCCATATTCCTGTATTTGTATGACTAATCGTCCTTTCAGTTGACAACAGTATGACCTTGGGGGTTGAATAATCGCACCACTTCCTGAAGCTTAAAATGTTTATTTACACTGACAGAAATGTTGGACTTTCTGTCAGGTTTTTTTTTTTTTTCATGTAAACAGGCCCAGTAATTACAGAAATATGAACCATAAACCAGATCAACAGCAAATTCCACCACAGAATTCTGACCTGTCCTCAAGTTCAGTTCTTTTTTTTTTTAAGGTCTCAGTCGTCCAGGGAGGATCCATAGCAAATGAAAAGTTCTATTCTGTCAACTGGTCAAAAATGTTAGTTTAAGAGTGAAGATGTTTTGAGGTCTGGGCATCCCTGTTTAGACCCGGCCAACGAAGACGGATGGACATTTCATCGCTCATCCACGTGTAATAGAGTTCTGGTCAGGTTTCTGGTGGACACTGCCTCATATCTGTCTGAAGGGAGGAGCTAACGACTCTGAAACTAACACACCTATTTGTTTCCAGTTTTTATGTTAGCTATGTCTATTAAACTACACTGTGAACTGTCCTGAGCAATGGTGGAAGGTAATGAAGTACAATAGTACAATACATAGGTACAATTTTTAGTATCTGTACTTCATTTTACTTAAGTATCGATGGCAAAAGGAGAAATTTAATTTGATTATTTGATTTGATTATTCATTTGACAAATTAAATTTCTCCTTTTGCCATGGATTCTACCTGGACAACTGAGGGATTCTACACACATTTTACTTAAGTATGTTTTACGCTGGATTCTTTTTACTTTTACTTCACTACATTTGAGAGCATGTATCTGTACTTTCTACTCCACTACATTTTAGTAAGTAAAAAGTTCTTTTCTTTATGGTTTGAGGCCCGTTGAAATGGCCAAGACCTATTTTTAGCAGGTTTAATTTGAGTTAACCTCCCAACTTTGAGCAAACATTGAGCAAACACACAATACACAAAAACAACAACAAATCAATTGAATCACTTAAAATCAGCTGAATTCTTTTTCAAAATTCTTTAATTGTTCTAAAACGGTCTGCAAAATACTTTTACTTTTTACTCTTTAAGGTACTTTAATACTTTTACTTAAGTAGATTTTTTCATGTGATACATTTACTTTTACTTAAGTAATATTTTGCCCCAGTATCAGTACTTTTACATAAGAAACAAAATTGAGTACTTCATCCATCACTGGTCCTGAATCATATTAACATAATTGTTTGTTGTTTGAGCCCCAGAAACTGTAAACAAACAAGCGGTGTTTTAATTTCAGAGTAGTTTCAGAGTCGTTAGCTTCTCCCTTCAAACAGATATGAAGCAGTGTCCACCAGAAACCTGACCAGAACTCTATTACACCTGGATGAGCGGTTAAACGGCCATCCATCTTCTTTGACCAGGTCGTGAGGGCAGCAGTCTAAGCAGGGGTGCTCAGACTTCAAAACATCTTCACTCTAAAACGTTCGGCCAGTTGACAGAATTGAATTGTTTCCTATAAGGGTTCGACAATGTTGTATATTGAATTGCAAAACTCTTCACTTAATAGTTACAGTGCAGCAGTATAGATAAAGAAACTCAGAGAACTACATAAACCATGATTGTTTGCTCCGTTTCAGTGCCAGTTACATGAAGAAATAACTTAAATCTTAATTCATTGGATTATGACCAAACCAAAGTCTTGTATTTTGAAAGGAAAAAGTAACATTCACAATTTTGTTTTTATTTTTTCACCTTCACAGAATACGCAATGAATATTGTACGGTGCAATGTATATCGTGAAAGTATTTTACTGAGAGATTTGGATCCATTTTCAATTTTTTTTTTTTTTTTTTTTTTTTTTTTTTGCACCAACAGCTGAAAACATTTTTTTTCTTTGCAGTGACAGCTAAAAAAAAAAAATTCTTAGAAAATGGAGCCCAAATGACGTGCCTATTTTTTGTTTCACTTGCCGCTCAGGGCTTTCGTAAAAATCTAATAAATAGCTTTTATTATTTTAGTTTCATGAACATAGTGCAAGTGCAACATTAGTGCAGCACTGCCACACAATTGGATGATACAGCGTGCAGATTAAAAAGCCCCTAGCTGATCATAATCTGCAACAATTTGATCCAGATTTTATTAAAAATGTGAACACACCATATATAATCTTTTTCAGTAATCCAATTAGAATTCGCAGTAGCCATGCCTCTATGAACGTTCACATTTGGGTGTTGTGAATGCGATGATGGAAGCGCTGATCCAGGTTTATGAGCTGCTGACTCCCCAGCCCACTTTCACTACCACAGGAGGAGGCTTTATGAGCTCCAAATAACCCGAAACCTTATTGAGGCTTTGAGACACTGCAGCTGGTAGCAAGAAGCTCCATCTCCAACACACGCTAACACTCACAATTAATAAAAGGTTTATTAAGAATGACTCAGGTTTTGTAACTATTTGAATCTTAATTAAGTAGCATGAATCACTCTTAAAGAGCCTATATTTTGTTATTTTCTACTGTATGTTTTAATGTTCATCACAAACATACATAGAATTGTGTTTTGTTTCATTCGCACATGTTTAACACAAAAATCCTGCATATTTAGGATGTGATCTTCTCTCAAACGGAAAACACTCTGTTCTACCTTGTGATGTCATGTAGTAATACAGGAAGTGCTCCACTATGTTTTGAAACTCAATATACCATCACTAGAATCATGATTTCAGCCCTCTCTTCTGAAGGGTAAAGGTAAAAGATAGCTATTAACTTGAAAACTACCACTATATGACACATAAGGTGGAACAGAGCATTTTGAGCTTTGAAGATGTAGACAGACAGTCTGTTTTTGAGGAGGTAACAACATTATAACATGACTTAAAGCTTACAAGAGTCAATTTTGCGTATTATAGGACTTTTAATTTACGATTTGCTCATTATACTAGTAATTATCTGGAGATAGAATGTCAGCTTCACGATTCCATGGAAACAGAAAGTTAAAACCATGCTGTGGACCATTCTCTATGGAGATAAATATGTTTTATGCCTTACCATGGAAAGGCAAAAGAACGTAATTTCTATAGAAACAAGCAGGCCAAATAAGAGTCAGGTTTGTGGAGATGCAAGCCCGCTCATAGCAAGGAGACATGTTTTTCTACGTTTTTCAATGCAGTAAAACATCCATATAAAAAAAAAAAAAAATACTTTCATTCCTAAATGTTATGTACGGTGGCTTTAAGGAGTCATTATACTGCAAGTGATGCGAAACACAACTCTATTTTCTCTATGCTCTCTATACTACGGTTTAGTTCTGTTGACCGTCAACACAAATATACACCATCACTCCCTCATACATGCTCTAACCGAACGCCACATCCAATATAGCTCTAGCACAGACGCATGCATACACAATCAGACCACATATCCCCCCCTGACAGCGCTCATCTTCACTCCTCCTCCAGATTAAAACCCCCTCCCCACAGGCGCATGAACAGAGGGGTCCAGACTCACCACCTCGAAGGGAGAAACCGACCCGGCCCCCATTCTGCATTCTCATTTACTAGTCCTCGTGTATGCCGTGGGCCAACAGGCACATTTTACTGTGGATGTACATGTATTTACATAATCAGCAGCATAATTACGGAGATGTGGGGTTAGAACGAGTGTGAGTCATGGGGGAAAAAAAAACAAAACTGGGTAATTAGTTTTCTATTGGAAGCACATCAAGAGGCGATGGAGACAGATACAGGCAGAGCGCGTTTGAAAAATGTGTTTTGGTCCTGTGTCCGATCGCCTACCTCGTATCTATGCACTAATGAGGGCTTTGTGTCATCTGAGTTACATGAAGTTGACAGATTGGCTGCTATATGAATGCCATACACAAGGTACTTTAGATCACTGAACTAGTTTGTAAAGAAGCTTAAAGGGCCTGCATTATGCTAATTTTGTGTTATAATGTTGTTTCCTCATCAAAAACATACCCAGAGTTGTGTTTCGTTTCATTCACACATTTAACACACAAAGTCTGCATATTTAGGCTCTGTTCTTCACTCAAACTGACAACACTCCACCTTGTGATGTCATGTGGTAATACAGGAAGTGCTCCATTGTGTTTTGAAACTTGATACACCTTCACTAGAATCATTTTCAGCCTTGGAATTGCCTATTTCTACTGAACTAAAGCTGAAAGGTAGCTGTTAACTTGAAAACTAACACATTACAGTACAAGGTGGAAGAGAGCATTTTGAGCTTTGGAGACGTAGACAGACAGACATAATAAATTATAATAATAAAAGGTTATTCAAACATGTGAATGAAACCAAACACAACTCCAGGTATATTTTTAATGAGGCAACAGCATTATAACGTGATCAGTAAATAGCATAAAAGAGACTCTTTAAGCTTAAATTCAAACAGAAAGTTGATGTTTTCTTTGCCAGCTATCCAGATACAACTTTGTATTCTACAGGGCCTCTCAGTCTGGAAACCACAGAGTCAGAATTACTTTTATTCATCCCGAGGGGGAAATTCTTTTTGTTCCAAACTTGGCGCCTCACCCCGCACTGCACCTTCTGATCGAGACCGAAAGGGCTATAGGCGAAAACCGTGTTATTGCCAGCCAAGACCACACAGTTTGTCTAGACTTTTACTATTCTATTCAAAGGCATGTACTCTGGAACTCTGGAACTGTGTTGTTTATCCACAATATTCAATAGCTGTGACTGATTTCATATTTTGATTTACTTAAAAATCAACTTTTCAGAGCTCTTTCTCATGTTATAACATTCCCTCTTCAAAAACATGCCTGAGGAGGTTTTATATGTTATCCAAGCATGTCTGAGTAATCTAGCAATCTCTCCCACATTATTCAAACCCTCCTTGCGGTTGGTAGTACGAGCTCCCACTTTCTCACTTTTCTGTACAAGGGTGAGCACACAAGCCTATGTTACCTATGGCATTTTCATACATATTCAAGAGCAGGTAACAAAACAATACACTACAACTTCACAAACCTGATGCGATGTGCAGTAGTTTCGTTAGCGGCATGCAGTCGGATTGTGTTGTGATAGCGCTCTGAAGGGGAAGTGACTTTGCATGGGAAGCAAAGGGAGGTGAGACTCAAAAACAAGGCATCGAAAAAAAAAGTCAATGAAAGGAAATCTGCATGAGAAGAACCTTTGTCAACACTATACTGAAATATGAAATGCGAGTACACATTTTCACCGGCCTATATAAGACCATTCACGCATAGTTTCAAATAGCAGTAATTGCAGGCAATAGGTAACAGCACGAAACAGTGAAATTGCAGTTGTTAGGGTTGCTAAGTGCTGCTACTTTGAGTTAAGAAACCTGACAGCTGGATGGTAGCACTGTACTGTACTGTAGCACTGCGTCTAGTTAGTATTTTCTACTTTAGTCCTACTGTCACTGCCAGTCAATCACAACCTGGCATGTTTGCTTCGTCTTATAGGTCCTATATTACGCAAAACTGACTCTTGTGAGCTTTAAGCCATGTTAGAATGCTGTGTCCTCATCGAAAACAGACCTGGAGTTGTGTTTTGTTTCATTCACATTTGAGTAACCCTTTATTATTAGACTTTCTGCATCTCCAAAGCTCAAAATGCTCTGTTCCACTTTGTGATGACATGAAGCGGTAGTTTTCAAGTAAACAGCTTCTTTTACCCTTTAGTTCAGTAGATTCCAGGGCTGAAATTATCCAAATGATTCTACTGAAAGTGCATGGAGTTTTAAAACACAGCGGATATTACCACGTGACATCACAAGATGGGACAGAGTGTTTTCATTCATATTCTTTAAATATGCAGGATTTGTGTATTAAACATGTGTGAATGAAACAAAACAAAACTCTAGGTATGTTAGCATAGATCAGAAATTACATTACATTGTCCTCTGCAAACAATAAAACACATTATTCTGTTTAAAACTTGCAGATCCTGTAGTTTAGACCTCTATAAACATATTCTGAAATACATGGAAGTCTTCATTTTAGCAGTTCATATTTCAATTTTCTCTCCACTGTTAATGGTCCTTGACATGTCTGAATGGTGCACTATGAACTGATGCCTTGCAAATGTAATCTCAATTCCAATTAAGTTTTTTTTTGGGTTTTTTTTTTTCCCCAAAATTGTGCAAGCCTTAAACCAATACCCTTTCTAATGTCCTCCCCTCTTCAGCAGCAGAAATATCAGCTATCGTTCAATCTCCAACCCTAAAAGGTGCGCTGCATAACAGTTCTAGTCGAGGGTTCGCCACCTGCTTGTCTCCATGGAAATGTTATTGCTTTGTCTAGAATGTTCCACAGTATAGATTAAACATGTGTCCTATATTATGCAAAATTGACCCATGTGAGCTTTTAGACATGTTATAATGTTACCTCATCCAAAACAGTCCTGGAGTTGTGTTTTGTTTCACTCACACATGTTTGAGTAATCCTTTCCATGTCATGAAGCGATAGTTTTCAAGTTTCAAGTGTTTTCAGTTTAGGAGAACTTAGCCAAAATATGCAGGGTTTGTGTGTTATGTGTGAATGAAACAAAACACAACTCCAGGTCTGTTTTGGATGAGGAAACAACATAACATAGATCAGAAAATAGTGTAATATGGGCCCTTTAAACCTATCTATCAAGAAGTTGACAAGCAGGTTAAAGCACTACACTGCATTACAGTTCAGATCTGTGGAGAGTCGCCTCTGTTCACAGAAAGAATGATTGAGTTTTTGACCAATAGAAACACCCCTGTAATGAATAAATGTTCAGTGTATATGTTTAAAGTCATATACCCTGGAACATTCCAGCCAAAGCAATAACCATCTCCATGGAGACAAGCAGGGAGTTGACCCTCTACCAGAAAAGGTTGTGCAAAGATTCCATACATATCTTCTGTGTACCTACCAAGGTCTAACAAGTTGATCTCTTCTATAACTTATTCATCTCACCTTACCATTCTGTCAGTGTGTCTGCTGGTGTTGCTCCACCATCATTTTATCTTGTTTTTCTATGTTGATGTGGAGTAGTGGTGTAGTAGAAAATGCACAGCCCTGTGTACAAATCCCTGTTATAAATTCACATTGACGTTCTTGCATCTGCCCCTACCTCTAATGATATATTGTGGAACACTCAAGACTAAAGCGTGACATCTCATGGAAACAGTTAGGTGAGGGGCCCATATTACACTATTTCCTCATAATTGTTACAGTAGTGTTGTATCCTCATCAGAAACATAGCTGGAGTTGTGTTTTGTTTTATTTGCACACGTTTAATACACAAACCCTGCACATTTATCGTTCTGATAAACTGAAAACACTCAGTTTTTCCACCTTGCGATGTCATGAGGTAATACAGGAAATGCTCCACTGTGTTTTTAAACTCCATACACCATCACTAGAATCATGCCTGCAAGTTCTTCTCTCAAATGGTAAACACGCTATTTCCAACCTGTGATGTCATGAGGTAATACAAGTCCATGCACCTTCACTAGAATCATCTGGTAATCTCTATTGAACAAAAGATAAAAAGTAGCTGTTAATTTGAAAACTATCAATCAATGACATTCCCTGTAGACAGAGTAATAATGCAGGAATCATGCAGAACATGTGTGAATGAAACAAAACACAACTCTGGGTATGTTTTTGAGGAGGTAACAACATTATAACATGGCTTAAATCTCACAAGAATCCATTTGGTGTAATGTAGGACCTTAATATACAAAGGCAGGATACAAAATCATACACTAGCTCTTCACAAACCTTATGCGATGTGCAGTAGTTTCACTGCTGGATGCACGCTGATTGTGTTGTCATAGTGTTCTGAAGGGGGAGTGTCAAAACAGAGGCTAATTCTACCCTATTTTCAGCAAATATAGCATTTTCAAAACAATAAAATTCAACATGGTGATCTAAATATGTTATGCGTTAGTAGTTCGAAGAATGTGATGGATGGTTACTGAAAACCCTCAAGGGGCTTAACTAGGGATGAGACAAACAACAATATCGTTTATCATGATAAAAAAGGGTTGGCAATAATCGTTTGTGGGACATAATTGTGATAATCGCCAACAAAGAGAATCACCATTTTATCACCAAAATTTGTAGAAAAAAGGGAGGGACAGGAGGATACTGGACAAATTGCTCTGCATCACGGACACTCCTGCTCACCCACTGCAGACTATAGAGGGACAGAGGAGATAATACTCCCTACAGCTGTACAACAACTCACCCACTGCACCAGACTATAGAGGGACAGAGGAGCTCATTCTCCAACAGGCAGCTCCGCTCAAACAGTGAAGAGAAGTGCAATCCCTTCTATAAGGAAAAAAGGATTGAAATACATAGAATACATAGCAAAATACATTCTACAAAGTATATCTTAGCCCTTTTGGTCATCCAGAAATTGACTGTTGAATAGACTGGAATACTCATACTGTAATCATTGTTATAATCAGTGTTGAAATTGTTTTAGAGTTCTCTCTTGATGTTCAATATCTCATTTCAAAGTAGCTATTTGTATGCGAATCATCACATGGGTATTTGTCACCTATTTCTTTTCTTAGTAATGCTTTTCATCGTTCAAACAACACAGATACTTCAAGTTTTCAATTTTTCGAAATCATGCCGTCCCTCATTCAAAGGACTTCACCTGTTGCAGTCAATAGACCGTGATCTGTGCTTATGTCTCTCAGAGGGAGTGATTAAACCAGATGAGATGGTGTGGAGATGCCCTTTGTATTGATTTTCACCTGGATGACCGAGAAACAGCACTGGAACAGCCACTGGGTTTGAAAACATGTATCTTTACTGTTGTTTTCAAGCCACCAACACTGTCTGCCTTTTAGAATTGGTTTATATATTTCCATGAGGTAAAAAAAATACAAAGCATGAGAAATTAAACGGAAGAATGTGATGGATGGTTACTGAAAACTCTGAAGGAGCTTAACTAGGGATGGGACAATAAACAATAATATTGTTTATCGTGATAAAAGGGTTGGTGATAACCGTTTGTGGGACGTGATAATCACCAACAGAGAAAATCACCATTTAATTGCCAAAATTTGTAGAAAAAAGGGAAGGACAGGAGGACACTGAACAAACTGCGCTCCATCATGAACACTCCTGCTCACCCACTGCACCAGACCATAGAGGGACAGAGGAAATAATACTCCCTACAACTGTACAACTCCTCCACTGCACCAGACTATAGAGGGACAGAGGAGCTCATTCTCCAACAGCCTCCTACAGCTCCGCTCAAACAGTGAGAGATACAGGACTACATTCATACTATAATACTCCCTACAACTGTAACACCTCACCCTTATGTAACAGATAACCCTGTGTCCTGTCAGTCATCATATCACTTTTGCACTGATTTCCTTATGACCTCTTGTAAATAAATGAGATTGCTTTTATTACTTATTTGTCAATTTTATTTTGACTTGTACATATATATTTTTATAATTATGCCTTATTTAACATGTCTCTTGCTATCTTTTTTGCCACTTATTTAGAATTTATTACCATTTATATTTTTTACTCTTTGTTATTACAATATACTGTGATGAGTGAGCTTCTGCGTCCAAGTATTTTCCCTTGTGGGTCAATAAAGTTTTTTAAAAAAGCTATTTATTCATCATGATCTCCACTAGACCATGGTTGTTTTCACTTATAACCAAGAACAATTCTATAAAAGTTGGAACATGGAATTTATTCATAACATTAACATTTTCAAATTCATTGCTTGGTTTCAGGTGACATCACGGCATTTTATAGGACAATATTAATTAATACAGATGGGGGTCAGCTAAAATTAAAATGGTTAAAATGCAAAATTGTATTATAATACAGTGAGTTCTAGGGTTTTGTTACTAATTAAAAATACCAAGTTCAACATTTCTGATTACCTTTTGGATATTTCATGGCAAAGTACAATGTAATCAATCAGTGTTAGAGTATGACATCATAAAGGTGCATTGTGTAACTTTTCTGGTGGTGGTCCATCAAATTCTTTTCTCTGTGGAGATGTTATTGCTTGTCTGGAATGTTTCACACTATGGTATTATACCTTATCTTCATGGAAGCCAAACTAGACCAAGTTAAAGGTCTGATCTGTGGAGAGGCAACCCCGCTCACTGTAAGAATGCCTGTTTTTCGAGGTATTTTTGAGCTATTAAACTACCTGTAGTTTAACAAATGTAATGTAATGTGTTTAATGCCATACTGTGGAACATTGACAAATCCATAGAAACAAGCAGGCGAAGGACCCCGACCTAAAAGTTACAGAGTGCACCTTTTAAATGTAAAGATTTACATGGGACAACAGGAGGAAGGAGAAGCTAGTGAGTGAGTTAGTTGACAATTTGGTATTTTTTAAATATTTATTAAAAATTAACTCTGTCTTTAGATAAATCCATTGTTTCCTAATACATTTTTCATTTTAAATAGTCTTTGCAGTCTTGTGAGTGCAGTCTGGGTCAGATACATAGGTACGCAATAGTTCTGAGAGCTTTTGCCATGTCCCCTTTTTAGTCGATTTACCAATCTGCAGGACACATCTTTAGTCAAGTCAAGGATTCCACCAACTACTGTGCTACATATTAGGAGTTGGCAATATGATGATAAAAATGGAATGGTAATCTTATTCCACACGATATGCTATTTTGGTAAACATAATCTGCTCAAACAAAAACATGTTTTTCCACCCACACCTCCTATTGGTCAGTCTCATCAAGGTTCTGAGTAAGTGGTGGATTTAACCAATTGCAATAAAGTATGAATTTTCAGAAGAAGCTGATGACTGTAGTTATCTCTTCAAGGCGATATAAATGTACAAAGCTCACACGAATCATAAAAGAAACAAAATCACGATCGTGATATTATTTCACTGGCATATCGCCCACCACTGTACCATATGGGAAAGTGCAGTTATTCAGAAGCAGACATTTTAGAGCGTTTTTAAAGATGCACCATGCAGCTTTTCTGTTAAGAGGTCCTCTACCTGCTTATCTGTTGCGATGTTACCATTTTTATTGTGATTTTCCAGAGCAATGAGCGGTCTCGCCTCTCTACAGAGCTGACCTGTTCCTTGATTTGGTGGCTTCACCTGCTTGTCTTCATGGACATAGATATGTTTGTTTCAAAACTGTGGAACATTTCAGATAATGTGTTGAAGATGCTTGTGTCTGCTATATAGGTATAATCAATGACACCCGTGGGTCCTTGTGTTATAATTTTGATATTCTAAATCGCAATATTGATCTAAAATGACTTAATAAAAGATACAAGTCCACTGACCTCTGCGTTAAAACACTTGCAGGGAGAAGTGGAAGCAAGTATACCATGATTAAAAGCGCTAAAAAGTCGATTTGGCATAATAGGTCTGCTTTAACATCTCCATGGAGACAAGCAGATGGCAGACCTTCAACCAGGAAAGTTACACCGTGCACCTTTAAACTGACATTGTGAAAGCTCTATAAAGAAGAAAGACAAACAGCCAACAAAAAACCCTGCAATCTTCCGACCCCTTTCTATTTTCATCAGCTGAGTCAATGTCCTGAAACCTCCAGAGCCAGGGGGACAGGTCTGCCACGCTCCCCTACTCCAGCCCCTCCGTTACCCCCCAGCACACCGACCCAGTGGAGCCCCCCCTCGTCCGCGCGCAAATTTAACACTTGATAGATGCAAAGAAGTGGCAGGGTGCATCTCTAATGGCACCCGCCTGCCCTACACACCTCCTCCTTTCCTTCTCCCGCTAGCATCCACCTCCACCGTCAACACCATACATCATCGCGGACCCGTGGCGAAATCACAACACTTGCATTCTCGTTGGCCGCTCGCTGAAACCAGCCGGGGGAGAGGAGGAAGGCACGGACAGCGCGGGGAGGGGGAGATCCGATCAGAAGAGCGTACAAAATTCACAACCCCTCTCCCTCTCCAGCCATTTTCCAAACCGAATGTGAATGAGGTTAGAAGACATCCGAAACCCTATAGGAGAACCTCAGCATATCCTTTCTCGATGAAAAAGTAGTAGGGTTTAGGAATTAAGGATTGCGTCTGAAGATTAGACGATGATTATGGGTGCTAAACATTACACAACACTGTACCAAAGCTTTAAAATGTTATCAGTTTCAAAAGACTATAGGTTAAAACGTGGTTGTACTTCTTCTATGGAATAGCAAGAGTCTGAAATCAACATTACTAGGGATTTCAGATTGATACTTGCTTGCAACCATCTCCAAATTCAGGACAGAAAGTACAGTGGGGTTTGGTTCTGGCAGTTCAGAAAAGAGCTGCTACTATTTACGGGCTAGACAGTAAGTAACAGTGAGCAGGCAAGAACTGGCTCCTCAACGAAAACCAACCCAACCGTATGACAAAGCACAAATAAGACATGAACCTCCCCTACGTGGCTCTTTCAGCTTCTTCCACAGACCGAGAAGGACAATTTGACTCTACTCTCATCTCTCCCCACACACATACACACGCACACTGCATCCTCGTGAATTCTGCCACGGTCGGAGCGTCTTATGACTACTTACTTACCAGGACTGTCATGCAGAGAATCCTAAATCAGCCAGTTCCATGTTGCCGAAAGGAAAAAACCAAAGCGCCTCTCCAAACGATGGCTGGAGACCGGGACGTAGCCAGAGGTTGACGGTGGTGGGGTAGGTAGGAAGGAAAGGGATTCAGAGAGAGGGAAGTAAAAGGGGGGTAGGCTAAGGCGAGGGGTAGTTAGAATCCCACTGTCCGAGAAGAAGCATCGGCGATCCCCGGTAGCTCCGAAGCATATCCAGAAACCTTAAATCCGTCCGCGGAGATGGGATGACATGTAAACACACGGGCGGCACACACGCGGCTCACATGCATGCTGCTGCGGAGAGATGAAGAAGAAGAGAGCAGAGCAGAGGAGAAGGAGGAGAAGAGGAAGGGGAGGGGTGGAGAGGGAGGTGGAGCCGCAGTGCTAGGGGAGAATGGGACTTTGGCGGGGAGAAGCGAAGGAGATGCGCTCTTCTGGCAGCGGTCGGGAGCAGGTTTGCAGCGTGCCTTGTGGGTTTTTCGGGGACCGGGGGGTTGGGACGGAGGGATGGATGGAGGAGGGGGCCGGAGGGATGGAGAGATGATGGAGGAGAA
The DNA here is from genome assembly GCA_029959045.1 of Taenioides sp. WSHXM2023. Taxonomy (NCBI): domain Eukaryota; kingdom Metazoa; phylum Chordata; class Actinopteri; order Gobiiformes; family Gobiidae; genus Taenioides; species Taenioides sp. WSHXM2023. The sequence goes on from CM057091.1 coordinate 29,890,141, forward strand.
GTGTCGAGGTGTGGGGTGTGCTCTGGGGCGATGTGCTAGAAATGGAAATGTATGCGAGTTTGCCAGGGTTATCCCAGTGCAGTTACAAATTGGGAGAAAAGTGACTTCGACTCATTACGTTTTGGGATGTGAGATTGTGAAGTTACAATGTTTTTCTGTGGATTTTTGTGAGATTTTATGATTGGCAAGTTTAATCACAGTGTAAAAGAAAATAAAACTGCTCATTCATTGTCAAATTCAGGGACCCAGTAACAGCATGTAATCTTAATGTGATTTTAGGATGCTTTTTATTTCTATTTTAACCTTTACTTACAAGAAATAGAGCCTTTAATCCTGCAAACGATATTGTTGTAGAATAGATTATAATATTCCAAGAGCTGAAAGGAAGAGACATGAGGTTGGAACATTTCTAATCATTTGGATAAATTCATCCCTGGAATTACCAATCTCTTCTCAACTAAAGGTAAAAGGTAGTCGTTAACTGGAAAACTACTACTACCTATCAGACTAGTAATGAAGAATTACTCAAACATGTATTTATGAAAGAAACAAAACACAACTCCAGATATGTTTTTATCGAGGTTTAAACATTATCACATGACTTAAAGCTTTCAAGAGTCAATTTTGAGTAATGTAGGACCTTTAACCTTTATCTTACAAGAAACAGAGCCATTGATCCAGTCCATTTTAACGTGGCTAGCTCCAGATTGATATTGTTATAGTCCGAGAGCTGAAGAGAAGAGACATGAGGTTGGAATTCTAACATTTCTAATCATTTGGATAATTTCAGCCCTGGAATTACCAATCTCTACTGAACTGAAGGTAAAAGGTAGGTGTTAATGGGGAAACTACCACTACATGACATCACAAGGTGGAAAAGAGCATTTTGAGCTTTGGAAATTGACCTTTAAATATACTTAGCAATTATCTAAACTATTAAGGTATTGAGATTGGGCTATATGCATTTAGCACTGTTGTTACCATCCATGTTACCATCTATGTTTTTATTTTGGTCTTGTTAAGGAAATAAGGTTAGAGACCGTTGAGTTTATTATGTGACCAACATTCTCTGACCCATGATTTCTTAGTTCGGTATTAGTTTTGGAAAACGTTACACTCAAAGGTGCACTTTGTAACTTTTCTGGTAGAGTGCTCCCCAGTTACTTAAGTCTCCATGGAGATATTATTGCTTTACCTCCAATATACCAAAGTATTACATTAAACTTTCCCATCTCCACAGAAACAAGCAGGAGACACCACCAGACCAATGTGAAGAGGCAACCCCGCTCACAGTAAGAATGCAGGTATTTTTACGCAGTAAAAACACCCATTTTCGAATAAATGCATCTTATGTAAGTTTAATACCATATTGTGGAACATTACAGACAAAGCAATAGCATCTCCATGGTAGCGAACCCATCCCCAACCTGAAAAGTTACGCAGTGCACCTTCAAATCTGATTATCCTTAAAATTCCTACACTTAAAATGTGCTAATGTTGATAGAATTATGTGATATCTGTAAGTACATCTGCTTTTTCAGTCTTTCAGCTATTCCATTTTCTTCAGTTTTGGGTTGGCAAAGAAAAAGCAGGTTTTGATGCCCAGTGGTCTTCCTGTCAAAAACACTCTCATATTGTGACTGAGCTAGGCAGTATGTGAGGACTGGGCAGTGGTATTGAGTGAGATTTGAACCAGGTACTTTCTGCTTAGTGTACAAACTCATAGCCACCCCCTGAAGTCCTCATTACAAGAAAGACTGCATAAATATTCAATACTTTTCACTTGTGTCCCAAGGCAAGTAAGAAACAGTGCTTCTCTTCAGGCATCACTATGGGGAATGTTTTCATCACCTCTCATGGACTTTTTTCTAGCTGCAGATTTTACTGTTCATGTATTGGTCCTTATTTGAAAAGCTCTGGATCTTGAGGAGTCAGGAGTCCCTCACTTATTTATTGTAACTTAGGCTTTCTATTTTGAAAAGACACTAGCAAATTTCAGAGCTTGGAGGATTGCGCTTTTTGGCAGTTAATGGTGTTAATGTGTGATTCAAAAGATGTAGATTTACTGAGCAATGGGGCAGTTTTTTTTTGCCTACGACTAGTATTGACTGTTTAATTTTTTTCTATGTTTTTGTATATATTTTATGAAGTTTTGTAATATTTTGTACAATTTTTAAAGCTTTTCAATATTTTTAATTACATATAAAAAGTGAGTTAGCATTTGTTCAACAGCAAACATCTTTTTATGGGTTGCTCTTTTGGTATTTTTCATTAGGCTGGTTACTTGTTTTTCTCTAATAATCTGGCAACCGTACGCATCTGAAGGTTCATCTTATTTTACCTGTTTTCTGTTAAAGTAATAGTACGTAACTTTCTTGAGGTGGAAAGTCTCATTCATGATTCATGGAAAAAGAAAGTTTAAGCTATACCTGAGGAGCATTCTCCATAGAGATAGATCATTTCTTATGTCACACTGTAGAATATTATAGCCAAAGGACCAACATTTCCATAGAAACAAGCAGCAGGGCACCCTCCTCCAGGTCAAATAAGAGTCAGGTTTATGGAGATAAAAACCCGCTCACAGTAAGGATGTATGTTCTATGTTTTTCAGTTTTATAAAAAAAAAAAAAAAACTAAAAAAAAAAACATCTGTAGTGGAAAAAAACAAAAACAAAACATGGTATAATTTTAGTATATTTTTCAGCAAAAAAGTTACTTACTATGGCTTTAATGTCAACACTCAAAATATCTGCAAATATTTTAAAATCATTTCAAAACACCTGATTAAAGCTAAAGCACTTATTGTCAATGTGGCTGCAGTAACTCTCAAAATCCAATTACATTACATTTTTAGCATTCTACGTCTATTATAATCACATGTAAACAGTAATATCATCTAATCTCTTTCTGATAATGGTTCTTCTGAGTATATTTTATGATTTACAGGTCATTTAAAAGGGCCCATATCATGCTGTTTTCTGCTCTATGTTATAATGTTGTTTCTTCATCAAAAAACATACCCAGTGTTGCGTCAGTTTCTCGTAATATAGCACCTTTAAGTACTGACAATAAGGTTCAATCACTGTCTTTAGAGTCTGCATTGCCACTAGTAAAATCAAATTACCTGAACTGAATTCACACAAGAGTGAATAGCAGCCTACCGGAGCACCTCCACGGGCACGACAAATAAATACAATAATTAGGTGAACTTTGTAAAGCAGTAACGTCACACTGAGTTAGCGCTGGTGCATAGACAATGAGATGTGAAGTGAGTCACCTAGAACGTTCTGAGCTTGTTGAAGTAAATGCAACCTAATAGGCTGCGAATAATGAGATTCTTTTGATATAAATGCATGCGGAATGGAAACATATTAAGTAAAGTGGTGGTTTGAAATGATGTGCGCATAGCCAGGAGCTCTTGGGTCAGTGGAGGTGACTGTGCATGCTATAAATCTGTGTATTGTGAGTCCACTGTTTGGCTTATTCGGGACTGATTCAATGCATGCTTTGTGGTTTTGATATTTTCATTGCACTTTTTTAAATTACTGGTCTAAAACTGAAAGCAGAAACGTGTGTAATTATGTCTTCTCTATAGGTTCACTTGACAAGTTAAAAGTGCACTATGTAACTTTGTGGTTGGTGGTCCGTCACTTGCTTGTTTCTATGGAGATGTCATTGCTCTGCCTGGAATGTTCCACAGTAGGACATTAAACAGATCTTACCTACCTTACATTTATTTAATTACAGGTGGTTTTATAGCTCAAAAATACTTAGAAAAACAGGCATTTTGACTGTAAGCGCAGTCGCCTCACCACAGATCTGACCTGTAACTTGGTCTGGTTTGGTCTCCATAAAGATAGAACGGTTTAATGCCATAATGTGAAACATTCCAGACAAATTAAAGGTGCTCTATGTAACTTTTCTGGTGGAGAGATGTATTTTTTTGTTGCTAAAGGGAATCTTTTTGGACACAGTAGCTCACACATCACAATAGAAGCCAAAATAACAAGAAACTGGTGTCAAATAAGGAATAATTATATAATTGTATATGACAAGCAGGTGACGCCACAAATTCCACAGAAAGAATTCATGTTTTTCAAGATATTTTCTTTAGCAACAAAAAAATACAAAACTGAATATATGTAAGATGAATATTATATCTTATTATTATTATAGACCCTCCACAAGATAAAATTAACCAATGCACCTTTAAGATTAAGGCCCAGCACTGCCCCAGAGTCGAACCTTTTTACTGTAATGTGAAAGCGCTATGCACCCTAACAGTAATGATAATGTTTGAGACTGCTGGATTTTCAGTTTCGATCTTTCAAAAACACCTTAAGTCCCATTGAGTTATATAGCCCCCTGCCCTCCACTATGAAATCATAATCTAGAATGTGAACGCAACTGCTCTGAATGATGTCATAATTTCTTCCCTATTGGGCCCATATGGCACTGGCAGAATAAGCATCGTGGAGGAAACTGAGGAAAACAATCACAGCCAGCGTGTGTGCGTCACTGCTCCTCTGGATCATTTTTCGTTGTTACCTCTGCAAATCTGTGAAAGCTATTTAGAGTGTGAAGATCCAATTATGGCTTCAGATTAGCACTGTCCTGCTCTGATGACGGTGTGAACACGAGATGACTGGCCCTCTCCTTCCTTTAACTAAACATGGGAAAGAGCTGGCTTACTTCTACTGTAGTCCTGGTTTAGACCTAGATAATCTTGGTCTAACCCTAGTATTGAAGTAAGATATGCCTTTATTAGTCCCACAGTGGGGAAATTCCAGTGATCCAGTGATCATGATTTAAACCAAAGATGTTCATTTTGTCTTCTTATGTACTTTAACTTTTTGGGTTCTTTTTTAAGACAATACAGTAACGTGTATTTACCTTGTTGACATGTTTCGGCTGCTAGCTGCGAGCCATCTTCAGAACTGTCACCGGTGTTGGTGGCGACCTGTCGTATATCAGCTGTTGTTACTTCCTGTAGGCGTGATCAGCCTCGCTGACCTGGCAGGTCATATGTGGATATAATAACCACATTATTGGTTATTCAATATGGATTGGGACGGGGCACGGGTCATTGGATCGGAAAGCAACAAGTTCAAACTCTGGATCAGGGAGGCCATTGAAATCAGGAAATGAGGCACGGACAGCATTAACCGTGATGACGGAGCGTTCCTCCTTTCACACACCTGGGACACCCTCCTCCAGGAGCACCTAACCCTAACCCTGCCTGGTCCATCAGGCTGACCATGCCTACAGGTAGTAACAACAGCTGATATACGACACGTCACCACCAACACCGGTGACAGTTCTGAAGATGGCTCGCAGCTAGCAGCCGAAACATGTCAACAAGGTAAATACACATTACTGTAAGAACCCAAGAAGTTACTCATGATTTAGTCTTGGTTTAGAATGGGTTTAGGCTGGTTTTAGACCGGATTGTAATCTTGGTTTAGTCCTGGTTTAGACTCAGAGTAATAATGGTTTAGTCCCAATTTAGACTGGGTTTGGTTTTGGTTTAGACCTGGTATAGTCATGGTTTAGTCCTGGTTTAGATTGGGGTAATCTTGGTTTAGTCCTGGTTTAAACTGGGTTTAGTTCTGGTTTAAACCTGGTGTTGTCATGGTTTAGTCCTGGTTTAGACTGGGGTAATCTGGGTTTAGTCCCGGTTTAATGTAGGTTTAGGATGGTTTTACACCAGATGTAATCTTGGTTTAGTTCTGGTTTAGACCCAGAGTAATAATGGTTTAGTCCTAACTTAGACTGGGTTTAGTTCTGGTTTACCCCCCTCAAAGCATTCGGCGCCACTCAAATGAAGACTGTGATGCTAGCGGTTACAGCAGCGAATTTGGAGCCATGCTCTATATTATGAATAGGATTTTTTATATGGCCAAAATAGCAGGATCATGGGTTAATACCAACATTTTACGACCCAAAGAACGAGGTTAACTGCAGCAGTTACAGAGAGAGGGGCCACAATATTCCAATGTAAGTCAAAGGGAGCCAGGGTCAGTAGGAGCCAAAAGTGCCTGCATACAAACTTCCTATTTGGAACACACCAAATTTATATATGCAGTCTATGGTTTAGACCTAGAGTAATAATGGTTTAGTCCTGGTTTGCACTGGTTTAGTTCTGGTGTAGACTGTGTTTGGTGCTGGTTTACACTGGTTTAGAGTTGGTTTCATCTTCAGCCTTTAATCAAGACTCCATTGTTTGGACTAGAGCAGGGTTGAGGAGCACATTCACCCCTGTGTGAAGGTCAGGCCTCCTCTGATTCAGGGCCTCCACAGATGAAAAGTGTTTGCAAAGGGCAGTTAGCACAAATACTGGACGTGCCTGGGTGGGTAACAGACTGATGATCATGTTATTTATAGAGGAAAAAGAAAGCTTTATATCAAACATCACTGTACATGTGAGTGCTCACACTGGCACTGTCTGACACTTAAGTCTATGGCCCAGAGGTTACTGGAAGAGATGACAAGATCTAAAAACAAAATGTGTTTTGTGTGTTTCTTTCTAAATTGGTCTGTGATGTCAGTGCTGTCATTACAACAAACACAAGTTATGTTAAGTTATGTAAATAGGGGAGCGACAGTTTGTAGAAAGAAATAATTAAAATACAAAAGTGCAAAACACAGAAAATAGCTGTGAGCACTAGGTAAGAACACCTACCTGTGTCAGCAAGTCCCATCTGAGGTGCTGCACAAAGAAGTCTGAAGCCTGTGTACCCAGTTCTCTGGAAAGTAGAAAGGAAACTAGCAGACCCAAGCGTATAGTGAAGGTCTGTTGGGAACGGCAGAGCCCTCTGTCAGGGGGACCTTCAACGCACACCTCCGGTAGCGCTTCTTTCAGATTCCGGGGGAGGGTGGGGACATGGAGTCCAAGTGCGCTTTGTTCTCGGCCTCTATTGTCGATGCGGTCATTCATAGCTGTGGTTGTAAGGCCTGTGGTGCCTGTCGCGGCGGCAATCCCCGAACCCGGTGATGGACACCGGAAGTAAGGGATGCCGTCAGGAGGATCAGCTCCTCCAAATCTGAGGCCATGGTTCTTGCCCAGAAAAAGGTGGCTTGCCCTCTCCGGGTGGGTGGAGAGTCTTTGTCTCAAGTGGAGGAGTTCATGGATCTTGGGGTCTTGTTCACGAATGAGGGGAGGATGGAGCGTGAGAAAGACAGGCGAATCAGTGCAGTGTTGGCAGTGAGGTGGTCGCTGTATCAGACCGTTGTGGTGAAGAGGGAGCTGAGCTGAAAGGCAAAGCTCTTGATTTACCATCAATCTACAATCCTACACTCACCTATGGTCATGAGCTTTGGGTAAACATCAAAAGTACAAGATTGTGGATACAAGTGGCCAAAATTAGTTTCCTCTGCAGAGTGGCTGGGCGCTCCCTTAGAGATAGGGTGAGGAGCTCAATCACACGGGAGGAGCTCCGAGTAGAGCTGCTGCTCCTCCACGTCGAGAGGAGCCAACTGAGGTGGCTCGGGCATCTGTTCCAGCTGCCTCCTGAACGCCTCCCTCGGGAGGTGTTCCGAGCATGACCCACGGGGAGGAGGCCCAGGGGAAGACCCAGGACACGCTGGAAGGACTATGTCTCTCATCTGGTCTGGGAACACTGTTGGGTCCCCCCGGAGGAGCTGGAGGAAGTGTCCGGGGTCAAGGAAGTCTGGGAGTCCCTGCTTAGACTGTTGCCCCCGTGACTCGGCCCTGGATAAGCGTAAGAAAATGGATGGATAGATGGATATTTTGCACAATTTATAAATTCTTTATGAATATTTTGGGAAGTGATTTTGACACATGTAGGCTATTATGTATATTTAGATTTTAATTTAATTATTTTTAGGCCTAAACATGCAGGTTTATGGAAGTTGCGTTGTCAACGTCAGGTCACAGCAGCGGTTAAAAATTACTTCCAGCGGCCCAGTGTGACACTGAAGTCTGCTGATCCCAGCAGCATCTCTGTGGCCTTGTATGAAATGATGAAATGATCTCTGGACACGCGTCTGACCCTCTGCTCCGGCTGATCTATGGCGGAAGCATGTGGCCAAAAGACAATCACGGTGGTGCTCTAGCCCCCTCCTCTCCTGCTGCCAGGGCTGCCAGGCTTCAGTGATCAAACCCTATCAGTCCTCCGGTGACACAGCCCCTCTTCACTCTCTTGTCTCTCTCACACACACACACACACACACACACACACACACACACACACATAGAAGCTCCACAATGTGATGGCTTTGGATGTGAACATTTGTCACTGAAATCCAGGAAATTAACACTTTTTCCATGGAAAATATCTCTAGCCAAACACATGGACAATATTTTTCACCTGTGGCGGCTCTTTAAAAGCCGCCCAGTTCCATGAGAAAACTGTCTGTAGCATCTCCCCCAAGCCCCTCCCACTTTGCCCCTGTGTGTCAATCAAACCTCCCTATTATGGGCTCATGTTTAGTAAAACTCATTCACAACTCTCTTTGCATTGTCCTCTTGTAGTGAAACTGAAGAGCCTGCAACTTCAACGAGGAGACAAGTGAACCAAGCAGCGTGTATGGAGGGTCTTTAGAAATCTCCTTCTTTTTTCATGTACGTGGATTTTGCGTTCTGTCTGTACACATCTTTTCAAGTATAATTTGACACAGACTTTAAAAGGAGACCCCTGATGGCCTGGTGGAGTCATCTGCTTGACTCAATGTGACAGACGTTGAATGACTTAGATATGAAACAATGTTCAAGCATGATAACATTTAAGAAAATGACATTGATGAATTATGGAAACAGTGAAAAGTGCTCATTTGAATGTTTTTTCTCTCTTCTGTTAGTTTATCAAATACATCAATTATTAACTTGTAACAGGAAAGTTTTAAGTTTGAAGTTTAAGTTTTAAGTTCTAATTTAAGTTAAAGGAAAGGGGGTGGGATTAAATAAATTCTACTTCTTCCCACTCCTTTTTGGACATGTAAACTCACAGCTCTGCGGCCTGTATGATAGCTCTCATTTCGATTTGTGCCTTCTTTTGCAATGTCATTATTTGTGATATGACTTCTGTTTTATAGTTTGCATGTTTAAAATAAATTCTTTCATTTTATACCATTGAACATTCCAGAAACAAGCAGGTGGCACTATGGCAGACCCTACAACAGGCAAAAAATCCCTCATTGCTTTGGTTAATAGCATCTTACTTGTATTTCAGCTTCTCAGACTCAAAGATGAAAACATGTAATATTTAAGAGTTGTGCGGTAGATTCAAAGTCATCTGAGCCCTCTCGCAAATGCAGATCTGTGAATATTTCCGTGGGGAAATGAGATGGATAAGTGGCACTAGTGTTTAAAGGCATGGCTAATGTCTTTGCCAAAGCGCAGGATTAGCCCACCCGTGGAGCGGAGAGGGGATGTAACGAATGGTGCTCACCTTTACCAACCAGAAAGAGGAGAGAGAGATGGGAGAGATGGAGGAGAGAGGAGGGAGAGAGGGAGGAGAGAGGGGGGAGAGAGGCTTAGAGCTGCTAATGTGGTGTCTGAGAGCGTGCCAGCAGCTCCACTCAGGGCTGTCTACGGCAGATTACAGCCCACGATCCGGTGCGCGGCGCTGGGACAGAGGGGACAGGAAGGGCCCCTACAGGCAAGCATGACTGGAGCTCTGAATCGCTTAAACTTTCAGTATGGGGAATAGTGCTGGGGAATAGTGATATGGATAGGCTACGTTTCATCGCAGAATCAGAGGCTACACCCAAAAATCTGATCATTATCTGATTTCTGAATTTGAGATGAGTGAAATGTCATACAAACAGGTACATCTGCTGTGAGTAATCTGATTTCTTTCTGACTGTTCACACCTGTGCAGGTTTGGACAAGGCAAATTATGCAAAAAAGGACAAAGTTCTGTGAAGGCAAAGACAAAAAAGAGGGTATTTTACTTCTATGGGGTATTAACTGTTAACACATAAGATAACTATTAAAGCATGTTACCTTTCACATGTAAAAAAAAATGCTATATTTCCCAAAAACAATGTACTAACATGTTTTATAAGTTTCACTTTGGTTTTTGACGCTCTGTCCTCTCCTTTGCTCCCTGTGCAAAGTCACTCCCCCTTCAGAGCGCTATCACAACACAATCAGCAAATGAAGCTACATCGCGTCAGGTTTGTCAAGTTGTTGTGTACAGTTTTGTAGTTCTGTCTACATCTCCAAAGCTCAAAATGGTCAGTTCCACCTTGTGATGTCATGAAGTGGTAGTTTTCAAGTTACCTTTAGTTCAGTAGAGGTTGGCAATTCCAAGGCTGAAATCATCCAAATGATTCTAGTGAAGGTGTATGGGTTATAAAAACACAGTGGAGCACTAATATTACCACATGACATCACAAGGTGGAACAGTGTGTTTTCTGTTTGAGAAGAACTCGTAAATAAGCAGGGTTTGTGAGTTACATGTGTGAATGAAACAAAACAACTCCAGGTATGTTTGTGATGAGGAAACAACATTATAAAATAGATCAGAAAATAATGTAATATGGGCCCTTTCATTTACAACATCAAATAAAGACTTGTTTCTCCAAATACTGCTTCTATTCATTCCAGGCATACATGACTTTTGTGTGGTGCTCTGATTGAGTGCAGTTTATATCCAGCATCTTAAAAAAGAACTTTTTGTTGAGAAATCCTGATTCAGACATAAAGGCGGACTGTGAAGAGCCATGCAGTGAACAATGCCTGCAGGCAAAACAGTGGCTCGCATTCTGACTTGGAGAGTACTTCAGCCAAGGATTTTCTTCATACTAAGAATTAGAATGACCTAATTATTCTTCCACGCGGGGTCCTTGGATAACTTCAGAGACGTGGAGGCCTTCATCGCTGGATCTGCAGGACAATACACTTAAGGACACGGCAAATGCGCCACATCAAATACAAATGAGAACTAAAACTGTTTCAAAGTGAAGCAGAAGATAAGAAAAGCGCTGTGATTGTGTCGACTAGCAAAGCCTTTTTATATTACTATGTGACAATGACTTTTTAACACACACATAGAATATTGTCATTGTTTGAAAATAGCTGTACTAAATTGTCACTACAAACCAAGGCAGATGTCCATAATAAACAATGATTATCACATCGTAATCGTTTTTTACAAGTCAAATGCTTTGTTGAGTATCTACTTCAGCGCTAGACTGCTTTTTATTTATCATAAAACACAGTATTATTTCAACCAATGACTTGCTGTTGTGTATGTAAGGTCATATATATATATACACACATACATATCATAATACTATATCATATAACATAGACTCTATATAGAAGTGGACTGAGCAAGTGTGATATCATCCTTAGTGTTCGGTTGCAACCAAATGAAGACAATCAACACTAACAGTTATAGTGACTAAATTACAACCAGATTCCTTTATGGAAGTCCAGGTTTGCCACCAAAGAGCCAATCAGGAGCGAGGTTGTTGAAGGCTACCCAACCTCGAGGAAAGAAGGCACCTTTGTCTTTTATGGATAGCTTGATTTATGGACAAACTAACAAAATAACAACACCAGGACACCGAAACATTTCACGTTTTAAGACCAGAATGAGAAGTCTGACAGCAGCACTTACAGAGACAGGGGAAACCATTTATCAATAGAAGTCAATTGGATCCAGGCCTCAAAGGAAACACTTCGTGGCCATCTTCACTTCCTATTTGGAACACGTCAGCGAGCAGGCAAGCTCATGTACAACTATACATACAGTTAATGTGATATGGGGGTAATAAGGGCTTCATTAGCATTGCACTCTGGTTACCCCTCGGGCTCCATCACTAATTATTATATAATTTATTCAGACATATCTTAGCTACACGTATCTTTTAAACAAGCTATTCGAGAATTAACATTTACCCTGCAGGCCTGCTCCAATCTTACAATATGTAGGATTAAAGCTTGTCTTTTTCAAATTTTGAAACTTACCCCTTTCTTTCCTTCTCAGAATGGTGTGATGCGTGAGCTGCTGCGAATGTAATAGGATCAAAATAACAATACCCAATAATTAATAATGAAACTAAAACCAAAAATGCATTTGAAGAAGTATCAATAGTGAAAATATATACCCGCATATACCAGACAGTTACCAGACTTTTCCTAACTAGATCTGGAATGGTCTTGAGCTATATCAGAACTAGTACAGGACCACATGGTACAATTAGAGAAAGGATAATTGTTTTGTGTTGAAAATTATATTATGCTATATAAAAAAGAATGTTTTAATTATCATTATGATATCAAAATCAAAACAGCAGAGGTACCGCCATTATAACGTGGCTTAAAGCTCACAAGAATCCATTTTGTGTACTACAGGACCTTTATGAGCCAAATAATTCGTTCAGCGTGGCAACCCCCGGCATAAACAGACAAAGCAAACAAACAAAACAAATATTACAACGGCAATCTTGAAGGAAAGGCTCAAATGTGTATAATTGAACTGCTTTGCCTACCTTTATAAATGTGTTGATTTAAATATGATGTGGTATTTCTCCAGAGGGTAAATGGAGCGAGGCGGAGGTAATAAAGTCAATATTGCAGAATGGGAGCTGGAGTGGCCTCGGCGGCGTCCTGGTCCAACTCACAGCTCTATATTTACAGACGCCGCATCAGCAAAGACAGCAAGCACTGGAGATAAATCACAGGTCAGCTGAGCCAAACAGGCCCAAAATCAGCGTCACGTAGACTTGCAGTGATGGGAAGAATAGTTTGAAAATGTGTTTGGATTTATAAAAAAGACCTACTGTGCTTGTTTTGCTATTTAGTTATAATTATTGACACTGTGAATCATATAAAATTGCAGAATGAAGTGCAGACCAGTGTGCTCTCAAACATGCACAAATTACTCCAAATACAACTCTGGGTGAGTGAATGGTGAGGGGAAATAACTAAACCATGGTTAAAAGCTCTGAAAAGTCAATTTTACATAATAGGCCTGGTTTAACATAATTGCTAAAGTTTAAATCATGCAATTCTGTTTCCAATTTTGGCCTCACAGTTTTAACATTTATTTTATTTAATATCTTTGTTCAATCAATCAATCAATCAATCAATCAATCTTTATTTATAAAGCGCTTTTCGTACACACGTGCAACACAAAGTGCCATTCTAGTGCTGCTTTTTGGAACTTGAAGAGATGTAGCTCGCCTGTGTTTAACCCCTTTTTGTCCAATCCAAATTTAAACACAAAAATCTCACAAGATCATTTTCTTTTTTATGTGAAATCTTGTGGCAAATTTTGTCTCGTGAGATCTTGTCCCAGCCCAGTTAATTACAGAATACTGAATACCTGCATTCAATTCATTTCTGTAACATATTGATACAGTGTCCAGTCTTCTGAATACAAATACATTCACATAGAAATGCATTATATCTTAGTGTAAGAATGTTACATAGGATTAAAAAAAATAATAACAATAAATACAAATCATTTGTTGCATCGTGTGTTCTGCATTTATCGTATTAGACATGCTAGAGCCATCCCAAGCTCATGTTTCTCAACTCTTGTAGAAACTGTGATCAATGCTCTCCGTAATATTTCTAATGCATAAGCCCTGTACTTTGTGGATTGACAAACTGATCCATAAAGCTGGACACGTGATCGGCTGTGAGCTGGAGACATTTGTCACAGTGAGGGACGGGAGGTCACTGGACAAACTGCTCTCCATCATGGACACTCCTACTCACCCACTGCACCAGACTATAGAGGAACAGAGGAGATAATACTCCCTACAACTGTACAACAACTCACCCACTGCACCAGACTATAGAGGGGCAGAGGAGATAATACTCCCTACAACTGTACAACAACTCACCCACTGCACCAGACTATAGAGGGGCAGAGGAGATAATACTCCCTACAACTGTACAACAACTCACCCTGATGTAACAGATAATACTCCCTACAACTGTACAACATCTCACCCTTATGGAACAGAAAAGCCTGTGTTTCTGTCAATCAACATATCATCATCTTTACACTGTTTCCTTATGACCTCTTGTATATAACTGTGATATACTGGATTTATATATATATATTTTTTACTTACTGTTCATACATTTATATAATTTATGACCTATTGATATCAATCTCTTGCTATTTTTTTATTGTTACTTATTTAGAAGTTTATTACCTTTTTTTTAAATATATATATATATTTTTACTCTTTGTTATTGTAATATAATGTGATGTGTGAGCTGCCCTGTCCAAATCATTTCCCTTCTGAATCAATAAAGTCTGTCTAAGTCTAAGTCTAAATCAGACTGAAGCCCTTCCTTTCAAGTGGGGAAAGCTGTACAGTGAAAAAGCACTTGGCGATGTCTGAGCTTCAAGTGTGCTCTCATTGATTGTCACAAACTATGGTCTGCCTATGTACGCTGCGCCCATTGCATAGAAAACCTGCTTGTAGCCAGGTTTATGATTCACGGAAGACTCAAACACTTATTACTGGGCTCTGTGTTCGCAATCAGAATGATTGAACCGCTATAGGCAGAGCGGTGTAGCAACACTTTATAAATATTTTCCAACTCATGGAGGAATATTTGAAAATCAGTCTTTACCAAGAAAGGGCCCAAACTGAATGTGTTCAACATAAAACAACCAGGGTTTGTCGGCTCAGAGGCAGAACACTGCAGCTGTGGCATACTGGTGAAAATGACTCATGAGGGATGAACGGGAAGTAGATGAAAACTGAAATAATTATGGATTAGACGATACAGAACCATTACCTGCAATCCACAAATAATAAAGTAGTAATACCAAACATAGATGTAACATTCATTGACATAACAGTACAAAGGAAACAGTGAGAATAACTCTGGTTCTCTGCAGGGAGACAGAACTTGGACCAAGAGCGTACTCAAGAGTAACATGTGCATGAAAACGTAGTGACTGAAAGCCTCACAGTTCTGACATTAACTTGTGGCTGTAAAAACTTGCTCTGCTCAATGTGGTTTTTTTGCTGTTTTCTAATCTATGTTATAATGTTGTTTCCTCATCACAAAGATACCTAGAGGTTTTTTTGTTTTTTTCATTTACATATGTTTAAACACACAATTACAGCACAGTTCTTCAATCAAACTGAAAACCTTGTGATGTCATGCGGTAATGCAGGAAGTGCGCCACTATGTTTTTAAACTTCATATACCTTCACTAATCATTTGGATAATTTCAGCCCTGGAATTGCCAATCTCTACTGAACAAAAGGTAAAAGGTAGCTGTTAACTACTGCTTCATGACATCACAAGGTGGAACAGAGCATTTTGAGCTTTGGAGATGTAGACAGACGAATAATAAAGGATCGCTCGAACATGTGAATGAAACAAAAACAAAACACAACTCTGGGTATGTTCTTGGAGTTCACAAGAGTTAGTTCACAAGAGTTAGTTTTGCTTAATATAGGGCCTTTAATAAGCACAGGAAAATTATTAGAGCAGTTGTTATGTTTACAAAGAGCTGGTGGTACTTCACTCTGCAACCAAGACTACAAAAATAAACAACGGTAAAAAACGTACAGACCAAGAATGTCCTAGAACCTTCCACATTGCAGACAGCATGCCGTGACAGAGCAGAGGTGGCTGGGCGGTGAAAGGAAAACTGAACGTCAAGGTTATGGAGGCTCATATTGATCGCTTGTTTGCTGCTTGTGAAAATACATCTGTGCTATTGAATCAGCATGTGTACTTCTCTAAAGAACTGCTCCGTGAGGTCATCTCCTATGTCACAGCTAGTACAAGAAGCTGGTATGTAGAATTTTACTTGTACAATGGTATTGGAAAGAAATAGTATGTAAGCCCAGAGACTATATTTTTAGTTAGTTAATGCCCACATTTTTCCCCAAGATGAAATGTACCATCACAATGAAATTAATGTACCATTTGTAGTACTTTGGCATAATCAAGCATTACTTTCTTATGGAAATTGTCCAAAAGTGCATGAAAAAGTGAGTTTTATGGTCGGTCACAATTATAACTGGTGGGCTATTACCTTGTATTGTGAATTAAAGGTGCCATAAGAATTTAATGTAAAAATTTAATCACTGTTATAATAGACACATTTATTTTTAATGACATTTTAACATTAAAGTATAACAGTTTGACTGATTTTTCTGTTCATATAATATAGTGCAATTATTCATCAAAATGAGGAAGATGCTGTTCCCATATCCTGTATGAGGGGCAGATGGGATATAATTACTTCTGAGAGAACCTTGGATGTTCTTCAGACTTGTCCCAATAGCAACTAGAGGTCTTTAGATGTTCTTCAGGCTTGAAGTGAAGCAGCTAGGGGACCTTGAATGTTCTTTTGACCTGTCCCAAAAGTAACTAAAGGAGCCTAGATGTTCTTCAGATTTCTCTCTATTGCTTTTAGAGGTCTTTGGATGTTCCTCAGACTTGTTTCTATAGCTACTAGAGCACCTTGGATGTTCTTCAGACTTACACTGGAAGTACCCTAGGACTGGAATTGCCAATCTCTACCAAACTAAAGGTAAAAGGCAGTAATTAACTTGAAAACTACCCCTCCATGACATCATAAGAATCAATTTTGTGTATAATATAGAACCTTTAATGCTATTCTGTGGAACATTCCAGGCAATAGACACAAGCTTGATGGAAAAGTTACTTAATGCATCTTTAAAGGTCAAACCATAGTGATGTTTCAGAGCACATTTGCAGAGATCTAAACTGTGTTAGCAGGATATTTAATTGTACACTGAACACATTTGACAGCAGCTCCAATCAGCAGTTACTCCAGACTCATACTGAACAACAGAATGTAACTGAAGATGACACTGTAGAAGACAACGAAAACCCTTCTGCATCTTTGATTTGTAGACCAACCTAAGCTGTTTTTTTTTTTTTTTTTAACATGCATGTACATAGCTGCGTCACTTTAAAGGTGCATTATGTAACTTTTTTGGAGGAGTGTCCGCCAGTTGCTTGTATCCTTGGAGGTGCTTTGCCATGAATGTTCCACAGAATTACAAGCAGGAACCGCAACCAGGCCAAGTCATAGGTCGGATCTGTGGAGAGATGAGCCTGCTCACAGTAAGACACAAGTTTTAATAAAAATATCCTTAAGAATGTATGTTTGGCAAGTTAAAGAGGAGGTATTACACTTATGTGGGGTGTTAACTGCTAACGTGTGACATATTTAGATCTCCATGTTACCTTTAATTCTTTTGAAAATGCTATATTGCAATGCCATGCAATCGCTGTGTATTCCGCTAATAAAACTACTGCGCATCACATCAGCTTTGTGAAGTTGTAATGTACTTTTTGTATCCTGCTGTGGAAAATTGTTGCGCAGGAGCATGGAGGACATAGGCTTGGACAGGCTTGTACTTCTAACCATAACGAGGGTTCGAATAGGCTCTGGAGTGATCACAAACATAGATGAGAGATCTCAAACATAAATAGAGGCCATCAAAAACCTCTTCAGGCATGTTTTCGATGAGGGAACAACATTATAACATTATAGAAAGCTCCATTATAGAAAGCTCCAAAACTGCTGAATTAATACGATAACAAAAAATAGTGTGGTAATGTTAAATAATGAATTTAAACCAATAAGATTAAATGTGTTAAATTAATATGATAATAAAAAAAGAAGGAAAGATATAAGAATTATGCCTGATCAAAAGAATAAAAAAGGGGATCAAGAAATTCTAGGTAAAATAGAATATTCTGAGAAAGCAAACTATACATATGGACATGAAAACATGTTTGGATAAAGTTAAAAGTTATTATTATTATTTTATTTGTAATTAGGTTTTACAATGGGTCACCTTAAAAAAAACAAAAAAACTATTTGGGTCACTTAGAAAAGCTCCAAAAGATCGATTTTACACAATACTTCCTCTTTTAAGGTACTATATTATGTAAAGTTGATTCTTGTGATCTTTTAGTCATGTTATAATGTTGTTACCTCCTCAAAAACATACCTGAAGTTGTGTTTTGTTTCAATCACACATTTGAGTAACTGTTTATCATTAGTCTGCATCTCCAAAGCTCAAAATGCTGTTCTACCTTGTGATGTCATAATGAAGCTGTTTTCTACTACCTTTAGTTCACTAGAGACTGGCAATTCCAATGCTGAAAGTATCCAAATGATTCTAGTGAAGGTGTATGGAGTTTAAAAACACAGTGGAGCGCTTCCTATATTACCACATGACATCATCATTTGGAACAGAGTGTTTTCGTTTGAGAGGAGAACTTACATATTTCAGGTATGTTTGACGAGGAAACATTATAACATAGATCAGAGACTATCACGATACTGGTGAGTTATAATGTCTCAGTGTGGAAAATTCCAGACATAGCAATCCCATCGCCATGGAAACAAGCAAGTTGGCAGACCCTCCATGAGAAAAGTTACAAAGCTCACCTTTAAACTGCTGCAATAACTCACTTGGGCAACGACAGTCCCCATCTTCAGCCCCCTCCACAAAACCACGCACACAGCTACAGAATTATTCAAGCACACGCGCCCCCACTCTGCCCCATCACTGCGGCATAAAAGAAATTTACACCTCATTTCACCAACTCGGAGCCGCTGGAAAACACATGAATTATGGCTCATTTGAGGAATAAAAGCAGATGAAATGTGTGTGTTGTTGGGAGCTGTGCAGATAGGGCATACATACATTTGGTGGCAGTTTGGTTTGGTTGCCTGGCTGTGTAAAAATGGCCTCTCCTGATTGATTCATAAGGCGTGCGTCGGGGGTCATGTTAAAATAATGTAGGATGACGATGAAAGAGCAGATCAACAGATGCTGCAGTGTTATACAATATGTAGCCTGACAATGGGACAGAGAGCTGAGTGCCTTTTGTTTTGTTTATACATTTCGAAGATAATAGAATTCTGGATTGTACAGACATATGGTTCCATTTAGTCCATAGCTGATGTAGCCATTTCAAACATCAGCGGTGGATAGAGTAGCCAATCATTAGGGGTCGGCAATATTGATAAAAATGAATAATAATAATTATAGTTCATTACAATTATAGTGCTTTACTGAGAGCCGATAACAGATTCATAGTCAATACGAGGCCGTGTACTACGTGCTTAAAGGTGCATTGTGTATCTTTTATGGTAACGGGTCTGCCACAAGCTTGTTTCCATTGAGATATTTTTGCTTTGCCTGAAAGGTGGGACAGTCAACAAAGCAATAACATCTCCATGAAGATAAGCAGGTAGCAGACCCTCCATCAGAAAGTTATACAGTGCACATTTAAAGCGTGTTATTTGCAGAATGCTGAGTTCTGTGGTGTGCATTTGACCCAGGGAGTACAGTTTTCACATGTGTTTAGACGATAAGTTCCAAAGTTCAGAGCTCCAGAGCACGTGGTTCAAGCTGTGTCAGGTACGCTCCTCGCTCCACTATCCAGGTTTAGTCCCAAACTTTACTAAAAGCTTCTATCTGCACTGTATCCTGTGATTGCGCATGCTATTTTAAACAGATCCTAGATAGTGCTTTTGAGTGAAGACAGTAAAACAAGCATAGTTTCAACACATTTCACATGTAAAACTGTGTACACAAGAACAAGGACAAGACACAAGGACAGACACAAGGCCAGCTGCAGTGGTGCGCAAACACATTTGTCTTAATGTGCATGGATTAGGGTCGGGTCCAAACATTTGAACCCCTTTCTTTGGGGTGGGTGACTTGGGTCAGGTGGGGCAGATCAGAAAAAGCTGTGCATGCTTTTCTCTGCCCTGTGTTGCCAGGTATGTGGTTTTCCAGTGGAATTGGACAGTCACGGGTAAAAAATAATATCCGCGAGTTTGGCCAGAGCTATCTTCCACATAAAACATAGTGATTTTAGAATAATGCTACTGAATGTTCTGAATTTTGGTGACAGATCTTCATACCCAAAGCTTTCAGTGCCAGCCTCGGTCTACAGGGGTGCAAAAGGGTGCATTGTAACCTCATTTAAAATAGTTTGTACCCTCATTTTATTTGCGTAAAATAATGACTCCTGGGTTGCCGAAGACTGGCAAGTTTCAGTGAAACTTTTTCAGACCCTGTAAAGGTTTGAAGAACCCAGCTTTACACCACGTTCCAAATGATTATGTAAATTGTGTTTAAGTGTCATAAAGGTAAAATGTTTAGTTTTCACCTGTGCCAATGAGTTTGTCCAATTAAAGGAAAAACGACTGAAGAAGGACGTTCCACATTATTAAGCAGAGCAACATTTTCAAGCAATATGGGAAAGAAAAATGTTCTCTCTAGTGCTGAAAAGCATGAAATAGTTGAATATCTTGGACAAGGTATGAAAACCTTAGATATTTCATGAAAACTTAAGCGTGATCATCGTACTATTAAGAGATTTGTAGCTGATTCAGTGCACACACGGATTCGTGCAGATAAAGGCACAGTGAGGAAGGTTTCGGCCAGACAAAGACATCAGATTAAGAGAGCACCTGCTAAAATGCCATTACAAAGCAGCAAACAGGTATTTGAAGCTGCTGGTGCCTCTGGAGTCCCTCGAACATCAAGGTGTAAGATCCTCCAGAGACTTGCAGTTATTCGGCCACCCTTAAATAATGCTCACAAGCAGAAACGGCTCCAGTGGGCCCAGAAATACATGAAGACTCATTTTCAAACAGTCTTGTTCACTGATGAGTGCCGTGCAACCCTGGATGGTCCAGGTGAATGCAGTGGTGGATGGTTGGTGGAGGGCCAGCATTTCTCAACAAGGCTGTGACATCAGCAAGGAGGTTGTGGAGTCATGTTTTGGGCCAGAATCATGGGAAGAGAGCTGCTTTAGGGTCCCTAAAGGTGTGAAAATGACCTCTGTAAAGTATGTGGAGTTTCTGACTGACCACTTTCTTCCATGGTACAAAAAGAACTGTACTTTCTGTAGCAAAATCATTTTCATGCATGGCAATGCTCCAGCTCATGCTGCAAGGAATACCTCTGCATCACTGGCTGCTATGGGCATAAAAGAAGAGAAACTCATGGTGTGGCCCCCATCCTCCCCTGACCTCAACCCTATTGAGAACCTTTGGAGTTCCTCAAGTGAAAGATCTATGAGGGCGGGAGGCAGTTCACATCCAAACAGCAGCTCTGGGAGGCTATTCTGACATCCTGCAAAGAAATTCAAGCAGAAACTCTCCACAAACTCACAAGTTCAATGGATGCAAGAACAGTGCAGCTCCTATCAAATAAGGGCTCCTATGTTCAAATGGAACTGGACCTGTTCAGATGTTTGGATTGAAATAACTTTTGATTTCAGTAATATGCTAATGCTTCTAATTGAAAAATAAACAAATGACCATTTTCAGTTCTTTACAACAATAACATGGTTTGAAACTCTATTGTACATAATCATTTGGAACAGTGCATTTTAAATTTTTATTTAAAAAAAAAAACAAAAAAAAAAAAACTGTTATTATTGGGAGGTTTGTTCAATAACATTTAAATTGTACTCTAAGGGTTGATGACTTGAAAATTAAGATGACTGTCATTTATATTGACATTTTGGCAAAATCAGAGAAAAATATAATTTGCATAATAATTTGGAATGCAGTGTAGATTTGATTTTGTTCTTGTTAACACTTTTTACAAAGAGACAAAGACCACAGAGTACAAAGCACATCTTTTTAACTGTAAAAAAGGTTCAGTAGTTAGATCCAACTCAGTGGCAGTTTAAGCGGTTCCTGATGCATGTTTAATGTTTGAGTTTAGTTCATTGTTAAACTCTGCAAGCAGTTCCATTTATCAAGTTCCAAAGAAATAGAGCAGCTGGTGGAAGGAAAAAAAACACCTCGACAGTACTGAATAAAACATAATGGTGTCCAGTAGACGAGAGCACAGTGTTAAGGGTTGGCCAGGCTTTTCTGACCTGCTACTGCCTAAGGACAAGTAAGTATGTACAATAGGAAGGCCTGTCTGCGGTGATCCTTTTCCAACACATTGACTATTTGGGAATCTGGCATGTTAGGGTACTGCCTTGGTATGGTATTAATTAATTAATTTTGTAAAAACTAATTGCTATTTAAAGGTGCAATGTGTAACTTTTCTGGTGAAGGATCTGTTAAATGCTTTTCTTCATGGAAATGTTATTTCTTTGACTGGAATGTTTCACAGTGTGGGGGAAAAATAAAAAATAAAAACTAAAAAATCATCATGGAGACCAAACAAGACCAAGTTACAGGTCAGATCTGTGGAGAGGCAACCCTGCTCACAGTCAAAATGCCTGTTTTTCTAGGTATTTTTGAGCTATAAATCTAATTGTAATTGAATAAATGTAAGGTAGAGCTGTTTAATGTCATACTGTGGAACATTCCAGGCAGAGCAATGACTTATCCATAGAAACAAGCAGGTGACGGACTCCCAACCAAAACGATGCATAGTGCAAATTTAACATTTAAAGGACACATACACATTTTTGATGCTTTACCCTCGTTTCATTAATCCTCTGTAAAGTATTTTACCTCTGAGCTTCACCAAACATGTAGTTTGACATATTTCCTAAGATTGTGATGCCACAGGTAACACTCTGCACAGTTTAAATCCACAATTCGTTCTCATTACAACTGCGTGCTCAAATGAACACGTCAGGGCATGTTCCTCATTAGCTACTTTAATTGTTTCCCCTATGGCAATTGCCTCTACTGCCTGTAAATGTCATTATGTTAAAGGTGCATTGTCTTTTCTGGTGGAGGGTCCATTAAAATGCTTTTCTCCAAGGAGAGGTCAGATCTGTGGAGAGGCAGTCAGAATGCCTGTTTTTCTAGGGATTATATATATATATATATATATATATATATATATATATATATATATATATATATATATATATATTTAAGCTATAAACTCACCTGTAACTGAATAAATGTAAGGTAAGGTCATACCGTGGAACATTCCAAAGGTAAGCAAAGGTATTTGAGAGCACGTTTAAAGGCCAATAAGAATACAAATATTCTGTCTGTCCTTTGTGTAGATATGCACAATTATTTGGTTAATGGGTGAGCACTACTACCAACTACACCCCTGCCACCGGTAAAGTATATATAATGTTCTTTTAAAACCTTTTTCATTCTTCATGGCTCGATGTACTAACCACCTAGCTAGCGCGCGCTGACTAAATAAAAGCACATTAAAGATGCATGCATTGTGCTGGTGCAATCCACTAATGATCATTTAATTAAATCTGTAGAAAATGAACTCTACCTGACCTTCTCCACCTGCGCATTTACTGTACACTTCCCATACATTCCACAAGTAAAGTACTAAATAAATATACTCCTTTTATTAAAGAGGGTATTTTATTTCTATGGGGTATTAACTGTTAACATATAACATATTTAGATCAACATTTTACCTTTTATTATTTTGAAAATGCTATATTTGGACATATAAAACATCTAAAACCTCTTATTAAATTGCAGATGGTTTTATAGCTCAAAAATACCTAAAAAAAAAAAAAAGGTATTCTGGCTGGAAGTGGGGTTGCGTCTCCACAGATCTGACCTGTAACTTGGTGAAGATGGAAAGGTTTAATGCCATACTGTGAAACATTCCAGACAAAGCAAAAACATCTCCATGGAGAAAAGCATTTGACGGACCCTCCACTGGAAAAAATGACACAATGCTCCTTTAAGACTTTACTGGTTCAATTGAATTCCAGTATCAGATAGAGATTAAACATTTACTTAGTCCAATATGTGATTAAAAGATATCTGAACACGCTTCTGTACCGTACTCTTTTCTTTCATGTCAGCGGCTCTTTATGTCGAAGCGCTACAGTAAAATCATATAGAATTACTCACTTATAGAATTTCTAATGAGTCATTTAAATGTGGCCTATAATTGTGTCGTTCACTGTGCATTTGTATAATGAGAAGTCCGTTTGGTTGAATGTGCTTGAAACTAATGTGTACTTAGAATGGAAAAGCTGTATTTAGATATGAAGCTTAATGCGTCGTTAAGAGTCTTAAGGGTAGTATGAAGTTGAGTCATGACTTTTGTACCTCCGGGGCCACTGTAGCTGCCTACACGGAGTTTATAGTATTTCACAACATCTTATGTAATTGTGTTTACATCCCCAGGGGCTTGTTACTGGTTAATAAACTGATTTCACGGTAAAACATACAGCAAATTGAGTAACGAATGGCATCCCTGTACAGCCACGGCTTTCAGAATGATGAAAAATTAGGACTTTTGCCACAGCGATTAACAATTTAAAGGTGGATTGCACAACTTTTCTGGTAGAGGGTCCGCCACCTGCTTGTCTCCATGGAGATGTTATTGCTTTGACTAGAATGTTCCACGGTAAAGACAACTATAGCCTACATTACAGGTCAGATCTGTGGAGAGGCAACCCTATTCACAGAGAGAATTATTGTATTCTTGAGCAACAGAAACACTAGTAACTAATAAATGCTAGATAGATGTTTAATATACCATGGAACATTCCAGGCAAAGCAGTAACATCTCCATGGAGACAAGCAGGGTTTCCTTTGGGTAGATGGTTTCCTCATCAGTCTGAAAGTTCTATAGAGGTCAGGATCCAACGTCGTAAATCAAAGTTTATTGGCAAAACCCACCAACTTTGCTCTATGCAAGCAGCAAATCCATGGAGCATTAGCCAAAATGCTTTTTAAGAAGTTGCAAATGAGCCGTGGATCAATTCCATCAGAACACAAATGAGTGAAGGATGACTCCAGTAGCTGTAAAAACATCATTGGTAAAAACATAGAATAGAATGCTGTTAGTTGAGGTGTGACAGCACAATCACAATCTCTATTACAGTTCTGTGGCGTATTAACTGTTAAAGGTGTATTGTGTAACTTTTCTGGTGGAGGGTCTGTTTTTCTAGGTATTTTTGAGCTATAAAACCGCTTTTAATTGAATAAATGTAAGGTAGAGTTGTTTTTCCATTTCAGGCAGTGCAATGACGTATCCATAGAAACAAGCAGCTGACAGATCCCAATCAAAGTTCCATAGTGCACCTTTAACACATAACATACTGTATTTAGATCGCCATGTCACCATTTATTGTTTTTGAAAATGCTATAACGACATAGCAAAATAAGTTTCAATTTTGACGCCCTACTCCCTTTGCTCTCCACGCTAAGTCACTCCCCCTTCAGAGTGCTATTTCATTACATTCATCATGCATTCTACTGACGAAACTACTGCGCTGTTTGTGAAGTTGTAGTGTATTGTTTTGTATCCTGCTGTTCTATATTTTGTATTTTGCACTGCTGTGAGAATACTCAAGCATGCATCTGAATGACATCTAAAAGCAATTCAGGCATGTTTTTGATGAAGGAACGTTATAACAATGTTGATTTTGCATAATACCCCCTCTTTAAGGACGGGTCTTCACAGGTCTTCCTTCCTATCTAATTTGAATAATGTGTGGTGGCATTGTTTTCTTCTTCAAACGGAAATGCAAATCAAGAGCATCTTGGCACTTTGAAAAACAGTAGGGTGAGACACTGTACGGTATTACAAGCTCAAAGGCAGACACTCTTACCAGACTCTAGCTCTTTAATATCCATCCATATAGAACAGAACATTCTCATTCACTCACTCAGATTAAAAGGCCCATATTATGCTGTTTTTGATCTATGTCATAATGTTGTTTCCTCATCAAAAATAGACCTGTAGTTGTGTTTTGTATGTGTTTCATTCACACATGCTTAACACACAAACTCTGCTTTTTAAAAAAAAAAAATCTTTTATTATCCCTGTAGGGAAATTATCCTCTGCATTTCACCCATCCTTTTCAGGAGCAGTGGGCAGCACATGAGGCGCCCGGGAACCAATCTCCATGATCTTATTGCTAGGCTTGGTCAGGACCTCAGGAAGTGCTCCGTTGTGTTTTAAAACTCCATACACCTTCACTAGAATCATTTGGATAATTTCAGCCCTGGAATAAAGGTAAAAGGAGCTGTTAACCTGAAAACTACCGCTTCATGACATCACAATGGTGGAACAGAGCATTTTGAGCTTTGGAGATCCAGACAGACACTGGGGAACACTAAAATTTTACCTTTCTGTTGCATTGGATTTTGTAACTGATTCTGAAGGATTTTTAGGCGCTGATTTCAAATCTGAAATTAGTTTTTCTCCATAAGCTCTAGTTTTCATGCAATTTGAGATAGATGAAATAGTCTAAATATGAACTTACGTAACCCAAATCTAAGCGTTTTGAGATTATATACATAGATAGATTCTAATATTTTTATCATGCTTCTTTTTTCCAGATCAAACATGGCTTCCTCATCGAGACATCACTGTAGAAACAAGCCTGATGCCTTCTGTTACATCTGTGGTTGCTACACACTCCATCATAATAAAAATCAAAGATTGCATAAAATCTGTAGCTTGCAGAATAAAACTAACTTCAGATTTGAACTCAGCACACTTAAATTGACTGAAAACAAGTCTTTCTTTAAATGCAACATATAGAGTGTTCCCCTGTGTAATAAATGGTTACTCAAATATGTGTGAATGAAACAAAACACAACTTCATGAATATTTTTGAGGAGGTAACAACATTCTAACATGGCTTAAAGTTCACAAGAGTCAATTTTGTGTAATAAATATAGGACCTTTAAAGAATGGTGCATCATCACATTTACCACATGCAATATTAAGCAGCTTTAAGTTGCATGCACATACACTAAGTGACATTACTGTAACAAAACAATAGAGTGGTGGTGTTTCTTTTGGAGCCACAGCGCTGCACTGGGGTAGACGGACATAAATGAGGCTGCAAATCTGCTCCATCAGGCCCTCTGATCATGACCAGACACACACACACACACACACACATGCACACACACACACACACACACCACCTCCAGTGTCTGCTGTATATAAGTATTTAAAGGTCCTATATTGATACCTCATTCAAAACTTATGAGGAGTTGTGTTTTGTTTCATTCACACATGTTTGAGTAACCCTTTATTATTAGTCTGTCTCTTTCTCCAAAGCTCTGAATGCTCTGTTCCACCTCGTGATGTCATGTAATGGTAGTTTTCAATTTAACAACTACTTTTTACCTTTAGCTCATTAGGGATTGGCAACAGGCCCTTTAAATTTGCCAAAACACTGTTCAAATTCCATGTATATTTTATAAAGAGAAGTAAATCTGCTGTTGGGAGATATTGAACAGCAGATAATAGATGGAGCTTTTTTTGTGTGTTGACGATTCACTTTCAAGGCTGTAGCCAAAATCACTTAAAATGAAAATTTAATCTGGGAACTTGTTTTTAAAGCAGAACTAACACTTTTTTTACCCCATTAAACTTTCACACAAATCCCTGTCATAGTTAAATATGCATTTTCGAGGTGTTTGAAGCATTCAGTGTTTGAATTCAAGGTGTTAATGTAATGTATTGTACCTTCTTCGGCGTCTTCTCCTCTCACACCAACTCATTTCAAACCCTCTTTCACTACATCCCTCCATCTTGTCTTTTGTTTTCTTTTAGGCTCTAACCTCAGCCTGCTTCTACCATTCCCTGTCCTTCATAGATGTCCAAACCCTCTCGGTGCAGTAGAAAGAGGCACATGTAGGCTTCTCTGGCTCTGTTGTGATTGGCTGAGAGGTTCCTCTGTAGAGTGGAGCTTCAGTGTGGCCTATAGGGCACTGGAGTCATGAATTGATAATGGACAGACAGCAGGCTAAATATAGCACAGGTACAGTCACACAGGTGGAGCTGCAAACTGTCAGTGTTTTGCCCGTCATACAATCTCACTCACCTATGGCCTTGAAAAACTGTGTTTGCTCTCAATGTGTTAAATAATAATGATGTTAATGTATGTAGCCTGCACTTTTACTGTTTGTGGTGGGGTTTAGGCATGGATCTATAATGAGAAATGGATAAGACAGTCCCCCTCTGTCCTGGGGCAAGACAGACTAGTGGCTGCTCCAGGTACTGCAGCTCTTGGGAGCTCCGGCTCAGAAACAATTCTCAAATAGAGCGCAAAGTAACAGAGGGTCAGTGTTAGTGTACCTGACCATAGAACCTAATGCATTTTTTGTGTAATCAAACTGCCCATGTTCGACTGACAGGGCATCAGCAGCTTTCATAAAGGTTGGATTTTGTAGAGATTCTTCTGTATTTTTACAACATGAACTTTTTAAAATGTTTAGAGCCAAAGCGCCTAAAAGTTAGCTTTGTCAGATTTAGCCTAGCCCCGCTCTGAGCTGGGCGAGCTCCAAACTAGCAGGTAGCGCTCTGATTGGTCAGAACTGCACGTTTTTGACATCACACGGTTGGCGGAAGTAATGGTAATGCAGAAGGAAAAAACCTTTTTGGCACTTCACACCAATGAGCACAAGCCACTGAAAACAACTTCCATGGGTTTAGGTAATGAGGATTCAGATCAGACAGAGCCAACACTAACACACTAAATCCACTTTTTTCCCACTACTAAACTGTGTATATGGTGTTTGAATAGCATTGTCTAGTAAGTAAATTTGCAGGTTTCTGGTCAAAAATACCTAAATCTACTCTGCAGGCGCGGAGTTTGAAGTGTGGATACCTGTCAGACCAATCACACTTTTTCTTATACCTCCTACTCCCTCACTCTCACAGGCACTGTCCAGTTTAACAGCTCACCTATAAAAATGTTATTAAAAAGCAGAAAATCGTATTGTCCTTATTATTGTCAAGTCGAAAGGGTCTCGCTACAGAATTTACTGCATTTATTGGCTGGACTTCACTGCTAATAAGCACAATTAAACGATCTTTCCCCCATTTATTGACAACCACTGAAGTAGGGAAGATGGGAGACTGAGGAACAGTGAGACGGGACCTGGAACTGCAAGGATCAAAGTGATCTGAGTGAAGAAAGTACTACAAAGAATGTACTATGAAGAAAGTACTCGGGTCACTCAGCTCAACATTTAAATATTTGTGTGTGTGTGTGTGTGTGTGTGTGTGTGCGTGCGTGCGTGCGTGTGTGTGTGTGTGTCTGTGGATCATTTTCACAGCATCTAAGTTTACAAGCAGGGACAAAAAAGTTGACAACCACTGAGCCATGAAATAACAAACTGCCTTACGAATTCTTTAGCGATTTAATAGTGGCGATTTGCATTTCATTCTTTTGGGGTCTCGGGTAGTTTAAAAGGTGGATTGTGTAACTTTTCTGATGGAGGGTCTGTCAAATGCTATTGTCTATGGAGATGTTATTGCTTTGCTTTTTTAACCAGACAAAGTTACAGGTCAAATCTGTAGAGGCAACCCCGCTCAGTCAGAATGCCTGTTTTTCTATGTATTTTTGAGATATAAAACCATCTGTAGTTGAATAAATGTAAAATAGAGCTATGACGTATCCATAAGAACAACAGGTGACGGAGCCCCAACCAAAAAGTTACACAATGCACCTTTAAAAAATGTGGGCAGCCCTGGAATTACTGGTATTTCAGACAGAATGACCTTTCCTTTCCACTCTCCACACTTTAGGTGAACAGTAACTACCATCTTGAAGGACCATTAACCGCATGGTCAGTTCTTCCAGTGGCCCTGTCCCTCCAGCGATCTCCAAACCTCTATAACATGAGGTGGTCAGGGGCTGCAGCTTGGACTACACATGAAGACAGCAGAGATAAGGTTAGGAAAACACTGGTACAATTATGAATCATAAAACCACAGCGCATGGACTTCATTTTTGCATCTTTTGTATGACACTGCAAAAGAAAATTGAATTCTATCAACTGGACAAAAGTTCTGACGAGCGAATACAGCGCCATTAAAGTACCTCTGACACACACTGTGGAGCAACATCAGAATGTACGTTTTTCACCTTTTCTTTACTGACAATGCATTTACTGACTGAGTTTTCCATTTTGTATGGAGCATTTGTGTCTGTCGGCGTTGAGAATGTAAAGCAGTGAGTGAGCCGCTATACTAGCCACAATACTGTTCAGGGTCCTTCTAGTATATTACACAAAATTTACTCTCGTGAGCTTTAAGTCAAGTTAGAAGTTGTGTTTTGTTGCAAGTTTGTGTAACCCTGTATTATTAGTCTGTCTACATTGCCAAAGCTCAAACGGCTCGGTTCCATCTTGTGACGTCATGTAGTGGTAGTTTTCAAATTAACAGCTACATTTTACTTTTTGTCCAGTAGAATTGGGCAATTCCAGGGCTGAAATCATTCAAATGCTTGTTATGAAGGTGTATGTAGTTTAAAAACACAGTGGAGCACTTCTTGTATTACCGCGTGACATCACAAGGTGGAACAGGAGTGTTTTCTGTTTGAGAGAAGAACTCAGCCTAAATATTCAGGGTATGATGGTTAAACTTTGGAATAAAACAAAACACAACTCCAGGTATGTTTGTGATTCAGAAACCACATTATAACATAGATAAGAAAATAGTGTAATTTTTGCCTTTTAATTTCATCATTAATGTTGCAAACCCTTAAACTCTTCTTTAATACTTGAGGCAAAAATCCCCTGCTCTCACTGGTTAACTCCACTTTTAGCACGTCATTTGTTTCACCTGAACTGACGACATCTTGAGGAATTTTATCAGAACCATTCAGAAAAGCAAGCTCCGGGTTTAAAATGGTTGGTTTATTGAGCTGTTTATCAAATGAGACTTTGGTATAAAGATATCGGAGGTGTTTATGGAGGACGGGCATGTGGCACTGAGCTGGCAGACCTCTACCGAAGGCTAATGCTAAACAGCTGTAGCCTGCTCGCTCTATAATTCAGTTTGGACAGATGGAGACAGGGCGCGTGTGGCAGACAGGACTCTAGGGGGCAGTGTAATTGACTGGCACCTCCTTGAGCACGCCACATGTTACGCTCGGTCCCGTATAGAGTACTCCAAAAAGTGCCAGGTTTCATTTCCAGACCAGGTGGGGCCCTCCTGTGTGGAGTTTGCATGTTTTCCAGGGTTGCCAGACATGCAGAGAGAAACACACAGCCAAGCCTGTGGAAAAGGCCCAAAGAAGAAAAGAAGTGACCTTAGCCTCACAAAACTATCTCAAAAAGACAAAACTACAAAAACCGCTATGCCAATTAAATGTGCACATTTTTAAAGAGGGAGTATTACATTTCTATGGGGTATTATCTGCTAAGACATAACATATGTTCAGTTTTATTGGTTTGAAAATGCTATATTCCCTGCTAACAATGTATTAACACGTTTAATTAGTTTCGTTTTTGACATTCCCCCCTCCCTTTGCTCTCCGCACTAAGTCACTTCCCCTTCAGAGTGCTATCACAACACAGTCAGCGTGCATTCCGCTAACAGCAAGCTGGCAAGCTGCAGTGTATTGTTTTGTATCATGCTTTTGTATATTTATGGAGAACTGCAGTGTGGGAGCATGAGACGTGGGCTTGTGTATGGAGCCTGCTACAGAACTGTAAGAAGGGTTCAAATAAGGCCTGGGAGTGATCGCTAGATTACTCAAACATGCATGGATGGCATCTCAAACCTCTTTGTAATGAGGGTACAGTGTTAAAACATGGTAGAAAGCTCCAAAAAGTGTACTTTAATGACATGTTTTGGTCAATCACCAGTAACCACTTTAAAATGTTAATTTACAAACTTGTTTTTCAGTTATTACATATTATGCAAAGTTGACTTTTTGAGCTTTTAACCATTTTATAATGTTCCCTCATCAAAAACCAATCTGGAGTTGTAGTTTTGCTTCTGAGTGCATTTACATGCACATTGGACAAGTTGTACACTGCAGCACATTATTCATTCAAATCTTCTGCATAAATAAACTCAACTTTACAATATATAAGCCATAACTACTGTAGAGCCACGTCAGCCCTTTTGATATTGTAATGTGTTTAATGCAGCTTTCTGCACATTTGTTTACGTGTTATAGAAACTAAACTGTTTGTATAAACTGTAAGTGCTCTCTGCAGCTCGCTCCTTGTGCCGCTGATGCGGTCAGCTTCTGTCGGACTAAAGGGCAGGACTCAGTGGGATATATGTGTTCTTTCTGTGACAGAGGATGTGCTGCTGATGGTGAGTCTGTTCTGTGCGTATATCATGTTGGAGATGGTTCATGTTAAACTTCTCAGAGCTCATACCTGTGCAGGTCATGAGTGCAGATTGTACGTATGCAGGTTGTACGTATGCTCTTTATTTTATTAACAGTCATTTTGGTCACTTTATTTATGTCAGCTCCGTTGTGATGAAAAGACTGAAAGGTGTAAATAATTCTCATAAGACTGTAGTGCTGTAGTGGAGGATGGTGCTCTTGTTGTAGTCTGTTTTCTGGGAGTTGTAGTTTTGACTTGTTCCCGCCGTTGGTTAGGATGATCCTGATCTACCAAAAGCAGCGATAGCTCCTTCTCCTCACTGCTCCTTCCTCCTCCTTGGTCCTTATAGTCGACCTCATGACGTCGCTCAGAGGTCAGTGATAAAGAGAAGGAAGGACAAGGAAGGAGGTATTTTTGCCCATTTTCAGATGGAGCATGAGCTTCTCTTTGAACTTGCTGCAACCATGTTTGTTTGTCTTTTGGACGCATGCACACCCCGGTTTCTCATAACTGGGATACTGGCTTATTCGGGATACTGAAACCAGGATACTGCGTATACATGCACCATGATGAAACCGGGATATTCAAAAAACACGATCATAACCAGGATACTGATGTGAATGTAAACGCACTCACTGACGCTTGTTTCATGATTCTCTCCCACTCCCACTGTGTCCACATAAGACTTGGTTTGAATTTTCCCCGGATTGTTGCATCACAGGTAGAGACCCTGCTGTTTCTGCCGTCAAATCACATTCATTTCAAGTGCGTGCTTAGAAAGAATTGTCTGTGTGATTTTCTTTTCTTTTTTTATTTTATTTTTCCGCTTAATGATATTTGTTTAAATTCAAACCTCAACCCTCCTGTTGTGATTACTTTGAGTGACAAATGAACCAGTCAGACATTTGTATTTTAATTCTTTCTTTTAGGAGAGCAGATGTTTTCCCCAATTGATTCAGATGGAGCAGATAAATGGCAGTGATTGATTTGCAGACTTAAGGGAATGGACCAAATCGCTGTGAGCAGAGCACCAGACTCATGCTTTTATAAAAGAGAGTACGAGTAGCAGTAATCCTTCCACCTGCGTACTTCTGAAAGATCGTGCCACAGATAATACAAAATTGACTTGATGTTATTACGTTGTTCCCTCATCACAGTTGCTGTATTTTGCTTATAATGGTGTTCCTTCATCAAAAACATGCCTGAAGAGGTTTTAGATGTCATCCAGGCATGTTTGAGTAATCTTGCAGTATCTCCGTGGCACTACTTGAACCCTAGTTGTGGTTAGATGCACGATTTTGTCCAACGCTCAGCCCACACTCTTATGCTCCCACGGGAAAAATTTTCCATAAATATACAAAAGCAGAATACAAAATCACAAACCTAATGTGATGTCCAGTAGTTTCATTATCGGGATCCAAGGAGAGTGTCAAAAACAAAACTGAAACTGTGTATGCATGCTGGTTGTGTTCATAAAAGGTATACGTACATCACTGGTACAAGGCGACTACTGTGAACATAGAAAGTGAGACAAAGCTGCACATTTACTCCTAAACTGCTTTTAATGAATGACAATGTTTCGATCAAACGTCGAACACCCACTGATCAAAACATTGTCATTCATTAAAAGCAGTTTGACAGTAAGTGCGCAAGCTTTGTCTCACTTTGCATGCTGGTCGTACTGCCTTATGCCTGTATTTATTTTGTCATTGTAGCAGATGGCAATCCAACATGCAAACAGCACAGTAGAAACAGTCAAAGAAAATCTGATATCCAACAGCCAATCGGGACTTTAAAATGGACTCTTGTGAGCTTTAAGCCATGTTGAAATGCTGTTACCTCCTCAAAAACAGACCTGGAGTTGCTTTTTGTTTAATTCACACATGTTTGAGGTTCCCTTTATTATTAGTCTTACATCTCCAAAGCTCCAAATGCTCTGTTCCACCTTGTGATATCATGTTGCGGCACTTTTCAAGTCAACAGCTACATATTATAGTAGCTGAAATGATCCAAGTGATTCTAGTGAAGGTGTATTGACGTGACATTTTGTGTGTTAAGCTCAACAAAACACTGCATTAAAACAGCGTAATATGGGCCCTTTAAAGCATGGGCCCTAAACAGAGGACACAATTCTAAAACGATAAAGGACAATACAGACATTAGTTGTGGTAGGTGCATGATGCTGACATGCTGTGAGGTAAGGCCAGTCTGTGTCTCTATGATAAATGATAGAACCCAGTTTGTACAGAGAAGTGGGGCATATGATCAGCACTGCGGTATGACACACGCACACGCACACACACACACACACACACACGCACGCACGCACGCACACACACACACACACGCACGCACACACACACACGCACGCACGCGCGCGCACGCACGCACGCGCACACACACACGCACACACACACACATTATAACGCGTTTTTTACTGGTTGTGGCTCTAACTGTGTGGTGGGAGTTGCAAAAACTTGTATTTGTATTCAACCATTATATGTAACCTTTTGAGTCGCACTGACATCCAGAATTTCTCTTACAGGACCAAGTCATGGCACAGTGGGCACTACGAATGGACTATATAGTTATATAAAAGATTGTGTAACTTTTATGAAGGAGCGTCCATCAAATGCTTTTCTCTATGTTTAAAAACAACACTTTTACTCACTGGCTTTTAATCTGGCATGAGAATTGTGTGGCCTTCTGACTGTTTTGTTGATTTAATTTTCTATTTGCCACCTGGTTTTACACAATGCACCTTTAAACCATAGAATTCTGCAACCTAAATTAGTGTTTGAAATCTCTTTTGTGGTCTCCTGTGCACAAATTGCGAGCCGGGGAGCAGCTCTGTCCTTTTGAGTGTACGATAATGACAGCTCTGTGTGCAGCAGACAAAGGCACATGAGCAAGATGGTGTTATTAGATTAAATAAATAGAACATGATCATCAGTGCCGTCTGGCATAGCAACGCAGCCCCGGAAACCAAACGTCACCCCGACGCCCATGAGGAGAACTGAACTAACGCAAAGATCACCCCCACCCCATGCCCATAATGAGATTTGAACCAACACAGTGACCGGGCTGAGTGCAAGGGGTGTGGACTTTGACACACAAACGCTGCTTAGAATGTTCCACAATATGACATTAAACAAAAATCTACTTCACATTTATTCATTTACAGGTGGTTTTATAGCTCAAAAATACTATGAAAAACAGGCATTCTGACAATGAGTGGGGTCGCCTCTCCACAGATCTGACCTGTAACTTCGCCATAAAGAGAGAAAGGTTTAATGCCATACCGTGAAACATTCCAGACAAAGCCAAAAAATCTCCATGAAGAAAAGCATTTGATGGACCAGAAAAGTTACACAATGCACCTTTACTACACATTTTACGATTATATTTTAAGATTTTTGCAAAAGAATTACACTTGTTTTCCCAATTTGACCATTTTTGGGTTTACAATGTTTCATCCTGGTTGGAAATCGTGAAATCCCTCTAGGGAATACTATAGCTGTAAAGGCCGCCACACACTACAAGAGATTTTTCCCGGTTTAGGCTGCGATTTGTTTCACCTCAACTTCGGGGAGGTGACCCGTCTTTGTGTCTTTGTGTCGATGCGCTCCTCATGTGTTTGTGTGTGTGTGTGTGTGTGTGTGTGCGCGCGCTCTGTCATATCATAACAGTAAAATATCACCACTTCACCAGCCAATAAAATAGAGCGTCAGGGGCAGACGGAGTGACGGACACAAGGTACAAACTCAACTCAAGAAGTGGGTTCTGCTCTGCCGGAATGTTCCACAGACATTAAACAGCTCTACCTTATACATACCTTATACATATATTTAATTAAAGGTAGCACTATGGCTCAAAAATAGAAAAAGAAGCTTGAAAAAATTCTGAAAATTCTGGTCGCCTCTCGAAAGATCTGGTCTGTAACTTGGTCTGGTTTGGTCTCCATGAAGATAGAAAGGTTTAATGCCATACTGTGAAACATTCCAGATAAAGCAATGGCATTTCCATGGAGAAAAGCATTTGACGGACCCTCCACCAGAAAAGTTACACAATGAACGTTTAAATAAACCTAGGCACACAGGCATTTTAAAAAGTGCAAACAGCATTTAGTGAAATCATGACATTTGCAGGGAACTCGCTCATCACACCAGTGTACACAAGTGATCAGACACTGTCCTCTGGTGGAGTGGGACTGTAATGACAAATGCAGAATTGCACATATCAAGAAAGACTTTGATTCTGAATGTTTTATGGGCCTTCTTCCCCTCATTAAACAGACTACACGCAACTCTCTGAATGATGAAGTGATATTTACTGGACTGACTTATAATTCACAGTATCTACACAACCAGACAAAGGGTTTTTTTCATTATTTTTACTACTTTCTACATTTTAGATACCTACAGAAGACATCAAATATATGAAGTAAGATATATGGAATTATGTGGCAAATAAAAAGTTCAAAATTATTTTTCGACAAAGCAAAGTGTGGCAACTTTGAGGATTTGAATATAAAACAAAAATAAATATTTAGTATTTACATCACATATGACATGACACTAGGGAATACCAAAACTGTTACCTAGCAAAACTCCTTATTATCTGACAGATACTAATATAAAAACACCTTAATTTTGTTGAATTAATGTTTAAAGTATCAGAAAAATGTGTTTAAATGGTAACTGTGCCGAACTTTTGGACAGAATTCTCCCTAGCGTGATGTCATCAGTGTGTTTAGACCTCTCTACTTCCTGTAATTTTCAACATATTTTTCAACTTTTCTTTGCAAATTGCTTCTTGATTGATGTAAAACTATCATGTATATTTACAATGGGTATAATCTCAACAAATTAAATCAAAATCAGAGAATCTGTCATAAGCACTTTATTCTTCAGCCTGAATCATTTTGGAATGTAGAATACTGCAATATATTGTTTTTGCTTCCTTTGTAACTATATACATGATTCAATACAAGTATGAGACAAATTCTGTACACAGATTCATTGTAAAACTCACCCGTATTTGCAAATGATTTATAGATATACACTAACATTATGAGTTGTTTTTCCAGTCACACCTGAAACGCTGGAATAAGGTGAAATCCTCCAGTGAGTTTATTTCCTCCTGAAGTTTATTGCCTCAGACACTATTGACTTTAGAACATATTTTCAGACACTTTTTCCTTGGCACCAGAAACTGCTCAAATTTTCACGCCTCTGGAGCTTCTGCCAAAAGAGCGTGTCACAAAGAGAGTGCACGTGGCAGAGAAGAGTGTGCATGTGACAGAGAAGAGTGTGCACGTGGAAGAGAGGAGAGTGCATGTAACAGTGGAATGTGCGCGGAACAGAGAAGAGTGTGCACGTAACAGTAGAGTGTACAGGTAACAGAGCAGAGCATATACGTAACAGTAGAGTGTGCACGTAACAGTAAAGTGTGCACGTAACAGAAGAGTGTGCACATAGCAGTAGAGTGTGCACGTAACAGTAAAGTGTGCACGTAACAGTAAAGTGTGCACGTAACAGAAGAGTGTGCACGTAACAGAAGAGTGTGCACGTAACAGAAGAGTGTGCAGGTGGCAGAGAGGTGCACGCACATATCCAATGATTTCAAGAACTGTTGCCCTGCATTAGCAACAAACTATTCCTTGTTCAGATCTCCTCTGTCCAAGATGGTGACTGGGCTCCGTCCAAGTCTTTATGCAGCTTTGGCAGTGTTTACATCTACTATTACTATGGAGGGAATGAGAAGAATATGATTCTTTTTGGCATCTGCTGCAATAAAAAAGAACATGAAATTTGTTGGCTCTGCTCTTGCCACTGCTCTATTAAGCTGTTTAAAGCAGTAACTTTTAACCAAAAAATTGAAAAAAAATGTTTTTGTTTTGTTTTATTTTGCTTGTATTTATTGCATGGAGAAACTTGCATAAAACAAACATATTTACAGTGAGCAGACTTGCATTTCCACAAACCTAACTCGGCCCTGCCTGGAGGAGAAGCTCTTCCTGCTTGTTGCCATGGAAAGTTGTTCCCTTAGCTAGAATATTCCACATTCTGGCAACAAACTCTATCTCCATGTAAAATGCTCTGAAATATGGTTTTAACTTTGTATTTCCATGGAATAATGCAGGTGAAGTGCTACCTCCAGAAAGTGACACACTGGACTAAAAAAAAAAAAAAAATGCCATATGTATTTCAAGGTACATGTAGGCAGTGGATCCAAATATAAAACAAACGTGATAAAAAAATTCACTGAGCTGTCCAAATCAATTCCACATCACAGACTGAAGCTGTTTTCTAAATGTTATAAACCATATAAACATATACCTTTTTTTTTTTTTTTTTTTTTTTTTTTTTTTTTTTTTTTAAGGAAAAGTTCATTCTTTCATTTTCATTCAGTTTAAGTGCCCATTTTTATTTTTTTTTTCTACCATGTATTTGAGTAAAATTTGTCTTGTCCCAAGTACACATGTATTCTAGAAGCAGCTCTTGAGGGCAACATGAGACTGCTATGTGCTGTCTGATTCTAATTATAAAGCCTTTCATTGTCAGAGGAACAGGTAGTGCGTTGTTAACATGCTAATTAATTTATCAATTAAACAATAATTCATATAAATAAAATAATCACTGGATTCACATAACGACTTTCAAGACACCCAAAGTGATTT
Organism: Taenioides sp. WSHXM2023; assembly: GCA_029959045.1. Classification (NCBI taxonomy): domain Eukaryota; kingdom Metazoa; phylum Chordata; class Actinopteri; order Gobiiformes; family Gobiidae; genus Taenioides; species Taenioides sp. WSHXM2023. The sequence continues at coordinate 29,928,814 of CM057091.1, forward strand.
ACAGTAGGGTTAGGGTTAGATACTATTATGGCCACAGCTGCCCTGAGACCAACACTCACACACCACAGTCATACTAGAATGTGGGTGAAGTGTCTTGCCTAAGGACACAACAACAGTTTTTTTTTTTTTTTTTGCTACTGTCTCCCCACTGTGGCTCCTGTAGCTTCTGAGATGTGACGAGATCAGGCTCTGAGGTGGGTATGGCCACATGCTGGTTGTTGTGGTTGTTGTTACCATTACTGTGACAGCAAAACTCTGAAAGTTATGAAAAATGTTTATAAATTCATCTTGGTGAATAATTATAAAAAGAACTAGTTCTGTTTTAATGTTTTTTAAGACCGTAAAAATCAGGTACAGCGCCAAAATGTATAGGAGAGAAAGTCCAGACCTGCTCTAAAATGTAACAAGTATCCATTTCATAAGTAAAAAACCCTTAAAATTGCACAAGTACCTGGCAGCAGCGTGACACATCTACTGAAATGATGTTTGATTCATTTTCGGCCAAGGAGAAGAAATATATATATATGAAGAAACTCACTCGTCCCTGGAACGATAGAGGACGGACGGTCTCTCTTCAAAGTCCACACAATTGGACAAGCACTGGAGCGTGTCCACTTGTCCAGCTGGCGGCCATTTTCTCCTCTATGTACAATACGCATTTACATACAGTAATAACATGCCTTTGTGTTGCATTGTGCGCTCAATATTAGGTCTTTTCTGATAAACTGGCTGTAGCTTTTTTATTTATTTGGGCAGACAAGGACAGTCCAGTCAGTTAAATGGAGCTGCAGATGATGTGATGCTGTTTGGATAGTGGTCATTTTTGTCGCTTGGGACTTGGTTGGGTTTTATATACAAGGATTTGCCCGGATTTTCTCTTTATTTTCTTTGTAGAAGTGTCAATGTTATTTCACTACTTTTCACCTGTTTAATTAAATGTCATTTTCTTATGATACTATGAGAGAGATTTTGTTCTTTTGTGCTGTGAATTGTATATAGGCCCAGAAATTACAAATGTATTCAATGATAAACGTGAAAAAAAAATACAACATTTTAAGGTATGTGTATGGCACTAAACCTCATTCATTCATTCAATTATTATTTTTTTTTCTTTATTAACCTGGCATAACTCACATTAATATTAAGCACGACAGGTTTGCTCTGTCATATCTATGTGATAGGATGTAATAACACTTTTTGCCAATGTGGAGAGGCTCTATTAAAAACTCAAGATCGAATTTCCAAGTGCAAGTGGATTTATTGTGCCAGTGTCCAGAAAATGCCAAAACTGTGCAAAAATATTTACAGTGAGCACAATGTCCAGTGAACAGTCCAGAAGGTGTTTGGCTTTTTGAGCGTCCTGCAGGTTCTTTTCAGCCTTTTCTAGGTATTCGGCCAGTCTCGCCATCTTGAAGACGAACTGGGCAAAGTTCCGGTCCTCGTGCATGGTTGGTCTGCCCTCCCATTGTTTGCGGAGAAGGTCTAGTGGCCCCTGCACATCCCAGCCATACAACAGTTCAAATGAGGAGAACCTGGTTGATGCCTGTGGGACTTCTCAATAGGCAAACAAATCGAAGGGTAGCCAGTGGTCCCAGGTCTTCCCGGTATCATGCACAAACTTTTGTAGCATCCTCTTCAGCGTCTGATTAAACCTCTCTATTAGTCTATTCAGTTTGTTGGTGGTACGGGGTGGTTTTGTTGGAGGTGATGCCCAGTTGCTGCTGGAAAAGGTGAAGACGAGATGTGAAATTGGTGCCTTGGTCGGTGAGGATCTCATCAGGTAGACCAACCCTGGAGAATAGCTGAACGAGGGCTCGTAGGACAGCCGATGCAGTGATGGTCCTGAGTGGAAAGGCTTCTGGAAATCTGATGGCATAATCCGAGATGACCAGGATGTACTGATATCCACAGCTCCTCTTCACCAGGGGCCCCACAATGTCCATGGCGATCCTTCAGAAGGAGTCTGTGAAATTAAAATTATGTCACAAATATCTTGCAAAAACAGTCTCATTTGTGAAATAATGAAATAAAGTTTTGCAGCTGTACAAACCAATTTGTGCTTATGCAAAAAAAAAATAAAAAAATAAAAAAATAAATAAATAAATAAAATGAGCTTGTGCTAATACATTTTGTACCTGTATCAATATTTTGTATGTGTAGAGTAGTTTTGCATATCTGTATCATTATTTTGTGCATGCGCAAATTATTTTTGTATCTGCACAATTGATTTGAATGTGTGTAAAACAGTTTTGGAGCTCTAGAACTATTTTGTGTGTTACAGGCTTCCAAAATTTATAACACAAACACAAAACTGTTCTGCGAGTACAGATTATTTTTGGCACAGTTTTCCCGTTAATTTTTTTTCCTGTCAAGAAACAGCACTACTACGCAAATTGCAGCCATAGATGAGCAGCCAATCAACACAGCGCGCTCACTACTGGATTGCTGCTATGAACAGAACGGCTTCAGTGAAGACCGAAGTCGTGGAGATGGCGAATGCTCAAGGAAGAGAACTCCTATTTGTTATTAATGAACAACATGTAATGTGCTTCATTTGGAAAATGAATTTGTAGCATTAACCAAAATTGTCAAATGTTTCTGATTCTGATAACTAGTGCACCTTCACCTTGTTAGAAATGTATTAATAAAATGTTTTAGCTGGAAAACATGTGGTGTCTTTTCCACATCTAAAGTTGTGTGGACTTGAATGGATCAGCCAGTACATTTTTTACAGTTTAAAAATACTTTGAAAAATATGCATTCTTACTGTGAGCAAGCGCGGCTCTCCACAGATCTGACCTGTAACTTGACTGGCTGACATAACCCATTTAATGCTATACACCATGCTATTTATATTTGAGGCACTACAATATCATCTCCATGGAAACAAGCAGACTGAACCCTTCAGCAGAACAGTAAGATATATGGGGAAAAAAAATAAAATAACAAAAAATAACAAAAAATAAATTAAAATAAAAAATCCTCAATGTAGCCACCCTTTGCTTTGTCAAAAAATATTTCATGAAAAAAAAAAAAAAAAAAAAGATGTCTTGTATGTATATAACATGTGTATGAAATGTATATAAATTGCAGAAAGTAGACAAAATAAAGTTAAAAAAATATTGTATTTATTATGATTTATTTATGTATAAAAAAAAATAATTCTGTTGTTTATTTGTTCATTTTTTCTCTCTCTCTCTGTTTTTTTTTTTTTTTTTCTTTTTTGGAAGACTCAATTAATTTCCCATAGAAGTACACTGGGACCCAAACTGTCCAAAGCCACAGTGTGCCGAGCCTATTGTCATGCATTGTGCGCTTTTAGCATGTCTAACCTATGCAAGCTTTGGGACTGTTTATTTGCCAAATGCATGCGTGTGTGCAGGTACGTCTCTGCTCAGACGTGATTGGTGTGTGCTGTTCGTCTCTATGGGAAACAGAGGCAAACAAGGACTTTTCATTGTTATTCTGAGCTGAAAATAGAGGAAGATTTATTTACCCAAGTTAAAGAGGGGAAGTGGTACAGTGCGCTGCAGAAGTGAGCCGCTTCAGAATCTTCACATTAAGGAGTAAAATGTCTGTTGAGGCAAGTTTTTTCCAAGACATTGCGTCATAAATGTCATTTCTTTTCCACAAAATCATGACAAATTAGAAAGATTCAGTTGAGATATTGAGGAGAAGGTTGAAGCTTAACTACTATGGACTGGTTGTTTGTTTTCTCATCATAGAAATTAGTATTAACATAAAGTTAAAGTGGAACTAAACACTGCCACTGCAACTGCAACTGCCACTAAAACTGTGTATATGATGTTTTAATAGCATTGTGCACTATTCCTCATTTTAACCTAAACTAGGTACATTTGCAGCTTTGTGTTCAAAAATAAAAATAATTTCAAGTGCTATGTGACATCAGTACAGACATCAGGAGTACCTGTTAGACCAATTACAGTGTTCCTTATACCTCCAGACCCCGCTCCTACTCTCCCCTCACTATTTCTTTAATCTTCTAGGCACTGCCTAACCTTGCACAGCAAGATGGATTCACTCACAATATTTTGTCAATCTCTCTTGGCATACTCCTGCTGGTGCAGTATGGTTCGGCCGCTGGTTGGCGGACCAGTCACAGAGCAGCTTTGAAGTTTGAGAGGATGGCAAAGGCGAGGTACCCAAATCAACTAACTTCAGCCTATTTTAGCGAAACACACATTATTTTCTGTGTGGACAAAGTGCAGAAGGGTGCCAATAACTGTCATATATTGAGGACATGTCATGCCATGGCAAATTGCATTTATTCTTGAGAGAGTATATTCTTGGACACTCCAAAAAAAGGGGTAACATTTGTTATTTATTTAATGTAGGTTTAGTGTTTGTTTCCATTGAAAGTAAGGCAATGATACTTTACAAAGACAAGCTGGTAACAGACCGTCCATTAGAACATCAGAACATATGTTGATGATCACATTTTTCTCTCATATTGTGCAGCCTCAAACCCGAGCCGTAAACTACAATCCATAACAGCCCCTCTCCTCTACTCCTCTCCAGCTTTGTTCTTGCTGTTTCTATGCGTTATTCAGAAGAGAGTGAAAGCCAGTCTCACTCAGAATGTGTGAATATTCTATGATCCTGTGCAGTGTGTTGGAGCAGACGTACACAGCCCTGTGGAAAGTCCCATCTGAAGACATCTCCTGCCCCAGAGCTCCAGAGACGACACTCCAGATGCTGCCCTCTCCTCGCCTCTCCATGGACCAGGGCAAAACCGGAGCTGCTCAAAAAAATCATGCATTTGCTCAGATTCAGATAAAATGTAAAAAGGGATTTCTTGCCAGAGTTAAAGGGGCTGTACTCTATTTTTCATGTGGTAGAGAAAATGTGAAGTGTTGTATTGTACATTCTAGTGACAAAGTAGGCCACTGTGCTTTGCTTGCATCTAATTATAAGGCATTTTTTTACAGTTATAAAAATCAAGTAAGAATTACAATTAAATCCACAGCATGTAACATTTTAACCACAAAATAGACTAAAATAAAGCATGTTCATGTTAAGTAAGTTATATTCTTTTGTTTTAGTTGAGTTTATTGCACTGAAAACTCGAAAAAGCATGCGTTCTTACTCTGAGTGGGCTTGCATCTCCACAAACCTGACTCCTATTCAGCCTGGAGAAGCAGGAAGAAATTACTTGAATCCATGCAAACATTCTATTTGCAAGTGACATATTGTACCTTTAACTATTAGAAGCATTGAAAACATTTGTAAAAAGACTACAACCCCTTTATTTTTTCATTCCTAGTGCATTTCACTTTATTAAGTATCATAATGTGTACCAACACATTAAAAGTCCTTCAGTGTTGCCATGGTAACAAAGACTAAAATCAATAAAACAACAATGGCAATGAAAGAGTATTCACAATAAAGCTTTCACAATTTAGTATGGCTCTCTATTATATTCTTATTTAACATGTCCTTACAGTTATAGCATTCGCACTAGTCTGCATGTGGTTTATACAAGTTCATTTCGCTGGAACACTTGGAACTCTTAACGACCAAGTGGATTTATATGAAGCTCCCATTGCCTGAACACACATTAATTATGGATCATGTCCAGTTAATCCTGTCAGGCGCCATTAGCAGGTGGAGCAGGCAGTCAGTCAAAGGATGCACTGCTCCAAGACAATGTGTCTCAAACTGTGGAACATGTTTCACTTGTGCTACCCTGCAGTTTGAATTTGTCATTTAGTGACAAATTGACTATTTAAGGAACTGTATGCAGCCTGCGCTCTTACTGTTTTAAAAAAGGGATTAACAGTACCTTAACCTGCAGACAGAGGACACACACAAGCTTTTCTCTTTTTCAGTGTATATACAGGCCTCATGTGAAAGCTCAGAACCTCCAAAATTCCCTCACTGAGCTGCAGAGGCTGCACTAGCACTGACTCATGCTTGGCTGCAGGTGCTGGGGTAGGTAGTGACCATTCAGATCAGAGAGACATAGCAAAAGGAGAAATTTAATTTGTCAACTGGACAGAGTTTATTTGGTTGAATACATTTCGCAGCTCATCCAAGCTGCTTCCTCAGTTCTGAACTGAAGAAGCAGCTTGGATGAGCTGCGAAACGTATTCGACCAAATAAACTCTGTCCAGTTGACAAATTAAATTTCTCCTTTTGCTATGGATTCTACCTGGACGACTGAGGGATTCTACACACAGATCAGAAAGACGCATTTTAGGTTTCAACCAACGGGATTTTGTCATTTTAACTGACTGATTGGATATTTTTTTGAGATCGAAAACACAGAATTATAACTATACTTGGCCATCATGTTCAATGTTTTTTGTATTTTTTTGCAATTAAGAATAAATCAGCTTTAAAATTATTATCAGTAAAAAACAATATTTGATTGAACGTGTTTACCTTCATATTTGTGGAATTTAAACGGTCATGGTCACATTTTTATACAGCGCTTTTACACCTTCAAGGCACTCAAAGCGCTTTACATCAAGGAAGCACTCACCCATTCACACACACATTCACACACCAGTGTACGCACACTGGGGGCGAGGTGGGTTAAGTGTCTTCCCCAAGGACACGACAGCATTCGCCTGTGGGAGCTGAATTCGAACCGCGAACCTTTTGATCAGTGGACAAACGCTGAGCTACTGTCGGCCCAATCAATCAAAATCAATCATCTCACACAGCTTATTTAAAATCTCCTCGATTTGGATTCCACCTGTAGTCCACCTCACCGCCTGTAGATGGCAGTAGAACTCCACGAGTCGCCTCCCTTTCCTCCCTCCGTCTCCGAATGATTCACACGGGCTCTGCTCCTCTCCTCCGCTCCTCTCATCTCTCTCATCTCTCCATCTCGGCGCGGCATGGTGGAGACTGTGCCGCATGTGGCTCTCTGTCGATACCTCCTCCATTACCGCAAACTCAGGAGCGGGGAAAAAGAGCTGGAATAGGCTTCGGATCGGCCCTTTTTACTGTCCAAATCAATGCCCCACGCTTCACACCGCCAGTAATTCAATCACCCTCCGCATATGTAGAGCACGGGGGCAGATACGTACGGCGGAATGGTGGCTAACTTTGATGTATGATGCATTGTCTGGGCCTGTGTTCACACTTCATGCATATGTTATTGCTTTGTATCTATTCTCTGTCAAGTCTATGGGTCGGAGGTCCAATTGCTGGTTGCCTATAGCAATAAGAAAGCAGAGTGTATTGGTAATGATGTGTGTGTAACAGTTTTGCATGTGTATGGCTGTGTAAAGGTCCTATGTTACGCAAAATTGACTCTTGTGAGCTTTAAGCCGTGTTACAATGTTGTGACCACCTCAAAAATACACCTGAAGTTGTGTTGTTTCATGTTTGAGTAACCCTGGTTTATTCGTCTGTCTAAACCTCAAAATGCTCTGTTCCATCTTGTGATGTCATGAAGCAGTAGTTTTCAAGTTAACAGCTACTTTTTACCTTTTGTTCAGTAAAGATCGGCAATTCCAGGGCTGAAATGATCCAAATGATTCTAGTGAAGGTGTCTGAAGTTTAAAAACACAGTGGCGCACTTTCTGTATTACCGCATGACATCACAATGTGGAACAGAGTGTTTTCTGCTTGAGAGAAGAACTCTCCAACCAAATATGCAGGGTGTGTGTGTTTTTCTTTTCTGGTGGAGGCTCCGTCAAACGCTTTTCTCCATGGAGCTGTTATTGTTTTGTCTGGAATGTTTCACAGTATGGCATCAAACCTTTCTATCTTCATGGAAACCAAACCAGACCAAGTTATGGGTCAAATCAGTGGAAAGGCGACCCCGCTCACAGTCAGAACGCCTGTTTTTCTAAGCATTTTTGAGCTATAAAACCACCTGTAATTGAATAAATGTAAGCTAGAGCTGTTTAATGTCATTCTGTTGAACATTCCAGGCAGAGCAATGACATATCCATAGAAACAAGCAGGTGACAGACTCCCAACCAAAAAGTTACACAGTGCACCTTTCAACATGTGTGAATGAATTAAAACGCAACTCCATTTTTGTATTTTTGTGACGAGGAGAGATTATAACATAGCTCTGAAAATAGCATAATATGGGCCTTTAATAGATTGCTGCAGTGTCAACGTTCACCAAATCCATACTGAATATATTACGTACTAGTACAGGCCATAGAATGCTCCCAGTGCAATATTGTTATTCCAAGCATTGGCACTTTACAAGTCAAAGCAGTGGTGCGCAGGGCTCTGCAGGGACGCGTTAGCCGGTGGAGTCACTTGATCATGACGCGAATCGTGTTAAGCAGATGAGCAGAGGTGTACAAGTTGGGTTTAATTTTATTGTCTTCTCTGTTCTCCAAAGAAAGCTCATAAATCAAATTCGGTTACCATAGAAACGTATGGAGTTTAAGTCTGGCCCGCTACAGTAGACGGTAGTGAGTGTACAGATAGAAAGTCCGTGTTAAGGTATTGAAATGTATTTGTTCTTGGGGGGTGGTAGAGAAGTAGCGAGTTAGTCATGTTAGAACGTTGTCGCCCCATCAAAAACATACCTGGCATTGTTTTTTTTGTTTTTTTTATCACACAACCCTTTATTATTAGTCTGTCTACATCTCCAAAGCTCAAAATGCTCCTTGTGATGTCATGATGCACTAGTTTTCAACATAACAGTCACCTTTTAAGTTTTGTTCAGTAGAGATTTGCAATTCCAGGGCTGAAATGGTCCAAATGGTTCGAGTGAAGGTGTATGGAGTACAGTGAGCACTTCCTGTATTACCGCATGACATCACAAGGTGGAACAGAGCCTAAATATGTAGGGTTTGTGTGTTAAACATGTGTGATTGAAACAAAACACAACTCCAGGTATGTTTGTGATGAGGAAACAATATAAAATAAATCAGAAAAGTCCGTAATATTTAATTTTACCAAAACATTAAAAACATTAAAAATTATATTTAAAATTTATCCAAAAAACTTGCCTATTTTTTTCTAGTTTATTAATTTTATAAAAGGGTATAACTTTACTTCCTGGTTGGACACAGGCAGCAGATAAACTGTACATACACAGAGGTAATTCCATAACCGTTAACTAGCACTTTTCAGAGCTTTTAACCATGTAATAGTTGTTTCCCCTTCTCATTGACCCCCTCGAAGTTGAATTTGCACAGTATGTGATTTTTAACAAGGGCCAAAATGTGTCTAAATTACACAATAGTTATGAACAGCCAAATAAATATAGATTACAATAAATGACAATGTTAAAAATACCTTCCTTGTGTATAAATTGTGATAGTGGTGATGACATAGATAGAGGTATTGCACTTTAGAACTCATGCCTACTGTATGTTCTTTTCTTTACTGTTGCTTGACTGATGTAAAACTATGATAAATATTTACCACAGGTACTATTCCATCAAACCAAGTAATGATATAGAAAAACATGAAAACTTGTCATATGCACTTTAAGCATTCGTCCACCAACGGGAGCGTAAATGGTTCCAGCCCCAAGCATAAGCAAAGTTTCACCCACAAAGCCAGAGTGCATTTATACACTTTATATGTGCATGGCTTGAGGTGGTTGATTGAGAGAAAAAAAAGTATAACCCAATGTGACTGACTGACAGTGATGGGCAGGAAATAGCAGTGTTAAAAGAAGGTTGGAAATATTGTACACAACCTTGCTAGACAGAACAACTTCATATTACTGTGTGCAGAGAAATTCAGACCAAGCAAGTTTCCCAAAGCTTCTAATACCCTGGAGATGGTACTGAATAAATTAAAGACACTGGGGAACATTCTAGGTAAAGCAATAATATTACCATGAGGCAAGCAAGTGACAGACCCCCCCACACACACACACATAATCCACCTTTTTAAGTGGAACTAAACACTATATCTGCCTGTGCTGCCTCCAGTGGCCACTGTAATTTCAAGTACTATGTGACATCACATAGGATGCCACCTGTCTGAACAGGTGGAGTTTACAGTGTGAATGTCGCACACTTTAAAACTCAGTGTTTTTATACCCCTAGAACCCGCCCTCTAACCTCCGTCACTCTTGTCTTTAGTCCTCCTCCAGTTTAGCAGCTCTACTTGAAATTGTGATTGTGGTTGGAGTTTAGATCTGGAGTAAATGCAGAGTAAATGTAGAGAGTAAACATGGTAGATTCCTTCCAAAACCACATGCACGGCTCTAATATGATGTTGTCAAATACATATTTGTGCTGTAATTGGTCCGGTCAAAAAGCTCTGAAGGAAATCAAACCTTTCTCTTGATGGAATACACTGAAGAGGAAATACAGTCCACTGGGTTGGTTTAGTTGCATATAAAAATCTCTTGGTCACCCTCCACAGGTGGTCTTCTCTCTCATCCTCATCCAGCCTGGCCCTCTACCAGAGGCCTGGGAGCTTGAGGGTTCTGCACAGGATCATTGTTGTTCCTAGTACTGCACTTTTCTGGACTAAGATGTCTTAGCATATTGAGTTCTGGAGATAATAATGCAGGATTACTCAAACATGCGTAAATGAAACAAAACACAATTCCAGGTATGTTTTTGAGGAGGTAACAGCATTATAACATACATCACAACATAGCATAATATAGGATCTTTAAATAAATGCAAAATGGATAGGTTTAAAGCCATACCGTAGAACACTGCAGGCCAGGAAAGCTCTAACATATCCATGGAGATAAGCAGGAGGAGGACCCCTTAAAAGAAATGATACAAAGTGCTATACGTAACCACCTTGAATTTATTTAATTTATGTTTTTATTGCTATAACAGACACCTCGAACATGCAAAAAATCTCCACAGATCTGACCAGCCTGGAAAAACAAAAATAAAAATCCTTACAGTAGAACAAGCAAAGCAATAACATCCCCACAGAGGTAAGCAGATGGTGTACCTCCCCACCAGAAATTTTACATAATTACTTTAAATGTCCCATATTACGCAAAATTGACTCTGGTGAGCTTTAAACCATGTAATGCTGTTACCTCATCAAAAACAAACCTGGAATTGTGTTTTGTTTGATTCACACGTTTGAGTAATCCTTTATTATCAATCTGTCTACATCTCCAAAGCTCAAAACACCCTTTTCCACCTTGTGATGGAGTTTTAGTTTTCAAGTTACCTGCTACCTTTTACCTTTAGTTCAGTAAAGATTGGCAATTTCAAGGCAGAAATTATCCAAATGATTCTAGTGAAGGTGTATGGAGTTTAAAAACACAGTGGAGCACTTCCTGTATTACCGCATGACATCACAAGGTGCAACAATACTCCAGGTATGTTTGTGAGGAGGAAACAACTTTATAACATAGATCAAAAAATAGCGTAATATGGACCCTTTAACATTACCTCTTTTTTTTTCAAACCAATTTGTCACATTGTCATGTTTTTTATCCGCTATCATAGTTCAGCGTACAGTTTTTTTTTTGGTGTTTTTTTTATTGATGCTGCCTGACCATAAACAATAGATTACATTATGGAGGCTGCCAGCTGCTCCTCTCCACACACCAGCCCAGAATATAGGTCACCATCTCCCTGGGCTGACCACTCAAGGCTACATCTTTAAATGAGCAGAGAATACAGGAATCGGCTATAGAAATGGCCATTTAATGTTAGCCGCACGCAAACCTTCCACCATAAACTAGCCCCGACCACAAGCTGCTGACCGTACACTATCCACGAATCCATACATTTATAGCTCTGCAAACAAATAGATCCTTGGCCTGGAGCTACAATACAATAATCCAACATACATCATGCTTTTCACATTGCAAGAGGCCGTGTGTCTGCTTTTTCGCCGAGGCTGGGAGTATTATGTAGCAAATTATTGATGGACCCCATGGATGCGTGATTCTTAAATATTATTGCTCGACCTTGGCATACAGTAGTAGTACAGTGTGGACGCTGAACCCAACCCCAAGCCCCTGCGCAACAGAGATGCGCAATATTGCTTATTGGGCATCTCTACAACAACTACACAACTGAATATGACACTAGCTACAGCCAACACCACTGCTACTGCTATTTCCAAAATGACTCCTTATATTACACTCCGGCAGCTGCTGTTACCATAAGGATTATTGCAAATACTGATGATGAGTGCTACTACTTCTACTGCTCTTGGACAACTAAAAATATTGATGATACTACCGCTACTACTAACTCCTTGCTGCTACTACTTCTATTGCTTACTGCTGCTACTAATGCTACTTAACTACTAAAAGTACCGCTCGTATTATTATCCCCAATACTAACAAATTATTGTAGCGGCATATTATTTGTTCAACTACTGTTACTACTTGACGTCAGAACATCACCCCAGTCCTCTTTTCACTCCACTTCATTGCAGTTTCTTTTAGAATTGAAAATGTTATTGTTTGTTTTTAAAGGCCTTGATCCTCTTTATTTGACTGAACTCCTGTCTGTTCACAATTCAAACAGGGCCGTAAGGTCAAACAGCAGCTTCTTGTGGAAGTCCCCAGAGCCAGGCTCAAACACTGGGGTGATGGGGCTTTCTTTCTCGCTGACCCCAGACTCTGGAACAAACTGTCCCCTGGTATGTACACTATCACAGACTTTGGCCTGCTTAAATCCAGGCTCAAAACTGATCGATTCAGACTGGCTTTTAACACTCAGTAGCCTAATACAGGAACATTTCGCACAATTTGTTTTATTTCACTTTTTACTGTTTTGCGTGTTTTATATACTGTTGATTTTATTGACTGAAGGAAGTGCCTGGGGTGAAGAAAGTCTGGGAGTTTCTGCTTAGACAGCTGCCCCCACGACCCAGCCCTGGATAAGCGGAAGAAAATGGATGGATGGATAATTTTATTGGAAAGCACTTTGGCCACTTTGTGTGTTTTAAAGGGCTCTATGAATAAAGATTTATTGACTTAAAAAATAATATTACTGTAACTACTACTAGGTGTACTAAAATAAGTACTCCATCTACTATCACTAACAATACTTATATTAATCTTTATAATGTCACTACAAGTACTTAAAACTACTCTTACTGGGACTTCTATTTGGCTACTACTACTACGTCTCCACTACTACAATATAACTACTACTCACATTACTGCAACTACTATCACTACTATTACTAAATCTGTTGCAGCTACTATTCCGACAATACTTTAAATATTGTTTATTTATCCACTGGATCCACATTCGTCTTTACATTCGTACTATTCATGTTATCATTAGTATTTTAACTCCTGTCACAGCACTTTGAATTACTCTTTGTATGAACTGTACACAAATACAAATAAATTTGCCTTGCCTGCTGTTTGGTGTACAGTATTTGGAAGCACAGGGGTTTAATGTATTGGGTTGTGTTCAGTGTGCAGAAAGCAGTACTGAAGTAAAAAACCATCCTCCCACTCCCTCCCACACTCCCAGAGAAATGTTTTGTTAAAATAAGTTGGACGAGCCTTAATGGAGCTGTGGGCGCACACTTGATTTAAACTACATGATAAGCTCAAAAAGTACGAAAATATGGGATCATTAAAACTGTATTCGCTCTGCTGTGTGTTGTCTGCATGTGGGTTTGTGCAGTTTTGAAATATTATTCAGATGCAGGGGAAAAACTGACCGGAGAAATAACTCAACTATGGAAGAAATGTAAAATCAATGGAGTGTATGCCAAATGAACGTAAGAGTCAATGGGCTCCTATGCCTCGCCAATGGGACAGGCCTCAGTGCGCATGGTGGGGACGATGAGAATATTAATGTACTCCAATTTTCTTCTTTACAGTGCAGTGAAAACTAGAGCTGTTGAGAGAGGATTTACTTTAATGAGCTACTCCTTAACCCGAGCAGTTCCATTTCATTTCTTTTTTTTTTTTTTTTGTATTTGTAGGCTTGGGTACAGTTTGACTTTTTTTTTGCTACCAGTGCTTTAACAATACCTGCTTTTTGATACGGGTTTCTGGGTGTTTTTTTTTTTTTTTTTTTTTTTTAGTACCTGTATTTTTTTAAAATGTAAATTACCTATATTATTAAGAAAATACTTTTCAATCTTTGAATTACTCTATAACTATGTTAATTCATATTTAAAATATACTAAAGGATATAACACAGTTATATACAATTATAACTCCAAATACATGTGCATGTAAATGAAGCAGAGCGCACAGCTTAGACAGCGTAAACTCACACACACTTAAGTTTCACTTTTGTTTTCTTGTATACCACTCTTTACATCAAAGACAAAGCTTTGTGAAGCACGTGTTTTTAATTTTGATAAATAACTTTACTCATCTCCTGCATAGTTACCTACATGGAGGTGAAGGATTATGGAGAGCTTTACGCGGACTCGTTCTGCTGCATATGTACTCACATTACAATTTTGACTTGGCGCGCACACTGCAGACTGTGACTGTGGATGTGGCTTTATTATTACACACTTTGAGTTGACTTTGAGTCACTGTAAACACCCCTCACTGGAGACTGGATGTGTTTTCGAGTGGATATAGATTTCACGCTGCACGCTGTTTCTTTAGCTCTTCTGTTTTACCAGTAAGATGACACACTGTGCTTTTTTGGACACATGTAGGTTAAACGTGAGTGCTGTTTGTACGATGGTAGTCGTGACACGTGAGCACCTGCGCTGCTGTTAAATCAGTGTAGTGTATTCGTTGGCTCACTGACGCAGGCATTTAAAGCCAAGGAACGAGAGAACATGAGTTCTTCAGTACCAGTACTTACCGGATCTTTTCGGTCGGTTCCTACTCGGAACTGAGTTTCGGTACCCAGCCCTACCTGTAACTGAATAAATGTAAGGTAGAGCTGTTTAATGTTATACTGTGGAATATTCCAGGCAGAGCAATGACATCTCAATAGAAAATCGAAACGTTCCTTATTCAAGCTAGAGTGGTTAGCTTAGTTAGTAGTTACTAAACGTAGTTTAGAGGTGTCCAAACATTTTTTTTTTTCCACTGAGGGCCACATATTGAAACGTAAACAGAGCAGAGGTCTAGAGAACAATGAAGTGAATGATTCAAAATGTTGCATTTGCCGTAACCACACCTTGCATTTTAACCACCTTTAACAAGGCTTGGAACATTTAGTTTAGGCCTGTATCAACTGTATCATCACAATGTAGTTTTTTTAGATTATGATACACAAAACTATTCAAAATTTGCAGTAAAAAGTACTACCTTAGATCATTTGGGCCACTTCAGCAGGAAGAGCCAACAAAAACGAGTGTGAGAGTCGGATTTTGGCCTTTGAGCTGTAGTTTTATGTGTATCTATTTGGTTGCTAATAGTGTTTAGACCTATATTTAAAACCTATAGTGATAAAATATGGCAATTTAAGTTATACGTTAAGCACATTTGTATTTCCTTCTATAATTATTTTATATGTGATGGTGTTAAGGGTACATCATGTCACATCTCCTATTGAGAGTCTGTCACCATGGAGATGTTATTGCTATGCTTGGACTGTTCAAGCTGTGTGAAATTAAATGTCCTAATCTTGCATATATTCAATTACATTTGTTTTGAGGCTGAATAAATACCCTGTAAACATCAATAGCTCTTTTCACAGTTAGTAAAAATAGATGGTGACATCACATTGCAAAGCATTATGGTATAGGTTCTTAGACAAACAAAAATGGTAAAGCAAAGCCAATATGTCCTTCTCTGTCAAAACAATCTCCTCATTTCCATTTCTAACATCCTGTAATTACGTTTTTAAACCGGACCTATTATGCAAAATTGGCGTTTCAGAGCTTTTAACCATGTTATAATTTATAGTTGAATGAAATTGCTTATGTTCAAGATGCCATATTACTGATCAATACCCATTTTCACCAGCATATGCCTACTGCTCTGTAATTTTTATTTTCTTAATCGGTAATACACGTAGGATTCATTTTGGAACAAATTTTAAAATTCACTGCTTGTTATTATGATCTGCAGCTACCATAGGAGGGGCTGTTAGCTACACAGCTCTTTGTTGTGATGATGTTTATGGTGATGTCTGCTCCCACTGGACATGGCAGTTTTCTAACTCAGAAATCAGTGGACTTATTTCTTTTATTAATTTAGATCAATATTGTGATTTTCAAAAGTGCAAATTATAACATAATGATCCATCGGTGTCATAGCTTATAATTAAATAGCAGACGCAAGCACAATGGATCTTCTGTAAACATCTGAGCAGGACCATGTCAGGCCCATTTCCTTCATATATACAGTTAATGGAGTGCAAAGGTGCATTGTGTAACTTTTCTGAGTCCTTCAAATCCTTTTCCCCATGGAGATGTTTTTGCTTTGTCTGGAATGTTTCACAATATAGAATTAAATCTTTCTATCTTAAAGGAGACCAAACTAGACCAAGTTACAGGTCAGATCTGTAGAAATGTCTTAATCCCTCCTCTCCAAGCCTGTTCTCCGATGCATCAGTCAGATCACTCCTCAAGGGGATCACCCGCACTCCCCGAGTCCAGACACTCTCCTACACAAGCTGCTCTCTACCCTGCACAGCCCTTCTAAGACATGACTTCTTTGTCGTGCCTTCTGCTTACATTCTACAGCTTCTTAACACAGGGAGTTTACCTCATCCTACAATAACTTTAAGCCCGCCAAAGACCTACTCAGACTTACATTTGTTTATTCCTCAAGCACACCAAAACAAAGGGCCCTGCGTCATTGTCATAGCTTGCACTGACTGCCTTACCTGCCAGACAAAACCACAAACTTTGAAAAAACTTTACAAAGATGAGTGGATCTGGTGCCATATCCTGTCTCCCTGATGTCAGAGGTTGTGATTGACCGGACGCATGCTCCATTTGCGTCAAAAACAAACAAGGCAGCTTACACATAAAAAATGAAAAAAATGTACATAAAGGACAGCACAGAGAAACAGTGTGGATTTTTACAGAATCATCAATCGAAGCACCAAACTATTACTTATTTCAGGTAAAAGAAGTTATATATTTTGTTCTGAATGTTTTCGAGAGGACAGGCGCTACAAATGAGCAGCTATGGCGGGATCATCTAAAATTTGGATGGAGATTTTTCACGTTCTGTGTTCCGGTCCTGGTCCCTTCTGGATTTGTACAGAATCCAGAAGGGACTGGCTCGTCAGGCAACCAACTGCCCACATCAAGCCATGGTTCAATTCGTTCAACTCAGATCAAAGCTGAACCTTTCCCATCCTCTGTTCTTGACTCCCAAAGGTTTTCCCAAGGCCGCTTCACTTAAACCTAAAGGCAACCCTCTCTCACCGTGCAAACATGACCATGTTGCTCTCATCGACCTGGGGCAATACATGACACAAAGGTGCTGGCCTGTGAGCGGAAATGATGTGTGCACTAGCCTCACCTGTTTGTTTTCAAAGTGCCATGGGACAGCGGTTGCGTGTTCACAGCAGAGGTAGTGTTTGAGCTTTGAGGGTCATCTATTTCAGATTTCCTGCTGCTCACAATATGGTCAGGGCATAAAGCTGCCGCCACCAAACATATGAAGGGCTCTCAGATTGTGCAGACAGAGTTTAGAAAGCTCTTCACTTCCAGTGGAGTTGTTTTCTCTTACCATCTCTTGAATGTACCCGCCAATGGTAGATATCACGGAAATTCTCATTTTATTTCTTTATTTAGAAACAGTACAAATGTCAGAGATTCGCCTGTTCCTTGCTTACATATCTGATGGAGATTCAATAGTAGGCCTGCCATAATTACTGTATCGACTTATCATTCAATACATGATCAGATGGAATAAGAATTTTTGTCAGTATTTTATCATAGGTACTTTTTCTTTGCACTATTGAAAAAAAATGTGTTATTTTTTCTGTAATACAATCATTTGAGCTGTAGAGGGTTGAATAAATGACTCATTACAGCTACAAACTAACTACTTGAGTGTTGCATTCTGTTATGTATTTATTCTAGCTCATATTTTTTCATCATCTATATTTAGTTCAACAATATATCACACTTCAAAATGTGTTATCGTGACAGGCCTATTAAATAGTCTTCTACTATAGTGCACAATTAAAATGGAACACTAAATCCACTTTTATTGCCACTGAACTGTGTATATAGTGTTTTAATTGCATTATCTACTGTTCTGAGTGCTTTTTTTTTTTTTTTTTTTGCAACTGCAGTGCAAACTAGATCAATTTGCAGCTTCCTCAAGTGTAGATACTTGTTAGATCCACAAATGTGGTTGTGGGCAGAGTTTAGGTGTCCCACTTGAAAGGTGCATTGTCTAACTTTTCTCCATGGAGATGTTATTGCTTTGTTTGGAATGTTTCACAGTATGGCATTAAACCTTTCTATATTCATGGAGGCCAAACAAGACCAAGTTGCAGGTCAGATCTGTGGAGAGGCAACTCCGCTCACAGTCAGAATGCCGGTTTTTATAGGTCATTTTGAGATATAAAACACCTGTAATTGAACAAATGTAAGGTAGAGCTGTTTAATGTCACACTGTGGAACATTCCAGGCAGAGCAATGACATATTTGTAGAAACAAGCAGGTGACGGACCCCCAACCAAAAATTGTACCTTTAAGCAGTGAGTATAATGCATGGTTTGTTCTTTCAACATCCCTCATTAAAACAAAAAAAAAAGAAAACATGATTTATTTATAATTAATAATACAATAATCACTGTGGCAACCTAATTTTTGGTCCAGTACCAGTATCTCCTCTGGTAAGTCTTTTCTAGTAACAGGAAAGTGTTAATGTTGGTAAACGTTCACCTCGCTGCAGTAGAGAGTGTTGGGACTAGTAGGTGAAGGTGGGCCAGGTAAAATGGAACAAGCATTGCAAATGTGTATGAAATATTAAATTGCACATGCCATCACAGAGTCAGGGAACAAGAACAGGTGACAAACTGAAATGCAAGTCGGCTTTTTAGTTTTGCACTTTCAGCACTCTGGAATATCAGGAAGCAGCAAAAATGACACTGTGGCTTTGGCGTTTTGCTGCGTCAAGTGTTACTAAAAGAGACGCGCGGTAGACCAAATACTTGGAAATTCACATCTTAATCAAAAAAGATTCTGAAAACATCTATGTTACATTTTGTTGGCTTCATAATGTGACCAAGTGATATTTTTAGGGCTTTGAGAAAAATGGAAAAAGTATTATGAACCTCTTTATTTTTTTTATTTATTTATTTTTTCTGTTAAGATAGGGTATGAACATTTTTAATTTTAAATTTTATAAACGTGGTTTACCAGTGTCCCCAGATACGAGGTAAATTAAATATTACCTTACTGGTAACAATTGCTGAGTTGGTCTTAATTTGTTCTAATTTGGTGTTTTAGTTCTCAAAACACCAAAACACCTGATTATCCAATCAGAAAGCAAATGATATTCTCAGTTGGATTGTCAGTTTGTGCCAGTTAAACCAGAAATAAACCTAAAAAGCCTCTCTCTGATCTGCACAGAGCACCTGCAGCTATCATGAATCAGTGCTAGTGCAGCCTCTGCAGCAGAGAGAATTCTGGAGCTTCTGAGCTTTCACACAAGGAATGTTTGCCTGCCTGTATCAGTTTTTGCTAACTAACATAAATCAATCAATCAATCAATCAATCAATCAATCTTTATTTATAAAGCGCTTTTCATACACAAGTGCAACACAAAGTGCTTTACAAGTCAAAATCACAAAAATTTCACACACACACACACACACACACACACACACACACACACACTATCGGTCCCAGCCCCCACCCGCAAGCACACCCACACAAGTAAACACATCAGATACACGCATAAGGCTGGGCACAGATGCAAGTAAGTAAGGAAACGCCATCACAGAAGCCCTCCGCACCGGGGGCGGCACACCAGCTGCAGCCACCAGGCGATGGCGCCGGGCACCCAGCTGAGGCGCGACCAAAAATCAACCTCAATCCAGGCACCCAGAACCAAGCACCCAGCCAGCCACAGGCAACGCGCCACCCCCGGCACAGAGGGCTCCCGCAGAGGAAACACTGGAAAGACCAAAAACACTGCAAAGGCCATGGACAAGAACATAAAATGGCCTAAAACAAATACAACTAAAACACAAATAACTATAACCAAAGGCAGTAAGAACACAAGCTATCTAAAAGCTAAACTAAAAAGGTGGGTCTTGAGCACCTCAGAGAGCGCAGACCTCCGCCAAGAAGCTCAGTTTTCAAAGTGATCCAGAATCCAGGATTTCTTCTGGATCATCACCAAAATCATCTGTTGGATTTACCATTAGGAGCATTTCCTGAAAATTTCATCAAGATCCGTCCATAACTTTTTGAGTTATCTTGCTAACTAACAAACAAACAAACAAACAAACAGACAGACAGACTCAGGCGAAAACATAACCTCCTTGGTGGAGGTAATAATAAAAAATACATTCAATGCATATGCTTCTGCATGCTAGAGTGAAATGCCACTATAAAGAGGTGGGGTCATAGCAGAGAATCAGTTCTGCAGTTTTGAACAGGAAGTCAATAGATCAATATTAGATGTGAAACAAAATGTCATATTTTGACCTGTGTATCTGATAGTTCAAATACCTTTTTTAGATCTTCTTTTAATGTTAACCTCCTTTACAGATTGATACTAAGGTTTCCAAGACCCTCAAATGCAGTATCTTTAGAACAATGGAAGCCGATTAGCACAGAGCAGTTTGCCGTCAAATGCTGATGGCAAGCTAATGATCGACAGAAGGAGAGAAGTCATCCCCCATGCAGAGAGAGAAGAACACATCATTTAACCAGAGCAGGAGAGGACAACCCCCCAAACAAATTAGGTCTATAAATATGTTGCTATTTGCTTTTTCCAAATAATAGTTGTTAGGGCCTCCGAAAAGTTGCAAAATCTAAAAGTTGGCAAGACCATAGTAGATTGTTGGCAAGATGGTAGCAGTGAAAATGGAAGTTTTCTCTTAGAGTGTCAACTGACTGGGTGTGACATTGAACATACTCAACCCAGACATGTCTGTGATGCACTCCAGATCATTCTGTTACTAACAGAGGAAACACCAAATTGAATCATCTCTGAAAAGTTGGCAAAACTGTGATGGCCACAGAACAAAGGTTGAAGGCTTCTCAAGTGCTCTGTGCTTTGTGGTTGTGGCTCTGAACAGGTAAAACAGCCCAGCCAAGTTGGCGGAGTAAACTCCATATCTATTTGTCACTGCTTTTGCAATGTACACGAAATGTACTCATTCAGGGAAAATCCTATCACCTGCCCAAAGTGCCCTGATTAAAGCACCTGCCCACAATGTGTTTGGAGAGAACAAGGTCGGTATAATATAGATCAGCACCAGAGAATATTGCATTAAAGGTGCTGTGAATGATTTTGATTGTCTTAGAATGTGAAAACAACAGAAGTAATTAAATTATTCCTCACTTATCTTCTGCATTTGGAGCATCCTAATTATTCACTCAAGAGTTTAGAGAAATCAGTGCAAAGTTTTGTCATCATGGTAATGCTATTAAAAACAACTAACATGCAAACGTTCACTTCCTGTTTATTGGACAATTAAAGGCTTTCTATTATATGCTGACAACACACAGCAGACTTATTTTGACCTGCTTATACAATGTATATGTACTGGGGCGAAACAATTTTGCTCAAATAAATAGAAAATGTCATTTTTAGGTCCTTTATGAATATATGCATTAGATAAATAGCAACTCCATGAAAGGTACTGATGATGGGACATTATGCCCTACATAGGTGAAAGTTAAAAAAGTCAAGGTGAATCCAGATTGATATGTCTCTGTATTTTTACAGAGGGTTATCAGTCTGGTCTTTTTTTTTTTTTTTTTTTTTTTTCAGTGACACAGGTGAAACAAAGGAGCTCATTGGTTACACATCATTTACAGACAAAATTACATTTTCCTCATCTCAGATTAAGAATTTTGTGCTTTTATAAAATTGTGTGTGTGTATATATATATATATATATATATATATATATATATATATATATATATATATATATATATATATATATACATATATATATATATATATATATATATATATATATTTTTTTTCCCCCTTGTTAGCAGCCATATCTGTTTTGACATGGACAGACCATGCATGTTTAAGATTGGCTTATCCATCTCAATCATGCCCATCTAAAAATGGGGAAATTCACTAGTGATCCAGGCTATAATCTGTGACAGACTCACTGACTGGAAAAGTCTACCCAACTATAACTGTTTTATGACAATTGCTACAGAAAATTCTGAAAAGACCACCTAGTCCAAAAGTGCAAGACTTGTGAATTCATAATCTTGCATTTGGAATAATGATATGGTTGGATAATGTGCTGAGAGCTTTTGTTTTAGCACACTAAGTAGCTTGGTGGCAGAGGACCATTGATCCATCATAAACACTGGTCTCCAGGGCTCTGCTTTTGTGCGAAGGCCAAAGCTCTGCACTGGGCTCCACTTATGCCACACTATTCACAATAACATGGGCTCAACCATTGGATGGTTTTCTACAGCTGCTACTGTCCCAGGCTGTAAGGTTCTTTTCTTTTCACAGCTAAGAAACACAACCCAGAACAGTATGGGCTGGGAGGTTCAAATGGTAAATGGTCACAGTTTTATACAGTGCTTTTCAACCGCAGAGGCACTCAAAGCGCTTTACATCATGGAATGACTCATTCAGACAGACATACACCAATGTACATAGACTCTGGAGACAAGATAGGTTAAGTGTCATGCCCAAGGACACAATGACAGCAATCATCTGTGGAAGCAGGCACCGCCAATATGAGGGGTAAGTGGACAAAAACACTATCAACTGAGCTACTATTGCAAACATTTAGGGTTCAGTCTCCTGTGCTACTGCTGGAGTTGAACGATTTAGGGAAGAAAAAAAAAAAAATGTGATTTGATGACAAGCTTTGCAATTTCTACTTTTTTTTTTGCTTGTTATGTCTTAAAAATGGGGTTCTGTCCAACATTTTAAACGTTGTCTTAATTTTAAAGAGAATACAAATAGATATGGCCTGACAAATAATAATAATAATAATAATAATAATAATAATAATAATAATAATAATACATCGGACTTATAGTGTAGAAAACAGGGGGAATCATGGGGGGAATGCAGCTTGAACAGGTGAGTTTTTAATAGTGATTTGAAGTGCTGCAGTGAGTCCGAGTTCCTGATGGATTGTGGGAGTGAGTTCCAGAGGGAGGGAGCGGCGGAAGCGAAGGCTCAGGGGAGACCGTACAGAAGGCTATTGCAAGAGGCTGGAGGAGATAAAGGCAATAAAGATTTCTGCAGAGAGGGACGGAAACAGGCGATGTTTCGGAGATGGAAAAAGATATTTAATGATGTGGCTAATGTGGGCTCTGAATGAGAGGGTAGGGTCCATGATGATTCCAATGTTGCGTACAGAGGGAGAGGGGGTAACAGTGTGGCCATCGATGAAGAGGGAGATGTTCTGAATAAAGGGGAGGAGAGCTTTGGGTCCAGTGATAAGCAGTTCTGTTTTATTGCTGTTAAGTTTGAGGAAGTTGTGGTCCATCCAGGTTTTAATGTCAGACAGGCAGTTTGTTATGGTGGAGAGAATGACTGGGGTGATGGATTCGGTGGAGATGTAAACCTGAGTGTCATCGGCATAACAGTGGAAATGGAGTCCATGGTGACGGATGATGTGGCCGAGGGGTAGCATGTACATGATGAAGAGGAGGGGGGTGAGCACCGAACCTTGGGGAACACCAGTGGCGACAGGGGAGGAGTGAGATTCTGAGTTATTTATGGAGACGTAGTGGTGACAGTAAGAGAGTTAGGAGGAGAACCAGGAGAGTGCAGTGCTGGAGATGCCAATGCAGAAGCACGTTTGTACAAATCTAAACTACAGGTTCAGCAGTTTTCATGCAGAATGACAAAACTATTGTACTTCAGAAATTGCAGCCTTTGTGATTTGCTAATTGTGTCTATTCAAATTGTGACTTTTATTCAATTGCAATTAGACTTGCAGCCACAGTTTTTGCTTTTGTATTTGTTAAAACTGAGGGGCTTGGTTTTCTAAGCAAAGCATGTGAAAATGAGGCCCAGAGAAGATGTGTCCTCCTTGTGATCTGACCCCATCTAATGTATTCTTTCCACTTTTAAGGATGCATTCTGTAACGTTTCTACTTGAGGGTCCGTCAAATGCTTTTCTCCATGTTGATGTTATTGCTTTGTCTGGAACGTTTCACTGTATGGTATTAAACCTTTTTATCTTCATGACCAAGTTGCAGGTCAGATCTGTGGAAAAGCAACCCCGCTCTCAGTCAGAATTCCTGTTTTTCTAGGTATTTTTGAGCTATAAAACCACCTGCAATTGAACAAATATGAAGTAGAGCTGTTTAATGTAATACTGGGAAACAACAACATGACAAACAATGACATCTCCATAGAAACAAGCAGGTGACAAACCCCTAACCAAAAAATTACATAGTGCACCTTTTAACATGTACAATATAGACCATGCCTAAATACATTTTAGAATGATTTCCTAAAATGCATTTCCACAAATTCACTACACTGCAGGAAAAACTTCAAACTATATCTACTGCTAAAAAATGAGACAAAGCAATTAAAAGTTTGCATTATTCTCACACAAAGTAGTCCCAAATTTGCATGTTCCTTTAAGTTTATATGTACACGGTTTGGCTCTGATCAGGGTCCAATGTGTGGACAGTTAGAGAACGTGTGGATGAAGGAGCTATCCAGAGGGGTTTGGTGATTTTTTATCCTGCTTTGCTCATGTGTTTTAGGGTGACAAATGCACATGTAGCCCATAATATATATATATATTATTATTTTTTTTTTTTTTGCTTTTTAAGAAAAGGCCTAATCTTACATTTTATCTTTGAACCTCAGAGAGCAGACCCAGCCTCTACACCTGCATATTTGTATGAATCTGGGCATAGTATGTGTTAGGATAAACGTCATTACCAGTCAGTGTACCACAACATTTCATATAAATATGCTTTTTCTCATAAGTAATTACACTCTTCATGCACCATTTCATTTGACATTTTTTAAAGAATTTTACTGTTACAACAAGAGCAAATGAGTCATTATAAAGGTTTATTACAATTATTTTGATCCTGAAATAAAAAATATAAATAGGAAACAAGGTTATTGTTAAAACTGCTAGAATCTAAAGGTCAGTGTTTTGGAGTTGGCTACAGTAATTCAAGAGGCCCTACCCATCTGTGAGAGCAAACGATGGGTCCAGGGTCTGGTTTATAAACCTTTATGTGAATTTGTTACTAAAAGTGTGCATATGGTCAAAACACAAACTTTCCCAGACATGTTTGTGTTTAATCTCTGAGCAGATATCTCTATCTGCTTTATCTCTGAAGCTCTTCACACCCAAAGTTCAAAGTTTTTAGAGGGGATGGGTCATTTCTGGGTCCAGTTCTGTTGTTATTAATCACAAACTAAACACGGAAAATCAAGTTTGTAACATTGTTGTGCGTATGTATATGTGGCGTGTCTGAGCTGACCCACCAGTAAACATCTGCGTTGTGTTATGTAGATGGATGAACTGGACCACACACAAGGGTTTGTCGTTCAGGAGAAACACAGAAATATCAGAATACAGCCACTCCTGCTTTCCTCATCGCAACTTGTGCTACAATAATTACAATTAGCTTATGTAATTTTACAGCGTGATCATATAGTTTTCAATTTTTTTTTTACATGTAAATCCCCCAATCATGGCATTTTTTGTATTTTTAAATGAACAATAAATCATGTACAAAAGGTACAAAAATTACGTTTAATGTCATTGTACAAGTAAATAGCTCCACAAACATCTGTAGATAGAGCATTACAGACACATAGCCCAAGTTCACTTGCTAACAGTGCATTTGCTATATTTAAATAAGAAACGCTATCGAGCCCTGCAGTTGTCGTCACGCAATCCCAGCATGCACTTAGAGACCCCACACTGGCAGTGGAGTGGTGGAGAATTCCCATTGAAACTAACAGCATGGGCCATAATGAACAAACTTTATGGAGTTTCAGAGATTGTGGATTATTGTGGCACCGGAATGTAACATTATTAAAGACAGAAGAAAATCTGAGCCTTTTAAGCTCCAAATTGACGGTAGAAGTGGATTTGAGCAGCTAAATGGACTAGCAGCTAATCAAGCCGTACATTAGTTAATCAATGATTGTATTTTTAAATTGATTTTTTTTTTCTTTACTTGGTTTTATTCAAATGATTCAAGCATTGTCTCATAACGATTCATAAATTCAATGCCATTAAAAAGTGTATTAATAAGACAAAGAGCGACTAGATTGAAGAGAAACAATCCCAAATGCTTTTTGCTTAACACTGTTCATATGTTAATATAATATGTTAACTGACTGCTTAGAAATGTGGGTTGTAGAAAATAGCTAAAGTTAAATCAATTATTTTTATGTGTTTATTATAGTGACATGAATGATGCAGTGTCCACCTGTAGCTGCTACATCTGCACAAGTGAAAGGTACTGGCCTTATTTTAAAGTACATTTTTCACAATCATGCAGGAGCTCTATTTCACTCATCTTTTACTGGCAAAGGCCTTATAAACCATGAACAACATATGAATGTAATCAAATGAAGTAGTCATATGAATTATGTCAAACATTTAACATCACAAGAGTAAATCTGCTGCTTACCTCCTCTCTGCTTTCCTCGTCACAACTGAGGGGAAGTGCGTGATTTCACAGGAAGTAGTGGTACCACTAAAATGAAAGTCAAAATAAACTTAAGAACACTCTAAAACAAATAAACCAGGAGTTTGATGAAACTGATAAAACATTAAGACCACATGGGCTACATCTGCACACTTCATAAAGCTGCTTATGTATGATCAGCCTATCTTCATGTTGGCACTGGGGAGCAGGACCAAGTTCCAGCACACAGCAACAGAAACTTACAACAGGCCAGAATCATGGATCTATTCAAATAACTGGATAGGGTATTGCTGCTTAGAGCTGTCTCGAGTTGGCTTAGTGAGCACTCACTGTTACTGCAGAGAAAACAATCCCTTCTGCCCAGAAAGGATTTTTCTCATAGAGCGCAATGTAATTACAAACTACTCGTGCTGGGCTGACAGGGACCTACAGCTTTCAAAAGGGTTGGATTTTGTGGTCATTTTTACCTTACATTTACACTTTCTCAGCTTAAAATCATTCAGTTGTCTTAACATCAGCTTCGATTTGGCGCTACTCTGATTGGTCAGAGTGATCATGTGGTACATGAGACCGCTCTAGCATGCGTTTGTGTGTGCCCACGTGAGAGATGAGCACTACTGCACATGGTCGATGGGCACCAGAATAACCTAGCCGCCAAACGCTAATCTGGAGACATGCGCAATTGAGTTCGGCCCATTGACCTAAATGGACGGCCATGTTTAGGCCCTGGGGCTTTGCCAGAGCCAGTTAAATGTAGTCTCCCCTTCACTTATCTCCACCATGTGTGTTAAATGAGTCTCATAACTGGTCAGGTCCAATTTCTCCTCACTTCATCTCCCCTCACGCCTGTCTTGTTTGTGCATCCCAGAGGAGGAGAGTTGTACTATAGGGAATGAAGCACTCTAAAAGATCCTGCACTAGAGTTTTATTTATTTTTGTCAAGATTAATTCTCTGTACATGATATATATAGTATCTCGTTTTTGGCACAGGTCACAGTCACTGCTGTCTCCTCTCCAAACAGCTGTAGTGGTGCATGTTATTGGCCTAGTGAAGTATGTCACTGTTAAAAGCAAAGAGTACACTGAGAGTCAACACAGTAGCTAAAATAATTTGTTGTCCAATTTTGCCACAGCCATCAGATGAACAATGTTTGGGTGAGGATGTCATCTGGATTTTTTTATTTATTATTTATTTTTTTGCAGGAAAATCAAAGCAGATGGAGACAATGACAGAATTTCAACACATTTGTGTTAATATTATTGTGCACCTCTACATCTTAACAGTAAGAAATAAGAGTAGCACTGTTGATTCCCACTCTATAAAAATCAAATAACAAAAACTGCGTTCGATGTACACTACCAGTGAAAAGTTTGGACACAATTTTTTCATTTTTGTTTCTTTTTATTTTCATGACTACTTGTAGAGTCTCCCCAAAGGCATCACATCTATGAATGAACGCGTGGACAAAATGAATAAACTTAAAATGACTCCTAACTAAATAGCCACCCTTTGCTTTTATCACTGCTTTTGACACTTGGCATTCATTGGCCCTGAAGAGGCACACCTGTGAAGTTAAAACCATTTCAGGAGATTTCATCATGAAGCGCACTGAGAGATGGCCAAAGGTTTGCAGCGCTGTTAACGAAGCAAAGGGTGGCTAATTTGAGGAATCTTTATATTCATCTTTTTTTTGCTAATAATTCTATGTATCTTACATCATATTTTGAGGTCTTTATATATATATATATATATATATATATATATATATATATATATATATATATATATATATATATATATATATATATTTATTTATTTATTTATTTATTTGTGTTGATACAGTTGCCCATCTACATCATCCTCCAGTCTGGTCACCACAAATCATTTACACTCATACACCACATTCATACTAGGCAAGGTGGAGATGTGTCTTGCTCAACGACACAACATGTGTGTACTGCACACTTAATGGTGCACTGCGTAACATTTCTAGTGGAGCGTCCGGCAAACTGATGTCTCCATGGAAATGTTATTGCTTTGTCTAGAATGTTCCACAGTATAGATTAAATCTATCTATCACAAGCAGATTACAGCACTGCACTACATTACCAGTCAGATCTGTGGAGAGTCACCCCATTCACACAAGGAAATATTGTATTATTGAGCTATATAAACACTATATGAATAAATGCTAATGGAAGTGTTTAAGTCATGCCATGTGACATTCCAGACAAACCAATGAGATCTCCATGGAGACAAGCAGGTAGCGGACCTTCCACCAGAAGATTTGCACAGTGCACCTGTTATTTAACACACACACACACACGCACGCACACACACACACACACACACACGCACGCACGCACGCACGCACACACACACACACACACACACACACACACACTCACACACACACACACAAAAGAAATAAGTTCTTTTGGTTTATATGATGTTTCACTAACACTTCATCTTAGTTCCACCTGATGATTGTCATGTCCTTTTCATTTTCTCTTGTCCTTCTTGTTCTGTAACTAGACTATTCCTTCTGGCCTGGACCTCATCTGCTCCACCGCCCGGTCCAGACTTTGACAGCCTCAGCTTTGGCCTATCTTTGCTCAAACTTTTTGAAACTTAGCTCTCCACTTCTCCAGACAGCTGTTCATCTCCCCTTCTCCAGACAGCTGTTCAGCCCATATGGTCATGCTCCTCCACCCCACCATCATCTTTTCAGCAATTTTGATTTGATCTCTTTCTTATCTCTTATTGTCTTTGGATCTGCCTAGGTTGAAACTGTCACTATTAACACTAAAGACGTACTGTTACTTTAAGCACTATAAACAGCTATTAGTGTTCTAACTTCAACTACTGTGTCTACTTCTGCTATTACAAGTACTGGGAAGAATACTTTGGAAATGTCTTTAGTTTCTGAATATAGAATACCTACATTAAAATACATTTTAGAATGTATAACAATACATGTTTCTCTCAGAGTACGTATTCTCAACACTTGACATGGATTAAAACAGCTTTATGCTCATTTCAGTGTTTATATTTTTTATTTATTACTAATTAGAGAAAGTAAATGAACATACATTCACCACAGGAGCAGTGTTTTCTATTTTTCTCATGCAGTTTGAAGCCTAAATTTCATGATCAAGTTCTAATGTATTGCTTTGATTTTCGAAAAGTAACAGTGTTCTGAATACCACAATTAGTATTCAATACTAGTGCAGGGCAATTAACCACATTTTAATCGAGGTCGAGATTCAGTCATATCTAATTGTTAATGATATGCTTGGGTTACTTTAACGGAGAGGTCCACACAGCCAATCCTCCGTCACTAAAAGCATGTGGTTTGGAGCGGAGGTCACACTTTG
Organism: Taenioides sp. WSHXM2023; assembly: GCA_029959045.1. Taxonomy (NCBI): domain Eukaryota; kingdom Metazoa; phylum Chordata; class Actinopteri; order Gobiiformes; family Gobiidae; genus Taenioides; species Taenioides sp. WSHXM2023. The sequence goes on from CM057091.1 coordinate 29,958,825, forward strand.
GAGGAAGACATTTTACGATGTTCGTGTTTGTGTGTCTTGCAGTCATTAAGAGTTCATTATTTGTCCACTGATCCAGAGGGTGGTGGTTCAAATCCAGCTCTCGACATAAACATCACTGGTAGAGCGGTCAGATCCACTGACGCACAGATCGGCGGTATGCTTTTAGCTCCCACAGATGAATACTCTCATGTCCTTGAGCAAGACACTTAACCCACCTCGCCCCCATTTTCTGTGTACAGTGACGTATGAGTGTGTGTGTGAATGGGTGAGCAGTTCCTTGATGTAAAGCGCTTTGACTGCCTTGAAGGTGGAAATGAGCTATAAAAAAGTGACCATTTACTATTTAAAATGGAACTACATAGTAAATCAACTTTCTTCATTACTTAGCTGTATATATGGAAGTTTAATAGCACAACTTGGTACATTTTCAGCTTTCTCGTCAAAAAAAAACATCTAAATTTAAGTTTGTGCTGCCTTCAGTAGCCTCTGTAATTTCCAGTAGTTGGTGACAACACGAAAGACTGCCCTGACTACAGCCAGGTCTTTCTGATTACAAATAATATTTTTATTGATGTATTATTATTATTATTATTATTATTATTATTAATTTGCTGTAGTGCCATCAATCAATACTTTATCAATATCAATACATATTTTTGGTAACTGTACTGTGCATGGTTGTCTCTTCTTTGTGTCCGGGCTCATAAGGGACATTTCACTTAGCTCACACAAACATGCCCCTCCCTCCTGACTGACCATCCTGTCTCTTCCACAGTACAAGCCCTCTGGTCACACATCTTTAACTGCAGACTGGCTCTGGGCTTTAGCTACAGCGTGCTGCCAAATATGTGCAACTCCACAGACTGCTTTAGCCTCCAGCTCAACACCTGTACACGAGTCTTTCCAAAGACAGATTCTGTTCCAAAGAATAAGTCTCTAAATATGTCTCAATTTGAGTAAAAGCAATGGTCTATTTCATAGCTTCAGAAAGTTTAATTACACACATAATGCAAAATTGACTTTTTAAAAATTTGAATCATGTTGTACTGTTGTCCCCTCATCAAAAACGTACCTGGAGTTGTATTTTGTTTCATTCACGCCATTAATCTAGTTAGTAAATTTTGTCTGAGAACTAAAAAAAGGCTCTGTTTTCAGTTTGCCCAGAGTGTGGCATCAGAAGTAAAAATCTGGACTTCTACGCTGTTTTCAAAACCATAATTAATTTCCAGCCTTATTTCGTGAACAAATTATGTTCACAACAAATGCATGGCTCTATTAGTACAGCATTCACATTGGCTAATAGGTTAATTTGTTTATTTTCCCATTGTTCATTCCTGTTTCTGACAGTCGGAAACAGAGATGTAGTTTCTATTCCATCTATTCTATCTATTTTTTTCAAAATGTAGACATTATTTTAAGTAAAAAATGTGAAATCCCTATCCCAAGGTGAATTAAAGTGAATTAAAGCCACAAGAATGCATATGTTGTTATTAATACAAAGACATATATTTTGGTGTGCTGCATTATTCACATTCATACATATTTTAAGCGCATGCCCGGTTTTAGAACAGCTTTCTCAGCCTCAGCACAGCCATTCCACTCTCATCTCAAAATGTGTGTTCCAGGTTTGTGACGGATAAAATTAATTGAATTTACAAAACAAAAGCGCACATGCTGTATTATAGGGATCCAAGCCATCAGGTGGAAAAACAAATGTAAGAAGTTAAATGATATGCCAGAAGAATATTTGGATGAGAGAGACTAGACGTACTTTAACTGTAAGTAAGTGGACATGTGCTCCTGGGCATGTCATGTTATTTATCATGATTTGCCTCTCAGGGGACAAATAAAGTAATACTGATTGATTTTCTGGAGTTTTTTTTAATCATCCATGACTCATCTGACAAATCCAGACTGGTCCCCCTCTGGCTCAGAATGCTTGGTCTCACTGGATGATGTCATCTTGTGGAAATCTGTGTTCCTACAAGCACCTTCACCAGATTAATTGCCATGTTGATTAAAAGCCCTGTAGCACTTTTTTCCCCCATATGTCTTAGCAAAATCTGGCTTTCCTCAGTACAGATACAGTACAGTCTATAATTTCAATGGTCGGTTTATTTATTATTTATTTTAACATTGGGAGATAGAATATCAGAAAGAAAATCCAGAAAATAACTTTAAAGAAAATATATAAATGATTTCTGTTTTATTGAGTGAAATAAGTATTTGAACAAAAAAGCACAGAGGTCAGACGTTTCTTGTAGTTGATGACCAGGTTTGTGCACATAGCAGAAGGAATTTTAGTCCATTCTTCTTTGTAAATCATCTCTAAATCATTAAGGTTTTGTGGCGCCACTCCTTTGTTGCCTTGGCTGTATGTTTTGGGTCATTGTCGTGTTGGAAGACCCATCCACGACCCATTTTCAGTTTCCTGGTGGAGGGAGGTTGTCACTCAGGATTTTAATGGCTCCGTCCATCCTCCCGCCGAAGCGGTGAAGTTGTCCTGTGCCCTTGGCAGAAAAACCCACACCTCCACCTCCATGCTGACGGTGGGGATGGTGTTCTTGGAGTCATAAGCATTTATTTCTCTTCCTCCAAACCACAGCACCTTCTCCCAATCCCTCTCTAAATCATTCAGGTGTTCATTGGCAAACTTCAGGCGGGTCTGCACATGTCCCTTCTTAAGCAGGGGGACCTTGCGAGCACTGCAGGATTTTAATCCATTGCGGTTAAAGTGTTACCAACGGTTTTCTTAGTGACTGTGGTCCCAGCTGCCTTGAGATCATTGACTAGCTCCTCCCGTTTAGTTCTAGGCTGATTTCTCACTGTTCTCATAATCATTCAAACCCCACAAGGTGAGATCTTGTGTGGAGTTATTTTGTATTTCTTAAATTTTTAACAACAATTGCACCAACAGTTGTCTCCTTAACACCCAGCTTCTTGTTTATGGTTTTGTAGCCCATTCCAGCCTTGTGCAGGTCCACAATCTTGTCCCTGACGTCCTTTGACAGCTCTTTGGTCTTTCTCATGTTGGAGAGTTTGGAGTCTGATGGACTAACAGATTCTGTGGACAGGTGTCTTTTATACAGGTGACTAGTTAAAACAGGAGTCTTTAATTCAGGTGATGAGTTGATTAGGAGAGTCTAACTGGTCTGTCGGAGCAAGAACTCTTAATGCTTGGTAGGGGATCAAATACTTATTTCACAATGAAATGCAAATCAGTTCATATATTTTCTGTAATGTGATTTTCTGGATTTTCATTTTGATATTCTACCTTTCAATGTTCATTTCTTTGTCATACAAAATCAGCAAGGGGTCAAATACTTATTTTCTCCAGTGTATATAAGCAGCTCTTGAGAAAATAAGCGTTTTATTGTCCGATAATATGGAAATGAATGTTAGCATGCTAGTTGCTGTTAGCTTTACTGTCATGGCACTCCCCTTTAGTCTCAGAGAGTTGTTGAAAATACTTATAAACTCATCATGGTGAATAATTAGGATGCTCGGAATGCATAAGGTAAGTGAAGAATAACTTTGGGCCACTGCAAACTGTTAAAGGTCCCATATTACGCAAAATGGACTCTAATGAGCTTTAAACCATCTTAGAATGTTGTTAACTCATCAGAAACATACCTGGAGTTTGTTTCATTCACACATTTGAGTAACCCTTCATTAATCTGTCTACATCTCCCAAGCTCAAAGTGCTCTGTTCCACCTTGTGATGTCATAAAGTGGTAGTTTTCAAGTTAACAGCTCCTTTTACCTTTAGTTCAGTAGAGATTGGCAATTCCAGGGCTGAAATTATCCAAATGATTCTAGTGAAGGTTTGTGGAGTTTAAAAACACAGTGGGGCACTTCCCGTATTACCATATGACATCACAAGGTGGAACAGAAACAGTGTTTTCTGTTTGAGAGAAGAACTCAGCCTAAAGTATTCAGTTTAGACTGAGTTCAAGTTTTACATTGGTCTGTCGTTGGACTGTGTATCGACATTCAATAAAAAATAGATGGTACAATAGTATTACATCACTTTATTTATCCTGGGTACCGTTTTTTTGTACTAATTGGTAACTTTTTGTAATTTTTCTGTACTGCGGTAAGATTCCAGTCAAATACTATACAGTTCTAATTTACTACTACTGTTTATGTCTGCCGTTTATGTATTGCAGTTTTTAAATTACAATTATAATATACATTTAGATTTAATACATTTTTTGGATGGGTATTCATGCTTTATTAGTCAGTCAGTGGTATAAACTCTTCTCAGTATAATCATATATCTTTCATATTTTTTTCATCATTATAACTTACACTTAGACAAACTTTATTGATCCACAAGGGAAATTATTTGGATACAGTCACTCACTCATACTATTGTACCCAGCTGCCACTTTCTCAGGCGCTTAGGGTGTAGGGCCTGTCCCCCCGTCCGTACATTACAACATACACAAAACAATATGACATGGGTAAGACTACACGGACCGGACCGGAAGACAGGTAACAGATGGAAATAAACAAAAACAGCGTAACATGAGGATAGGGGGAGGAGAAAAAAAAAGAGAACCGCCCCCAGACCAGGCTCCTTTTGGGGCATAGTATGGAATGAGTACACAAAATTAAAAAAAACACCTCCAAGCATCAGCAACATTCTCAAAACACAGTACAAACATTCTACAGGACTAGCAACAAGGTAGGGGAGGGGTGTGGAGGTAGTCCAAGCAGCCATCCGGATCCTGCAGTCCTGTCGGCGCTGGATGCAACAGACCCGCCCACCCGGTCGGGGGTACGAAGCTGTGAGGGGTTAGGGAGGGGCCAGGCTCCCTCCGCTGTAATCTCAGGGTGATTTGACACCAGCCCGGCCTTGGGCGTGACCGGTGCGGCTTGGGGAGGCCAAAAGATAAGATTGGGTTGTTTTGGTTTTAGAGCGAGCAGCTGTGTCCAATTTCCACAACACTGCTCTGTTTGTCCATTGGTCTCAAGGTCTTCCCATCTCTCTATGCAAAGCATCCAACATCTCCAAGATGTTATCCATGTTGCGATTTTAGAGCCAAAGTTCCATACTGCTAGCCTTTCCGTGATGTTTTCCGAAATGCAGTATGAGGCCACCAAACCTTCCATAATATGGCTCAAAGTCACAGTTTGAGTATTGGCAGCCTTGCCCATCGTATCAATCAATCCGAGCAGCCAAGTGGGGCTTTGAACTGCTGCCTCAGTACTTAGGTTTCTTCTAAAAAACAGGGCTACGCCTAATCCAATCAGCAAAAGTCCTGTAATATTGGTTCCGAATAAGTAAATTTCCTCTATGTCCTCCACGGAAAGAGCCGACAGACACACAACTCGCCACTTGTCCCAACCGTCCATCGTGTATCCCGCAGCGTAGGTTCCCACAGGGCACACAGGTTCACCCGATCCTGCTTGTCTTGTTGAAAAAATGGTGTCAATTGCGTTCAGAGACCAATTTATCAAATCCATAGTTAATTTGGTTTTGGAGAGAAGAGCGGAGAGAGTCACTCAAGGAAAAAGACCAGACACTAGACCAGACGAGACAAAGAGCAAAGCAGGGAAAGATAAGGACCAGGAGAGGAGAGAAAAAGCGAAGCGTCTGCCCTCGCCAAGAGCCAATGTACAGTCAGTGATGTAAACTCATTTAAGTATTATCGTATACCTTTCATATTTTCTTCAGCAATATAAGGCACTTCGAATTGTCTTATAGTGACAGGCCTAGTTACATTTATATATGAAATACCATAACACAGGACACGAGACCTTTAACACGAATACGTCCAGGTCACTTGCTTTCATCTACAGACTTTACCATACATTTAGCACATACAATTTATTTCCATTCTGCAATTTTGAGCCGTTACTGTTGTACATATAAAAACGGGATTGAGCTATCCACGTTATTGTTCTGGGCTTTTTCATTTGCGGTGGAAAGCTAGCGAGCACTGCTGACTGCCACTCTTTTTCAGAACAGGCTCGTATAGAAAACCATAAATCTGCCGTACCATAAATCACTGTCCTCCTGGTGTGTATAGGTGCTCCTGCCTCCGGTTCAGTGCAGTTCCAGAGCTTTGGACTTCAAACTGGTTTAGACTGAATAGAATTGTGCTGCAGTTTCTCCCATCGGACTGCGTTTGGATGAGGTCTTAGTCATCCTCTGTGTGCGCACTGACATTTGGCAATTTGCGCTGTGAAGTGTTCTGATTGTATGTAATTTTGGTGATTGTGTTTCCAGAGAGTCAAGGTTGTGACCATAACCACAGGTCTCTGAGTGAAGTTCCCTCCCTTCACAGACTTCCACTTTGGCATCTATCCATTTGAAAGTGATGTGGAAGGAGAGCAGCTTTGGTTAGCCAAAAGCAGCTGTTGTGTTGAGTTGATTTGAACCGTTCTGAGGAAGAAAAGCGGATTACTTGTCCAAATATTATGGCATTATGTCAGTGTATTACAAAGTTTCACACCATTTCTACAAGGTGGGTAAAATACATTTACAGTAAGCTATTTTGTATTACTGTCATGCATAGTGTATTCACTTGTCTATTTTCCATATTGTAATATATTGATATCCTGTTGATCAAGAATCGCTCTACATTTTCAACTATTTCAGGTGCTATAAAACACATAAACTCAAGCGAAGGTCTAAGAAGGTAAAAATAAACAGAGTCAATTGGCAACTTTACTTTTTGTTTTAAGCCAAATAACTAAAACGCAATGAACAGTAAATTATTAAACGTGGAATATCCGGCTTTATTCTTGTCAACAGTTTGTTTTTGTTTTGTTTTTTCCCAATGAGTATATCGCAAAAGTGACAAAGTGTGCTGTGTTTGTGACAAAGTGCGTTGTCTTCATCAATAGCTGGACCCTGCTTCACCTCTCGTCGTAGCAATATACTCACCAAAAAATGTATGGATGTGAAAACTACCGATCTGTCAAAGAGTTTGAGATAGATCTAAAGACCTACTCGGGTAAACAATGTGCTAGGCAAAGTTGAAAAAAAAAAAAACACACGATGGTGGGACTGTAGGCCTTTAGTTTTTTAACCGGTTGATGGAATCTTATCAATCAAAATCTGTATTAGTGGACTAGTCATTTATTTTGTTTATAAGGACAACAGCTGAAAGAAGTGTTAGTTAGTAAATATTTTTTTCTGTATAAATAGTTTTTGGATGTGAGTGCAGTTTGGGTCAGATACAGAGCTATGTAATAATTTTTAGAGCATTTGCCACGCCCCAGTCGGCATGACATGTCTTAAGTCGGCCAAGAACTTCTTTAGCCAACTCCAAGAGAGGAAGGAAAGACCACTTTTACATTTTCAGAAAGAGTGGAGCCGAGAAACTTGCAACTTGTTACCTTAGCCCTTAGTTTAACAAGTGATTTCAATACCTGCAACACTTTTGGGCAAACATGAAGACACAACGTAGGCTTCTTAGTTCCTCATTTCCTCTTCCTAACAAAGTGAGTGAGTACCCTGTGGATTTAGTAAACTTCCTGTGTTTGGTCGGCTCTATTCAAACTCTGCTGTTCTTCCTGGGTACGTGGGTTTTATTTGGCCAGGTCTAAATGTGTAAACAAACTCGGTAAACTCGCTGAGAATTATGGGTGTCAGTGGTTCGCTCAGAGCTATTGCTTTTGGTTGGAATGAGGTTAGAGAGAAGTACGATCGAAAAGCTGGCCGTCAAAAAAACTGCCTGTTCACCAAGGCCATAACAGCAGCCAAACACATTTACTGATGAGAAAACGTGGTAAAAGGAACATTAGCTCTTAAAATGTTTCAGTAATACCTGCTGTAAACAAGACACATTTCATTCGGCTGCGGGCAGTGTTCAGCCAATTTCACTCTCATAATAACCAAGTACTTTAAAGGCTATGCTATGGGACATTAGGCTTTTTTCACACAATATTTGCAGGAAGTCAGTGAAGTCAGGGACCCAAAAGCTCCAGGGATAAGAATTTGTCAAAATACTGTGGTTTGTGTTGAAACCTATTTTAGTCATTTGGAGGAGGCTGTACCACCAAGGTGTTAAACTTGTATAAAACAGGCTTATGTGAAAAGATGAAATACGTGTGTGGATGAAATCCTGCTTGTAAAGGCCACAGGAGCAGTGTATTCACTCCACAGTGTGATCCAAAGACAAGGAGCCTGTTACTGCCATTGTGACGATGCATGAAACAAGTTTGTACAAACTATGTGTTGGTGTCCTCTGCTATTTATACAGTTTAAGAGCTGTCACCAGCTGTCAACGGAGCCTGGTGCAGTGTGGCTGTTCCGACTGGCTGTTGTTAACTTTATCGCAAGCGACAATGGTGAAATTCCAAAATTATGGAATCTTACGATTTATACTTTTGAAGATGCGACCCAACAGATAGTAGTAACAGAATCTCAGAGACCCCACAGACATGAGGAGTCCCATGACAAATAATCGTTTATAAGAAACCTAAAATCAGGCAAAAAAATCCTTCAGTGTGCAGCCCACGTAACAGCCTCACTTTCAAGCATTGCTCTAAAACCTGACAAAATGGACATTTGCATTGACACAGTTTTGCTCTTGCACAAAATTACGGCATAAGAAATGCAAATGAAGTTTGTGGAGACACTAGAAAAGAGGAGTTAGTTCCAGACTGTAGTTCACCTACAGACACTACATCTCTGTAGGTGATGTCTCGGTTGGTCAGGCAACATTGAGCCCATTCCACAATGCAGCTGACACATCCTGTCAAAGGCAGAAAATGAGCCCAGTGCAGCACCCTGGGGACCTTGAGTCCGGATCCTGGTCAGGCGTAACTGGAGGATTAGCCTAATGTGCATGTTTCAGATTACTAGGCTGTAAATCTGCATTGCAATAATACAATTACTGTGGCTTCAAACCCCCTCTTTGCCTTAATAGCATTGGTTATAAAGTCAGTATTAATGACAAAGTATGATAGTTCTCTTCTTTAATGCAATTGTATAGCGAGCTCCTGTGCAGATATTGATGCCCGTGTTAAGTGGTGTAGTGTGGTGGACCTGACAGGGACCACTTTAATCAGCTGTATGTGGCTCTGGGGAGGCCTCACTCACTGTGCTGTCTATGTCCCTGGGTTTGGTTGCTCTGCTTCCTGGTAATATGCTGTTATATTTCTGATATCACTGCCGCATAGTTTTATAACCAGGTCATCATGGTAGTTTACAGAGGGTTTCAAGAATTTTCCTTTAAGGTCCTATCCCATGCTCAATTGCCTTTCAACCTTAGTCATTCCCCAACAACATAGTATTTATGTTGCATCTGATGCACCATGTTTGAGAAATCCTGAGGTAATCTTCATGTCCATAGCTGTCTACATCATCCTGTGTTGATCCTGGAAGGGCTCATCTGTGTTTTTAAAGTCCTGGCCCATTCACCAGACTCATAACATAAGAAGTTACAACATATTGCTTTTTTTTTTTTTTTTTTTTTTTTTTTTGATTCACTGCAAATGTAGAAAAATATGCCTCCTTACTGTGAGCTTGCATCTCCACAAACCTGACTTAGCCTGGAGAAATGTTTCTTTGTCTATAATCTTCCACAATATGACATAAAACATCTATCTCTATCATCTATTTATCTTAAAGTTGCATACTGTATCTTTAGTTGGAACATGAGTGAACATAAAGACTTGAATCACTGTAAGATGGTTTTTAATCATGTACCTATTTCAAGTTATAGATCAAATGATTCACTCCTTGCTGCTGCATGGTGCAGTCATGAAACATTCAAATGGAAAAAAGCTTAACAATTTGCTTTGGAAGAATGTCGTCCATACATAAATAATATATTGTGGAAGTTGTAAAATAGGCAATCACAATTCTTATGTGTTAAATATGTAGGGGGTAGTATGGAAAATCGAATTTTTGGAGCTTTCTACCAAGTTTTCCTCATCAAAAACATGCTTGAAGAGGTTTTAGATGTCGTCCATGCATGTTTGAGTAATCTAGCAATCTCTCCCTGGCCCTCCTTTGGTCAGCAGTACAATTCTGTCCAAGACTCAGCACACAAGCCTACAGCAATTTTCCATAAATATACAGAAGCAGGATACAAATCAATACACTATAACTTCACAAACCTACAGGAAGATTCGATGTGCAGTAGTTTCGTTAGCAGGATGCACACCGAAGGGGAGCATTAAAAAACAAACTGAACCTTATTTTAATCCTTTTTTGGTGACTATAGCATTGTTATTGCTTTATCTGGAATGTTTCACAGTATGGTATTAAACTGTGGAGAGGCAACCCCATTCACAGTCAAAATGCCCGTTTTTCTAGGTATGTTTGCGCTGTAAAACCACCTGTAATTGAATAAATCTAAGGTAGAGCTGTTTAATGTCTTACTGTGGAATATTCCAGGCAGAGTAATGACAATATCCATAGAAACAAGCAGGTGATGGACCCCCAGTAAAAAAGTTACATAGTGTACCTTTAAAAACCTTTCAAAAACATGTTAACAATTTTCAACAACAGTCAGTATAGTTGAGTTTCAAAATTCATGCACATTTTTTGGGTGGATTTAAATCAGTTTGAAGTGTGTGTTTACGTAGGGCATTTTTATAGAGACATTAATCAACAGAGCACTGAGATTTTCCATTTGGACTAAATTACCCTAGTGACTCCAGCTGCTTGAGGATGCGTTTTGTGCCAATCCCCAGCCCAGTCTAATAGAGAGGCCTAGACATGCGCCAAATAACTATGAACACACTGTACCGGTTGCCGTGGAGATGCTGGAATTGAAAAGGCAAAAGTGTGTGTTGCTTTGTATTAGGGTTGTCAAAAGTATCGAAAATCAGATACTAAATGCTGCTAAAACTAATATTGAAACTAGATACTCACAGGAGCAGGTATCAATGCAAAAAAAGTCAGTTATAGCACAGAAATGAACCTTTTCTGAATAGCTTTAGAATGAGCTTGAGCTGTATCAGAACAAGTATAAGACTACAGTATACTAAGACTAGTATATGCCCGTGGACCACTGTGGAACCTACCTAGATGACTGAGGAACTACACAGATATAAGGCCACATGGGAATAAATAAAAGTATTATTATTTAAAGGTCCAATATTACACAATTGTAATCCATGTTATAATGTTGTTTCCTCATCACAAACATACCTGGAATTGTGTTTTGTTTAACACACCAACCCTACATATTTAGGCTGAGTTCTTCTCTCAAACAGAAAAGACTCATTTCCACTAAACCGAAAATGTTCATTTTGTCTTCTTATGTACTTTAAACTTCTTAGGTTCTTTTAAAAAACAATACAGTAACTTGTATTTACCTTGTTGACATGTTTCGGCTGCTAGCTGCGAGCCATCTTCAGAACTGTCACCGGTGTTGGTGGTGTTCACACATGAGGAGGAGAAAGACGGAGCAATATCATTTTTGGACATTAAAATCCACCACATCGCAGACGGCAGTATCAAAATAACAGTGTACAGGAAACCCACGCACACTGACCAATATCTACTCTGGACATCCGAACATCCTACTGCACATAAACTTTCAGTAGTAAGGACACTATTCGAACGGGCCACACTCATAACAGACCAAACCGACGGGGAAGAGGAGGAGAGACACATTATACAAGCACTCAAACAATGTCAATATCCCAACTGGGCCATAAACAAAGGCAGACAACAAGTCAACAATAAAACCAACAAACCCCGACAAAAAACACAACAAACCAATAGAGGGCAGCAGGATCACAAGAACACAGTCACACTACCATACATCAGAGGAATAACTGAACCCATCCAGAGAGCCATGAAAAAACACAACATAAGCACTGTAGTCAAACCATACACACCCCAAAGATAAAATCCCACAAGAACAAAAATGCAACGCCATCTACGAAATCCAATGCAAATCATGCAATAAATCATACATAGGGGAAACAGGCCGGGCTATTCACATCCGAAAAAAAGAACACCAAAAGGAATGTGAAAAGGAAACATCAGGGCGACTCACCAGAACACAAAAAGACAAAGCATTGCAGGGAAACCTAAAATCCGCCATATCAGACCACTGTAAAAGAAATAACCACATTATGGATTGGGACGGGGCACAGGTCATCGGATCGGAAAACAACAAGTTCAAACGCTGGATCAGGGAGGCCATTGAAATCAGGAAACGAGGCACGGACAGCATTAACCGTGATGACGGAGCGTTCCTCCTTTCACACACCTGGGACACCCTCCTCCAGAGACCACCGGGCGACGGGAGGCGTGGTCAGTCTGAGCGACCTGCCAGGTCAATCAGGCTGACCACGCCTACAGGAAGTAACAACTGCTGATATACGACACGTCACCACCAACACCGGTGACAGTTCTGAAGATGGCTCGCAGCTAGCAGCCGAAACATGTCAACAAGGTAAATACAAGTTACTGTATTGTCTTTAAAAAGAACCTAAGAAGTTTAAAGACTCATTTCCACCTTGTGATGTTATGTGGTAATACACGATGTGCTCCACTGTGTTTTTCGCATCTTGCTCTCGGTCTTTGCGCGAGTGCAAGTGTGGGGCGTGGAACTCTAAACAAGAGGTGTGCTGTGTCTGAGTATCAGGTGGAGTGGAGCAGACTGAGGGCGTGAGAATAGGGGAGAGAGGAGTCAGGGGGTCTGATGAGGGATGCAGAACTCACAAGAAAGACACCAGCCGGCTGCGTAATGGAAGGCAAACGAACAGAGGAACACAGAGAAAACTATAGTTAACGTGAGTGCGTTCACGTGCCTACAGGGGTGTGCGTACGTGAGAGGGGTGCACAGGTGCACGGAACACAAGCCCAGCCACTTTTGTGACGGTCCATCAAAAATTCTATAATTCTGGTGCCTCTACTGGTGTGCACTTACCTTACCTTAATGTTGAAAATCATATTCTATTGTCTGAACAACATTATTTTTGTATTAGTGATGTAAGACCAAAAACATACAGTTCCCTACAACAAATACTTTCTATTCCATCTAACCCACAATCTATATTTTTATTACACAGAATGGCCGTGAGAATTGCCGCTCTTGTTTCTCCATTTGCTCTGCAGCCAAAGTGTAATGAAGCACAAAATCACATTGAAGTGACAGCACACAAGGCTGCCCCGATGCTAAGTGCTTTGTGCATTATCAAACATTACAAGAATGTCTGTTTTACTGAGCTAAAGTTAGTTATTTTTACAGTTCAGAGAGAAACTGTGGTGTTGGCCAACGAGTAGTGTTAGGTTTATAAAGGTCCTATATTATGCAAAATTGATTATAGTGAGCTTTTAGCCATGTTAGAATGCTGTTACCTCATCAAAAACATACCCGGAGTTGAGTTTTATTTTGTTTAAATAACCCTTTATTATTAGTCTGTCTGCATCTCCAAAGGTCAAAATGCTCTGTTCTACCTTGTGATGATAGTTTTCAAGTTAACAGCTACCTTTTACCCTTTGTTTAGTAGAGATGGGCCATTCCAGGACTGAAATCATCCAAATGATTCTAGTGAAGGTGTATTGAGTTTAAAAACAGTGGAGCACTTCCTCTATTACCATGACATGTGTTCATTTGAAAAAAACAAAAAACAACTCCAGGTATGTTTTTTATGAGGAAACAACATTAGAACAGATCAGCAAATAGTGTAATATGGGCCATTTAACTCTATCTCTATATCATGTGTAAAAGTTATAAAAGGGACCAATGCAAAGATCCTATATTATGCACTGTTATGCACTGGCTTTGTTATGCACTGGCTTTGTTTGGCCAGCATTACACTATTATCTGTTTTGTTTCATTCACACATGTTTAAAACACAAACCCTGCATATTAAGGCTCCTTCTTCTCTCAAACTGAAAATACTGTTCCTCCGTGTGATGTCATGTGGTAATACAGGAAGTGCTCTACTGTTTTAATTCTATACATCTTCACTAGAATCATTTGGATCATTAAATACAAAAAATACTGTGGAATGTTGTATGCACTTGAGAGGTGCACATTTTGAAATTATTAGTGCTGCAATAACTTTCATTTGATTTGACCATACAGAGTGAAAATGTGGATGAAGAGTGAGGAAGACAGTCACATCTTTTCACTTGCCTGTGGTGCTCAAGCCCAATAAATAACAAAACAACATAGGAAAAAGAAAAATATCATTACAGCTACTTTATACCATTTAAAATATCTTATCCTATTCATTTAAATGATTGAATGAGTAGGATAAATGTAGTTATTTGGATTTATCTCATTGTTGGCTTTCAGATGACGCCACAACATTCTATAGACCAATATTATTTAAGACAGATGGGAGGCAGCTAAAATGTACCCAGATTTTTGTTGTAATACAGTGAGTTCTTGAGTCTAGTCAGTACTAGAAATGAAAGATTTAACATTTGTCAATTTACCTTTTTGATATTTCATGGCTGGAAGTATGACATCATCACATTCTAGAATCTGAAATCCACCAATAAGGGTGCACTCACACTAGCCCAACCGAACCATGCCTAAGGACGGATAGCCCTTGAAGTGCGGTACATTTGTTCAACACTGAACTGGGCACAGCACAGTTGAGACTTTGGTCCGGTTGGAGGAGGTGAGCCAAAGCATGGCATGGTTGCTCATGCATACGCACGACTTTACTTTCCAAGTCCTGTGTGTGTGCTGATGTTACTCATACAAGGAAAACAGTGAACAAACTCTGCTCCAAAACACCCAAATTTCGTACTTACCTGTGACAGAGACAGAAGTTTTGCAGCCTCTCGTCTCTGGCTGTCCACACACCTCCGCGCTGTTATTATATCTATAAACTCACAAAGGAATGTGTGTCATATTTCATGCGGCGGGACTTGTTTCTCCGCTAAAGCGATAGCACTACTGTGCGACATGTAAACAAACAGTGCCATGTGATGACGTCATGGGGCCGTTGCTCGGTACGGTTGTGCGGGTGTGAGTGCGGGCCACAGAATTCTAGGCAATCGTGTTTGAGCACGGTACGGTTCTAAAGTCCTAGTGTGAGACTGTATGGTCGCTACCATGTTGACATAATGTATGACATAGTATGCAGAATGATTTCAGAGCTTCTCAGTGAAAATCCATTCCAGAGCTTGTACCATTTTATCAGCAAACAGTGAACCAAAAGCCATCTTTTCACAACCCCCAAACTTCAACTCAGAACATCTACCCACCTCTGAGAGCAACTTGTGAACACTTTATCCAACAGAGATTTGTGTAGCCCATGTATTAGTCCAACTTCGTCCTGTGAGATATGACTGAGATACAATCTACCAAGTTTTACTGGCTGCGCCAAAGAAATATTACATTTAATATTGTGAAATATTCATTGAGTGTATGGTTGTCTACTGTCTTTGTTAGTATGTGCAATTTTATTGCCTCCACTATAAATGCATGCAAAGCTAAAATGACATAAGTAACTGTCCAGTGTTTATGACTGTGTGGTGGCATCAGCCATCCTGTACGGTGTGGTCTGCTGGAGCAGCAGCATCACAGAGAGGGAGAGGAAGAAGCTGGACAAGAAGTCCAGCTCCGTCCTGGGCTGTCCTCTGGACTCAGTGCAGCAGGTGGGGGACAAGAGGGTCCTGGCTAAGGTCATCTCTATGCTGGACCATGAGTCTCACCCCCTGCAGGACGCCCTGTCTGCTCTGGAGAGCAGCTTCAGTGACTGATTCACCCTCGCTGTGTGAAGGAGAGGTTTTGCAGGTCTTTCCTTCCTGCTGCTGTCAGACTGTACAATGAACACTGTTAACACTGAACATGTGTCATTCAACTATATCTATGTGCAATACTGAAGACCTCTGGTACAATTCACTCATGTCACTTTACTGATATTTATCCTGTCTGTACATAAACATAGTCATATTACTGTAAATAACATAATACACTTAAGTCACTTTACTGAGATTTATTCTGTTCATATGCTGCACTGTTACTTTTATTGTACATAATAGTTTTTTGGTATTTTATATTTTTGCTCCACCGGAACAGTGTGTTACATTAGAGTCTATTTTTAAGTCTATTTTTAAATTATTTTTAAGCCATTATCTATTATCTTGTTTTATTGCATGTTACCATTTTCCTGCTGTTCTTGAACTGTGCGTTGCAACACTGGAATTTCCCCACTGTGGGACTAATAAAGGCATATCTTATCTTATCTTATCTTATCTTAAACCTACTACTTTGAAATGTTGTGTTACAGGTAGTTTTGGACAACATGGTCAACTAAAGACCTGACGACCTTGTCAAGTTTCTAGGTTCTTTCACCACTGTACAGTGCAGCACCCCCACGCCAGTGGTTGCACAGAGGGTGACTACAGGTCAAAGACTACTAGGTCCCAACCACAAAAGGCATTTGAGCAGCTCTGAACCTCAGTATAGTTCACCCACTCAGCAGCCTCTAACAGAGCAGGGGCAGGAACAACCAAGTCCTCAGGCTGGGCACTACCGGCCTACTTTATTATCTCCTCCTGCCTGAACCTGGTTCATCACATGCTGTAGAGTACAGCACCCCCTCATCAGTGGTCAAACAGAAGGAGACTCGGAACTACAGGCCAAAGTCTACTAGGTCCAACCGCAAAAGGTATCTGAGCAGCTCTGAACCTCAGTACGGTTCACCCACTCAGCAGCCTCTAACAGAGCAGGAACAACCAAGTACCTCCAACCAGCAGGGGTGTGAACAAAGGCAGGATTCATTGCAACAAGTGGTAATGCCCAATGGACACTACAGCCAAGCACCAAGTCTTCAGCCTGGGCTATGTGCCCACCTTCAACCAGCAGGCAAATGGGCATCATTAAAATCATCCAGTGATGCCCCAACAGGCAATGATGAGCCAGCACTATTGGGGGCGCTGTGCACATTGTAATGGTCAGGCCATGAGAATGACTGGCACTATCCCTGTGGTTGTATTAAAGAGGTATGGAAACATGGACATTATATTAAAGATGATTTTATGTAGATGGGTTTTGGAAACTTTTCTGATGAGATGCTTTTGTTTAATTTACGTCACACCATGTGATCAGTGAGGACATGCTGCGCACATATGGGATTGAGCAAGTACTGCCACTACAAATCTGGCATTGTTAAATAGTTGAAATCAAAATGATGAGTTACTGCATTGATTCATTTTTATTTATTTTTCCTTTATAGAAATGGGAAAATATTGCTTGCGGTAATGCCACATCCTCTGATACCCCTTTCCACTAATGCTCCCAGTCCTAATACGAGCTAAGACACAGAGACAATATCAAGATATTGTTTGTTTCACAATTAGGAATACCATATATGATTACTGTTGTAAATTCCCTAGTATAACTGTTAGTTCAATAACTGTTTATTTAGTTCAGGCATTCTTAGGCAGCTCAGGGGTCCTTGGGAGCACCATGGTAACTCTGTTACTGGACTCTGGTAACACTGTTTCTGCTACCCTAACTGCTGTAGCTTCATTTCATTACCTTTCACCGATCTATGTCTGCGTCTATGATAGAGATTAACAGATAGACAGATGCAAAGATAAAAAAAAAAGGACATTAAAGTTCCACCATTCTATTTGTGTGTCCTCCTTCACTCTCTGACCGGGGTATTGTTTGGATGAAGTGTCCCAGTACATCACAGTCTACAGTTCTAGCTATCTCCAATAATTAGACAATTTGTTTTTACACCAAATTAATAAATAACCCAATGTCACCCGTTCTCTCCACACTGCAACACTGTGGTTAAAGACACAAATGGCAATAGGAACATAATGAAATAGTGAGGAAGAGTAACTGGGTCTGACTGAGCCTTGGAGCAGAGGAGGAGGGGAGGGCCACTCAGCACCTCCATCTCCACCTCATTGTAGAGACAGGAATTCAGTCATTCATGTCAAAAAAAAAAAAAAAAAAAAACACTGAAAGTCCCTGGTTTACTCTGGAAATGGAATATTCCGTTCTTTATATTGCATAGCTTCTTTGAGAGACACTCCGCATTGCGCTATCAACCTGTCCGTAAAATATTTGGTTCTTGCAGTGAGTTGGCATTTTTATCCTCTCAATTATAATTTAAATTCGGGCTGGGTGAAAAGAGTCACAATTTTTTCCTCCCATATTGATCAATCTTGATTTTCGAGTCGATCTTCTTCCATCTTATTGAAAACATAGACGTGGGCTTTGGGCAGGGTGTCAGGATCACTACAGTTTTTATCGTGTTGATAGGACCAATAATTCAGGAGAAATATTTTTTTTTCTTATTTTATTTTAGGATGACCTGTCATCAATATCAACTAAAGTAGAGATTGCAATCTATCAATCTTTCAATTTTTGGCACAGCCCTAAATTCAGCTCTGGAATTGCCAATCTCTACTGAACTAAAAGGTAGCTGTAAACTTGAAAACTACCGCTTCATGACATCACAAGGTGGACTGGAGCATTTTGAATGTTGGAGATGTAGACAGACTAATAATAAAGGGTTACTCAAACGTGTGAATGAAACAAAACACGACTCCAGGTATGTTTTTGATGAGGTAACAACATTCTAACATGTGTGTAGAATCCCTCAGTCGTCCAGGTAGAATCCATAGCAAAAGGAGAAATTTAATTTGTCAACTGGACAGAGTTTATTTGGTTGAATACGTTTCGCAGCTCATCCAAGCTGCTTCTTCAGTTCTGTTACTGAAGAAGCAGCTTGGATGAGCTGCGAAACGTATTCAACCAAATAAACTCTGTCCAGTTGACAAATTAAATTTCTCCTTTTGCTAAACATTCTAACATGGCTTAAAGCTCATAAGAGTCAATTTTGTGTAATATTGGTACTTCAATAAAGATAAAAGGTAAAAGTAATATGTTCTGTATTTCAATGAACTCAAAAGCTTCTGACACATTGAAGAGTGACACAGTTTAAATGAGACTAAAAACAATATTTGCTATCTTCAAAGCTGGCCTACTTGATTTTCATACCACGTCAGGAAGAATTAGGTATTTAAATCTGTCTAATTCAATTCAAGTATTTTATTTTCACTTCTTTTAAGACCGCAGAGTGAAATTGGACTGAACCGCCCAGTAGCCAGCCAGACCGCTGCTTTTGGCCATTACTTGAAGATTGACAAGAAATCAAAGTACTTTATTATTAGGCTCCAGGCGGCACACATTGGTCTCATTGTGTGACAAGGTGCTGCTTTTACAATAGACTTTTTGGGGGAAACACAAAATGTAAGTGGCAGCTCAGTTTTTAACAGTTAAGTTTTTATTAGAGGTAACAAGATAAAGATTCTACTCAAGTAACAAAGGAACGTTATGTTAAAGGTGCACTGTGTATTTACTCAGTAACATTTTTTCATTTGCTTAACAATTTGTAACAGTGAGTGGGCTCGCCTCTCCACAGATCGGGCATGTACTTGGCCCTGTGGTGTCACCTAAATAAGATAAATGATAAGTGTAATGTCATACTGTGGAACATTCCAGGGAACATTTCCATGGAGAGAAGCTAGTGACGGACACTCCACCAAAAAATTTGCACAGTGCACCTTTAAAATAAAATTAGTAAATGGAAGTAGAAAGTAGTGAGCCAAGAAATAACAAAAGTAAGAGTAAAAAAGAGTGAGAAAAATGTTTAAGACTTACTGAACGTGAT
The DNA here is from genome assembly GCA_029959045.1 of Taenioides sp. WSHXM2023. Taxonomy (NCBI): domain Eukaryota; kingdom Metazoa; phylum Chordata; class Actinopteri; order Gobiiformes; family Gobiidae; genus Taenioides; species Taenioides sp. WSHXM2023. Next base: position 29,978,415 of record CM057091.1, read on the forward strand.
TAATCAGATTAATAATCGAAGTGAATGTTGGAAGGGAAAAACATAAATTATGCTCAAAATTTGGAAATTTCAAAGACCAAGAAACAGTTCATTTTGTCGCTGAAACAGTGTTGACAGAATTGGGCTAAAACTATTATTTATTTTAGAAATGTGTTAATTGATTTTTTTCTTAATTAAAATGCGTTCTATTAGTGACAAATACAAAAAAAATCCAAAGCCTTGTGAGCTTTGCGGAGCCTCTGTGAGAGAGAGGAGGCTGGTCTGTGGTGCTGGAGAAGCAGTACTTTCAGAATGATATTAGAAAACACAGACATGCCTTGTGTTCCTCGGGTTATAGTGGGGCAGAGCAGTGAAACTAATTATAATTGAGATTCAGTCATTTCTAATCATCAGTGATCAGCTCTGATCTTTTTTAATCAAGGGACAGTCCTCTGACAATCGAAGCATGGGCCAGAGTTTAAGCTTTGAATCAGGAAAAATGACTTTTTATGTAATAATGAAAGAGGGAGTATTACACTTCTGTGGGGTATTCACTGCTAATGCGTAACATATTTAGATCACCATGTTATATGTTATTGTTTTGAAAATTCTATATTCGCCGAAAGCAACGTATGAACATGTTTCCCCCCTCCCTTTGCTTTCCTTGCACTCCCCCTTCAGAGCACTATCGCAACACAATCAGTGTACATCCTACTAATGAAACTAATGCATATCAGATTTGTGAAGTTGTAGTTGTAGTGTAGTGCTTCTGATCCTGCTTTTGTGTATTTATGGAAAATCTCTGTGTGGGAGCATGGGTAACGTAGGCTTGATGGCTGAGCATAGAAGAGAACTGTACAGCAAACCATAAGGAGGGTTCGAATAGTGCCCTGGAGAGATCGCTAGATTACTCAAACATGCATGGATGAGTGTAGAATCCCTCAGTCGTCCAGGTAGAATCCATGGCAAAAGGAGAAATTCAATTTGTCAACTGGACAGAGTTTATATACGAATACGTTTCGCAGCTCATCCAAGTTCAGTTTTGGTCAGATGCTGGCGGACACTGCTTTATATCTGCCTGAAGGGAGGAGCTAATTACAATGAAATTACTCTGAGACAACACATATTTGTTTACAGTTTCTGTTAGTTAGGTGGGTCTATACAATATGGAGTGGGAGTGGGGTGTAGTTAGCATAACCACACCCCACTCCCACGATGATGGCCCATTCATCCTTTTGCCATGCATGGATGACATATACATAGGGATGTAACAATAACCAAAATACTGTGATTTTGTATAGTCAAAAGTCTCACAATAATACTGTGGGCTGTCACAATATATCAAATTTACAAGTTCCTTTGCTTAAATGCATTGTTTTATAGCAACAATAGGTAATACACATAGGGAACTACATTTCAGTGCAGACAACATGAAGAAAATATTTTTTTTTGCTTCAATTCTTGGGATTATGACTAATAATTCACACCAAAATCTTGTCAAGGTGTTTTAAAAGCAAAAAGTATCCTATCTACAATTATATAAGCCTCTCCAAGATATTGCAAAGAATATCGTACCATGAGATGCATATCGAGATAATATACCGAGACATTTGGATACCATTACATCCCTATATGTTTCTGATGAAGGAACCACATTCCAACATTTTGTCATGGTTAAAAACTCTAAAAGCCTCTTGCTGCATTACGTCATTTATGTCAAAACTGTAACAATAAGAAATGCTAGCACTTGGTAACAAATGTGCCCAGCTCTGAACTTTTCCTTTTGATTGAAATAATTGTTATGCAAGAATGTTAAAAGCAGAGCAAAGCTATTATTCATACCTCAACATGTTTTGGATGTCTCTTGCACCAGCTCATGTGTCTCTGAGTGAGGAGACATCTGAAATATATATATATTTTTTTTAATAAAGATCCTTCAGGTGAAGAACTATCGAGAGCCTGAGGTCCTTCAAGAGACTAGAGCCGTTGGTTCAAGCTCTGAAGGTTGAGATGTTGTCTGTATTTTATGATGAAAATACAACATATGTAACAGTATGTGTACCAAGGCCAAGACAAGCAGTCTCAAATACTACCTATTCTCGTGGGCCACAAGTACTGCAATACTGTCTGTTCAAACTGTACTTTTTTTTTTTTTGTATGACTGAACTGCCTGCCTACGGCTTTATACTTGGATGTATTATATGTGTTGATAAAATGTTAAAGTTAAGGTACACTGTTTTGTCTTTGTTAGAAATTTCTCCTCTGCATTTGACCCATCTCTTGACGTTGCTGGGTCGACCCATGAGGAGGAGTGGGAGAAAGCTGCACCCAAGGACCCAGATCTTAAAGGCACTGCACATTTATTTACTTGATTTAAGAGTTTTGCCATCATGGTAAAGTTAACAAGAACTAGCATCCTCGCACTTCCTGATTCTTGAACAAAAGCTTGGGCGCAGGCCCTTTTAGCTTGGCCATTTGTCAGGACTGCCATAATCTGAAGAATTTGAGTATTGATTTAAGGTGCATTATACATTTTCTGGTGGAGGTGCTTGTCTCCATGGAGATCTTACTGCTTTGCCTGGAATGTGGCATTAAATTTATCCATCTTGCATATTCAGTTACAGGTGTTTTTTTTTTTTTTTTTTTTTTTTTTTATAGCTAAACCGTATTTTGAAAAGCAGGCTTGCCTCTCCACAGATCTGACCTTGTCCTGGTGGTGTTACCTGCTTGTCTCCATGAATGTCACTTTAATAATATATACTGTGGAGCAATACTGGCAAAGCAATAACATCACAAGGATCTGAAAAGTTACACAGTGCATCTTTAAATTCATATGACCAAGATTGACCGTTTTTTGTTTGTTTGTTTGTTTGTTTGTTTGTTTTTTGCTTTTTTCATGGCCGATGACGATACCAATTGTTTAGAATCCAGAGCAACCGATGGCTGATAAGCACTGCCAATATTTTTTTTGCCAATATGTGGGTCAGATTGTGATTATTTAATATTATTTAAACTGACCAAAAACTCACCCACAGCTCTTTTTTTTTTTTTTTTTTTAGTACAAACCTTTAAGAGAGCCGAATAGTCACATTTTGTACTGTTATCTCTTCACACTCTTCACTCTTCAAATAAAACAACTCTTTAGGGAGCAGATTGGCCAGATTGTCCTGTGCTAGAAATTGAAGATCTATAGCCGACACACTAAAAGATGCAAATATCTGACTCATATATGGGCCAATCAATATATTGGTCTATCTCTAATTCAAACAGACATATAGACAAAGAGGGTATTATGCAAACTCCACATAAGGATGCCTGCAGTAGTCTGTAAATCTAATACAGGACCTTTTTACTGTGACACAAGAGTGCTTACCACCAACGCAGGCCAATTGACTTTCCGCCTGATTTGGCCACAGTCATTTAGCAAGGACTTGGTTAGCACAGCCAGGTTATCTCCCATGCAAATCCCCCATGTGTGCTCTGGGTCTAAACTAATTAAAATCATTTGTCATTCCTTTTTCATCACTAAAGTCAAGAATCGCAACACAAAAACACTAGATTCAAGTTAGGAGTGTCGCCACACAGCCAGGAGGTCTCAAGTTTGATTCCTGGACCAGTGTGGCCATTATGTGATGAGTTTACACGTTTTCCCATGTCTCACCTCTACAAAAAATTTGTACTCAAGTAAAAGTACAGTTTCATGGCTAAAAAAGGTACTCTATTACAAGTACTGCTGCCAAAGTTAAACTTGAATAAAAGTTAAACATATGCATGAGAAATACTGCTCAAAGTAACCCTACCATCCCATGTATTCTCAGTGCAGGTGATCAGGACTTGTGCTGTGCTCAGTAATTCCTAAGACTTTAAATGGAACAAATTATAATTACATGGTTAGAATTATACACAATTACAAGTAGATGTTTAAAAAGCAGGTCTATCTCTAAGTCAAACAGACATATAGGGGATATATGCAAACTCCACATAGACATTCCTGCACTAGTCTGTAAATCGTAAATCTTAACACAGGACTTTTTTACTGCGATGTAACCGTGCTTACTACCGATGCAGGCCGATTGACTTTCTGTCTGATTTTGGCCACAGTCATTTAGCTAGGACCTGGTTATCCCCCATGCAAATCCCCCATGTGTGCTCTGGCTCTAAACTAATTAAAATCATTCGTCATTCCTTTTTCATCACTGAAGTCAAGAATCGCAACACAACAATGGCAGATTGAAGCGCAAAGGTAGGAGCATCACCACACAGCCAGGAGGTCCAATTCAAACAGACAAACAGGGGATATATACAAACTCCACATAGGGATACCTGCACTAGTCGAGTATTTGCTATTTCATCAATTTCACATCATTTAAACTGTCCGTATCAAATAAATGTTATATGTACTGGGCTCTATAATAAAGTATATTTTTCGCAAACATCCCCAAGGACCCTTTTTGTGTAAATCTAAGACAGGACTCCTTATTATTGTGACGCAAGAGTGTTTACCACCAACGCAGATCAATTGACTTTCTGTCTGATTTGGCCACAGTCATTTAGCAAGGACCTGGTTAGCACAGCACTGGTTATCCCCCATGCAAATCCCCTATGTGTGCTCTAGGTCTAAACTAATTAAAATCATTCGTCATTCCTTCCTTCCCTCGTCAAGAAACGCAACACAACAATGCTGGATTCTTAATTGGCGCTGTAACACTGTAAGCTGGCGGCGCGTGTTTGTGCGTGTGTGTGGCATTTACACATGTGCGTTAGCTTTATCTGCTGTTGCGTGCTACTAATCCCTGTCCAGGCGCGACACTTTGTTTATATTAAATAACAGTTGCCTTTGTTGACACACTAAAGGATTTGGACGAGATGTTCAGAGCTTAGCGTTTTCACAGTCCTGCTCCAGAGCCAGCGCCACTGACAGCCAAGTGCCTTAAGCTGCTGCTCTGCATTCTGAGTTTGCTCCCTTTTCTGTTTGGAGCAGAATGGCACGCGAGATGTTGAGAATGGAAATTTATGCGCACAAACGGAGGATTTAAACTCTTTTAACAAAACGCACAGCAAACACACACAAGAGGCGTTGGAGATTTCAGAGACACGCTAAGATAGGGATGGTTGAGTAAACAAGAGGTGGGAAGAGAAGACAAAAAATATAGGGAAAAAAGACAACTGAAGCTACTTTTAAAAGGAGCATTGTGTAACATTTTGGCTGGGGGTCCGTCACTTGCTTGTTTCTATGGATATGTCATTGCTCTGCTTGGAATGTTCCACAATATCACATTAAACAGCTCTTCCTTACATTTATTCAGTTAAAACAGGCATTCTGACTGTGAGTGGAATTGCCTCTCCACAGATCTTACCTGTAACTTGGTCTGGTTTGGTTTCCATCTTTAAACTCTTTTAACCAAGCTAGGGATGGTTGAGTAAACAAGAAGTGGGAAGTGGAGCCAAAAAATACAGAAAAAAAGAAGAATTACGCTATTTTTTAAATATCAGGTCCAAATATCCAAAAAGTATTTAGCTGAAATATAATTTAAGTTTAAGAAAGAGGGGCTATTATGCAAAATTGACTTTCTGGAGCTTTCTACCATGTTACAACGTTGTTCCCTCATCAGAACCATGTCTGAAGAGATAGCGCTCTGAAGGGGGAGTGAAGGTGGAAAGTAAAGGAATGGGAGACGAAACTGAAACTAATTAAAAATGTAAATATGTTGTTTTTTGGCGACTATAGCATTTTCAAAACAATAGAAGGAAACATGGTGATCTAAATATGTTTGTGTTAGCAATTAATACCCCATAGAAATGTCATACACCCTTTTTAAATACTTTGTGTTTATCTTTAAAATAAACCACACACTTTCACAATACTAAAAAGACTATTGTGTCTGGAACCATATCCTCGCTCCCCAATTTCAGATGGTTGTGACTGACAGGCGGATTAAATACTCAGAGAAATGCATGGTCTGCAGCAAGGCAGAGAACTGAGAAACAGCACATATTTCTAAAGTATCTGAGGTAAAAGAAGTTATAGATTTTGTTCTGAATGCGTGGGAATATTTGAGACACAAATTAGCGGCTGTGATCTGGCAGTCAGGAGGGACGAAAAAGAAAACAATAAAGACGTTATAATAGGAACAGATCCATTCAATTCCTGTTCCAGACGGCAGACATGATTATCTGCTGCTGGTTCCTTCCTTTCACAGTGGCATTTCATCACAGACCACAGCAGATTTTCATTTAAAGTGTTTCTCATTTTGAAAAACGGTGTGAAAGTGCAAAAGACATAAACATTCAAATCTTCTGAAAATCTCCTCATGAAATTGGGAAGAGCAACTGCATTCAAGTGTCACCACACAGCCAAGAGGTCTTGAGTTTGATTTCCGGACCAGTGTGGGTATTATGTGATGAATTTCTACACTCTCCTCATGTCTCACCTAAAACGTTTTAGAGTGAAGACCTTCCGCAGCGCATCCTGCTTCTTCAGTTTCGGTGAAAATTGCTGGAGGACACTGCCTTATATCTGTCTGAAGGGAGCTAACTACCAAAGACCGCCGCTCCATTAGTGAATTAACAACACAGGTGGAAAAGTAACTTGGGATCCCAGTCTGCTGAACATCTCCATCTCAAAGCCTCTAACCACTCCTTTGAGGATACTGAGTTACAGATCCTCAGAAAAAAGAAATAGTATGACAGGGGAGTTAAAGAGGCTATTTTGGTTAGAAAAGACAAAGAAATTGTATCATACCCGGACAGCTGAGGGATAACACCTTATTCCTAAAAGTGAAATTTCAAGAAAAACTTTCCTTAGTAAATGTAGCATATGGAATAACATATTTGTAATATAATACTGCACAAGTACAAGTAATAAGCCAGCAACCCATTTGACCAACAGTCTTTCTCACATATTCAAAGCAAGACAGGCAAAGTGTCTTGCCCATGGGAAAAAAAATAAATAAATAAAAAAATGCAAGAGTTGGAGATGTTTTCGAACTGGCAGCCTGAGCTGGTATTTTATGAAGCTTGTGAATCCCATTATAAGCTCGTACTGGAATTTGTAATTGGTTAGTTACTTTTCACACCTTCAAATAATACAAGTAAAAAATGTTGAGTGAAAACTCTTCCTAAAAGTACAATTTCAGGGAAAAAAAGTAAATGTACCACACGAACTAACAACAGAATAAAATAGGCATAGGGAGAAGGTGTGCAGGTGTGCAAAAAGCATATCTGAAAGCTGGCTCCATCCTGACAGCGGACCCTTATTCCAGCGCACATATCTTGATTTACTCCGACTCCTGCCAGTCAGAGCTGTCCTTGGATGTGATTGTCAGGGACTGTAGCCTGGAGGTACAGACAGGAGATTGTAACCGCCAGGCAAAATAAAATAAAATAATAATAATAATAATCAGCAGCCTGCCTGGAAATGCACACTGCTCTGGACTAGCCTTTTGTAAGGCAGTGTGATCCCTTTTAGCCATGTTTTGAAAATTAAATGTGTTAAAACCGCACTGTGGGACACAAGGTCTTATATTACACAAAATGAATTATTTTGAGCTTTTATGCCATGTTATAATGATGTTACCTCCTCAGAAAATACCTGAAGTTGTGTTTTGTTTCATTCACACGTGTGTAATCTTTAATTATTAGTCTGTCTACATCTCAAAGCTCAAAATGCTCTGTTCCACCTTATGATGTCATGAAGTGGTAGTTTTCAAGTTAACAGCTACCTTTTACCTTTTGTTCAGTAGAGATTGGCAATTCCAGAGCTGAAATCTTCCAGGCGATTCTAGTGAAGGTGTACGGGGTTTAAAAATACAGTGGAGCACTTCCTGTATTACCACATGACATCTCAAGGTGGAACTGAGTTTGCAAGGTCCCTTTAATTGAACATTTTTAGATAGTTATTGTGATTAGACTTGTAGTTGGCTGTATATTAAAATCAAGATTAATTTTGTAGTGCACATATTAAAAGTGTCCAGTGACATTCACATTTGAGAGAATACTGAGATTGTAACTGAGTTGTTAAGTGATAATGTCATTTCCAGGTCCGACTGGCAACTTCACAGCTGTTCTAGTGTGTTAAACATGTGTGGATGAAACAAAACACAACTCCAGGTATGTTTTTGACAAGGACATAACATGTATACTTAGATTAGAAATAGCATAATATGGGCCCTTTAAATTTTGCCACAATTCTGGACCCGAAAGTGACATCACACTTAACAACTTTATGCCATGTTTGTAGAGGTATAAGCTACAGGGTTTTATGGTTTTATACATTTTACATAATTACATGATTTTTCTGGTCTTATGAACGCTACAACATAGATAGTTTATTTTACACAGGTTACAACAGTCCAAAATTGTTCCTCACTTTCTTTGTGGATTCCTAGAATCCTAATTATTCACCACCTTGAGTTTACACTATATAGTATCTGTAATGGGGCAAAAAATTTTTTACTTTACCATCATGGGCTGTACATATAAATGTTCATAGCTAACCTACTAGTTGGCTTGTTCCAAATGGGAAGTGAGCATGGGCACAAAGTCTTTGGTTTTGCTTTCCAAATATACAGTAGGACTTGGTTGCCGATTAGCTGCTATTACTGCTATCCTCGATCGACTTGACCATTTAGTTGCAATCAAACGCTATGGGTGACGTCACACTCCCTCAGCCCACTTCACGTATACAGTCTGTGATTACTACATGAAAAAAAACACAAATACAGCCCCTTTATGACCTCATGGGGATACAAGGATCATCACTGTTAAACCATTTCTCTTTGCTACTTACAATTAGTTTTCAACACAAAATTATTCTGTTATATCAGTTACTTTGGAAAACACAATTAGAATGAATGAAGTACCAAGTTTCCATAAATATGAGCGTCAGTGCAAGTCTTGTGTATTTCATCAGAGCAGAATGTTGGATGATCCACTTAAATTAAACAGGCAGCACACTGGGATGTTTCTTAGAATGGTGGTTTAATTTGAGATATAATTTGGTAAAATGTTCAAAAATATCCAGTGGCAACAACTTTTGATGAGGTCTGCACTCATCCCTCCAACTTCATTTGGGTAAAAGGCTGGAGGTGGTGGGGGGCAAGTCTCTGGATGTGGGAGCTTGTCTTAGAGTTTGCAGGATAAATATGGAAGCTTTATAGACTGTCATAGCATAGTGGTTCTTAGACTGAGGTGATGGGACTTTGTATCTGTTCACTTCAAAGAGTCACTCAAAAGACTGGCTCTTTTAAAGGTGCATTGTGTAACTTTTCTGATGGCGGGCCTGTCAAATGCTTTTGTTATTGCTTTGTCTGAAATGTTTCACAGTATGGTACTAAACCTTTCTATCTTCATGAAAACCAAACCAGGCTTTCATTAAAATTGTTCAAACTGAGAGTGGGAGTGTGTTTACCCACTTACATTATGCATAACTTAAATAAAACGTTGCACAACAGTCATAATAATTAAAAAACTGTTATTATGTTAAATATGTTTATTGAGCACAAAGCTCTCACTCATGTTGTCTAATCTGCTTTTGTGCTGATTCTTGTGTTGCTTCAGCGTTAATCAGTATAAAAATGCATACAAATTAGAAAGACAAAGATTCGGTTATTTTAAAAAATTAGATCAAGTTCCAACTGTCCATGTTAAGGGTGGTACATGGGCTTTTTCTGATGCTGTCTGACTTCTTCAGAGCTGTATCCCAGGTATGAGAAAGTTGGTAAGCCCCCTCACCCCTGTCTACAGTTCAGTGTATGTGTGTCCGGATCTCGATGGCCTCCCTGATTGAATGGTATTAGTTGTCTCTTGTATATAGCTGTGATTTTATAATTTATTTTATAGTTTATTACTTATTTTTCTATTTTATTTTGACTTGTACATATACATTTATTTTTTTTAATTATGTCTCATTTGACACCTGTCTCTTGCTCTTTTTTGCTATACCATCTATTTTTGTTACTCTGTTATTATATTATATTGTGATGTGTGAGCTTCTGCATCCAAATAATTTCCCTTGTGGATCAATAAAGTCTGTCTAAGTCAAAGTCTTTGTCTAAGAACCTGCTCATCTCCATGTAGATGTTTTTGCTCCACTTCATGGCGTAAAACATGGCGAAATGGTAAATGGTCACATTTATATACAGATTTTCCACCTTAAAGTCACTCAAAGCCACTCACCCATTTCCACACACATTCTTACACCAGTGTACGCAGACGCTGGGGGAGAGTTGGGTTAAGTGTCTTGCCCAGTTACACAGCAACAGTATTTATCATTGTGGGAGCTGGAATCACACTGCCAACCTATGAGTCAGTGGATCTGAGCTACTGTCTATCTCCATGGAGACATGCAGTTAACTCTACCAGTTTTTCAAGGGAGAATTTAAAAAAAGGCGTAATTAAATAGATAAACGGTAAATATGTCTTGTGCCATACTGTGTAACATTCTCAAAAACATTTTCATACAGACAAGAGGGTGAGCTAGTTTAGGCCTGCCAAACTGCGCCAACAACTCATTTGACCAAAACTCTTTCTCACGCCATATTCCACACAGGCAATGTGGGTAAAGTGTCTTGCCCAAGAACATAACAAAAGTATGCTGTGGTTGGAAATGTTATTGAACTGCCAACCTGACCTGGTACTTTGTGAAGCTTGTGAATCCCAGTGATAGCTCTTTATGAGATAGACCTCAGTTGGTTCCCACGGCTGGATCTGTCCGATGCTTCCTGGGAAAGGCTCTTGTTATTGAAGGCGGTATTCAGAGGGAAATGTGGTTGTGTAACTGTGGATTTGGTCCAGGCTGTTGACTTGGCTTTAGAAGGACATTACATCAGCATCTATTGGAAAGTATAGCTGTGCATCAAACAGTCGGGAACACAGCTTTGAGCTCTGAGAACTTTTATGTCCAAAATAATCACAGAGAGAAATGGCCAAGGCTAAAATGTGTTTAAAATGGTGCGTTTACCCATTGAAACGCTGCATAATATAAATAAAACGTAGCATTACAGTCATAATAATTTAAAAGCTAACTGTTATTACGATGCCAAATGTGTTTTTCTGTGCACAAAGCTTTCACTTGTGTTGCCTGCTCTGCTTTTGTGCTGATTCTTGTGTTAGTTTAGCGTTAATCAGTGCAATAATGCATAATTCATTCTTTTTAAAAAATGAGATCTGGTTCCTTTCGTTCAGAAACCATTCAAAACAGACTTCTCCATGAATGTCACATCACCGATGCCGACAGAACACGGTGATTTAGCTTTGACTCGAAAAGCTGTTTTTACAATATAGCTGTAGTGCGGTTCAAATACATCAACGCAGCTTTCTCGACCTGGACCCCAACCATTCTCTGCTTTTCTGAGCTAAACCCACAAAAGCCAGGCCCATTCGTTCACTCAACCACAGTTACATAGTAAGTTTTTACATTGCATGCAGTTTTATTGGCCCCTGACCCACATTGTCTCTCAATTATTTTACTTTTTCACGGTATCAGTCTTTTTCGCTTCTCTCCATGGAGGTTCCACACACGTGCCTTCTACCTTCATGCCACTAATTTGGCCACCATTTATTCTAGGGAGTTTTAAGAGATTTTGTTTTGAGAAGAAAAAAGAGCCCCACAGTGACTGCACTCTACTATACTGGTACTGGATATCTGCGCTGATACTGGAAAATTTGCTGGATATGATATCATGGTTGGACATATAAATTGATGTAACTGTGTCTATTGTGACTATTTTCTGGTCGTAGTTGGTCCATAAAGTCTTATAATGTTTGAATTTTTAGTTACACAAAGCTGTTCTGTAGTAGATAAATAACAGCTCCATTTGGATCTGTTTTGACTTATTTTATTTTTGTTTCAAGGAAATCAATTTTGCAGTCTCTGCACTGATATCGGTTAACATCGGGTATCAGCAGATCCTTAAAGCTACACTATCCCCACTCTGCGCCCTGGGACAGCTGTCAGTCATGAATCAGAACTCTCATGTCTATGTATAAGAGTATTATAAGAGTATTAGGAATGAAGGTGCAAAATGATACCCAGGAGCATCCATATCTACACTGTAAATAAAGGTGAGTTTCCCCTCTCAGGTTCTGTAGTCCAATTTCCCCAGAGAACTGTGCTGACCTACACAGGTTTTTGAACATGAACTTCTTCAAAAAATGAACTTTGATAAACTCCTGGCTGAAAGCTGCACTAAAGAGGTCAATTGACTCTTGTGAGGCAGGTGCAGATTCCGAGCACTTTGTCTGATCCTCCAGACAAAATTACCAGCAGCGATTTGGGGCAGCGCCTGATCTGGCAGTGTGATGCGGGATGAGCTCTGTGAAGAGGAAAATCTCTCTTATTGAAGGATTTTACTGGAAAAACAAAAACACCTCAGCTCGTCCGCGCACTTCAAAGGCCTGCCTCCGCCCAGGCAGACTGTATTTTGACAGGAGCTCTTAGACTTTACTTTCACACTATCTCACTGTGCTTCCAAAACAACACTTTAACAACCACACTCTGCTATCTGTGCCATTAGAGATGTGTGGGAAGCAGTCACCATTCAGTGTTTAAGGAGACGCATTAGGCTTTTATCTGCTGTAGTGCTACATAATCCATATCCATGGATCATTATTATACTTTGGATTTTTAGCAGTGAATATACGCATTCAGAACATTTGACATAAGTTGTTTTTTGTTAAAGCTGACTTATTGCACAAGTCAACCTTTTAGAGCTTTTATTCATGTTATAGTTGTTTCCCTTCAGATTTTCTCTCTCGAAGTTGTATTTAGAGTGATTCATGCATGTTTGAGTAATATAGATTCTTTTTTATAGATTGGTTTTCACCACCACTGGTATGCACCCACTGTGACATACTTACTTCATTAACCAATATTTTCATTTAAGACAAATATTGAAATTTAAAGGTGCACTGCACAACTTTTCTGGTGGAGGGTCTGCTACCTGCTTGTGTTCATAGAAATGCTGCTTTCCCCGTAATGTTTTATGGTATGACTTTAAACACATCCATCTAGCATTTATTCATTATAGGTGTTTCTACTGGTCAAAAATACAAGAATTCCTTCTGTAAATAGGAGCAACTCTCCACAGATCTGAATTGTAATGTAGCATAGTGCTGTAACCTGCTTGTCTCCCTCATCAATACTGTGGAATTTTCAAGACAAAGCAATACCATTTCCTTGGAGTCAAGCAGGTTACACAGTGCTCCTTCAATATAACATAATGATCCACGACTGCCATAGATTATAACTATATAGCAGACAAAAGCACAAAATGTGTTTAAAAAAAAAAAAATCAGATACATTCACTGAAGCCCATTTTTTCATGTAAATATTGGCATATATAAATATTGATCTGAAACAACTTAAAAGAAACTGGCCTGCCAACTTCCGGCAGTGAAAACTACAGTGCTAATTTCTGCCTACCTGTCTAACCACAAATATCATCACAATAAAATGCTGTGTAACCAGACCCTATATGTCGTAAATATCCTATGTGTAGCACCGTTTCAGAAAATAATGGAAAACAACAAAGGGGGTACGGGAAAATGGGAAATTTTAGAGTAATTGTGTCTTGAATGCAGGAGAATAAAGATGACTTAAACATCCGTTAAAGAGCTCATATTATGCTATTTTCAGATCTATATTTTAATGTTTCATCAAAAACATACCTGGAGTTGTGTTTTGAAAGAATATTATAACATAGATCAGAAAAAGGCATAATATGGGCCTTTTATTCACTCTAAATACAATTAATGAGAAGGGAACACAAGCTCTTCGTAAAGGTTGATTTTGCATAATGTCTCCTGTAATAATGTAATGTAAAACTTGTTCTGTTGTTCTTTTATGCACATTTGACTATAGTGCGTGGGTCAGTGATGATAGACACTAAAACAGCAATTCTGAAGACTAAGCCAGGGGTGTGGGGGTGTGGTGTTTTTCCTGAGTCAACATTTTATGAGTCACAACCATATATTTTTAGAGAATTATCTGAATCATTTTGTACTCTCACATTCAACATTGTCTTATCCAAATGAAAGAAAACAGCTGCTGCTGAGGTTTGATACTGTTGTTGTGCTCTTGACCAAGACACTTCACCCCCTTGAGTGTATAATGTGTAAGTGACCGGAGGTGGTTGGACTGGGCATTGGCACAGATTAAAAGCCACATTAACCAGCGATAGTTGAAGCCACAATTACCTTAAAAGTGCACTGTGTAACTTTTCTGATCTAACCCAGTGGTGTCACCTGCTATCTCCGTAGAGTAATGCAATACTGTGGAACATTCCAGACAATATCTTCATAGAGAAAAGCAGGTGATGTATCCTCCACCAGAAAAGTTACATAGTGCATCTTTAAAAGTCTAATCCAAGATGTCAGATTAAAGTGTAAAGTGGCGCTGAGTGAATTTAGAAAATGCATTATGTCTTCTTTTTTGTTTTATTCTGTTAAGATATAAAGGTATACTTAAAGGGTTTGTATAGCTTTTTTTTCTTTTATATAGCTTTTTGATTGGAATGCTCTTTCTCCTACCTTAGTTATGTGGTCTGTATGACTGATCTTTAGAATTCTCCATTTCACATACATATCTGAAAGACTTGGATCTGATCTACCAGTTCTTTGCATAATGTCTGAACTGCATATGTCTTGGATGTTAAAATGTCTTGGAGTAGGAAATACAATACGAATTTTTCAAAAGGAGAAACCACTACCTGCTTGGAGATGTTATTAGAAAGTGTACCTGAGTTTTAGGGCGCTTTCACACAGCTAGTTTGATTATTTGGTCCGCACCAGGCAATAAAATTGTTATTATGTAGTATATAGACTCCAGTGTGGTCCGCTTTCACACCTGCACCAGGCAACCAAAACTGGTCTGATTGACGTTTCATCAGTGTTTATCTTTCAGCAGAAATAAGCGCTATTTTGACTCACTATGGAGCAACACATTCACACATTGGTATTTGCTCTGATTTTCGTATCTTACATCCTCTGTGTTGGCCATTGTTGGCAAATCCAATTCTAAAATGAGTCGCGGCTGCGTATGGAGAACAATCTGTTATTGCACTGGAGTCGTTGAAGGCGTGTAGCGCATCATTTCAGACAGAGGAGACGTGCTAAGGATGTGGTGATGCTGACTATGAGACGACGATTGTTCCTAAGATCCACATGGTAGGCTATGTCCATGGGTTTGGCCACAGTTCGAGGTTTGCCCCATGTCTTCTTCACTCACCATAAACAGGAAATGAAATAATTAGCATCCCCTCCCATGATCCATTTCGAATAGTTCCTTTGGACCTACTGTCTATGGTTTGGACATTTTGTGTGGACAGTTTGGCATTTGGTGTGGAGTCCACCTCTTTTATGAGGTCTCGGTCCGCTTGGTTTAGTGCAGATCCGAGTGCGATTGATGCTTTCACACCAACAAAAACGAAAACTGGTTTGAATGAAACGTTTGGTGCACACCAACTGCTGTCAGTGTGAAAGCACCTTTACAGTCTTAAAATTTGAAAAACAGAAGTATGCAGAAGGTGCACTATGTAACTTTTTACTTGTTTCTATGGATATCTCTTTGCTCTACCTGGAATGTTCCACAGTATGACATTACACAGCTCTACATTTATACATTATACATTCAGTACATACATTACATTATATATATTTAAAATACAGGTGGTTTTATAGCAAAAAAAAACAAAAAAAAAAAAACTAGAAAAACATGCATTCTGACTGAGCTGTGAGGCTCTCCACTTGACTTGTAACTTGGTCTGGTTTGGTCTCCATGACCATAGAAAGCCTTAACACCATATTGTGAAACATTTCAGACAAAGCATTAACATCTATATGGAGAAAAGCATTTGATGGAGCCTCCATCAGAAAAGTTACACAGTGCACCTTTAAATGGTTTGTGTGTAAAGTTATTCCTCTTTTACCTTATGTATTCAGAGCATCCTAATTATTCATGATGACTTTATAAGCACTTTCCCCTACTTTTAAAAACCAGAGAGGAGTTGCCATCACAGTAATCCTAATGACATGCATGCTAAGTGTGCACTCCCTGATATCACACTTTATAATGAAATGCAAATAATACACAGCTGACTTTATTTTGACCTCAAGAACAGCTAAAACAATATATCTGTACAGGAACACATTTTTCCTCAAATACATGGGAAAAAAAGCACAGGGCCTTTGATGAATGGAGCAAACTAGATCTGTCTTGACCAATGTGTTTTTCTCTTGGTAATTGTTCTTCCCCATGTTAAGATTATGAAAAGGACAACCCCATACTGGCATTTGGATTAAAACGTTGCTGAACTTCTAAGTGGTGATTTAGCTCATTTAACTGAAAAATGACTGAAAGGACTTGCTCTGGGCTTGGCATATCAATTAGGATCTTGGTGGTTTAAAGAGAGGTAGGTTTCACTGAAGCAGAACAATTTGTGTGTGCCAGAGTGACTGGGATTACAATTAACCAGCCAAATCCCAGGCTTCTCAGTATAACCTGATAAAGAGAGCGCTTCTGCAGTCGGGCCTACGCACTCCCTCTAGTTCAATGAAGTCTTATATGGCAGTTTACAGTATCAGCAGTAATATTCAAACATATGGGCGGGAGGTGTCTGGGGAGAAGGAAGTTCGAAAGAGACTCAGTGAGCGACAGAGACAGTGAATATAAGATACAGTAGGGGCGGACTGGCAATCTGTACTTTCTGGAAAAGTCCAGAACGGCTGTCTGCCTGTGGACAGATTTGCACGACATCCAACCCCCCCCCACCCCCAAAAAAGTCCAGGGCCTTTTTTGGTCCCAGTCCACCCCTGAAGTACAGAGGAGGGGCACTGAGCATATGGTACACAGGAGGGACAGTGAATATTTGGTACAGAGGAAGGACAGTGAGTATAAGGTGCACAGGAGGAACAGTGAGTATATGGTACAGAGGAAAACAGTGAATATAAGGTACAGAGGTAGGATAGTGAATATGGTATAGGGGATGGACAGTGAATATAAGATGCAGAAGAGGGACAGTGAATAAATGGTGCAGAGGAGGAACCGTAAATATATGGTACAGAGGAAAGAGAGTGAATATATGGCACAGGCCCCTCAGTATAACCTGATAAAGAGAGCGCTTCTGCAGTCGGGCCTATGCGCTCCCTCTAGTTCAATGGAGTCTTATATGGAGGTTTACGGTATCAGCAGTAATATTCGAACATATGAGCGGGAGGTGTCTGGGGAGAAAGAAGTTCACCTAACACAGTAACTGATATAGCTGATACACTGGCTTATATTGGCTGGTAAAAAGAGGTGTAAACTAACTGAAATGTGTCTGCCCAAACAAAGTGTGAAAATGAGAAATAGCCACGTTTATGTGTGAAAAATATTTGTGTGGTTGGCGGATCCGCAAGCAGAAGACAGTGTTCGTAGCCTGAAAATGGTTTAACTGACATTGAAACTTACCAATACTATAATTCCTACATCAAGAAATATGAGTGCTAGTCTAACAACTTTAGTTCAGTGTCTAGTTCAGATACTGTTTTTGTAAATTTATGGAAAATTGACGTGAGAATGGGTAACGTAGGCTTGTGGGCTGAGCTTTGGTTAGTACCCAATCTTAAGCTGCAAAGGGGATTTTACATACAAATAGTTTTCATAAATCATAATGCAGAGCTGTTCACAATAAAGCATCACCCACTTCATAATCACTGTTCAAATCTGGATGCCCCACTTACAGTCTGTGTTTTAACATTGAACAAACCTGCCTCTTTCTGCCCGTAGCTCCTTTCCTCTTGTCCGATAAGCGCTGAATAACATTAAGCGCCGTGTTCCTGAATGCCTCGCGTATACATATATATATATATATAGATCTGCATAGTGTTTCCAGTAGATGTCCGACAGAGGGATGACAGCCTGCTTTCAGATTGCACGTATCGAAGCTGTGCAGAGAAATACCTTTGTGTCTGGGTTACAAACGGCCTCTGCAGACATCCCCGAACGCATTCAAATCACAGCCTCATAAAAGCTATCCTTATCCGAGTGTGAACGCTAAATCTGTCCACTCTTGCACCTCCATCTGATCCATCATATCTTCAACTAGACTTTATGTTATTCTGGTAGATAAACATTTCCGGAGCTGCGTTCCACTTGCATCATTTCTTGGATGTTGATGACTAGCTTAGAGGGATTGGCTTTATTGGAAAGAAAAGTGCAGAGAAAGTGCAGAAGTCGAAGTCTTGTATTGCCTAGAGATGTTCAAAAGCAGCCTGATTAATTTTCTCAGTGCGAGATGCAAAGAGTCAACAGGCTGAAATGCTGATGTTATAATTTATCATAGAAAAGAGTAGAAAGGAGGGAGAATTGTTTGGAAGCTTACCTGCGATGGACACCCTGCGTTTTTGCATGTGTAACGTGTAAAAATAAAAGCCCATGTAAAATATTTTTCTCTGTATTTGAGCAAAAACTATCTTGCTCCAATACAGACGTAACAATTCAACTGTTTTCCAAGGAGGGAAAAAGCTACAGCGCTAGTTTCAGGTCATGGGAGGATCTACTCACATCAGCAGGGGTGAAATAATGAAATACAAGTAAAATGCTCTTGGCCTCAAATAACTGGCTTTTTATTGGCATAGCCAGCTATTAATCAATGAATGGCCAAGAAAAATCAAACTCCCCACGTTCAAGCACACCTAGTTTACACCAAAACCAACTTAGATATTGACAACAATACATTAAACAGTTCATAAGTAGACCACCGAATTACCACAAGTGTCACCCCATATGGAAAATGCAGTAATTCAAAACGAAATAATCCACAGAGTTAGCTCCACGGCCTTGACAGCGCTGGCGTGGGTCCATGTTGGTGTGTCACTCTATACTGTGCGAGTCCCAGCTCCACTTAAATAACCCGTGCGTCTGGAGAGGGCACAAGCGACAGTCTATAAATCCAAGCAACAGAATAATAGTACATAAGAGGACCATACACAAAAATATTAGCAGTAAATAAGTTTCACCCCAGCTGAGTGAAGCAATAGGCTGTAAGGACCTAAGTGGTCTTTACACAGATATACTGTTTAAGAGGTGAGTAGTACACAGTTCCATTTATTTGATTAACTTTTTTAAGAAATAACACTTTTCAGAGTACTTTTCTGGCAGCATATGTTTATTCCTACTTACTTAATGTTTTTTATCGAAGTAACAGTACTCTTACTTGAGTAAAAGTTTTGCTTATTCTTCCCACTGTGAGTAAGTCTACAAGTGACAAAGCTTGTCGAGAATATGACAAGATTTGAACATTTGTGTTTCTTGCACTACTCCATCAGATATAAGGAAGTTTTTCTTATTTTTGTTTCTGTAAATGTTTAGTCCGTCAAACTGTAACTCTGTTATGTCCCACCCTTATTCTTTCAGTTACTTTTACTTGAGTAGTCGTTTCCCAAATTCCCACTTCTTTGTACTTCTATTTGAGTAATGTTACTGAATAATGTTAATTTCTGGCTACTCTGTGTATAAGCGGCTCTTTAGGTCAAAATAAGTCTGCGAGCTGTCAGCATCTAATTATAAACCGTTTCACTGTCCGGTAATCACGAAGTGCGTGGATAGCATGCTAGTTGTTTTATCTTTACCATCACATTAAAACTGCTCTGTTCTTTAGTGTTATTGCAAATTTCAGTTTCCTGTCTATAGGCTGGAGGCATGAAGACTATCTAGAAATGTGTTTTGGACAAATGTTTTAAGTATATTTCTCTAATAATATCAGGCAGTGGTATTATGGGATGTCTTATTCAGTCTGGGCTGTAGCTTCGCTTTATACTAACGCTCTTTGTAGCTGGATTGCATTGATGGATACATTGAATGCAATTAATTGTGTCATAAACAAAAATGATTGCTGTTAAAATTAATGAGCATAATAACAAGATAAAATTGACAGCCCCTTTTAAGACCAATGCATTATCATTAAGGTGGAGATATTTGCCCATTGTATCACCAGCTGGAATACATTGCTATCAGAGCTGCCGTCAAGTCAAGATTTGTTGAGTCTTTTAGTCCACCTGAGTCCTCATGCTTCAGCCCACGTCATTTAGGACTAATCCAAATCATGTCAGACCTTTGCATTATTGTAGCTTTAATGATCTTTTAAAGCCTTTTGGTCACCTTGGGATACATTTTTCACATTTCCTAACCTAAAATAGTGTCAAGCACATTTTTTTTTTTAAAACGACACCTCCGTTTCTAATGAGAGATTTAGGCATTGGAGCTCCCTCTGCTGATAGCAACGGAAATGAACAATTGGAAAGTAAACAAAGGATGTCCTGTGAACCCTATGCTAATAAACCCATGCATTCGTTTTGAATGGCTCTATTAGCTGCTGTGGTTTATGGGCTCAAGAAATGCACAGCAGAAGTGTGGATTTTTATCTGTGATATGGCAATCCAAATGCAAACATAATCTAAAACTGCTTAGAGAAGACAACTTTGGATAAATGGATTAATGAAAGAAGCATCAGTGAAACAACTCCAGCTCCACATATATATTTGATGAGAGTACAACAATATATTGTGGATAAAATTTTGCATAATGTGTGTCCTCTAAAAGATAAGACAGATTTGGTGATTCTGGCAACAAGTTCCCATTGCTGTGGACTTGAATGGCTTGGAACAGCTTGGAATAAAACTCATTAGAACTGGAAACAGATAACAAGGACTTTGGAAACAGTGTCTCTACAACTACTCAGCGTGATCTGTCAGCCCATATCAGAGAGTGTGAAAATGAAGAAGTGCCACATTTCAGATGGAGTGTCACATGTGTGAAAAATATTTGCAAAGTTGGACATTCTGCAAGAAAACGGCATTGGTTGCCCGACAATAGTCAAACCCACATTTAAAAGAGACATATTTTTCTACACTAAACCATCAATATAATGTGATGGCTAGTATAACAACTTCAATACAGATACCACTGTGCTTTGTAAAATCTATTCAAATTCTTTCTTTCTTTCTTATTATTATTATTATTATTATTATTATCATTATTATTATTTTATTTGTATTTATTTTTTTTTTCAGTTGGAGTACAGCTCTCTGCTCCACATCTCCCTGAATCTAAAGAAATGTAGTTTAAATGTAATTTCAATAAACACAATAATAATTAAAAAATTAAAAAGAAAGTAACTGGCATTAGGGATAGAAGTAATGATATCAAAGCATTTATACTTACTCCATATAAATGTTTTAGATATGTTAGAGCCATTTCTTCATTGTTTTAACACCACCAACAGCAGCATTTAGGACTGATCCAATCTCTTCAGGTGTACTATTTATCCTTAAGAGCTTATTTGAAGCCATTTGGCTGTATACATACTGTACGTTGTATACATACATCAGTACCAAAGAATATAGTATCGCCCATCCCTAAATGGGATCCAGAATACACACTTCTCCAATACTTCATGAAGATGTGAGTCTGGTCACCTCTGAATATCCCTAAGTTGAGATGGCTGTGATTAGCTAATCAGGGACATGTTTGATCTGCAAAACAAATATGGCTGTATACAAGGAAAAAAGAAAGGAACAAATCTGTCTCAGGAGACTGATAAACATCACAAATTTCTGAGGAATCACTGAGGTGAGAAATGTGATTTGTCATGACCAACTCATAACGTCACGCCAAGATTCATCCAAGATTCATCCACGTGTTCAGTGGTCTACCTAAGATTACTGGACGATTAAATGACTAGAGATGAGTGATATATCAGGTCCGATATTGGTATCAGCCGATATCTATACCAATTTGTCTCATTCCCAGTTTGTCCTCAGTGCATCAGAAAGAGTTGTCTTTCTGAACAGACTCTCGAGGAACAAATGCAACATACGGCTATATGTTTACACAAACATGCAACAAATGATTTTATATCCCAGATAAAGTTCAACTTAAGCTAAAGTTGTGGACCTTGCCATAGATTTTCATATATATGCAAATATCAGAAATGGCCACAGCAGCAGGCTGGTATCAGCAAAAAAAACAAAAAAAAAAAACAAAACAAAACATAAAACTCCGTATTAGCCCATCCAAAAGTTTGTATACCTTTCTGTACACTGTTACAACATGTATTTTTGGAGAGGTGCAGAGGGGAGGGTGCCCATGGGCTTGAGTACATGGCTAATCAAGCAAAAGAACCATTTTACAAAGCCGCTTAAGCGTGTAGTCCAGCAATGTGAAAACATTAGCAGAGCCTTAACTGGTCTGGCCCGCTCAGAGCTAAGTTCAGGCTCAGAGAAATAAAATCAATGGGCGACGCATGGGGACTAGGCCTGGGGGATTAATGTGGCGCTCCCCGGTGTTAGCGCTAGCCTTCCTTTAGCTAATTACTCTTCATTAGAATCAGCGCTCCACGGGTCAACTCGGAGCTCCATACAGGCTCCGTCCTCCGTGACGGGATTGAGACGAATGAATTGCTGCGACCACTGCGTGCTCCGCCTCACGATCCACAGCTCACCGCGGGACGCCATGCACGAAACGCTAATTAGAACAAATAAATGAGAGAAAATCTGAAGAGGTGGGAAAGCTGTAATGAACTCCAAATTCTGACTGGCACAGTGCACAACTGGTTGGATTCCAGTTCTAGAATTTGTTTAAAGGGTTCCTTTTACTCTGTTTTTGATCTGTCTTATAATGTAGTCTAGTTGTCAAAACATACCTGGAGTTTTGTTTCATTCACAGGTTTAACGCACAAATCATGTAATGTCATGTGGTAATACAAGAAGTGCTTAACTGTTTTGTTTTGTTTTTTTTTGTTTTGTTTTTTTGCTTTTTTTCTCTATACTGTACACCTTCACTAGAGTCATTTTGATGATTCAGAATATGATATCAGAATAATCCTAACCCCTGCTGTCAGCTATGGTCTGGACATTTATATAAGAACAAATTACATTGTCCAGAAGTACAACTGCATTTTAAATGTGAATTGGAGTTTCTTGCATTGAGTTGTGCATAAAATACTAAAACATTATACGCGACTGTGATTAGCATATAGGTCAAACAAGAACAAGTGAGAAACAACTGAAACATGACTTGCAACCAAGGCTGCGTCTCAATTCTCCCCCTTAGCCCTCTGTTTTAGCCCTACCCCTCTGTTGTGCGCGTTCACGAGAGACAGAGGGGTGTCCCAATACTCTTTTCTGTAAGTGCGAGGGCTAAGGGGAAGGGCTGTTCTACCCCTTTGAACAGAGTGTTTTCAGATGCACCCTTTGCGCAAAGGGGATAGGCGTGGCTTAACGCAAGTCGGAGCAAAAAGCAACACGGAAATCGGGAAGTGTCGAGCAATCGGGAAGAAATTGGACAAATGTGAGTATTTGCACTCAAGAACCTCATAAAAAGTTGTATAAAACTGTAGTAACTTTTGAAAAGTTGTAGGTATACTCATGGCGCCAGCATTTACGCTTTCTGACATATACGGCTTATCGTAACATGCCCGGTTAGAACTATACGCTTGTTACGGTAGAATGTGTAAAGTATTACAAACATGCATGGCCTAAAAGAACTATATACGCATATATGTTAGACTAGAATGTGTCAAATATATCGCTGTATTTCGCCTCGTAACTCGTCTCATGCGCTTTTAGAACTATACACATGTTACGGTAGAATGTGTAAAGTATTACGAACATGCATGGCCTAAAATATTATTGTTTCGTTTCGCCTTGTAAATTATCCCCTATTTATATTAAAAACGACATGTTATTAATCACATTTGTATTTTGTTTAGAAATTTCTTGTAGGAGGCTGGACTTGTTGGAGTTGTGTCAGCCCAACAAGCTTCAAAAAAGTGGGAGAATTTGAAAATAAAATACAAGGTATATTACATTCTATAATATTTGTAGGTACCAGAACAACTATATATGTTTATGACTATGTATTAATTTTGTTTTCTTTTTTGTGTGTACCAGGCATCCTCTACAACTCCATCCACCTCTGCAGCATTTTAATTTTGTGTTACAGTTGATTAAAATTTGATTTACATATGTTGTACAGAGTATAGTAATTTAAAAAAAATAAAAAATAAAAAAAACATTTGACTTTTTGCAAAGTTAATTTAAAACAAACTCAAAAGGAGCACAATACTTCAAACCTTTAAAAATAATGTCATATTGTTGCGACAGTCGCAACAATATGACATTATTTTTAAAGGTTTAAAGTTCTCCCACTTTTTTGAAGCTTGTTGGTCTTACACAACTCCAACAAGTCCAGCCTCCTACAAGAAATTTCTAAACAAAATACAAATGTGATTAATAACATGTCATTTTTAATATAAATAGGGGATAATTTACAAGGCAAAACGAAACAATAATATTTTAGGCCATGCATGTTCGTAATACTTTACACATTCTACGTAACATGTGTATAGTTCTAAACGCGCATGAGACGAGTTACGAGGCGAAATACAGCGATATATTTGACACATTCTAGTCTAACATATATGCGTATATAGTTCTTTTAGGCCATGCATGTTCGTAATACTTTACACAGGCGAAATGAAAACATATACAGATACAGCGATATATTTTACTCATTCTAGTCTAACATATATGCGTATATAGTTCTTTAAGGTCATGCATGTTCGTAATACTTTACACATTCTACCGTAACAAGCGTATAGTTCTAACCGGGCATGTTACGATAAGCCGTATATGTCAGAAAGCGTAAATGCTGGCGCCATGAGTATACCTACAACTTTTCAAAAGTTACTACAGTTTTATACAACTTTTTATGAGGTTCTTAAGTGCAAAATACTCACATTTGTCCAATTTCTTCCCGATTGCTTGACACTTCCCGATTTCCGTGTTGCTTTTTGCTCCGACTTGCGTTAAGCCACGCCTATCCCCTTTGCGCAAAGGGTGCATCTGAAAACACTCTGTTCAAAGGGGTAGAACAGCCCTTCCCCTTATCCCTCGCACTTATAGAAAAGAGTATTGGGACACCCCTCTGTCTCTCGTGAACGCGCACAACAGAGGGGTAGGGCTAAGACAGAGGGCTAAGGGGGAGAATTGAGACGCAGCCTTAGTCACACACTGAGCAGTTTTTGAAACGTTCTCTTTTATAACATCATATCATGGGATTTTGCAGGTCAAAGGACACAAGTAAGAGGCTAGCTAAGGAGCTAACTATGGACCTTTGAGATAGTACAGGCTTTTTACATCAAATGTAGCAGCAAATGTGGTGGAAGACCTTCATTAGAATACTCAGAGACCTTCCAGAGGAAACACTTTGAGGAAGTGGACCATTTCAGACACTAAAACAATAGAGCGGGGTAAGAGTGGGGCCTTTCCTGTTGTGTTCAGTTGTTTTCCCCTGGACACTGCTGTGATTGAGGTACAAAAGCGACTGAGAAGCACAGTGTAAATGTTACTGCCACTAAAGTTGAACTTCCCTTCAATAAAGTATCTCTCTCTCTAATTATAACATTTTTAGGTGATTTTGAGCTTTTAATTCTTACATTTGTAATTATCTCTGCAGTTATAAGTCTGAGTAAAAGCCATGGAAAAATCATTAGACAGATCCAGTATGGTGCTGAATGAGTATTTGGCAGAAACGATTGTGCATGCTTTGGGTTTAATGGGGGAAACGGAGTGCCAAGAGGAAAGCCACACAGACTCAGGGAGAACATGCAAACTCCATACAAAAAGGCCCCTCGCCGCCCGAGCATTCTGATCTGGCACCATCTTGTTGTGACACATTAGTGCTTTCCCCTCAGCCATTGTGCCATAGAAACTGTTTTAGATCATTTTGTTGGCGTTATGGCAACTGAATAACTTAATTTCAGGATTTATTCAGTATTCTGACTCTGACATAGCAGAACTCATAATTGAAAAATACCACACTTTTTTTTTTTTTTTTTTTTTTTTTTTTTTTATGTTAAATAGTCATTTTAACAAAGGTGGAGCTTGGTGAGGGTTGTGGGTATAATAGGGTATGACGGGGATGAGAGATACATTGAGAGGCACAACAGCTAGGCATTTCTGACCACTATCCAGGGGTCAAAAGTGATAAATTACAAATGCTCATGTTACTTTAATTGAGTTGATTATTGAGTAATTTAACATTTTGGAATAAATTTTTAAACCTGTATGTGTATGATTTTGTATAATCAGCATGTAATTGTTATAGCCACAGCCACTCTGGGTTAGAATGATGGAAGTGAGGCTGCCAATCTGCACCAGTGACCCCTCTGATCACCACCAACACTCGTAAACACACCACTTTCGTTCCAGGCAAAATGGGTGAAGGACACAACCACAGAACTTGGTCCAAGTGGGAATCGACCCTCCAACCTTTGAGTTGCTCACTAAGCCACTGTTGTCCCAGTACTGCAACGCAAGCTCCGATTGCCCAGAACAAGAGAGAGTATGTGGATTGATTTGCTTAGGTTAGGGGATTAGGGTTGGTTTAGGGTTGGTTTTGTATAAAATCTTGATCTGAAATGCTTCTAAAATTCTAGAAAATTATTATTTTTCATAGTAAAGTGTTATTTTTCATACTCATGTACAAATGTATCAGCAGTACTTGTATTTGTAACTGAGTACCTTATTAACCATGTAACTGTACTTTTACTTGAGTACAAATTATTCTTACCCTGCCCCCACTGCCACTATCCAAACGGTCTAGAGAAAGGTCTACTGGAAAGCCACTGTCATCGCCTGTGTGACCTCCCCTCTGTGACCTCCCCTTTGTGTCCCTGTTTAATATTCCACCTGGAGGGCAAAACAGGCTCACGGCGGGGCCCCCGATCTCCTGTTCTCAGCTGTTCTTTCATGAGCTTGATGTTGAATTTTAAAGACGCGCTAGGGGCAAATCAGGCCAAGGCTGGTGTCAACAAAGGCTCTGCTTCTCAAAGTCAAAAAGTCTGCATGTACTTCCACTCAGATAACTTTAGAATCCCTTGTTTTATATACTATATGTGTTGTTTTTGCAGGAGCAGGCAATAGGCATCTTTTTGGAGTTTGTTCATTCTCTCTGGGTCTGAGTATGCATTGAGGACTTGGTCAGATGTACTGGACAAAGTTCCCCACACTGGCAAACTGTATGGCGCAATGGGCAAGCGCAATGCTTCACCCATAGAACCCCATCTTCAGATTTTGAATGAGAATCTTGAAAAGTACCTAGCTGGAGGGTAACAGGTAACCACAGTAACCAGAGAGAACCCACCAGAGACTGAACTGGATCTTTGCTGTAGAGGGGGAGTGCTCGCCATTCAGAATGTAGTTACAATTACAACATTGCGATTAGTTGATGCAATAATGTTAAAGTGTGACCAAACTCATCCCCCAACCACATTTCAAATAGAGCCACGTCTTTGTAATCAGAACAGTTCTGTGTGATGTAATGTAGTACTTGAAATTACAGTGGCCACTGGAGGCAGCACACACTGAGTTTTTGAACACAATGTACCCAGTTTGCAAAAAGCACTAGGAACAGTAGACAGTACTATTAAAACCTGCATATATGCTGTTTAGTAGCAAGAAAGAAAAAAAAAAAGCTTAAGTAGTGTTTAGTTCCACTGTCAAAGATGCGCAATGTAACGTTTTGGTTGTGGGCTCCATCACCTGCTTGTTTCTATGGATACGTCATTGCTCTGCCTGGAATGTTCCACAGTATGACATTAAACAGCTCTGCCTTACATTTATTCAATTACAGGTGGTTTTATAGCTCAAAAATATCTAGAAAAACATGCATTCTGACTGTGAGCGGGGTTGCCTCCCCACAGATCTGACATGTAACTTGGTCTGGTTTGGTTTCCATGAAGACAGAAAAAATATCAAGCTTCCTTAGCCTAAGGGTGGGTGATTTTGACAGAAATCAATATCTCAACTCTTTCCTTTTTTGTATCCCAGTGATGACAGTCCATCAGAAATCAGTTGACATATCCAAGTCCTAAGCAGTTATCCATTTTTCTTCTCCCTCCTCTACCACAGTCTCTCCATCTCTCCAAATGTATCCCCAAGAAGGTAATTTCCCAAACAAATCCATCATACTCTCCTCACCACATTACTGACAAATTTATTCTATCTCCATTGACTATCACCAGTTCATTGCTCTTCACTTTCCTTTTGTGTGTCTGCTGGTTAAATTCCAGTTTAAAAATACAACAAAGTTATACACAACTGTGAAAGAAATACTCAAATGTTGTGATTTTTGTTAAACAGAAACAACTGAATATATTTCTTAATTCTTCTAGCTGTTTTATTTTTAATTTGTTTACCCTACGATGAAAATGCTAAAAATAAACCCTTCAGGCATTTCATCAAATCTCAAACTATAGTAACAGAGTGGAGTGGAGTAAAAAGCACAGAGACCAGATCGCAAATGTAGTGAAGTAAAATTTCAAAATGTACTCAAGTAGAGATACCTTAAAGGTGCACTGCTCTGCCTGGAATGTTCCACGGTATGATATTAAACAGCTCTATTTTACATTTATTAAATTACAGGTGGTTTTATGGCTCAAAAATACCTAGAAAACCAAGTATTCTGACTGTGAGCGGGGTAGATAGAAAGGTTTAATACCATACTGTGAAACATTCCAGACAAAGCAATAACATCTCCATGTAGAAAATAATAAACTGACGGACCCTCCACCATAAAAGTTATGTTATCTTTTATTGTTTTGAAAATGCTATATTAAGTTGTTTTTTTTTTTCCCCTCTCTTATTTTATGTTCTCAGTTCCCTCGTCTTGCTAAGTTACTGCCCCTTCAGAGTGCCATCACAACACAATCAGACTGCATTTCGCAACTATTGCACATTGCATCTGGTTTATGAAGTTGCAAGTATCGTTTTGTATCATGTTTTTGTATATTTATGGAGAATTATTGTATGTAAAGTTATAACATGGTAGAAAGCTCCAGAAAGTCAATTTTACACCCACTCTTTAAACGTTTAACTTTCCAGCACTTTTACTTTTGTACTTGAGTAAATTGGATTACTCCCCCACTGTTTTTCTTCACCTAAATGTCAGGGACTTTTTGGTGCCTTAATCTGAAGACGTTGTTATGTTTCGAGAGTTGCATGAATAATTCTGGAGTGTTCATAAAAAGAATGAGCCCGAGGCGAAATAAGTGGCGCACAAAAGGCTCGCTTCACAATCTGCAGCACAGGCACAATCATTACCGCACTGGGCTTCATTTTCATAAATTAACTGCCAACATCTGCAAAAAATCAATTAGCACGAATACAATTGTGGGTAATTTAGTTGTATTGTTCCATTCACACAAGTCCTTGGATCAAGCCCATATGTCACGCATCATTATTAGATTACATAAGGGTCAACAGCAGCCTGCTCTGAATGAAAACTAAAGAATCTGCATCTGTTCTCGCTGATAAGAAAGCATCTCAAGTGCCTGGTGAGTTTGGGGACAGTTACTTGGCGACAGTGGCTCAGGTGGTAAAGCTAGTGTCCTATAACCAGAAGGTAAATGGTTTCTCGGGCAAGACAATTCACTTATTTTGTCTACATTCACTTATCTCTAGGAATATATTCATACCAAACTCCATACAACTGTACAACAACTCAACCTTATGTAATAGCTAACCCTATGTCCTGTCAATCATCATATCATCCTTGCACTGCTTTTCCTTATGACCTCTTGTATATAGCTGAAATACAGTATATTTGTCCATCCATCCATCCATTTTCTTCCGCTTATCTGGGGCCGGGTCGCGGGGGCAACAGTCTAAGCAGGGACTCCCAGACTTCCTTCACCCTGGACACTTCCTCCAGCTCCTCCAGGGGGACCCCAAAGTGTTTCCAGGCCAGCTGAGAGACATAGTCCCTTCAGCGTGTCCTGGGTCTTTCCCGGGGCCTCCTCCCGGTGGGACATGCCCAGAACACCTCCCGAGGGAGGCGTCCAGGAGGCATGTCCCCAGAGCTAGTTTCCATGTCCGGAGATCCGGTCATCGAGGCCCCTGCCTTCGACTGCCACCCAGATCTCTCTGCATCGGCCCCCTATGGATCCTCCTGCGGGTGGTGAGTTCACGGGGGAAGGCCTGGCCACCAGACGCTCGCTGTCGAGCACGCACCCCAGGCCTGGCTCCAGGGTGGGGCCACAGTAACGCCAATCCCAGTGACGTAACTGGCCTTGTTGTGTCTCTTGTCATGGGGACTTCTGAAGCGCTCTTAGTCTGACCCGTCCCCCAGGACCTGTTTGCCTAGGGTGACCCTACCAGGGGCATGAAGTCCCCGACAACATAACTCCTGGGATCATTCGGGCGCTCAAACCCCTCCACCATGTTAAGGTGGCGGTTCAAGGACAGTATATTTGTATTACTTTATTTCTATATTTATTCTATATATATATATATTATTCTTTATTTTATTTTGACTTGCATATACATGACATATACATTTATATAATTAGACGTTAGACTGTAGACGTTTATTGTCCCCAAGGGGAAATTAATTTTCACGCACACAGAGCTTGTTTGACACATACAGCAACATCACAACAAACACAGACACATTACAATCAGCATTACAGTTCACTCAGTGGGGCCTGTTGTTCAGAAATGTGATGGCCGAGGGGATCAGGCTTCTGCCAAAGCGGACCCTCCTGCACCTGAGTGCCCTGTCCCTTCGTCCTGAGGGCAGAGGTGTTCTGTTCTGTAGTGGGTGAGTGGGGTACTCTTCTAGAGTGCAATGCGTCTAATGGCCCTGTTGTTAAGATCTGCAAGGTTGGGTGTGGGAAGTCCTATGATTTTAGCAGCTGTATGTGTTTCCTTTGTGAGTTTAGACTGGTGTTTAACAGTGAGCATACTGAAAAAGCAGATGGAACAATACAACAGGATGGATTGGATGATGGATTGATACAACAGTAATAACAGATGTGGAGAAACATAGAGTCCTTTGAGTTTTCTCATTACTGACAATCGTTGATGGCTTCTTTTGTAAATGTCCGGGATATGCTGATCAAATGTAAGTGCACTGTCTATTGTGACCCCGAGACATCTGAAAGTGTCCACTGTCTCTACTGTCTGGTTGCTAATGATGATGGGTGACTGTGGTGAGGGGGGGTTGAAAATGAGTTCCTTTGTGAATTTCATGATTGTGTTGTAATAGTCCGTATGTTATGTTTGTGGAGGGACTAATATTGTCCTTTGTGTAGAGAGTGTAAAGAAATGCACACATCCCTGCGGTGCACCGGTGTTTATGGTGAGGGCAGAGGATGTGGTCACGCCCAACCTTACAACCTTCTGTCTGTTGCTCAGGAAGTTATGGATGAGATGGATCAGTCTGGAGGAGATATTGAGTTGTTGCAGTTTCAAGATCATCAGGTGCCTCTGGATGGAGTTGGAGGCTGAGCTGAAATCCACGAAGAGGATCCAGTCGAAGCATCCTGGAGAGTCTAGGTGCTGGATGTGGAGGTGCAGCAGACAGGCTACAGCATCCTCCGTGCCCCTCCTTGCTTTATAGGCAAATTGGCATGGGTCTAGTTGAGGGGCTAACAACCGACAAGATGATGTTCAGCAGCAGTTTCTCCAGGCACTTCATTATGATGGAGGTGCCACAGGTCGGTAATGATTGAGCTTCATAGGCCTGGGCTTCTTTGGTACAGGGATTATTATGGATGTTTTCCAGATGGTTGGAATGGTGGCTGTGAAAAAGACTTCCTTGAACAGCAACAATTATGCCTTATTTGACATCAGCCTCTTGCTATTTCTGCTACTTTTTTTTACAATTTATTATTGCCATTTATATTTTTTTTATTTTTGTTGTTATATTATATTGTGATGTGTGAGCTCCTGTGTTGAAGTAATTTCCCTTGTGGATCAATAAAGTTTGTCTAAGTCCAAGACTATGTGTGATATGTAACTCAAAGTTGCCATGTCTGCTTCTTGAAAGCAATTTTGAGGTTAGTTTTTAAGAGTCACTTGGGAGGTTTGAGAGTCACAGGTTGCTAGAGTTATTTTCCATAAATGGAACTTGAGAGGCATCTGACTGCAGACCTCCACCCAGAGGACCCAACCTGCAGACCTTCATCAGGAGGACCCCCACGTGACCTCCAACCACAGGTCTCATCCCTATAAATAAACAAACAGCAGCCACGCCAAACGTTACAAAAGTTGACTTTTTTTTACACTTAAGACCAAAACCCTTTTCCTAACCTTAAACATTACCAGAAACAGGGCCTATAGCAACACATTCACAGATAATATATATTTGTATTTATTCCACTGAAGGCAACATGTTTTTTTTTGTTGTTTTTTTTCATTACATTTCACATTCAGTCAGTAATGAGCATACAGTCAGCTTTTAATGTTTAAGACATTATTGATGTTAAAAACGCTAATAAAATATGTGCATCTCATCAGTGCTTGTTCACTGTACACAATATTAAACCAGTCACTTCTATTTGGGGCTTGTTTTGTGCGGCTCACCTCGCTTGTTTTGGGCTTTTTTTCCTTGTCGCTTTGACAGTCTGACACTAGTAATAATGGCAGACAATAGTAATAATTCATTAGATTTATAAACACTTGTTTGGGCACTCACTTTGCATTATTCATTTACTCCACACCTGGTGATGATAAACTACTAGAGTGTTGAGGCTGCCAGTCTGCGTCACCAGCCCCTCCAAACAATCACTCAGTCAGTCAGATATGCACTAGTCACTGTGGCACCTGGTATTCAGTGGTCTCCCATCCAAGTACTAACCAGGCCCAGCCCTGCTCAGCTTCCAGGATCTGACGAGACTGGCACGGGGATAGGGTCATAGACTGGCAATAGCTTCAGTCAGTCAGCCCTAGAGCAGCAGTGGCTATAGTCCTGGTTTAGCACCTGTGTGGGGGTAAATGGATAATAATGCTTTGAGAAGCTTGTAAAGGTGTGTTATCAATCCATGTTGTTATTATGTTAAAGAAGATATATTGTGCTTGTGTCTGTCATATCGTTATAATCTATGACATTATGTTATAATTTGCTAATTTAAATTGGAATATTCATCTAAAACGACTTAATAAAAGAAATAAGCCCATTGACTTCTGTCTTAGAAAACTATGGTCCCCATTGGGAACAGATGTCGCCATAAACATCATCACAATAAAGAACCACAGTATTTTTATTTTTTTTTTTCATTTGTATCAAAATGAGTATCCGATGCTGCCTAAATCCTACGCGTACCACTGATTAAGAAAATAAAATTGAAGAATGAAGTAAATACAGAGCAGTGACCGTGTACCGGTGGTGGTGAAAACGCAAGTAGATCGGCAAAATAGTGTCTTCAAAACAAGTAATTAAAGATCACTCATACATGCACGAATCACTCCAAATACAGCTGTGGGTAAGTAAATGGTGAGGGGAAACAACTATTACATGGTTAAAAGCTATGAAAAGTCAGTTTTGCATAATAGGTCCGCTTGAATCTATACTGTCTACTGTCTATTGGTTAATAATAAATCTGATAAACTGTTATTTACCCTATGCAAGCAGACCAGAGCAGAGACAGCACACAGCTTGTTGATTTCAGATAAGTGATTTATTCAGTGACTAAATGTACGATCTTTAGCTTTGCTTCTTTGGCATGCTTCCTTCTAATAAAGCCACCTTTTGAAGTGAGCTTTACCACCTTAAATAATCTTTTATAAACAGTGGACTAAGGCAACAAATTATATAAAATGTGTAGTTAAATAGTTTCTACAGAGCAAATGAATGAAAAATCGTCATGCCGTGTGGATGGAGGTCACGTAGGGTCCTGGTGCAGTTTGCTGTGAGTAACCACTTTGATACAGTGCCACTAAAATGGAGTTTAAAGCAGACCTATTATGCAAAATGGACTTTTCAGAGCTTTTAACTATGTTTTAGTTGTTTCCCCTTCTCATTTACCCTCTCGAAGTTGTATCTGGAGCGACTGATTCATGTTTGAGAAATGTTTAATCACTTATTTTCAAGATGCTATGTGACGTACTTACTTTTTGTCCAGTTTTATTTTCTTAATCAGTGATACATATAGAATTCACCAGCATTTCACATTCATTATGATACAACTGCAGCTATTCATAGGATGTACCAACAGCTACACGGTGCTTTGTTATGATGACGTTTATGGTGATGTTAACTCCTATTGGGCACCACAGTTTTCTAACGCAGAAATCAGCGAAACACTTTCTTTTATTAAGTCATTTTAGATTAATATAGCTATTTAAAATGTCCAAATTATAACATAATGATCCAAGGTGTCATAGATATAGCAGACACAAGTATTATATGTTTGATGGAACAATACAGCTCTTTATCTGTTTCCTTTCTCCAGAGATTGACACATTCAAATGGAGAAGGCAAAAAGCTGTTTAGAGGTGTAAGTGTTGTGTTATTATTAGTCCCAGCCCAGTTCACAGGTGCCGGTTGTTGTGGCGTTTCCATGGCAACACACATGACCAGATCTCCACAGTGCTGAAAGGTCAAGGCGGATATTAAAAGACCTACCCGACCCTCACCACCATGCACAAAACAACCAGAAGTCCACAATTCAATTCCAACATTCAATTTATTACAGCACACGAGGCCTGCTCTGTAACACCAATGTTAGAAAAAGGTTAAAACTCCAGCTTGACAACAGGATGGCTTTCTGTGTGGAATTTGCATGTTCTGCCTATCTTGTATCTCTGGTCTCTATTCATTTCACAGAGTATGTATACCTTTTCCCCATCAGCCTCAAAAGTAAAATATTGTGAGTTTAAAGAGGCCGTATTACACTTCTATGGAGTATTAACGGCTCACACATAACATGTTTAGATCACTTTGCTTTGAAAATGTTATATTCGCTGAAAACAACGTATGAAATAGTTTTAATACGTTGCAATTTCACTTTAAGTCCCCACTCTTCTTGCTCCCGATGCTAAGTCACTCCCTCCAGAGAGTGAGAGAGACATCACATCAGATTTGTGAAGTTGTAGTGTATTGTTTTGTGTCATGCTTCTGTATATTTATGCAAAATTGTCATGTGGAAACACAGATGACGTATGTTTGTGAGCTTAGATTTGGGCAGGATCGTAATGCTAATCATAAGGAAGGTTCTAATAGGGTCCAGGAGAGATCTCTAGATTACTCAAACATGCATGAATGACATCTAAAACCTCTTCAGGTATGTTTTTTTGATGAGGGAACGTTATGACATGGTTGAAAGTTATACCCCCTCTTTCCATATTACCCCCTCTTTAACAACTAATGTGATTGTATAGGCCTACAATTAAAAAAAAGAAAACTCTAAAATGCAGAATTATGCTTTATATTACCTTTTACCTTTCTGTCTACATTATTTCTGGAAACACTGATGCAATGCAAATGCAATAGAATTATCACAATTAGATTTTTTTTTTTTTTTTTTTTTTTTTTTTTTTGGCTAAGAGCAGATTTTAGTCAGACAAATTGGCATTTTTTTCCAACTTGAATTAATTATTTGACTAAATAAAAGAACTAAAAACTAAATTAAAGAATCATGTTAGTTAAGCAATTAAAGCCAGTGTACCTGATTTTCATTGCATTTCATTTTCATTTATTTTATGAAAAATTTCCAGCTTTCCAAAAAGATATTACAAAACTTCTAATATGTACCCTTTCTCTAAAATTGCAATTAACAAGGAAAAAATACAAGATGGTTCTACATGCAAGATCGAAGCAGCAATCACTTCACACATACGCTGTCAGTGTAAGTTTTTGCTCATTTACCATTAGTTAATTTCAAGTGGTTTGCAGTGGTCCAAGATTATTCCTCACTTACCTTATGCATTCAGAGCAGATATATGGTATATAGTATAGTAAAAGTAAAAGACTGATATTTGCACTTTTTAGGGTATGGGCTATTGGGGTTCATGCTCCAGCAGAGGCCCGTCCAGCTGCCTAAAGAAAACTACTATTTAAACACTTGAGTCCAAAGAGGGTTCTGTGACTGTCACTGCACTGCTCTCTTCTCCTGTTTGTAGTAAAACAAGGTCATGCATGAAACTGTACTGAATTCAAATCAGATCATTTGGGGAAAATAACCAAAATCGATCCAATATAACGGCCCAAAAATATCAGCAGAGCTTATTGGATTCTCCCATATCTAATCCTTCACTGAGATGAGTTTATCAGTGCTTTTGACAACTTTCAGAAGCCAGAGCGGAGTTCTGCCATCATAATAATGGCTAGCATACTAAGCGCGCACTTCCTGATTCTCTGACAATATAACCTTATTAATTAGATGCATACACAGTGGGCTTATTTTGACCTCAAGAGCTGCTTTTACGATATATCTGTAGTGAGGCAAGGCACATTTTGTTCAAATACGTGGAAATAAGTACATGCACTTTAAGACTAAAATTAAATTAAAATAAAATTTTACATTACTTCAAATGTTGCTGAAATGAAATAGAACATAACTCCAGGTATGTTTTGACTTGGAAAACACATCGTAAAAAGAATAAAAGCTCCAAATGGGAACTTTAACAAAAACATCAAGGTAAGCCTACATTTCCAATTTTCTAAAGGCATCGCCCTTGGAGAGTCAAAGCTGCTTCAATATTTCAGAATATGGCATTAAGGGATTCTATATGAAGTTCGTTTTATGTTATACGTCAAGGAAATATATATGCACATTAGCTATAAAGGAGCCCCTATCCTTCAAGACAGAGCTCAGGGAACAGGCGGCGCTTGATCATTAGAAGATAGCTGGAGCTGAACAGTAACAGATCTGCTGCCAACTATCACTTTGGGAAAAAAAGATGGATATGAATTTCAAGAAGACATAAAATATAAAAGATAATCTAGAACCTGACGTTTTCTTCGGCGTTGTGATGGCACTTGAATATTCTGAAAAAGAGACTCGATTGGTTTATTCATTTTTCATCAGATCAGAACGCTGCATTCCTAGCATAATTTTGTACGCAATTAAAGAATTCCGCTATGAATATTTGAATAATTTTGGGATGCTGTTAAAATGCCGTGAACCATTTTGGTGCTGTAGCAC
Source organism: Taenioides sp. WSHXM2023 (assembly GCA_029959045.1). Classification (NCBI taxonomy): domain Eukaryota; kingdom Metazoa; phylum Chordata; class Actinopteri; order Gobiiformes; family Gobiidae; genus Taenioides; species Taenioides sp. WSHXM2023. The sequence continues at coordinate 30,015,362 of CM057091.1, forward strand.
TTCGAAAGACATCTCACTTGTAGAAGAGCAGAGTGAGAGGCTATGGCAAACAGGCAGGCATGAATACAACGTAGCTACAGCAGGCTAATCCTCCAGCTAGGTACTCCAGCATTAAAGAGGAGACACGGCATCAATGCAAATGCTCTCGATCGCTCGTCCTTAAGTTAGTCTGTGAAGTTTTAGTCTGTCTATAGCTGTTAGGATTAGTCCTCAAAAATCGAATAGCAAAAGAAAATTAAATTCTGTCAACAGGTCAAAACGTTTCTTTCGCTATGGAACCAACCTGGACAACTGAGGGATTACAACCTTCAAAAATCACAAATTATGAATAATGAGGAGGGCTTTGATAACTAATAATTGATGATTTGTGGAAGAAAAGTTGAAAAGAAAAGTACAAGACAGCGACAGTGTCTCAGTGGTTAGATCCTCCTCGACAGAACTCTGAGTGTGATCGATCCTCCTCCTCGATCCTCCAAAGGTATGAGGGATTATTATTTAATAAAATGCAGTTCTAAAATGGCTCTTAACAGGTTGCCAAAGAAACACTGGAGGATGGGTGAAATGCAGACGACACATTTTACTACTAGGACAATAACGTGTACCATAATCTTAACCTTGTGCTTTGGGTTGCAGGTTTGGAGATTTCCAAGACCTAGCTGTGCAAGAGAGACACAGGTCCTTTCATGAGCTGAGAAGTAACAAGAATCCATCTTGAACTTCTCATGTTGCTGCATTGAGACAACAGACCAATCACAGAATCCCCCTCCTACTCTCAAATAACTGAAACGTAAAGACAGTTTCTTGGGAGGTGGGACATAGAAGGACATCGAGGGATAAACTTGGGACTTTTTGGAGCGTTCTACTAACAATCTCACCCGGACACTATTCTGTGCAAGGCTCATCCCATAAATCTATGTAATCCATGCTCCTGCACAGCGAATACACAGGAGCAGGATACAAAATAATACACTACAACTTCAAAATCCTGATACAATGTGCAGTAGTTTCATTAGCGGCATGCGTGCTGATTGTGCTATTTATTGCGCTCTGAAGTGACTGGCTTGGTCTTACAGTGTCAAAAGAAAACAGAAACTAATTAATACATTGTTTTTCAGTGAATAAAGTATTTTCACAACAATAAAAGACAAAATGGTGTTCTAAATATGTGGTAACAATTAATACTCCCAAGAAGTGTAATGTCCCCTGGTTCAAGTTGAATGTAACTTTTTGCTTGGGAGTCAGTCACCTTCTTGTTTCTATGGATATGTCATTGCTCTGCCTGAAATATTCCACAGTATGCCATTAACCCTCTAGACGCCACTGTCGATTTAAGTCTACAAGATGCCGCTCTGAATAAAATGGACGATTTTGTCAAATAAGGTGTCAAATTTCATTCAAGCTCCCCGCGCTAGACGGCAGACATGCCATATACTACATCCCCGACTCAGAATTAAGTCATGCTTCTATACAAAATAGTCAAGCTAGAGCGCGTTGAATCAGCGCTAGTGGGGCTAATGTGCGTGTGAGTTATTTATCAGAGAGACATTGTCAAATTAAGATCGAACATTTTAGGAAAAAAAAAAACATCTACCCCCTAAAGGGTTAAACAACTCTTCCTTACGTTTATTCAATTACAGGTGGTAGCTCAAAAATACCTAGAAAAACAGGCATTCTAACTGTGGGTTACCTCTCCACAGATCTGACCTGTAACTTGGTCTTGTTTGGTCTCCATGACAATAGAAAGATTTAATACCATAAACATTCCAGACAAAGCAATAACATCTCCCTGGAGAAAAGCATTTGATGGACTCTCCACCAGAAAAGTTACACAAAGTACCTTTAAGCTCATAGATAATAACTGCAATAACGCTACATGATTTTTAGTTTTAGTCGTAACACTGAGATATTGGAATATTAAATAGTGCATATTACAACCCTCAAAGCCAGTTTTGGAAAGGAGGGATAGAGGTGTAAAAGAGAGGGATAGAGATGTAAAAGATTATGGAGGGCAAAGCAACCAACCAAAACAAGGACATGTCGTCACCTCAGGCAGCTCGGTTTTGGTCGGAGTCAAAGGTGAAGAGGTCAAACAAACCAAAACAAACATGGCGATGCCGACAGATGCCACTGAATCTGAGCAGAAATACTAAGGTTAAGGTAAAAGTACACTTTATTGTCCCTGTAGGAACATTTGCAGAGGCTTTGTATGTTTGTGGGTGGGAAACTTTTCACAAAAGTTTGATTTCTTGGCTTGTTCTGCTGTTGTGATGTTTCGCCCAATCAGCTTCAAGTATTTGCCTGAACCACTCAAAAGTGCTACAGGCTAATTCATAACATTGTCAGTGTACTTTTTCAAAATCCTGATTTTGACAGGTGCAGGTCTTTTAAATAAAGCTCAAATAAAAGCAGAATGTGTTTGTGCATGTGTTGGTTTTTGGTTAATTTCTTTTAATTAAACTGTCTGAATTTTAGATCCATAAAGATAATTACAGTTTTATTTCTGTCCAGACTGATACAAATGGAGAACACTGTACAGCTTTTGGACCGTTCTTATGTGTAAGGACTTTTTCAGTTACTCCAACTTCGTGCCAAAACATTTTTGCTGAGTAAAACAACATTTTATGGGCTATATCCAAATCAGTGCAGTGCTGTGGGACCTGCTAATGTATAAAGGCCAATACTGTAATACCTTTGCATTTTAAATGTGATGAGGCCAGTGACAAAACAACCTGCCAGTAATGTGATCAAGATTATGAGCCAGTAATGAAATGGCATTTGTGTAAATCTCAGGCTTGCGTGCACATCCATAAAGGCTGTGACACACATCTGTAACTATATGTGCTATTCCAGTGTAATTACAATACGCTCTCAGAAGACATGCTGTGTTTTTGTCTGCTGCGTCATTATAATCTCTGACACCCGTGGATCATAATTTTATATATGACATTACATTCTTTTTTAAATCACAATACTGATCTAAAGTGACTGGATTTGCTAACCACCGAGCTGACTTCCACTGCCTCTTTATGATACATCACCGAGAACATCATCACAACAAAGTGCTGCTCTGCTGGACCATGCTGACACTATTTCCTTTTTTTTCCTCCTTTGTGCTGAAATGTACAGTATATGTGCCAAATCTTATGTGTATTTCTGTTGAAGACAAAAAGAAATAAAAAAGAAATTGGACAACAAAGCAAGTATTGGGCATGTACTTGGGAAGTGGAAATGTGACTTTTCAGGGCAATGTTGATTTTGGATAATGTCTTTCTGATTTAATTTATCAGTCAATTCAGAACATATTCAGTGTACTTTTTTAAAATCTTGTTTAATGTAAATACAAAGGTAATAACTGCACATTTCTATTGTTGTGATCATGCATTTGTTTGTTTTGTTTAAATCTATTTTAAAAAACTTCACTAATGCTCATTTGCGTGGCTAAAAGCAGTGGAGTGCACTGTATAGCCTTGGGACCATACTTACGTGTAAGGAGAGTTTCTATTGCATTGCTCATCTGCATCTTTATGCCAAAACATTTGGCTGAGTAAAACATTTTTATTGGCTATATCCAAATCAGTGCAGTTCTTTGGAAACAGCTAATGTATAAAGGCCAATACTGTAACCCCCAGTTTACACCAACAGCGAGTAAGCGCAGCAGCACACGAACAGCATACGCACAGGTATCACTTTCCATTTTGAGCATCTCCAGGCTTTTTAGCAGGGGAAAGAGGAAATGGGCACATGGTGTCAAAATAAAGTACCCATGCCCTTTCAAAATATGTTCTCTAAAACCACGACAGTCGTGTAAACATTGCGCGTCGCATCAGGAGCTCAGGGAATGACTCGTGATGGACTATAGAAAGTTTCAGCTGTGGAGGATAAATATATAAGTGTATATAAGTGAGTAGCTTAGTTAATGCGAGCACCGCAGATACGGCTTGTTATCGCTGCAAAACACCGTAACTCTTGTCGTGAACTTCTGTTTTGTGATTTAAAACATAATTCATCCAATCAACGATGAATACAAAAGCAATGTAAAAAGTTGAGTGTTTAAACATGAGAATCCACACAGGCTGGCATCACAGGAGCAGCTCTGCTGCCTCTGGTGCAACTTGAAGCTTTTAAAAGTACATGCGTATGCAGCTCTGCCGACGTTACGCGTCGCTGACGCTCCTGGTGTAAATTCCAGGTAATACCTTTGCATTTTAAATGTGATGAACCCTGTGACGAAACAACCTAAAGTCTGACATGTACAGGATAAACAGGACAGTGGACAATACAGTCCCCTGTGGAGCCCTAGTGCTGAACAGGACAGCACAGTACAGTCCTGGAGAAGACAAAAAAGGTCATCCTGGCAGCACTACAGTCTTTGTCCAGATGAAAGGGACCTGTACAGTGCAGCATCGTCCTCCTCCACTTTCTCCTGGTATGCAGTGATAATATAGGTAGGAAAATAGGTAATAATGCTGTGAATTTGAGTTAGCTGACATTAAAGTTTGCCAAAAGTAAGTCTTTGTTGTTTTCACTTTCTCAGCTTGTATGAAGTACTTTGTTCACTATAGCCTGTACACAAGTTGTACAACAAAATGGTATCAGATGTTCAGGGGAAAGTAATACTTGGCTTATATTACACTCATCTGTTGTAGTCATACACTGTTCTTGCCAGGTTTACCAGTGGCACTGAGACACAGGTCAAATGCAGAGGACACATTTTCCCAGGAGTAACGTAAACCTTTAGAAAATCAATACTCTCATTTGCTAAATTTAAACAAAAAGCCTATTATTGGACAGGGGTCGCAAATGCTGCCTTATTGGCCCACAACACCCCATTCATCATTATATTCCGTCCTAACCATTTGTGTCCTTAAAGAGAGGGTATTAGGCTAGGCTTAGTTGTTTTATTTTGTTTTTTGACTTTCTGTGTCCCTCCTCCCCTTACTAAGTCACTTCCCCTTCAGAGTGCTATCACAACACGATCAGCGTACCCGTCTTTCCAAGTTTCCTTTCTGAAATCCAATATTAAGAAGAAACCATCCACTTATCCACCAATAATCATAAGGCTGTAAAGACCCTTTCTTTTTGTAAGACTTTTTCTTTTAGTATTCCGCTAATGAAACGTCTACATCACATCAGGTTTGTGAAGTTGTAGTGTATTGTTTTGTGTCCTGCTCATGTATATTTATACAACTGCCCGTGGGGGACATGAATAAGAAAGCTTCCTGTTTACATGGGCTGAGCTTGTACAAGAGACGTGGGCTTGTACTGACAACCGCAATGAGGGTTTGAATGCCTGGATGACATCTAAAACCACTTTAGTCATGTTTTGATGAGGAAATATTACAACATGGCAGAAAGCTCAAAAAGTAGATTTTGTAAAATACCACCTCTTCAACGTTTCCTGAACCATGCCCACTAAAAATGCACTAAAATGTGTTGGTTAAAGGCACATTGTGTAACTTTCCTGGCGGAGGGTCCACCAAATGCTTTTCTTGATGGAGATGTTATTGTTTGTCTGGAATGTTTCACCGTATGGCATTAAACCTTTCTATCTTCATGGAGACCAAACCAGACCAAGTTACAGGTCAGATCTGGTATTGTTATGTCCATTGTCATCAGCTCATTTTATAATCACAAAATGACACCTTCTCCCATCAACACTTTAAACACTGATACACCCCCAGGCCAGGGGTGCAGTGTTAATTTCGTTGACGAAAACTATGACGAAATTATTTCGTCAACGAAGGTTTTTTGCGGACGAAAACGAGACGAAAACTAAATAAAAATTACTTTTAAATGACTAAAACGATGACGAAATAGACGGACATTTTCGTCAACAAATAAAAGATGAAATGAAAATATAACCTGTGACGAATAATAGATCCATGGTGACGAATAAGTGTCAGGACTCCTCAGGAGAAGAGAGAGAGGAACAAGCGGCCGCTGCGCTAAAGAGCCAATCACAGCGCGCGTTGTTGCGCGGTGCCGAAAAGCTCACGCGCCCCGCCGAGAAACATGAGGAGGACAGAGGAGCAACAAGTGCTAAGAGAAGATGCTGGCGACTGGGATTGGGAGAAAAAGACGGTCTGACCTGTGGTCTCACTTCACGTTTGATAACAAAGAGAATAAGACGAGTGTAAACCATGTGGCGCGTCAATCAAGGGGAAAAAGAGTTAGGGTTAGAGTTTTAGAGTTCAAAGGTTGTTACAGTACTTGTTATGCATTAATAAGCTGCAGTAATAAACTGTATAGGGCAAAAAAGCCTTTGACACCTGCACTTTAATTTTTTTTAAAATATATTTTGGATTTAGCTGTGAATTATTATTTTGACAGTTATTGATGTGGTTTACACTGGTGTCATAAAGACAGACAGCAATAATTTATACTGTCTTTGTGCTTTGTTTGCTACTGCTTTTCCATTTAAACATTGAAACACATTTTCAATAAAAACAGTTGTGTTTAAATATAAAGTGTGAAATGTTTGCATATTAATATCTCAATTTCAAGAAAGTATAGTTTTATGTTCAATGTAAAAGGTAAAAATTGATACGTGTGAAAAGCTTTTAGTCGACTAAATCTATTGTAATTTTAGTCGACTAAAACTAGACTAAAACTAAAACAAATCTGATGACTAAAACTAGACTAAAATTAAAAGTAATTTTAGTCAAAAGACTAAGACTAAAACTAAATTAAAATTCCTTGTCAAAATTAACACTGCAGGGGTGGAAAGTAACTAATTAAAAATACTCCTGTTACTGTAATTAAGTGATCGTACGTGTTGTACTTGTAGATTTTAAAACATATACTTGTACTGTAATTCTAGCCATAATTGTAATTACCTATTTTAAATAATAAATAATAGAAGATTACTTTCACCATGTCTCTACTCATTAATAGTAACATCAGTGCATCGCCTGCTCTGATTGGCCAGAGCTCAGAGAATATGCAAATTGTGGTTAAGACAAAATTCTGTTTTTATCATTTTTGATTGATGTTTTGGATAGAGGTGTAATCTAAAATGCAAATAAAATTGTGTTAAAAAGTATATAACTAGTACCCTAAGTAGTATTTTCATGCATACTTTTTACTTTGACTTATGTACAATTTTGATACATTATTAGCCATGTAACTGTACTTTTACTTGAGTACAAATTTCCAATACTGCCCCTGCTTCTGACTCACAATTTCAAACATTGTGAAGTCTTGTCCTTAACTTTCCCTGTACCGCATCGTCCGCAGTGGACTTTTGTGCGCGTAAATACAGCGCCAGTCGAAAAGAACGCAGAGCTGAGCAGTGTTTGAGCGACACCTGACTCCACGAAAACCCTCCGAACAAGCGCTCTTGCCGCTGACATCACACCCTCCGCCGCTCCTCTCCTCCGTCTCCGCTCCGTTCCGCTCGAGAACGCGTGGCTGGGTGTCCCGGTGTTATTTAAAACCCGCTATCCTCCTCTCCCTCCTCCTTCTCTCTCTCCCTCTCTCTCTTCCTCTCCTCCGCTCGCTGCATCTGTCTACCTCGCATGTGTGCTTAGCGTTCGTGTGAGAGCCGAAGTGAACCGGGCGGCCAGACCAGAGCGGAGCGAGCGTACGGAGCGGTTGGACGCGACGCACGAGGGGATACGCACAGGGGGATTCGGAGCACCTTACGGGGACATTGGAAGGATACGACGGGATACGGGGAGGGCAGCTATGAAATTCATCCAGGCGATTTGTTTGTTGCTTATGTTCCCGGCTTTGAGCACCAACACCCGGTAAGTCGCTTCTCCTTATCCTCCGTCTCCTTCTCGTATCCTTTCTCGCCCTCCTGGTTGTGCGTACTGCCCCAGAATGTAAATTTGAACAGGGGAACAGTTCGATATCGAGGCTTAATTATAGTTGGCGGCATGTGTGCTAATCTGAGCGACTTATCGGGTAGAGAAAGGGCGATCATGTGTTGAACTCCGCTAGGCTGGAACACTCGTCCTTTTGTAGCCGCGTCTCAGTATTCGTGACATTGGCTTTTGGGGGACTTTTTTGTGTGTCTTGTCTGCGCGGATTCGCTCGGATGCTGGTCGGTTGCGTGTTGGTTTGCCAGGGTACTAAGTTGAAGTTAAAGGACAGTCACGTTGCAGGGGAGAGAAATAAAGATCTGTTTTATGTTGTTGTTGTTGTTTTTGGTTTTTTTTTTTTTTTGGAAAGAGGGAAGCAGAGAGATAGAGAGAGACGTGCCCAAAGGTTGGAGAGGAAGACACAAGATGGGGTTTTGATGATTAATTAAGCCATTGATAAAATCGTCTCGCGCGCTGCACACAGTATAGCGCTAATGAGCGGAGATTCGGAGCTCGGGCTATACCTTGGAGACGTGCACACGCAGAGCATGCATGAAACAAGTCCGCGCTCTCTCGCTGTCTATCTCTTTCTCCTCTCGCTCTCTCTCTTCAAAATGTCTCGTTTTTGTGGGGTCGCAAGGTGTGGACGGTACTGGGTTATGCGCTCGGTGAGTGGATGTAAACATTGAACTACAGCGGTGGTGGTGCACTGCAATCGGCGTGTCACTTCTCGGAGTTACAAAAAGGAGGAGAAACAAGTCAAGGTTATTGGCAGCATCATATTTTTATGGCAGCGCGCTGGTAAAAAGGCTCAATGACGCTCGTTACGGCGGCTGCTCAGTTTCTGCTGCCTGGAACAGTTTTGCAACAATACGCCAATTTAAGTGATATGTAACTCAAAAACAAATATGATGTATTTATATTGTTGTATGTGAAGCTGCGAGTTAGGATTATTTTAGCACTCGACTAGTCAGTGGTTAATTTAAACGATTATTTCTATTCTATCAACATTTTTAAAGGTCCTATATTACGCAAATTTGACTCTTGTGAGCTTTAAGACATGTTAGAATGTTGTTACCTCATCAAAAACATACCTGGAGTTGGGTTTTGTTTCACACATGTTTGAGTAATCCTTTATTATTAGTCTGGCTACATCGTCAAAGCTCAAAATGCTCTGTTCCACCTTGTGATGTCATCAAGCGGTAGTTTTCATGTTTACAGCTACACAATGGAGCAACATCACAAGGTGAAACAGAGCGTTTTCTGTTTGAGGGAAGAACTTAACGTAAATATGCAAGATATGTGTGTTAAACATGTGTGAATGAAACAAAACACAACTCCAGGTCTGTTTTTGATGAAGAAACAACATTAAAATATAGATAAGAAAATAGAGTAATATGTCCCCTTTAAAATACATTATCACTACTAATAAAGGGTGAAGGCTTCTACACAGAGAGAATATTTATAACTAAAAAGTAAAAAATAAATAAATTAAAAAAAAAAGACATTTTTATTTATATATTTATTTTGGACATTTTGGTTTAAAAATGCAATATTTGTTATAAAAGGCCTTTTTGTATGTGTTTGAGTCTGTATAGTTAAGATTAAGTTCATGAAATTATGGTTACGAATATTTTTTTTAGATTAGTAATCACGGTGAGTCCGTTAATGGATGCCGGCATGGCTGTGTTGTATTTATGGACTCTTCAGTGAAAATAAACCACTAAAGTAGGCTACGATTGCATTACTCATAATTGTTCCAACTCTTAACGATGGCTGATAATGACAGAAAATAGCACGCTTTTTGGATATGAATGTGATGATTAGAAGATATTTTTGCTGTCTTTCAGAAATATCCAAAAATGTAACGTCAAGGTGTGGGTTAAGGATTTGAAAATTTAAGGTTTAAAATGGAATTCTCTTCTTAGCTGTGTGTAGCGTCTTGGTTGGTTTCTAAAATGAATTAGACATAATTTCCTTACAACTTTACATTAGACATACTTATTTCACATTATAGTGACACAATAACTCCTCTTTTCGTCAATATTTGTGGAAAACGAGAAGAGAGACATACATTTGACATTCTTGGCATTTGAGTTTCCATATTTTTCCATTAACAATTTCCTTATTGCCTTGTAAACTCTTTAGCTTGGCCCAACATTCAGTATTCTTAAATGACGGTAAAATGCACTCATGTTGCAAAAGTCTTAAGAGCAGATATGAAAATAAGTAATATGTTCTGAATGTTGTTGTCACAATACTAAAATAAAAAAAAAACTCAATTTCCATACTAAGGAATGGAAGGACGTCGATACAGATTTCGATACCGCAATGAAAACAAAAAAAAAAAGCTAATTTATATATAATAGAATGTGATTTTTAACACAAAACAATAGTGCAATAGTATCTTGTATTAGTATCAGATTTTCAATACTTTTGACAACCCTTTTATTGCATCTTTATCCAACATAAACCAAACCAAATGACCAAAATGACTATTTGTGTAAACATCCCTTACTGACAATCACATAAAACAGTTTTAATGCACCAGAAATATGCATCTTGGTTAACATTCAAAGTGAGAGCACACTGTAAAAGCTGGTGCATTTTCCCCGTATTTTCCTAGTTTTGATTGGTTTCTAAAATGAGATAGTGATGATATATCGCTCTATACTTCGTTTCAAACAATAAAAGATCTTATACCAAAAAATATATTCAGCTGAAGCATAACCACATGGGATATGATAGAAGAAAAAAACAAACAAAGTAAAAAATCACAACCTTGGTCCTATTCCCTAAGCCTTATTTAACCTCAAAGTTATAAAAGGGCAGTGGTGTTCAGCATTTACTCTCAGACAGTTGCTGGTTCAATTCCTACTAGGGGAATATGCCATGAATATGAAGAAGCCTTATACGATATTTAAGAATTAACCAGAAACGAGCTTTTTCTTTTGAGACTCCACACGTCGCTGTGATTGGTTGAATCCACTTGTTATGCAAGAGTTTGATGAAGGCTGACCAATAGGAGGAGTGGGTTGGCTTGTCTGCGAATTAAAGCTGCACAATGTAACTTTTCTGATGGAGGCCCCACCGTTTGCTTGTTATGCCTAGAATGTTCCACAGTATGGCGTTAAACATAGCAAGCTTTCATTTGCGTGAGCGGGGTCGCCTCTCCACAGATCTGACCTATGACCTGGTCTTGTGGTGTGACCTGCTTGTCTCCATGGAGGTAGATACGACGAGGACATCTGATGTAAAAACAAATCGCAACGTTATTCAACATTATCCATTCACTCCAGACTTGACCAGTTGACGATTTCATATGTATTTAACCCTCAAGCAAGTTGGGTTAAATCTCAACCTGTTGTGTTGCATCCTTGGGCACACATTCCCATTCCTCTGTGCGTAAAATGGCTGATTTCTGTTCAAAAGCGCTCTAGTCAGACTCTCGTAAATACATCTAAACTCCATCACTAAGCACTAAGCTGACGAGCGATTTGTGTGTCATTGATTTGCAGTGAAAGCTTTAAGGGTTCCACATAAGTGATTGGCAGTACTGGAGATACTGGATCTGGTTAATACTTGGGAGTTTGTTATGTTGTGTCCTTAGGCAAGACACCCACATTGCCTGCTATGAATACAGTGAGTGTGTGAGTGTTCGTTAGAGGTTACAATTATACAATAGTAGCTTAGCACCACGATTACACACCCGTATGGAGTGAATGAACAATGCAGGAAATTGTAAAAGGACGTAAAGGGTCTAGAAATAAGACGAATGCATTATTATTATTTTTTATTTTGATCTGATACTGCATCATAGGGAGAGTATAGTGATATTGATCTGATTCTGAAGTGTTTGATATGAAATGCAGGGAATCCTTATGAGCTATGGATGTCTGTTCTTCTCATCTGCTGGAGTCAAAGAGCAAAGAAAAATGTTTTATTTAGATTATAAGGATCTATAAGGGAAAACAGCAGAAGAGCGTGACTGAGCTAGATATATTTTTTGAGCGCCTCAGCTTTTTCAACTTTGTATTTGAGGCTGGCCCCTATGCTGAAAAGCACCAAAAGGTCAGTTTTTCACAATCTCTTCCCAAGTAGCACTCCTGCCTTTAAAGTTTTACACTATTACTTTTATTTACTACTTTTTTCTGCATAAATAGTTGTATTTGCATGAACTTAAGCTTTGTTAGAACATTTTTACCTCCTCAAAACATACCTGGTGTTTTGTTTCATTCGCACACGTTTGCGTAATTCTTTTTCATTCTGGGTACATCTCCATAGCTCAAAGCACTCTATAACATCACAAGGTGGAACAAAGCGGTCGTTTTCAAGTTAACAGCTACATTTTTCCTGTCTTTTACCTTTAGTTCAGTAGACGTTGGCAATTGCAGGACAGAAATCATCCAAATGATTCTAGTGAAGGTGTATGGCTTTTAAAAACACGGTGAAACACTTTCTGTATTACCACATAACATCACAAGGTGGAACAGGTTTTCAGTCTGAGGGAAGAACTCAGCCAAAATATGCAGAGTTTGTGTGTGAATGAAACACAACTCTAGGTATGTTTGTGATGAGGAAACAACATTGTAACATAGATCAGGAAATAGCGTAACGTGGGCCCCTTTTGTATCAAGTATTTCTTTTTACTACCAATCTTGTGTTGGTTAGACTGACGCACATTTTACATTCAATTTCTTAACAGATACAAAAACTTAACTTTGTACTGACACCTGAACGTCCTGACGATAATGAACCTTTTTAACAGACTCGGAATACAAAAACACTCCTGTATTCCTGCATATTTTCCACATGACTCCCCCAGAGTCCGCGTCCTCTACCTGATCTGCAGCGCTTCGTTTTTGTAACTAGCTTTATTTATATATAGACTTTAGCGTCAAGTGATCTTTTAGGCGCTAATTAGGAGGTATTACGTTGTGCTTTGGCAGGTCAGCAGCACTGGTTTGTCTCCGGGGAAAATGTCATGCAAGTAATTACAGCATGCACAATCACAGGCCCATTAGATCCAGTGTTTACAAAGGCAAGGTGCTCCCAGCAAAAGGTGAAGTGGGCAGGGATATGAAAGAGGAAACAAATGGGACACAAAATGGCGGATGAAAAAAAGTGGTACCCTTCGCTAAACAACGGCACTTTAGATAATGAGGGCAAAGATGGGAGATTGGGCAGTAAAAGGGGGCTATATTGCGTGATTTTCTGATCTGTGTTTTAATGTTGTTTTCTCATCAAAAATATACCTGGAGTTGTGTTTTATTTCATTCATTAATGTTTAACACACAGACCCTGCATATATAGTCTGTGCTTTTTTAAATAATAATAGTAATACATGTGTTTTATATACCACTTTTCACGGTAACACAAAGACACTTCACAATAAAGTAACACTAAAACAAGGACAGGACAGACAAAACAGTTATTTTTCTTAATATGTCATTGAGTGGTCACACAGGAAGTGCTCCACTGTGTTTTTAAACTCCATACCTGTTTGTGGGCCCTGACAGTTTGGATACACCTTCACAACAATCATTTGCATCTGGAATTGGACCTGGAATTGCCAATCTTTGCTTAACTAAAGGTAAAAAGCAGATGTTAACTTGAAAACTACCACTTCCTGACATCACAAGGTGGAACAGAACATTCATTTTGAGTTTTGGAGATGGAGACAGACAGGTGTGAATGAAACAAATGAAACAAAACACAACCCCTGTATGTTTTTGTGGAGGTCACAACATTATAACATGACATTATAACAAGTTCACAAGAATCCATTTTGTGTGTTATAGGACCTTTTAAATGCATTGTAATGCAGTGTAAAACATGTAACACACACATATTTATCGTTCTATAATATTTAAAGGTGCATTATGCAACCTTTGTGGTGGGGGGTCCGCCATCATCTTGACGTTACTGTTTTTACACTTATGGAATTACATTTATCCATTTTGCTTTACACGTAGTATAATTGCTGAAAAATACATTGAAAAACTCCTGTGAGTTGTCGCCTGCTCGTTTCCATGGAGATAGATATGTTTAATGCCATACTGTAGAATATAAGGTTAAGACTCCATCAGCAAGGTTACATAGTGCACTATTAGTATGCTAGTTGTTGTTAGCATTACTGTGAAAGGCAGAACTTCAGTCTAGCCTCAGAAAACGAACGAAAAACACATATAAAACTCATCACAGTGAACAATAGTAATACGGCTGCCAACAATGCCTTAGGAAAGTGAGGAATCATTTTGGACCACTGCAAACTCATTAAAATAAACTACTTCTGTTTTTCACGTTTTGTGTTAAAAAAAAAAAACATACAGTGCTATTAAAAGTGCACTATGTAACTATGTGTATTTTGGGGTCTGTAACCTGTTTGTTTCCATGGAGATGTCATTGCTCTACCTAGAATGTTCCACAGTATGACATTAAACAGCTCTACCTTACATTTATTCAATTACAGGTGGTTTTATAGCTTAAAATACACAGAAAACCAGGTATTCTTACTGTGAGCGGTTTAATACCATACTATGAAACATTCCAGACAAACCAATATCATCTCCACAGAGAAAAGCATCTGACGGACCCTCCACCAGAAAAGTTACACGATGCACCGTCAACATAAATTGATTTGTTTTTGCGTTTTGACTATTTGTCTCGAGGCTCATAACTTGCCGTACTAAAGCCCCACGCGTTTCACCACATGTTTGTAAAGGTCTAGACTGCAGAGTTAGCAGAATGTATATAAGACGAGCCCGTGGAGACGCACAAACACATTTAGTTCTCTGCAGTGGACCTTATATTACCCAAATAATTGCAGCCTTTGCCATTTGCTCATTGTAAACATACACATTTCTATTTCACTGCACAGCCATTAAGATGTTGAATAATAATAGGAAGAGGTCTACAAGCTCAGGCGCTGTTTGACATGCAAACTGCTGTGAAGGATTATGGAGCTATTTCACGTAATCTGTCTGCAGTTGGTATGGACCTATGGAAGCCCTGTGGGGACATGCATTCGTTTATCAGTAGATGCTAGCTTTTTTTTTTTTTTTTTTTCTATAATTCCATCCACAATTCTGCAAAACAAGTTTATGTAACTTAAAGAGGGGGTATAACACTTCCATGGAGTATTAACTGCTAACACATAACATATTTCGATCACCATGTTACCTTTTATTGTTTTGAAAATGCTATATTTGCCGAAAACAACGTATTAAAATGTAAAACTCCTCTTTCAGACTGCTATCTTATTACAACTGGCATGCATTCAGCTTATACTGCACATCGCATCAGGTTTGTGAAGTTGTAATGTATTGTTTTGTATCACGTTTTTGTATATTTATGGTAAATTGTCACCTGGGAGCATGGGTGATGTAAGGCTATGGGCTGAGTCTTGGACAGGATCGTACAGCTAACCATAAAGAGGGTTCGAATAGGGCCTGGGAGAGATCTCTATATTATTCAAACATGCGTGGATGACATCTAAAACCTTTTCCTGTAGTTTGATGAGGCAGTAATGTTGATGAATGAACATGGTAGAAAGCTCCTTTGCATAACACCCCCTCTTTAATTGAACTTGTTGGAGCAATCATTTTTTCATTGTTCCTACTTGGCAATATCCAGTATAATTTGTTTTTAAAATCAATAATGGACTGTAGAACTTTGCGGTATCTCCTTCTTCTTATTCAGTTTTAAAATTTCGTTACACTATCCATCATCAAGGTGCTTTGAGTCAATAATTTTTACCAGTTACAACTATTTCAAAACAGATAAGGCCCTTTCAAAAAGCATCAAAGCTTTGCAAATTAGGGCTGAAAAAAATAAAATAAAATAAAAAATTCTGATTTCTCTGACAAGCATTGTGATTGTGATAAGATTTGCAATTTGTGTTTTAATAATAGGATTCTGTTCAGAGTTCACAGTCTAAATGTGCCTGAAGAATTGAGAAAAATACTGCAATATGAACTGAAAAAATAATATGAGAATCACTTCCGTTTTTAGGCAGAAGACACGATATTTTGTTTGTGCAGAAAATTATGATAGTTAAAAATGGCTGCCTTTGATTGAAGTTCTGATTTGATTATGATAAACCTGCGATGCCCTTTTCCTAATTACTCTTTGCATAGCAGTGTTTTCAAAAACTAAATACAATAAAAACACAATACACATGCACTAAAGTGAAAAACTCAAAACAAATGCAAATGAACACTTGCAGTTGAATATCATCTCTCCTATTTTGAATTTCTCCAAATCGCAGAACTTTTCTGCTGTTTTTTTGGACTCCCTTTTCCCCGCTGCAGAAATGCCTTGTTTATCATTGAATAAGTCCACCACTCAAAGGTCACGGTCGGCTCGTCTCCTCTCCGCTCGTTTATCGCAGTGGAGACGGAGCTTTTTGGCGCTTATAAAGGGTTAAGCACTCCACCGGCGCCCGCTCCAGCTCACAGACATACGGTCAGTTATCATTTGACCTCCAGGACAGGGGCTGTGGAGAGCGCGTCCTCTTCTGTAGCACCCGGACGTGGAGGAGAGACGCATGGGTGCTCAGGCTGAGTGGAGACGAGGAGAGGGTTTAGAGACCCAGACAGCTCATATTCATATCTGTGTTTATTTGTGTCCACAGCGGAGTGCACTGATTAACACTTTGTCTCTGTGCTGTTGGTCACTCAAGGTCCCAGAGAAAAGAGACATTGTCCCCGGCTCTGAGTCACCACACTCAGCTGGGTGTTGATTGAAGAGGGGAGTGCTTGGTGCACAGCGTCCACTGGTACATTTACTCAGTTACATTTAAAGATACAGTTTGTGACTTTGTGGAGGTGGCATGTCACCTGCATGATTCCATGGAAAAAAAAAAAAAAAAAGTTAAAGCCATACTGTGGAAGATTATTGCGAACAAACATTTCCATGACAACAGGCAGAAGGACTGTCAGGTTTGTGGAGATGCAAGCACACTTAGAGTAAGGATGCATGTTTCTTATTGCAATAAATGAGAGAGAAAAAAAAACAACATGTTTCTACATTTTGAAAAAAAAAATGACGTATTGTGGCTGTGTAGTCAGACCTGTATCAAGTCAAAAAGCCAATTTATCATAGTTCCTTTAAAAAAGAATTTGTAGGTATTATGTATAAGGTAACAAAATAAAAGTACAATACTAAAGTACAATTTTTAGGTATCTGTAGTTGTGAAACTTAAAGTGGATACTTTTGACTTTCACTTCACTACATTTGAGAACATATACCTATACTTTCTACTCCACTACAATTTAGACCTGGCCTGAAAAGTAAAAAGTTCCTTCTTTTATGGCTTGCTGTAATGTCTGAGAGTTATTTTTAGCACAGTTAACACCCCAACTTTGAGCAAACAAAATACACAAAAACAGCAAGGAAATTAAGAAATGGATTCAATCAGTTAAAATCATTTATCTGTACTTTTACTTAAAGATTGTATGGAGGATTTTTTGTTGTTGTTTCAAATTGTCAATGATAGCATTATAGAGATGCAACAGCCTATTATAATTATAATGACCAAAAATCAAAGAATGAAAATCCATCAACTGTGGACGTGGTGGGGCCAGATAAACATTAGCCAATAGAAAAAGAGGCTACCTCGTTACCTATTGGCTGTTAGGTTGTCAATCAAACTCCCTACGCCCCTATTCACAGAAGGAATTGTTGTATTTTTATGCATTAGAATCACCCGTCTATGTACCACGGAACATTCCAGGCAAAAAAAAATAACATCTCCATGGAGACAAGCAGGTAGCAAACCCTTCAACCAGAAAAGTTGCGCAATGCACCTTTAACTGACAGACTGCATTTGTGGTTCAGGAAACACTGATGAATGCACAAGAATGTTTTAAATAAATATCAACTTTACTTTTAACTTTGTCACGATGTTCTTATTTAAAAAAAGTCTTCCCAAACCTCTGATTTGTAAATGACAGGGAACATTATGCAGTGTGGTTCAGTGAGACTACAATGAATACCTGCTAGCTTTGAAGACTGTTAGTGAGCGCGCTCCAAGGTCGTGTAGTCGTGATACTGAAAATCTATTTTGATGCCAAGGAATAGGCTTCATCTTCTGTGCTGAATTTGTTACCACATAAACACTTTTTATGCAGCAGTTTTTACACAATTTCCAACACCAAATGACCCTCGTTTCTGTAATAATAAAAAGTGGTTTTATTTTACTTCTGATATGGATCCAGGTTATTCGAAAAGCATTCAGGAAAGCTCCAATACTGTCCAGTTTATGTTTTTTTTTTTTTGTCTTTAGTATCGATACTTCAAGTTGAAATTCAAATGAGTTTCCAGGTTTGTTACTTGTCTTCATATGCATTAGTATGTGGGTGTTGATTAATTTAACTCTACTAATAGGCTACCTGCTGGCTTTAAAGTTAGCAAGCACGGTTCAAGGTTAATGAGTCTGGTGAAGTTCTTCATCTAAAAGAATACAAGCAGCACTTTTCGGATTACCACTACAGTAGATAAACTAATATTAAAAGCTTTAAAAGGTTAGCTTAGCATTAGATATGACCTTTTCAAAGAAACACATAATATATCTCCTTTAAAGAGCACATATTATGCATATTATTTTGAGCTTTTAAACTTGTTATGAAATCGTTCCCTGGAGTTGTATTTTGTTTCATTCAAGCTTGTTTTATTAATCGAGTTGACAAGGTTGTCTTCTTTGTGCCTTCTCTGAGACTCACAAAAACACATCAAATTTCCGGGAGTTGTGACGTCATACGTAGCGATCCAGAAGTCTCTTGTGCTGTTTTTAAGTAATAAACCATCGTCAGACTGAGGATTTCTGCTGTCAAATTGCGTTCATTACTACTGCATGCTTCTGTTTCTCTCCCCAAGGTAATTCCCTTTGTTGCCTGTAGATGGACTGCTAATACCAACCCTGATGACGGAACACCCAGTTAGCTCACCCAGTTAGCTTTCAGTACATATTTTAAGTTCAAAACATGACATTCCGAAGCAAAGGTACTCAAGAGCATATTTAAAGACCAAGGAAAATACAAGTTAGCATTAAATAACGAGGAGCTGTGTGACATGGAGTCATAGAAGTGATAAAGAATGTTATTAAACTGATGCTGGACTATTTCTGTGTTATGGTATAAATAATGCAAAAAGACACCAAAATAGTGTATCCCTAGCAATAGTGGCTCAGGGGTTACAGCAATGGTTGTTGTACCTGAAAAATAGATTCCAGCTCGGAGCAAATTCGGTCGTTGTGTCCTTAGGCAAGACACTTCACCCACTCGTATGAAGTCCAAAGGCGCGAATTGGCCACTTGGACCACAAACATACCTGGATTTGCGTTTTGTTTCATTCACACGTTCAAACACACAAACCCTGTATATTTAGACTAAGTTCTTCTCTCAAACTGAAAACACTCTGTTCCACCTTGTGATGTCATGTGCCCCATTGTGTTTTTTTAAACCCCATGCACCTTCACTAGAATCAGTTGGATAATTTCAGCCCTGGAATTCCCAATCTCTACTGAACTAAAGGTAAAAGGAGCTGTTAACTTGAAAACGACTTCATGACAACACAAAGGGGAACAGAGCATTTTGAGCTTTGGAGACAGACTTTTAATAATAAAGGGTTACTGAAACATGCGTGAATGAAATAAAACACAACTCCAGGTCTGTTTTTAATGAGGTAACAACATTATGACCTGGCTAAAACCTCACAAGAGTCAATTTTGCGTAATTGCGTTAACACCATTGAGTTTGGATTGAATGATAAAGATCCAATTTGGTGCTTTGAGAGGCTTCGACAAGTTTGTAAAGCACAGGACAACTGCAAGGAATGAATATTATGACTCACTTTCACTATGTCTCCTCTACAGTCCCTGACAAAAGTCTTGTCGCTTATCCATTTTGTAGAAACAAAAGCTTATAACCTGACTTTAAATTAATCGATTGGTTTTAGAAATGTCTCATATGAAAGCTAAAACCCTCCCAAATTATGCTCAATATACTAAAATAAATTTGCTTCACTGAAGAAAGATTGATCATTTAATGAACACAGAAAGGTCAGATTTTGGCAAGACAAAAGTCTTGTCGCCTACAGAAAATTGAACAAATAATTTACTTCAAATACAAAAATATGTTGCATAACGTCAGTGAATTAAGTAGTGGTGCTGTGAGATCCATATTTAATATCTTGTATGACTTCCATGAGCTTGAAGGACTGCATCCATGCGGTTCGACAATGATTCATACAATTTGTTGATGAAGTCATCAGGAATAGCAAAGAAAGCAGTCTTACATGCCTCCCAGAGTTCATCAAGATTCTTTGGTTTTGCCTTCCATGCTTCCTCTTTCATTCTACCCCAGACATGCTCAATGATGTTCATGTCTGGTGACTGGACTGGCCAGTCCTGGAGCACCTTGATCTTCTTCGCCTTGAGGAACTTTGATGTAGAGATAGAAGTATGCGATGGAGCACCATCCTGCTGCAAAATTTGACCCCTTTTATGGTTGGGAATGTAAGAGGTAGCTAATACTTCTTGATATTTTAGGCTATTGATATTGCCTTCCACCCTGCAAATGTCTCGCACACCCCCATACTGGATGTAACCCCAGACCATGATTTTTCCGCCACCAAACTTAACTGTTTTCTGGGTGAATCTTGGATCCATGCGGGCTCCAGTAGGTCTCCTGCAATATTTGCGGCGGCTGTGATGTAATTCAACCGAGGATTCATCTGAGAAATCCACCTTCTGCCACTTTTCCAGTGTCCATCCTTTTAGCAGGCTGTGGGCCTTGGCAAATGCCACACGGTTTTTTAATTGCCTTTTGTTTAATGCTGGTTTCTGTGCACTGATTCGACCATGGAGGCCATTTCGAGACAGAATTCTACAAACTGTTCTGGTTGACACAGGGACTTGAGGTGACCAGGCCTGGTGGAGCTCTGCTGCAGTGGAAAAGGGGCTGGCCTTGGATTTTCGAATCAACAAACGGTCCTCCCGAGCAGTTGTCTTGCGGGGTCTGCCGGACCTGGGCTTGTCAAAAACATCTCCAGTCTTTTCAGATCTTTTTCTTATTCTTTGTACTTGACGCTGAGACACATTGAAGGTGTCAGCCACCTCAGCAGTGGATCTGGTCTTCAGCCTCTTGATAATTAACGCTTTGGTCTCAGGGTGGATCTTAGGCATGTTGTCAGAGGTCAAGTTGCAGTTGATGTGACGGTCTGGTGTGCTGGGGTTCTTTTTATACACACCCACTAATTGATTGATCAGTAACTGATCACAGGTGAGGCTGTAATCTAGGATTGGGTGCATCATATGACAAGGCGACAAGACTTTTGTCTTGCCAAAATCTGACCTTTCTGTGTTCATTAAATGATCAATCTTTCTTCAGTGAAGCAAATTTATTTTAGTATATTGAGCATAATTTGGGAGGGTTTTAGCTTTCATATGAGACATTTCTAAAACCAATCGATTAATTTAAAGTCAGGTTATAAGCTTTTGTTTCTACAAAATGGAAAAGCGACAAGACTTTTGTCAGGGACTGTATACTGTCACTTCCCTGTCCTCTCTGACGTCCTACCCTTTCCCACTCTATTGACAGCCCTGTGCAGATCTTTGCGCATGCACATACACACACACTTACACACATGCACACACACAAACAACCACATACACACAGACACGCTTTCTCTCTCTCACACGCACTTACATACACACTTATACAAACGCTTACACGCCTATACACACGCACACACTTACACACACACATGTGCAGGAGGAGACCGTGAGCTGTGATAAGGCAGAAGAATGCTCCGCCGCAGACAGGAGCTTACTCAGATCCTCCTGTTGTCTTTTGATCTGAGGCCAGCCGGGTCTGTGCTGAGGCTGCTCTCACGGCTCACTGTTCTGCACACGAAGATGGGAACACACCGAGAGTCTTTTCACAAGCCATTCACTCTGGTCAAGGGCACACGTTCACTTTGAGCCCATTCGTGTTAGTTTGTATAGAGCAGTGAGTGGCAGGAGAACTTGGATAGGAGACCTTGGCGACATTTACATGGACAGTCAAAATCAGATCATTAGTAATCGGATAACTCGATAATTAGATCTGGTTTTTGGTGTGTGTTTACACGGATCATCGAAAACACCTTGTGACGTGTCGTATATCCGCCGAAAACAACGTATTAACATGTTTTATAAGTTAAAGTTTTGTTTTTGCCGCTTGTGATTTCCCCCTCCATTTGCTCTCCGCGCTTAGTCAGTCCCCCTTCAGAGCACCCTCCCCTTCACAAAACAATCAGCATGCATCCCGCTAATGAAACTACTGCATATTGTGTCAGGTTTGCGAAGTTGCTGTGTATTTTTTTTTTTATTTTTTATGGTGAATTGTCATAGGCTTGAGGTCCCGGAAAACATCGCTAAATTACTCAAACATGCATGGATGACATCTAAAACCTCTTCAGGCATGTTTTTGACGAGGGAAGTTAAAACATGGTAGAAAACCCAAAATTGTATCTCTTTAATAATACAAATACAGTCATATCATATATTTTTCACTAACATGCCACACAAAATGAGAAGTTCTTTTGGTGCAGCTCCTCTTTCTGCTAATAAAAGCTCTACATGATGAATCTTGCATCATCTTTATTTTATTTTTTATTTAACCTTTTTAAGACAGAATTCACAACCACACTTAGTGTAAGAAAAACTCTGCACAGAAAGGTCTCAAGAGATTCAAGAACAAACCATGACCTTGATGTATTATTATTATTTGTAGTAGCCAGTTACTAGTACATGTAGTAGCACAGGTATGAAAGAAAAAGTTGCGGTAACCGTAGTAGTGGGAGTAGAAAGTGTCAAACGTGCAAAGCTGTGTAGTGGAGACAATTTGCTCACTGAAATGGACAGGTGTGGTGGAAGTGTATTGACTTGATGTTAAAACTAGAAGTATTTGAGCAGGTATCGATACATAAGTCACATTCACAGGACATAAATGGAACTTTCCTGAATAGTTTTAGAATGAACTGTATCAGAACAAGTATAAGAGGACATAGACTGGTATACACCTATGGACCACTATGGAACCTACCTGGATAACTGAGAGATTACACAAATATACGTAAATAATAATAATAGAAAGTACTATGATATGATATGCTGAAAATCACATTTGATTGTCTTAATTTATTATTATTATTATTATTATTATTATTATTATTATTATTATTATTATTATTTTATTTATTTATTTATTTATTTTTTTTTTTTTTAATTATCGTGGTATCAGAATCCGTATTTTGTCTCAAGTATATTCCTTAGTATCGATTTTGAAGGGTTACAGTCGTAATGATTTGCTTGGAATGGTCCACACTACAGCATCTATTTTGCTTTATTCAATTGCCGGTGTTTTTGTTGCTAAAAATACGCATTTGTAATATGATCAGGCTCACCTCTCCACAGATCTGACTTGTAACTTGCCAGAAAAAAATACCTCAGACACATTTTTAAAGAAAGTAAAAAAGAACATTTTGAACTGTCTGAAAATGGTTATTAACTGGTTGAGGATTTTCAAATTTAAAGCACGCCTTGCCTCGTGACAGATGTGACTTGTAACGTACACATCAGTAACAGAACGATAACACTAATCACATTTAAAGACCATAAAAATAAAAATGTCAATATTAAAACATTAACATTCTGGTGACAAACAGCGTAAACTGCCACAGACAGAATACAAGCACTACCAGTGACCCATTTTAGGCTCAGACAGTACCAGGACAGCAGAGGTAGGGGCCGTAGCCGCTACCATTACATTTCCTCTGACTTTTACTGAAGTCTTAATTCTGCTTTCCGCTCACTTTATTTTGAAGATAACACATCTTTTCTTGAATACTAATTTCCTGCTTGTCTAATGGGAATAGACATACGCGAACTCCGGCACATCTCGGAATCTTTTGATGTAATTATTCCAAACGCGTCCCTTGAAGGCGCTCGGAGGAGGCAGGGAAGTGGCGAGGCATCTGGTGTATCGGCCGCGGGTGTGCTGTATGTGTGTGTGCGCGTGTTTACCCGGTCATGTGGGGACTTGGAGCTGCTCACGTCGACGCTGTGGGGACTTGTTTTCCTCATGGGAGCTGATGCCGGATCCCGCTGGGGTTTACCACATCAATCGTACGTTTTTGAGGTGAGATGAGGTTCAGTTTGGAAAAGGTTAGGGTGGCAGGAGAAGTGCATATGACTTTATTTTTAAGATTCTCAGTTCTTTTATTTAATTTGTTGGGATCATAATTATTGTTAAAAAAAAAATATATATATATATATATATATATATATATATATATATATATATATAAATTATAGTTTTACCCAAATCAAGAAGCAATTTGTGGATAAACTTTGAAAAAATCTATTGCAAAATAAAGGTGATTTGTTTTATTTGTATTTGTCAGATAATTTCTGTGTACATCAGAGGATCATTATGCCATCATTTGGACATTTTAATCACAATATTGATCTAAAACGACTCAGTAAAAGAAACAGGTCCGCTGACTTCCGCGTTGGAAAACTGCAGTGCCCAATGGGAGCTGACATCGCCGTAAACATCATCACAACAAAGAGTAAGATGTCAGAACCTTTAATGGATAACTGCACATCACACTAGAGAGGATTTTCAGTTTTATCATTTGTACCAAAGTGGCTACGCTTAAGAGAATAAAATTGGAGAAGTTAGTAAGTACAGAGCTGTGGGCGTGTATACCGTTGAACCTGGTGAAAATGAGTTGATCAGGGAATAAAGATTAGTCAGACATGTATGAATCACTCTAAATCCAACTTCAAGAGGGTATATGAGGAGAGGAAACAACTATAATATGGTCAAAAGCTCTAAAAAGTCAAAGACAAGCAGGTGCACGGCCCATCCTCAAGCTAAGTTACAAGTCAGATCTGTGGAGAGCCAAGCCTTGCAGTCAAAATTAGAAAAAAAAAAAAAAATGTGTTTTTCAAGGTATTTCAATGCAATAAACATCCATAAGGAAATCCTTTTGTTGTAGTCTGTGTTTTGGCTGACATGTGATGTGATGAAGGTTTAAGCAAGGGATGTTTCAGAGTTGCTTTAGTTGATTTGAGCAGTGAAACAATCAGAATGAGTACGGTGAAGGTGTTTGGATTAAGTATTCACAGCATATGAAACAAAGTAAACTACACTGTTAGCGTTAAAAGCTCCTATGTGGATTTTCTTTTCATGTTGTCTTCTTTTAAGGTTAAACATGGGGCATACCGTACAGCACATCTCAACACAATGAACACCCCCGGCTAGTACATAACAACCCCACTGCACACATGAACCCTCCTTGCGTTTGTGTGCCCCTGATTGGTTCCTGCCGCACCCGTCAACCCTTGTCTGCTGGCGAGTGCTGGGCGGCGGGCGCGGGCTGGGCTGATCGTCGGCGACATCCTCATTTGACTGTTGTGTCCGTGCGGCACGGAGAAATAAATGGTGACTGGGGCTGTCCACCGCTGCCTGCTCCGGTGCTCTTTACCCGATTCCCTATCATCACATCAATAGTGCGTGAAAGCCTTTTATATGGAAAATGCAGCCGCCCCCACCTCCTCCACCGCCCCTCCTCCACCGCCCCCTTACAGAGCCGAGCGGTGCAGGAGCGTCTCTGGAAAATTGCTCTATTTTATACCTGCCGGCGAGGAGGTATGGAATTGCGGTGGAGGTTGTTACATGGAGCTTTTATCAATAATGTCGTAAAGGAGTCGCTGGAACAAAATGGTAGTCTTTTCATTTTCTTTTATCAAGTTTGGATTCTGATTTTTTTCTTTTTTTTTTTTTTTTTCCACGTTGTTATTGCTTTGCTTAGAATGGTTCACACTATGGCATTAAATCTTGCAAATTATAGGTCAGATCTGTGGAGAATCTACCCCAACCACAGTAAGCATGCATGTTTTTCAAGGTATTTCTCACCAAAGAACACCCGTAAATGACTACATGAAAGATAGTGTAGAAGAATCACATCTCCATGGATACGGACCTTCCAGCAGAAAAGTTACAGAGCTCAAGTTTAAACAGGACAAATCAGCCAACCTGTTATTGTTACAGCTAGGTCTGTTCTTTGTGGACAGATGTTGAAACACAGCTCATTCTAATTTCAGTGATTTCAGCAACAAGCTTGCCTTCAGGCGTTGCCATGGAAATCTAGATACACAGTGTGGCATTAAATCATGCATTTATTAAAGCCCCATACGTAACTCTTTAGCAAAAAAAAAAAAAAAGGAAAAAAAAGAAAGGGTAAAATAAAACCATGGTGTATTTTTTTTTATTTTTGCTTTGGCTACAATATTCCGAAGTA
Organism: Taenioides sp. WSHXM2023; assembly: GCA_029959045.1. Lineage (NCBI taxonomy): Eukaryota > Metazoa > Chordata > Actinopteri > Gobiiformes > Gobiidae > Taenioides > Taenioides sp. WSHXM2023. The sequence goes on from CM057091.1 coordinate 30,041,521, forward strand.
TGGCATAAAACTTCTATTTCCATGGAATGATGCAGGTGACGCGCTGCTTCCATAAAGTTACATAGTGTTGCTTTAAATGACATGTGTTTCATTGAAGGAAAAACAAAAAAAAGAAGGACATACATTCTTGCTGTGAACGACTTTGCCACAGATCTGATCCATAACATAACCTGTGGGGTCTCCTGTTTGTCTTCAATGCCATACTGTGGAACATTTAAAGTGTCCATATTACACTATTTTCTGAGCTATGTTATGTTATTTCCTCATCACAAATTCATCACAAATATACCTGGAGTTGTGTTTTGTTTTATTAACACACAAACCCTTCATATTTAGCCTGAGTTCTTCTCTCAAACAGAAAACACTCTGTTCCACCTTGTAATGTCATGTGATAATACAGGAAGTGCTCGACTATGTTTTTAAACTCCATACACTAGAATCACTTGGATAACTTCAGCCCTGGAATTGCCAGTCTTTACCAAATTAAAGGTAAAAGGAGCTGTTAAGCTGAAAACTACCGCTTCATGACATCACAAGGTGGAACATAGCATTTTGAGCTTTGGAGATGTAGCAAACAAATAATAAAGGATTACTCAAACACGAATGATACAAAACACAACTCCAGGCATGTTTTTGAGAAGGTAACAACATTACAACATGGCTTAAAGCTCACAAGAGTCAGTTTTGTGTACTATGGGACCTTTAAGGCAAAACAATAACATCTTCATATATCATCAAGTTTGGACACAACATCAGATACGTTACATTGTTTTTTGTTTTTTTTTTTGTTTTTTTTTTATGCACTTAAAAATAATATTAAATAATTTCCCCACTGTGGGACTAATAAAGGCATATCTTATCTTATCTTATCTTATCTTAATTACAGTCAAGGGCAGATCGTTTTGAAAAGAAACCATTCGGAACTACGTACTTGACTTGCTAACTAATCAGATCTAATCAAAATCATCTGAACATTGTTGTTGTAACCTTAGGCAAGACACGTCACCCTCCTTACCTTCAGTGTGTGTGTGTGTGTGTGTGTGTGTGTGTGTGTGTGTGTGTGTGGGTGTGTACTCTGGTGCATCAATGAGTGTGTGAGTCTTTGTTGTAAAAAAAAAGTGTCAATGGAGGTGGCGAAAACTATGAAAATTGTAACATTTAAACAAATATTTTGCATTATTTGTATTGCTGATGTCATGATCTTGAGGACCTTTGCTTTGGCATCTCCTGTTTTAGAACTTAAAATTATGCCTATCTAAAGAAAACACACATTTTCACCTATAGAAATGTTTGACAATGATTTATGGGTTTCTACTTTTGAGGTCACAATCTTGGGAAGTTTTAAATGTGAAAATATCAGGCTTATAAGGACCTTATATTCACCATTGATGAAACAAACGTGAATGAAGTGAAATACAACTCCAGATATGTTTTGATGAGGAAGTAATGTTCTAACATGGTTTAAAGGTGCACTACGTAACTTTTTGGTTGGGGGTCTGTCACCTGCTAGTTTCTATAGATACTGTATGTTGCTCTGCCTGAAATGTTCCACAGTATGACATTAAACAGCTCTACCTTACATTTGTTCAATTACAGGTGGTTTTATAGCTCAAAAATACGTTAAAAAAAAGCCATTCTGACTGTGAGCGGGGTCGTCTCTCCACAGATCTGACTTGTAACTTGGCCTGGTTTGGTTTCCATGATGATAGAAAGGTTCCTCCGCCAGAAAAGTTACAAAAATGGATCTTTTAAAGCTCAAAAAGTCTATGTAGCATAATACGTGTCCTTGTTGAATGGTTTAAGGAGTTTTCTCTCTTGTATCATTCACATATCCTGGTTGGGAGCTAATTCTACTGATCATTTTCAGAAACACGACTTTGCTTTCAAGTGGAGGTCATGGTGACACATTGGGAAGCGCAGCCACAGAAGAGGTTTTATTGTGTGAAAACTCAAGATAAAAAAATAAGTAGATAAAACCACAGATTTGTTGGAGCCAGTTCCAGAATGTGTGTCAATCATAGTAGCCTGACTATATTTGCATTATATTACACTTAAACGCCGTAAAATATTTGTTTGTTGTAGCTTTAAAGACGCACTGTAACTTTTCTGGTGGAGGGTCCTTCATATGCTTTTCTTCATGGAGATGTTATTGCTTTATCTGGAATGTTTCACCAAACCAGACCAAGGTACAGGTCAGATCTGTGGAGAGGCGACCACGCTCACAGTCAGACTGCCTGTTTTTCTAAATATTTTTGAGCTATAAAACCAGCTGTAATTGAATAAATGTAAGGTAGAGCTGTTTGATGTCACACTGTGGAACATTTCAGGCAGAGCAAATACATATCCATAGAAACGAGCAGGTGCCTCTCCACAGATCTGACTTGTAGTTTGGTCTGGTCTCAATGAAGATAAAAAGGTTTAATATCATACTGTGCAACATTAAAGACAAAGCAATGGAGAAAAGCATTTGACGGACCTTCCACCAGAAAAGTTACACAATGCACCTTTAAGCCGCCATGTTTATTTTGACACGAATGGACCATGCGCCTCTCTGATTGGTCCATCTGCCTGTCAATCACGTCCAGCTCCTCCAGCAAATGGGGGAGACAGGATACAGACTCCACACGTCTTTGTAAAGGTTTGTCAGAGCGCGTGGTTCTGGCTGGTCACTGACTGGGCGCCGATTCAAGTTGAACACAATTTGCAAATACAGTTTTATAATGTTCATTTTCAGATTGAAAGACTGGGCCTGCTGTAATCACCAAAACAAATAAAATATTACACGAAGGTCAGTTGGCCTTGATGTTTCTATTGCTGACTGATCTGTTTGTGCAGGTTTATTGGCAAATGGCATCTGGGTGAGGTTTTCAAAATGTGAAATCACAGTCCAATTTAGCCATTTGTTTCTCAATATAAAAAGCAGCTCATGACTTTGATGTTATTCAAGAGAGACTAGTTAAAGGTGCATTGTGTAACTTTTCTGGTAGGGTCCAACACCTGCTTGTTTCCATGGAGATGTTTTTAGTTTGCCTGCATGCTATGTCATTAAAATTGCGTACCTTTGTGGAGACAAGCAGTTGACGCCACCAGGCAAGTTATAGGTCAGATCTGTGGAGAATTGACCCCAACCACAGTAAGCATGCGTGTTTTTCAAGATAATCTTCACCAGGTAACAGCCGTAAATGACTACTAGAAAATATTCCAGGCAAACAATCACATCTCCATGGATACAGACCTTTCAGCAGAAACAAGAAAAATCTGCTAACCTTATTGTTACAGCTAGGTCAGTTCTTTATGGCCAGATGTTGATACAAAGCTCGGGCTAATTCCAGAAACTAACAGTTAGCTTTGCCTTCAGGCGTTGCCATGGAAATGTGGACATCTAGGTATGATGGCAGTACACTCAGTAAAATACAGTACAATTCAGTAAGGGCACTTAAAGGTCCGATGTTACGCAAAACTGACTCAGCTTTTAGCCATGTTATAATGCAGTTAGCCCCTCAATAACATACCAGGAGTTGTGCTTTGTTTCATTTACACATGTTTAAATCATCCTTATTAGTCTGTACATCTCCAAAGCTCAAAATGCTCTGTTCCACCTTGTTAACCTTGCATTTAGTGATAGTTTTGAAACAGCAAATTTTAGCCTCAACTGAACTGCTTTATTCTTGTTGCTTTTAGTTTTGATTAGGCTTATTTTAATTTAACATTTTGTATAGTCGAGATTGTCACTAGAAAGTCTCTAATATCCGTGTGAAGTAGTTTCATTGAAGTTAAAACGATAGCGGTAACTTCAACGTTCAAAGCTTAAATGGTTGAAATGTTTCTAGTGAAGGTCCCACTTAATGACATCACAAGGAGGACAGAGTGTTTTCAGTTTGAGAAAAGAACACAGCCCAAATGTGTCGGATGTATGTGTTAAACATGTGTGAATGAAACTAAACACAACTCCAGGTATGTTTGTCATGAGAAAGGTGCACTGTGTAACTTTTCTGGTAGAGGGTCCGTCACCAGCTTCTCTCCGTTCAGATGTAGCCTGGAATGTTCCATAGTATGGCATTACGCTTATTTATCTCTACGGAGACCGCAGGTGAAACCTTAGGGCCAAGTTACATGTCACATCTGTGGAGAGGCGAGCCCACTCACAGTAAGAATGCGAGTTTTTTTTTTACATCAATAAAAAAACATGTTATTGAGTAAATGCAAGATGGATGCGTTTAATGCCATTCCGGTATATTCCAGGCAAAGCAACAACATCTCCATGGAGATGCAGATGGCGGACCCTTCTTCAGAAAAGTTACACAGTGCACCTTTAAACTAAATATATAACATTTTGGTTATGTTGGTTGGTTTGGTTACCACATGTTTTTGGCTATAACGGGCATATTCCATGACAAAAGAGAATGACGCTGATCTATCTATCTTCATGGAGACCAAACCAAAAGTTACTGGTCAGATCTGTGGAGATCTGACCAGTAACCAGAATGCCTGTTAGTCTAGATATTTTTGAGCTATAAAACCACCTGTAATTGAATAAATGTAAGGTGTAGATGCTTAATGTCATACCAAGCAGAGCAGTGACGTATCCTTAGAAACAAGAAGTTGACGGATCCCCAACCAAGAAGTTACACAGTGCATGGACAATGAAAATGCTGAGAAATGTTCCGGGTTGATTTCTGAGAGATAATTCATTTCTGCGCCATGCCAGGCCCACACTGCCAGCTCAGTCCTTGTTACAACAGAAGCATAGCCAGACTGGACTGGTTTAGACTGGAATGGACGATGCTATCACATTGTTCTGAGGGTACATGTCTCTGGGTCCTGTATTGATGGTAAATAAACTTCTCTTCTTTTATTGTCCGATAATCAGGAAGTGTTTGTTAGCATGCTAGTTTTTTGTTAGCTGAAAGTTGTGAAAATTGCTTCTAACCTCGTCACGTTGTGAACTAGTTCAGTTTTACATGTTTTTAAAGGTCTTATATTACACAAAAGTGACACTTGTGAGCTTATAGCCATGTTAAAATGCTGTTACCTTATTAAAAACATAACTGGAGTTGTGTTTTGATTCATTCACACATGTTAATGGTAATCCTTTATTATTCTGTCTACATTTTCAGAGCTCAAAATAAAATGCTCTGTTCCACCTTGTGAGGTCAGGAAGCAATAGGCAATTACAGGGCTGAATTCATCCAAGTGATTCTAGTGAAGGCGTATGGCATTTAAAAAAGCAGTGGTGCACTTCCTGTATTACCACGTGACATCACAAGGTGGAACAGAGGGTTTTCCGTTTGAGAGAAAAATTCAGCCTGAACATGCAGAATTTGTGTGTTAAACATGTGAATGAAACAAAACCCAACTCCATGCATGTTTGTGAAGAGGAAGCAACATTACAAAATAGCTCAGAAAATAGCGCAATAAAAATAAGCCACAGTGCCTTTAAACTGACCACAGACAGATGACTGGCTGTAGACCTCTCCATTAAACACAGCCCTCAATGCTCAAAATGCAAGCCGTGTCTCCGTAGTTTAAACCAATAAGAACATTCCCTCTTCCCTACCCATTTTTGTCAGTGGTACCGATGTGAATGGAGGGCACAGTGCATTTGAACTCCCCTGAGGCTAGCCGAAGCGCTAACTGCATGAGAAGCCTGGAGGATGCCGCTGACTGCTTGTACAGCCTGCGGTCTCACACTCCCTCGTTCTAGCATTCAGAGAGATGTGCGTACAGCTGATAGCAGGTAATACTGGACATGCTGTTACACTAGTCCCCCATAGATGGCACTGTGGCCCCTCGGCTGCACAGGCACAGGGCAGCCGGCTCATTTAAAGTGGATTTATGCATTATTGATTTATTAGCCTGTGATCAGAGGACTATTTGCTCAATTGGCTGCGTGTTGGTGCAATGCTGAAGGGGCACTATAGGGTTATATATGCATGTAGGCTAGCGCATACCATCTGCATAGTGATGTTTATTCACACCCAAATAGAAGAGACTATGGGAGAAGGCAAGTGGAGTGTGGCGTGTGCTGTTGGAAGAGTGGTTAGCCTTAAAGGGGCACTGTGTAAGTTTTTTAACACTGCAAAAACTAAACTCTATCTAAGTTAAGATTACTTTAATTAAGAAAGTTTTATCAGGATATGAGTAAATTTGACTTGAGAAGTAGCAATAGAACAAGGCTTTTTGTACTTAAAATATGAAAATACATCTTGCTACACTTAAGAAAAACAACAACTCTTTGCACTTAAAATAAGAAACAAATCTACTTAAATAACGTACAATGTTCTTAATTTAAGTCATTTAAGTTATACATATTGCTTTTTGCAGTGAAGGGAGGGTCCAAAATCTTCTTGTCCATGGAGATAGGCCTGCCATGATAATAACTATAATTTTACAGTCAGTATTTATTTTGGGTTCTTTTTCTTTGCACTACTGGGAATTTTTTTGGTTATATTTTGGCTATACAGATTTAAGTCGTAAAAAGGTAGACTGATTAACTTCTATGACTCATTACAGATGCAAACTAAGTTTAAAGTAGTAAAGTGAAGTGTTACATTCTGAAGTTTATTTACTACAGTGCATAGTTGTTGTTGTTTTTTTAACAATATTGTACATTTAGAGTAGTTTCTGTGGTTTAAATCTGTATTTGCTCTTATTGGTTTGCCTAGTTCAATTAAAGTAAAATATTATTCTTGCTCTTTTCTTACTTGCTCTAGTTTTGATATCCTGGTATAGATTCTTTTGATCTGACCAACTGAAAACAGTGAAAGCATCATTAGTCAATAAAATGCAAGTGGACTGGCTGACAGTCACAGGAGATATGCAAATGCTTCACCTTTACAGTTAAGAAACACTCAAAAAAAAAAAAAAAGAGAGAAACCTGGAGAGACCCACTCCCATGCATGCACAGGCTGTAGATATGTACAGGACTAAACCAGGACTATACTTGGAAAGAACCAGGACCAAACCAGGACAGAAAAGGGCTAAACTAGGACTGAACCAGAACTAAACCAGGACTGACACCATGAGTGAACCTGGACTAAGGACTAAACCAGGACTAAACCAGGACTAAACCAGGACTAAACCAGGACTGAAGCAGGCATGGACCAGGAGTTAACCAGGATTAAACCAGGACTGAACCAGGAAAAAACAGGACGAAACCATGACTAAACCAGGACTGAACCAGGACTAAACCACGACTAACCCAGGACTAAACCATGTCTAAACCAAGACTAAACCAGGACTTAACCCGGACTAAGCAGGACATACAGGCTGTAGATGTATCCTGACTGATGTGCATCATTTGCAGATAGTGCTGAGGTCCACTTAAGACAGGGGAGAGGGAGAGACGGAGAGGGACAGAGGGTCTTACCCACCCTGCTCTCTACTACATTAGTGACCTCCAACTGACCACTTCACTCTTCTTATATGTCTCTCCACACTTTCCCTAAAACCAGTCTGGTAACCAAGGGCAACAGGCTTTTTAGCTCAGACACCTACAGTATTAAATGCTCTACCATGAAAAGGTGCTTCACTTATGATAACTAATACTGTGCATCAAAATATAACAAGTAAAAGACAAGTTTGACCATTACAAACACAAACATGAGGACTTCCTGGATATTTAATGACATTACAAGGTGGAATAGAGCATTTTGAGGTCTGGAGAAGGAGACTTAAACCATATGTGAACGAAAGAAAACACTCCATTATATAATACAATAATACAGTGAATGAAAAGCTCCTTATACAGTGTGAAATACCACTATGAACAGACAGGGCTTCTCAGTTCTGCAATTTTTAACAGGAATCAATGGACTCTATTAGCCTAGTAATCAGTTTTATACTGATATAGCATTTTATAATAAATACAATCTAAAACGGTCTTCTACTGATATTATAGCTTAATGGGCCTGTATCTGATTTTTTTTTTTTTTTTTTTTTCTGTGTATGAGCAAAATGTGTCTTCCCTCACTACAGATATATACAGATATAAGCAGCTCTTGTGTACTGTCTACATCTAACGAAGAAAACTCTTAATTGTCTGATAATCATGCCAGATGCTAGTTGTTGTTAGTTTGACCATCATGACAAAACTCAGCTCTGGTCTCTGAGAGTTGTGTGTATAAGGTGAATCATTTCTAAATTACTAAGCTGTATGCCCAGGCAAACATGCTGGTGACAAAATATAGTATGTGTTCTCATGTTACGTGTTCTCTGTTCAAATCCTATTGTACTCCACTGTACACAGCCCCTCTGTGGTGCAATTATCGACATGGGACCTTCAGTACCTGTGAGGCACTTCTTTATGCAGCGCCTGGACGTGTCTGAAAATTCCATCATAAAAACTTGCACCAATCCTCAAATGAGCTCATGCCGTTACACCTCTGCTCTGAGAACACAGGGCACAGAAACTCCACACTTTTGAATGGACTTCATGGACTAATTTGGTTGCCTTGTATATTTTTTGTATCCTGTTTTTCTTTTTAACTGTGGACTGAATAATATTTGTATCTGAAAGAAAGAATAAATAATTAGTATGCTCAGAATGCATAAGGTAATGAACTAGCTCTGTTTTTCACATTTTTAAGACAGTAAAGGTACGAGTAAAAGTGGTACAGTGCTTTTAATGTTAAGTACCAGTCACAAGCACAATATATCTTCTTTAAATGACATCTTCCGATATGGATATCCGAGAGCCTGCTTTGACTCCAGCGGTGTGCAGATTCCTGGGTTTGTTCACGCTCCAGTGGGTAGCCTTCTCTGGGCCCACACACGCACCCACACTCGCGGGGAGATGGAGTGAACGTGACAGGGGAGACAGGTGCTCAGGTGCTGGAGAGAGCGCCCAGAGAGAGACCTGGTTATCCCCATTATCATTAGTGACCCACACTGACCTCTACATCAGGAGGCATTTGTGTTCCGTATTTGCTTTTCAGTACCGGAAATATATTCAACCTTCATTTGACCTACTTTCAAATACAGGGCTCCATTATGAAGTTCACTTGTGTCCAAAGTGGTTTAGCCTAGTGTCATGGTTTAATCTCATCCAATTTTACGTGGAAACATATTATGCAAAACAGACTTTTCGGAGCTTTTAACCATGTTGTATTGTTGTTCCCTCATCAAAAAAATCCATGACTACGAAGTCTTCTCGGAACGCTCTAAGATGGTCTATTTGCATTTGCAGTTTTGTTGGGTCATTGGGTAAAAGACTACCTACCCAGCCTTAAATGTATCTCCCTTGTATTTGTTCAATTACAGGTGTTTTATAGCTGAAAAATACCTTAACAAACACAAATTCTTACCATGCAGGCTTGCTTCTCCGTAGATCCGACCATTAACCTATCTCCATTGTGATTACCAAGCGGAATAATGAAGGCAAAACAGTAATATCTCAATGGAAACCAAAAGGGCAGAACTTCCATCAGAAAAAATTACACAGTGCACCATTAAAGCTCACAGGAGTCAATTTTGCTTAATCCTGGTCTCGCCTTATCTTATTTTTCACTTTGCATCCAAATCAAAGATATCAGACACATGTTATTTGGGCCTCTGAGAGTTTTTGGATGCACTCGGGAGCAGATAATTATACGGACTCTGACACATGCACAGTGAGTAACGGGAATGTGGTTTTGCGTATGAGCCATTTGTGTCCTTACAGTGAGGAACATGTCTTTGCACTAAATGGAAATGACAGCTGACCTCACTAATCACTATTCTGAGCACGCGCTTATGTAACAAGTCTAATTACATGTTAGATATATGTCTCGTGTGTAGATGTCATCTCCTTTTACTCGCCAAGCCAAAGGGAATTATAAGTGTGCTGTATGTATTTAAAATTGCATTAAAAGAGCCCATGCTACTCCATTTTCTGTATCTATGTTATCATGTTGTCTCCTCATCAAAAACATACCCAGAGTTTTGTTTTGTTTCATTCACACGTTTAACACACAAACCCTGCGTATTTAGGCAGAAGATTTAGTTCTTCTCTCAAAGGGAAAGCACTCAAAACTGCCACTACATGACATCACAATTTGGAGATTTGGAGATGCACTCAAACACGTGTGAATGAAACAAAACACAACTTCAGGTGTATTTCTGATGAGATAACATCTAACATGGCCAAAGCTCACAAGAGTCAATTTGGATAACACCGGACCTTAAAATTAACTTGAGTTTTTCCTGTTTTAAAACAAAAATGAACTACAGGGCATAGAACACATTAAAACAATTTCAGGGTTACTCAAACATGCGTGAGTGTCTGAAAGTGTTTGAGGAGGTAACAATATTATAACACGGCTAAAACAGAGTCAATTTTGTGTAATATAGGACCTTTAATGTTATGGTACTAATGGTGTAATGATATATTTGTTTAAGGGATCAGGAATTACAGTTACATCCTCAAGATTAGTCCATGTTTAGAACCACTACAGCTTTTGTGCAGTCCTTTTTTTTTGTCCTAGTTAAGATCCTAAATAGTCTTGTTATAGACCTGGTTTAGATCTGATGGTGTAGCTGGATGCCCTAATTGTTTGGCTGCAGAGAACACACAGGATGGAAAACGACATGTCTTTGTTAGTAAGGTTGACAAAAGTATCGGAAATCGGATATGCATTGATACTAAAGCTAGTGCTGAAACTTAATACTCATGTGAGCAGGTATTGATGCAAAAAAGTTGCATTCACAGGGCTGGACGACTGAGGGATTACACACATATAAGACCACATGGTAATATAAAAAAGAGCTACTATTTAATGTTGAAAATTACATTCTATTGTCTAAATAAAGTGTGTTTTTTATTGTCATTGTCGCATTGAAATTGGTATAGAGTATCATGTCTATTCCTTTGTATCGAAATCGAGTTTGAAATTTTTGTCTCGTGACAACACTAGTCCTTAGACGTGAAGGAAGGTTTGAAGACCAGACTGTAAATCCTAAACTTTGCAGTGACATCACATCAAGGGTGGGCAGCATGTAAGTCTATGGAGGACCATTCCACAGTTACCATAGTGACACAACGGATACATTTTGCTTTTACTACTTTTATAAAATTATGAACGGGAAAGACATTAAGACTATAGCCTACAGATCTACATTTCTTACCCTTCAGAGCTGTAACTTCAGCTTGCTTATGCACTAATTCCTCTGAAGGACATTTTCTCCTCTAGAACATTGTTTCATTATTTCCCATCTCGTGTTAGTCCCCTGAAGTAGCCGCATCTCTTAATTCCCATTTACAGGCAAACACCACATGCACGCACACACACTCCCACACACACGTACGCGCTGCCCGCTCTGAGTGATCGGCCAATCTCCCCTCACTCACTGTTTAATGCCACCGCAATATATGGCCCTCTTTTAAACCCTATTACAGCTCATATTGATATTTCGGAGGCTGAATGAACCGCTTTGTCTGCGGCGGTCATTTGCATAGAGTCGCCTTGATCCGGGCTGGCTTTAGTGAATGGAGTGCGAAAGGGGGAGATGGGCGGGTAGCGGGTGGGGGTGATGGGTGGGGAAGCGGGGCACGTGTCACCCTGCGGATCAATGGGTGCTTAAGCGGAACACCCGGGCGCATCGACGTTAGCCTTGGGAGGTGTGCGCGCCGTGCTGGCTCAGGGATACAGCTGCAGTGGGGTGGAGTTGCTCGCTGCAGAAATTCTAGCCCTTCTAGTAAATTCTAGTAATAATAATAAGCTAATGGGGAATTGTATCGTTATTATGACAATGCTAAGCTGTTCTAATAAACATGCTTGACTAAAGGTGCTAATTAAAAGAATTTACCCGACATATTTGTGAAGTATCTTGAGTAGTTTATTTAAGGCACTGTACCTGATTTTATCCCGTATAGGCAAACTTGGGAATGACATCACACTGGGGGGGGGGGTCTACGTGTATGTGTATTGGCGGAATGTTCACTAGTTACCACGGAGACACAATGCACACTTTAGCAAACACAACCCAATAAGTTTTGCAATTGAAAAACGACAGTTTCAGGGGCCTGTGATCAATCCGAGCGTCCGGGGTCCTGTTTAGGCGTTTGATTTTCAACAAAAAAGGTGAGAGTGATTAACTGAAAAACTGTTTAACGTTATCCAGCTAGAGACTGTAAAGTTATAGTAATTAGGATTTGGTATTTGGACCACTGCAAACATAACTTCTTAAGGGGTCCATATTTGACTATTTACTGATGCATATTATAATGTTGTTTCCTCATGGCAAGCATATTTAGGCTGTGTTCTTCCCTCAAACTGAAATAAAAATAAATAAATAAATAAAAAAATCCATCCTGTGATGTGGTAATACAGGAAGTGCTCCACTGTGTTTTTAAACTCCATTCACTAGAATCATTTGAATCATTTCAGTCCTGGAATTGCCAATCTCTACTGAACCAAAAGTAAAAGGCAGCTGTTAAAATGAAAACCACTGCTTCATGATGTCACAAGGTGGACCAGAGCATTTTGAGCTTTGGAGATGCAGACAAGGTTACTCAAACATGTGTGAATGAAACAAAACACAACTCCAGGTATGTTTTTGAGGCAATAACAAGATCCAACATGGCTAAAACTCACAAGAGTCAATTTTGGATAGCGTAGGACCTTTAAAATTAACTTGAGTTTTTCATGTTTTAAGACTAGAACACATTAAAATGATTTCTAAATAATGGGATTTGAATGAGACATGCAGGTGGATAGACACTCCATGAAATAAGTTGCATTGTGCACCTTTAACACATGTAGACACGTAAATATACCTGTTAGCAAAGAAACCTTAAAAAAACGTGCTTGTCTCTCCACAGACCTGACATACTTGTTTCTGTTAATGGTTTATTAAGACTAATTAATGAATGTAAAACCAGGAGAACTGACCATAGAACCAAAGTTAGAATTCTCTGTACCGTTTTATAAATAAGAGTCAAGATGTGAATGTCAGTCAGAGTACAAACCTCATTACCTTTTAGATGGCAAAAGCTCAGAATAGTTTGTGTGACTGGCTCCTGTAAGAGGTCTAAACCCTCCCTGGCTCTGCTGGTTGAGTATGAGGCTAAGTAGTGTGCGTTGTTCACAGTTCTTTAGTTCCATTAGGCCACCGATGCCTCCAAGGTTGTGCTCACTCTGCTCTACTTTATCACCCTTCTGTTTCACTGACAGGCTCACCTCGTACAAACCACGGGACTCTGTCTGTGCCGTCTGCTGAGCTTATGTATTAGCCTGGTGGATGTGGAACTGCAAGATGGCTGGTTTGATGCCGGTCCAGGTCATACTGTCATAATGGCTTCACTTCACCCTTGTGTGCAGGCCTTTAGTCGTTTGATTAATTGGTTGATGGTGTCTTAGTTGACCTAAACTTGTTTTAGTCAACTATTTATTTTATTTAGAATGGCAAATCCAGATGTCTCTCTGATCTCTTGCTGTATTTTTTATACAGAGAGTCATTGACCACCCAGTGACATCTGTGTAATCCCTCAGTCATCCAGGTAAGATCCATAGCAAAAAAGAAGTTCAATTCTGTCAACTGGACAAAACTTTTAAGATTGAAGACATTTCGTAGCTCAAAATGTTTGATCAAAAAAGTTGTCCAGTTGACAGAACTGAATTTTTCTTTCGCTGTTATTCCAGTGACATCACAAGATGAACCTCAGCATGTTGAGCTCTGGAGAGGAAGACCATGGATCATATTCTGAATATTTTAGGTTGTACACTTGTGTACTGTGTTTACCTCTAGTCCTTGATATACAGTATGATGATGTAATTCTCTTTGTCTTTTGCTGTGGTTATTTAAAGAGGGGATATTATGCAAAGTCAACAGTGGAGCTTTCCACGATGTTATAACGTTCTAAACAGGCCTGAAGAATATGTCATTCATGCACGTTTAAGTCATTTCTTCAAACCCTCCTTACAGTTAGCAGTACAAGGCTGTCCAAGCCTACGTCATCCATGCTCCTGCATGACCATTCTCCATAAATATACAAAAACATGATACAAAACAATACACTACAACTTCACAACGCTGATGAGATGTCCAGTAGTGTATTTAGTATGCATGCTGCTTGTGATAGCGCTCCAGAGGGGAGTAACTTAGCGCAAAGGGAGAGGGGACTCAGACGGTCAAAAATAAAACTGAAACAAAACCGAAACTTATAGAATTTTCAGAACAATTCTAGGTAAACATTTGAATTAAAATGGTGATCTAAATATGCTGTGTGTTACAAATGAATACCTCATAGAAGTAAAGTAGCCCAGTCTTTTACCACACCTCCCTCTCTTCTGCACTTCCTAAAGAGCGTTTGACACACTTCCCTGACACTCGGGTCTTTGAAGTTGTTACCTCGCCCTGCCCGATGTGAGGGTGTGTGCGCTGGGATCCCCGCCACATCACATATTCACGAGTGCTTTTGGACAGCAATTAGCTCCACTACAAAGAGAAGCTGAGAGCAGGAGATTGAGCCTTCAGAGGAGAAGCCGGTGTGGGCAGAAAAGCATTGGCAACCCAAAAAAATACCTGTCTATCTCATTATATCTTACATACATCTGTGATTTATTTGATATTTTAAAGAAACTGGAAGACTTTGATTTTGACAAGGTTAACATTGTACTGATAACAATTCTAATCTCTTGATTTATTTTTAATTACAAACATATTGGACATGATGTTTCATTCATGTTTTGTTATAATTTGATGCTTTGCTTCCAATCAGAAAGCAGGATGAGCCTCACATGGGTCTCTCATTGGGGTTGTGTTGAGTTTCAGTGATAAAATCCAGTTGGTTTAAATCTAAAATGCGTCTCTCTGATCTGAACAGTCACTACCTAAACCCCAGCATCAGCAGATAATCATGAACCAGTACTAGTGCAGCCTTTGCAGCTTAGTGAGTGAATTTTGGAGGATCTGAGCTTTCACTTGAGGCATGACCTGTCTATATACTAAGAAAAACCTTTTTAAGTTTAGGCACTGACAACCCAGGTTCATTTTTGGTCTGACAGATGGAAATGTGGCTCTCATTCTGTAGCCTGGAATCCAGACTGATACTTTCAGCATATATGCAGAGGATTTTCAGTCTGATGCCTCGTTTGCAGAGAAGGCCTGGAGTCTGACCAACCAGTCTCTCTGGACCATAAAGTGACACAAAAAAACCATCCTCACTTGGAGAAGTACAACCACACCCGCTCATTTGTAGCATATCTCTCTCAGACATTTTGATGCAGAAACAGGATGTTTTGTTTGTGGAGAAAATTATAGATGAATGAGAAGTTTGCACATCCATTTCTTGAAACAGGTGCGGCCCAAGAACATAAACAGAGAAGAATCCCCCACACTGTCTTACTTGCAAATTGTCACGCAAAAAAAACCCAAAAAAACAATGAAGGCCTAGTGATGAAATGTTGCTGATGTCCTAATAAAATTCACAATTTGCAAGTAAGAAGGTGTGCTGGATTTCTCTCTGTTCATGGAGAAAATTATGTACATTTTTTGGGGGAAATTAATTGATTTTTACAAAATTATTATCATTAACATTGCAACCTTTTGATCCATTCAAATTGCAAATTTGATTGCTTTTAATCCTGCTGGCCTCCTCAAATCAACTCCATTCAGATAAGTGCAGTGCGATATTTTCTTATTTGTATATCCTTTTTGATATACTATTATCCTATTTGTATATCCATATTGATACTCATTCAACAAATCTACTTTTGATATTTTAGCATCTATTGGTAGCTGGGTATCGATCTTTTTTGGACAACCCGTATAAATCTTTACATTGCTCTACTCACGTACATCCCACTGGTTCGAAAACACCGCAGGGCTGAACAAATGCTTGTGCTTGATTCCAATCCAGCGTGTATTTTCTGGCGTCGCTCGGAGATGGTAATGAATGAGAAGAGGATGGAGCGCTCTGCCAGCTCCACGCCTAATCAGTAAACAACAAATGTAGCAGCTTCATATTTACATCATCCGGCCGCTGCTGCTCTCACTGTCACTGCAGATGGGAGAATGATACGGTGTGAAGGAGGTCCGCTCTACTGTGCCAAACCACAGACACACAGTCCGCTATAGGAACCTGTGTGGAACTGCATTTGGAATATCCTAAAGGAGACATTATATTATAAGATTAACTTAAATGAGCTTTTAAGCATGCTGTAATGGTGCTTCCTCATCATTAGTTTAATTGTAGTGTTTGGGGTGGTTTGTGCATGTTTGAATAATTGTGTTTTGGGGCCTAGTTGCTCAGAAAATGTAAATTTGAAAATTACCTCTTGTATATAACTGTGATATACTGTATTTATGTTACGATATTTGTTTTTTACTTACTGTACATACATTTATACAATTTATGTCTCATTGATACCAATCTCTTGCCATTTTTATTGCTACTTATTTAGAAGTTTATTACCTTTTTTTAATATTTATATATTTTTACTCTGTTTTATTGTAATATAATATGATGTGTGAGCTACTATGTCCAAGTAATTTCCCTTGTGGATCAATAAAGTCTGTCTAAGTTTAAATTTCCATAAATCTCATGCAGTTTTGCACTGAACGTCTATGGACTGTGTTGTGTTTATATACAGTATATTGTTATTGATCTGTATTATTGTTATAGATCTGTATTACAGTTACATTTTGATCTACCTATATGAAAGATTTAGTGTTCTTTATTGCTTTGTGTTATCAGAGGTGGGTATACAAGTTGAATAGTCCATTTGCAGTAGATGAATAAATCAGTATAATACATGGAGATCAGAGAACAACATGGGATTTCAAGGCCAACACACAGTTTGGGAATTGCAGGAAGTGTAGTGAGTATGTGTATAAAATATAATTTCATTATTACTAACACACAGCTAAATGCATCATTCAGGCTTTTGAGTATTTTTGGACCCTGTGTTTAAGGTTGTTTTCACTTTCACTATAGTTATGTCAGTGTGAAAGAGCACAGGATCAGAGCCGTGTGTATGAACATGACAGTCACATTCTGGACCACAGTAAACGGGACTACCTGTTCATTTTTTTTTTCCTTTTACGGTCTTAAAAAACATGTAAAACTAGTTGATTTTTACAATTTTGCAAGTTATTCTTCACTTATCTTATGAATTCAGACTATCCTAATTATTCACTGCAATGACTTTATAAGTTCTTCCCACTCTAATTAGATGCAGTTAGTACACAGTGGACTTATGCTGACCTCAAGAGCTGCTTATACAATACATCTGCACTACGTTTTTGAAGCATTGTTGTAAAATGTCTCCAAGTGAGTTTTGCATTATGTGGACTCCACTGAACTTTGCATATCCAGCCAATAACTCACAGTTTTGCACCAGAGGCCTGCTTCCTTTCTTGGTACTAAAAATGGAAATGCAAAAACTTGGTAATGGGTCGGCGAAATACAGATAAGAATGATAGACTCCGCTTTGACTCTGGCCTCTTGTCTGCAGCCCCCGTCTCCCCGCTCGCACTCTCTCCGGCGTCTTTTTGGAGGAAGAAGACAGTTATATTTTGATATTGATGTTTCAGATGCTGCCAAGAGCCCATTGTCAGTTTAGCCTTCTTGAATCCTTATTACATCGCAAACCTACGACTCCAAAAGGATTTCCACTGTGTCAAAAATGTCTGGTCCAATAATAACCTGAATCTCTTCCCAGATAGCTCCCATTGTGAAAGCTAATTGTCAGTATTATCCTGAAGGAAGCAATTGAATTTCCATGACAAAGATTAGCATATGGGTATTGATGACAGGGCTCTTGTCTGAGGACTCGGAGTTGAAAAGCTGTTTGACAAATGCGTGGCAGAAGCGTCTAATCATTCCGCATCACCATTCACATCCAGAGCATTCTTCACAGCGGTCGATACAAATTAAACCATGACAGTCTGTTCAGTAGTGCGCTGTCCTCAAACAAAGTTAAGTATTGTTCACTGGTCCC
Organism: Taenioides sp. WSHXM2023; assembly: GCA_029959045.1. NCBI lineage: Eukaryota > Metazoa > Chordata > Actinopteri > Gobiiformes > Gobiidae > Taenioides > Taenioides sp. WSHXM2023. Next base: position 30,059,442 of record CM057091.1, read on the forward strand.
TTCCTCAGGTACACATTAGTCCATGAAGTGCATTTGACAGGTTAAACTATGCTAACTTTGCTTAGTTTCCCCTATAACTGACTTAGTTAAAGGTTCATTGTGTAACTTTTCTGACGGAAGGTCCATCACTTGCTTGTCTCCATGGAGATATTACTGTTTTGCCTTGATTATTCTACAGTATGGAAATAAACATGGTAATAACAATGGAGACAAGTTAATGGTCAGTTCTATGGAGAAGTAAGCCTGCACATGGTAAGAATTCATGTTTTTGATATTTTTAAGGTATTTTAAGGTATTTTTTGAACTATAAAACACCTGTAATTGAACAAATGCAAGGAAGATATGTTTAATGGCCTACTGTGGAACATTCAAGGCATAGAAATAACATCACCATGAAGACAAGCAAGTAGTGGACCCTTCCGCTCATTGGATTGACTATATTTTCATTATTTTAGTCAGCAAAAACAGTAAAAAAATTATCTGTCAGTTGAAACCTTTGAATTAGCAATTATTTTAGTAAATAATAAATAATCGCAAATTCTAAGTCTATAACTGAAGACTGAAGAAGAATGAATGTTTGCTAAAGAGTTAAAACCTTGGTTCTCCATTCATCAAGTTTGCAAAGAAAGTTTCATGGTTTAGTTTTAAAAATACACACATAAATCAGTTAGACTCAATGTTTATCTGCACTTACCTGTTTGCTCAAGCTTTTTAGCAGTTAAATGTGCTGGTACAACGGACAGCGGGCTCAGATATAACTTAAAATAGACATATTTAAAGAATAATAAAAACAGATAGCATATTATATGTAGTTTGTCCATGTATGTGTTGCCGTAGTAAATGACTCAATGAGTGTTTGTGTGCAGAAACGTCTGGGTATGAACACAAATTCAGCTCTGACTCAAATTGGGGAATTAGCAAGAATTAGCATCTTCGCTGGTAGGGGTGGGCCATATTGTATCGCATATCGAAATACTTAGAGGCAGAGTGGTAGATGATATGAAATGATCATTACTGCGATATAATTTGTATGCAGACTATCACTTGTTTTCATTTCAGATGCGAGGAAGATCAGACAAAGAGCTGCAGCTAATACCTTGAGCGGCTTAAATACAGGCCCTGCAGACAAGAAAAACACTAATGACAGAGACACGAGCTGTGAACTGAACTGACCTTGCCTAAATTGAGCACTGTAATCTGCTTGATGGACAGCGCTCTCTTACACAGCTAGAGACTGTTTAGGCGCCAGAAGTTTTTTTTTTTCTTAAAACATTCGATTTTGACATCTTAATTTCAAAAGGCTATAACTTAAAAGTGATAAGAGATAGAGACTTTCTGTAAATTAGAGAAATATTAAGGATGACCCAAAGTTTATGTATCGTTAAATTTACCCATCTAATTTGCATTTTATGATGTCATATGGCGGCGGCCATCTTGGATTATAGAATTTTCATGAAATGTCACGTTTGAATGGTAAAATGCAGTACTTCTTTCCCCCCAAAATGCCCCTCACCTTGTGTATGCTATTGAACAATACTTGTATGCTCAGTTAAATAGTGAAAAAACTGTAACTCATTTAATAATAATAATAATAATAATAATAATAATAATAATAATAATTACAACAAATAATTACGACAAAAAATAACTAATAATATCTAATAATAATAACATTCCGCCGCTTCCCGCTGCCCCGGGAAGCGGCAAGGTCCAGCCTTCACCTGGCTGACCCTGAGCCAGTCACGGCGCACAGCCTTGGAGGAAGTGCGCTCGGCGGGGGCCAGCGACACCCAGGGAGAGGCCCCTCGAGGAGATCCTCCCGCACCGAGCTGAGTTGACAATATTGCTCTGATAAAATAGCTCACACGCACACTAGCTCCGCTATTCCTTGCACTGATTCAACGCGCTCTAGCTCGACTATTTTGTATAGAAGCATGACTTAATTCTGAGTCGGGGGATGTAGTATGGCATGTCTGCCATCTAGTAGAGGGGAGCTTGAACGAAATTTGATACCCTATTTGACAAAATCGTCCGTTTTATTATGTGCGGCATCTTGTTGACTTAAGTCGACAGTGGCGTCTAGAGGTTTAACTACAAGCAGGAGGTAACTTACAGACTGTGTTAATATTTGTTAATATTTTGTAAAGTTGCCATGTGCAGTGCTCTTTTTACTGGCATCAGAATCAAAATAAAAGTCTGCGATTGCTTTAAAAACAATTGATTATTGGATATTGTCAATGTAGTGTACACAGTGTATGTTTTTTTTTTTTTTTTAAATTTATATATTTTTAGTTACGTTTGACAACCCCAACTACTGTTAAGACTATTTTTGTTTCTAAAAGCTTTACTACCTGTAAAGCATAGCGTATGAGCGGTTCGATATTTGCTTGTTTACCTCTGTGACACAGTGAAGAGACACATGTAGAGTGTCCATTGACTGCAGTCCTATGGGATCTGGAGATATTGAACTGGATTATGTCAATTTTACATTGATGGAGTCAGTGGTCAGTAAAGGTAGTGACCAGAACAGGGCTCTGAATACTTGATGGTGTGGTGCTGTGTAACTGTGCGACATTTGACTCAAAGATATGCACTTTTCATCTGTAGTCCTCCATTAAAGGATATAAAGAAGACATGTCTAAGCCTTTGGACATAAATCATTTATCTTGTTTCTTTGTGTCTTTGTTGAAAGGATCTACATGACTAAAAGTGCATTGTGTAACTTTTCTGGTGGGGGGGTGTGCCACTCGCTTATCGGGTAGGGTCCACTAGTCCGAGTTTTAAAGGTGTTTAAAGGGGATAGATCAAGGTAAGTAGACACTAAAAACAGATTGATACCCTGGTGGACTAAATTCAGATTGTGGATTCATAAACACAGATTCATGGCCATGGAGTCAATGCCAAGAATAACTAGAAGGGCACTCGAAGAGCGCAGGTCCCATGAAAGCCACGTAATGTGACAGGAGTATACTGAGGCCAATAAATCCCTGTTCAAATAAGACCAAGACGTCAAAACAACTCTTGGTACGTTTCATAACATCTATTACTCTCGAAATATACAGCCAAAAGCTCGGACTAGTGGACCCTCGGACTAGTGGACCCTCGGACTAGTAGACCCTCGGACTAGTGGGTAGTACCGCGCTTATCACTATGACACCCCTTAACAATATTGCTTTGCTTAGCCTACAGTACACCATTAAACTTGTCTACCTTCAGTTATGCATGTTCATGTAGACCCTTCCAGTGTTTAACATTCAAAAGGCTTATATGGTTCCATAAGTTGCCTTTAGCCTCCAAAAATCACAAACTATGACAAACCAGGACTGACACTTGACGGCATGAGCTTTATTAGAAAACATTATAAAGTAGGGTTTTACATACTTTATTAAAGGTTGTATAGAGGATTTTCCAAGGAAGGAGCAATCCAGCGACTGTTTGTCCTTTTTCAAATGTTGCACATGCTTCAAACCACCCCCGTCCCCCACAGCTCCCTAAATAGAAACGCCTCCTCCCACCTCCTTCTTATGCTTACGCTGCTTGTTGATAGCCGATGAGCGTTCAGAATCGCTGTTGCTGCTGTAACTATAATGTACGGTTTCATATGATGAGCAGAAGTTTCCTGTCCAGAAGTAATTTAGCGACCAACCCTCTGCTTCAGTGCACGCCATCGCTGGAAGGAATCTCAGAGAATCGCCTTAGTTTAGCTTCGCTCCTTTTCCCCTTTTCTTCTTTGTTCAGCAACCTCAAAAACTGACTTTCTTGCAGCTAACTGGTAGTGGATTCTTGTCTGCCATTGCAACAAACTTTGTGCTAACTGCGAGGAAGCTACAGTTGGAAAAAGCCACGAAGAACCTCTGCGTTGGTCGAGTAAACAGCGTCTCGTGACTGTAGAATGTGTGAGAGGCGTAAACCACATAATACCAGCGCGCCGGCAAGTCAGTTACACTAGAAGCATAGGGAGTTTGATTGACAACCTAACAGCCTATCTATTTATTTATTTATTTATTTATTTTTTTGGTTATCATGATTAGAAGACTGCTGCATCTCTATAATGCTATAATTGACAATTTGAAACAAACAAACAAAAAAATCCTCCATACAACCTTTAAACAACATTATGCTGGGCAAATTGCACTAGAAATATAGCTGGCAACAACAGTCTCACAATTACCTTTTGAATTCCTTTCCGCTGTTTTACTGAAATGAGTGAATTTTAGAAAATTGAGTTACAAATATCACTGAGTTTTCTTTGATAAAAAGGGATATTATATCAAGAATAGTTTTAGTTTAAATTTTTTGTTTTCTGAATGATACTTCCACAACATTTTCCACAGCAAAAGTCACTATTTAGCTTGTTGTTTTCAGTGAGGCTATGCTAGTGGACAGTCCACCAAATAAAATGGTCTTGAGATGAGATGGCACCTTTTGCTTAGCTATTCTCTGCTCTACTCGCTAACAGCTAACCGCCGCGCACTGCAAGCTAAAATATGGACATACGTTTAACTAGAGCCTAGCCTCCCAATTATTTGTGTTTTAGACGGCTGCAGTGTTGCATTCTAGAATTTGGTATCGCTCCATACATGGCTTCAATGCTTTTTAATGGGAAAGTTAGCTTTAGTAAGCTATGAAAATGTTATGACATAAAGCAGCGTTTTGCATTGTTTATTAACCAAGCATGAGCACCACAAATGCAACTTTAAATGAATGAACTTAAGAAAAGTCAGTAACAATATAATAATAATACTGAGTTATCTTGGACTAAAAAAGAAATATTGTGTCATGAATAATTTTAGGTTGTTTAGATGTTTGTTATACTTCCACAACATTGTATATAGAAAAAAAAAATAAGTATTTAGCTTGTTATTTTCAGTAAGGCTAAGCTAGTGGTCAGTGGGGCAGTCTGCTTAGCTATTCTCTGCTCCACTTGCTAACAGCTAACCGTTGCACACTGCAAGCTAAAATATGGACATACATTTAACTAAAGCCCAGTGTCCTAGTGACAGTTATGTCTGTTTGGACTGTTCCAGCGTTGGTTAACATTCTGAAGTTTGGTATCGTTCCATACGTTAGCTTTGATGCATTTTAATTCGAAGATTAAGCAATACAAAACAAAACAAAAAAAAAGTTACAGTTTATTAGATTCACGATGAAATGTGTCAAGAGTAGATTTTAGATGTTCTGAATTATACTTCCACAACGTTTTATACCGCAAAATTAACTATTTAGTTTGTTATTTTCAGTGAGGCAGTGAGGCTCACGCGCTGCAAGCTAAAATATGGACATATGTGTCTAGACTGTTCAGTGCTGGTTAACATTCTAAACGTCTGGTCAGTGCATTTTAATGGGAGAGTTAGCATTAACAAAATATTAAAATCGAGGGCCGTTTTGGTGACCGACAAACCCTCGACCACACATAACACCAGAGCCTTGTTAGAAGGAATAAAGCAGGGCAGTTTTTGATGAGGTAACAACATTATAACATGACTTAAAGCTGACAGGAATCCATTTTTAATATAGGACTTTGAAACGAGTGAACTTTAGAAAATTGAGTTACAAATATTACTGAGTTTTCTTGAATTAAAAATGAAATATTGTGCTTGTTTACTGAGTTATACTTCCACAACATATGGACATACGTATAACTAGAGCCTAGCCTCTCGGTGACAGTAAAGGGACTGGAACTAATGCAGTGAAGAGTAGATGAGATGGGGGGAATTAGCAGCTTTATTATGTGAAAGTGGTACATGTAAGCTAAGAGCAGACGGTAGCTCTATGTAAGCTCGCAGCTGCTGGATTGTGGCAGATGTCTGAATTTAGTGTGTTTTGAAATGAGGGGGCTCGAACGTTGGAACAGCTGGGCAGGGACAGGCTGACAGTGATGGACAGATGCTTTGTAGACATCATGGCCCGGGTCTAAATGGAGAGAATGAGATGGTTACACAAGCCCCACCATTTTATATCTTTATGGTATGATTTCATGCACTATTCTAGCTTTTAATGTAAAGAAATGCCAGAATGTTTAAAGAAAGGGTATGCATGGGGTATTAACTGCTAACACATAATATTTAGATCACTATGTTACTTTTTGTCATTTTTAAAATGCTTTGTTTGCCGAAAACAATGTATTAACATGTTTCCTAAGTTTTACTTTAGTTTTTGATGCTCTGAATCCCCCTTTCCTTTGTTGCCTGTGTTAAGTCTCTCCCCCTTCAGAGCACTAAGTCGCGGTGTACAGTTTTGTATATTTCTAGAATTGTGGGAGCATGGGTGACATAGGCTTGTGGTCTGAACACTGGACAAAATTTTACAGCTAACCGTAAGGAGGGTTTGAATATAGAGAATATAGATCACTAAAATATTGAAACTTGCATGGATTGCATCTAAAACCTCTTCAGGCATGATTTTGATGAAGGAACAACTATGTAACATGGTAGAAAGCTAAAAAAAAAAAAATCTATTGACCATAATAACCCCTGTTTAAGGGTAAAATATTAGACATGTTCAGTAGGGCTACTGTAGGCCTTTAGTCGATTAATTGGTCGATGGTGTCTTGACCAAATTTGTATTAGTCAACTAATAGTTAAAGCTAGCTATGGACATTTGAGTTGCTACAGGTTTTTTACAATATATGTGGCAGCACATGTCGCAGAAGATTTTCAGAGGAAACACTTTGAAGGAATGGAAAAGCGCGAGGCTTTTCCTGTTGTGGTTCTAGTTGCCCCTGGACTCTGCTGTGATGCTGCAGGACACAGAGGAGGGACTTTTTTTTCTCTTCCTTTCCTCTAACTGTCCTGACACAGACCTGCTGACCCTACCTGACCAGTCCTCCTGTTAAACTGAGCTGAGACCTTTGACTGAGACACAAAGGCGACTGAATAGACAGTGGACATGTTGCAGCAACATGAACTGCAACAGTTTGCTCCAGCAAAACTTGAATATCCCTCGGGATTAATAAAGTCTATTAGTTTTATTTAGATTATACAGACTTACATGGGACAACATCAGAAAGGAGAGGTGAGTTAGTGAGTTATTTGGAGATTTTGTATTTTTTGGTATTTATATGTAAAAAGGGAGATGACTACATTGTTTTGTAGTATTTTTTTCTGCTTAATAGCTGTTTTTGCATGAACTCAGGTGCAGTTGTAGTTTTGTGAGTGCAGTTTGGGTCAGATACATAGGGATACATAATGGCTTTGAAAGTTTTTGCCACGCCCCCTTTATAGTCGACTAATTGGTCGGCAGAACATGTCTTTTGTCGACCAAGAATATCTTTAATCTTTAGTTTACTTACTCATTTTAGATCAAACAATGGCCCCTCCACCACAGACTAGCTTGTTTTGTGTCTATGTTTTGGTTCTACGTTAATAGGAAAATAATACTCTAGCAGAGCGCGCATGTGTTTACTTTCACAGCGGAGTGCAAAGCAATGCTTTTCCTATCACAGCGGAAAATGAAATGCTGAAAGTAGAGTTGTTGTTATTATTAGCAATTATAGCTACTAAGTTTTACACTAATGCTAAATTACTATACACCCCCTGCACACCTGTTAGGCTTTTTAACCTGCTGTACACTGGGATAAGAGGGGTCTGACCGGGTCCATGGAGAAGCAAGACAGAAATTGAGCTGCCTGTGGATGAAACTCAAGCTAAAGTCACGCTAAAAGCAAAACTGGTTAGCAATTATCATGGTTAGTGAAGTTGTGAAGGCAGAAATAATCACAGTGGCATTGTCTCAATACACACACTATGCAATAAACACTGAAATGTAGTTTTTCTGAAATTGCATGAAGGTCATAGAGGTGGTAAAAATGAGAAATGGGACTGTCCGCACTTCAGATCATTTGCATAGTGAATGTGATAAGGTAAAACATCCAGCAGTTTAAAACAGCTGTCAGCACTCAGCAGTGTTGTTACACTGCACTTACATTAACCACAATGTCATAGCATTGCCCAGTTTTGATAATCTGCTCAATTGGCCATAATGTTTTTACAATGTACTTACCTGGCCGGACATAGGTTAAAAAGAGGGGGTGTTTAACTTCTATGGCGTATTAACTGCTAACACATAACTAAATATGCTTCTTTACCTAAATATGTTAACGTTTATTGTTTTGAAAACGTTTAATGTTTTTTGATGCTCTGACTCTCCCCTCTTTTTGCTCCCTGTGTTAAGTCACTACACTTTCAGAGCGCTATTACAACACAGTCACCGTACTAATGAAACTACCTCACATCGCATCAGGTTTGTGAAGTTGTAGTGTATTGTTTTGTGTAATGTTTTTGTATATTGATGGAGAATTGTAATGTGGGAGCATGGATGATGTAGGTTTGTGGCCTGAGCACTGCACAGAATCTTACAGCTAAGCGTGAGGAGGATTTGAATAGGACCTGGGAGAGACTGCTAAAATACTTAAACATGCATGGATGACATCTAAAACCTCTTTAGGCATGTTTTTGTTGAAGGAACAACTTTATAGCCCCCCCTTTAAGGTGTTTCTCACTCACTAAGCTGCTAATGTACAAGTGCTGTTATATCTGTAAACTTTCTAGTCCATTGCAATGTGAGAAATCTACTTCCTGAAGTCCTCATCACTCCACACTTGTTGGAAGTACAGAGAGAACATTCCATTCCAAGTACGCAAGTGTGAGTACTGGTGCAGGTATGATCTTTTAATTACTTTTATTTGGCTCAGAGTCAAGTGTAACAGGCTGTGATTGGCTGATAGTTACGTACAGACCACAAGCGGTAAGAACAACGAAAGAATACTGTTTTTGGTTGAATGTATTGACCTTTGCCAGCTTCATTATACAGTTACTTTTGCTTTTACAAGTACACGACCCTTCCGCGCGAAAGTCATCAAATCCACTCAAACACCATGGAACCATTTTATATGCACCACACTGTGTAGGCCGATGGAGAGAGTACATTTGTATGCATACAGCTAAATGGAAGCAAATATTCATTTCCAACGCTGTGTTTTTAATGGCGTCAGAAGATGTACGGAGATATTATTATAGATCCGTTTTTTGGGGCGGAGTCGCGGCCCCAGATGAAAACATATGATATTGGCGCATCGGGTGCAGAGCCGTGATTGTAATTGAAATTCAACGGGCATGGCGCAGTGGTCACTGGCGACATGACAGTAATGAAGCAGCTCCCAGTAAACAGCGGAGTGGGTGGCTCCAGCAAATGAGAAAGTCATTAGACATGTGGCGTTACAGAGAGGAGATAGGAGAGAAGGAGGAGGTGAGAGAAGAGAGAGGAGAGAGAAGAGAGAGACAGGGAGTGGAGGAGAGAGGGAAGGGGCAAGAGAGGGAGGTGCGGGAGGGGATAGACGGAGGAGAGAGAGAGAGGGGAGATGGGAGACGGGGAGGTGAGAGAAGAGATAGGAGAGGAGGAGAAAGAAGAAAGGGTACGAGAGAGAGAGAGGAAAAGGTGGGTGGGAGAGGAGAAGGGTTGTAGGAGAGAGGGAGGTGAGAGGGGAGCTAGGAAAGGAATAGGAGAGAGTGAAGGGTGGATGAAAGAAAGAGGAGGGGATAGAGAGGGGGAGGGAGGACAAAGAGGAGATAGGAGAGGAGGAGGTTAGGGAAGAGGAAGAAGGAGAGAGCGAGAGCAGGTGAAGAGAGGAAGTGAGGAGGACATAGAAATATTGGATAAGGAAGAAAGAGGAGATAGGAGAGGAGGAGAGATGGTGAAGGAGAAAGGAAAGAGAGAAAAGGGAGAGCAGGAGAAAAGAATGGGAACAACAGGGGTGATGGCTGAGAGTTTTACCCTCAACATGCTAACAGGCACTTCCTGACACTTCTGGACAATACAACAGACAGTACAGCAGACTTATTTTGACCTCATTAGTTCACATACATGCAAACACATTCAGACACAGGGAGAACATGCAAACTCCACACAAAAATCCCCTAAATCCAACTCGCGACCTTCTAGCTGTGTGTGAAAATGACTAACCGCTATGCCCCCGTTGCATTTGTTGCATTTTGAAGGTCGTTTTGAGCTGTCTCTGGCTGGTGTAACCTTGATCAGTTATTAGAACAAGGCCAGTTTACCCTGTGGGATTATTAAAGTCAGATTGAAATGAAAAGCTGTGACATTTACAAGATCTGTCCGATTTATAGATGCTGCGGTAAAGGTCTCGGGATCGATCGCCCACCTCTCTGCGCGGAGTGCGAATGTCCAGTGTCACGGGTTTCTAATGTGATTTTACAAGGGGGAGACCAAAAGGATGCAAGATTGAGATGGAGGTGAGGAGGATTAGATGGAGAGTCTGAGGAGGTTGAAGGTTCTGCTGCTGCAGTGAGACAGAAAAGAGATCTTTAACGGGCCCATATTTCTCTATTTTCTAATTTATTATTTAAGCATTTGTCTTGCACTGTTCCTTCAGATATGATTTGTTTTTTTCTAATTTGTCTGGTCTATCAAAAACAGAACAAAAAATAGGTTTCTCCAGAAAAATAACCATATTTTGTGGATTATAATCAGATGTGAATACTCTGAATTAAGACTTTGTACTACTTGAGTAATATCATCTTGAAGTAGCAGTACACTTACTTGTTTTGTCTATTTTACCACCTCTTCTCTAAAGTTGATTTTGTCCTGGCACTTGTTTGGTCGGTGGCATCTGAAATCTTCGTTGCAGTTTGCAGGAACAGCTTCAACGCACAACAAGCTCTCAACATAGTTTAGGTCTGAAGTGGCAGCTCTAAAACAATACCATTTACTGTCTTGTCAAATACTTAATGTCAAAACAGTATAATTCAGTTCTCTCCACAGAACTCTCAGAGCTGACAAGGCCTGAGAGGTGAACCGTCTTCAGCTCAACAACAGACAGAGAGATTCTTCCCCAAACCTGCTGTTATTCACTTGACTGTGGAGAGAAAGCTTCAGGTTTGAATTCTCACTCTCTGGATATTCAAATTCTTCACTTGAATGACTTCGATTGCCTGTGTCAATCTTATGCACAACTTTGTCAGACAGTGCAGTGCTCCAAAGTTATATGAGTTTGAAAGCCCTTTTCCCAACTCACACACCATGACAGTAAAGCTAACAACAAGTGGCATTCTAACACGCACTTCCTGATTATTGACCAAGACAATGCTTTATAATTAGATCCAGAGAGTACACAGGAGACTTATTTTGACCTGAAGAGCTGCTTATACTATAGATTTCAAATAATGTACAGAGCCTTTACTGCACAATACTGTAATTCTTCCTTATGTTACCATGTGGCTTTATACTAGTTCTGATAAAGCTCACCATCCTTCAAAAAGGAGTACTGAGTACTGATATTCATACTAGTTTTAGTCTTAATTAGTATCTGATTTTTGACCAGCAGCCATATGTCGTTCAAATGTCAAAATGGATAGTGGCAACATTTTAATTCTTGGTTCATTTTGTTGTTGTTTGATATCTTATTTGAGCGCACCAGATGTTCAAAGGTAGAAAAGGTTTCAAAGGTAGTCATTTGTACAATGTTTTTGAAATTAAGAGAGTTTTTGATAGTCATCCAAAAGTCTTTTTCAATTTGAAGGGACTAGTCTGAACACTAGAGTTTATAATGCTTTGATTTCAAAAACGTTGTCCCGCAGACAACCTTTGAAACTTTTTCAATCATGGACCACTCATGGACGAATAAGGGATTAGATGTTCAATAGCTTCAATTCCTTTTTAACTTATTTGAACATTTTTTTGTTTTGTTTAACACACATTTACATACACAGATTATCTGTAGTGTAGAACACAATAATAGTCAGACCGACCAAAAAGAAAAATAATACATTTAAAAATAAAATATGGGGCCATCAAGCAAGAGACATCTGCAGTGATGTATAAAAAAAATTACAATAAATAGCATGATTTAAAATTTGTTCTGATTGCAAGATTTCCACTTTTTGCAATACAGGTCATCTTTATCTGAGGAGTGTCTCAAGGAAAATGTTATTCGTTCCATAACGTGAATTTCAATGTTTATATCAACCCATTCTGAAATAGTAGGCGGTTCATCCTGTGGCCATTTTTGCGTAATCACCTTCTTGCTGGCTGCTTGTAGTATCTGAAGAAGGTATCGTCTTTTTTCCTCAGTCCAGTTGGTATGTTTACCAAATAAAATACTCTCCTCCATTTGCAGTCCTGTAATCATCTAAATATTTTTAATGATCTCTGTCCACAAAGGGGCAATCCTGGGACATTGCCAGAATATGTGAAAATGTCCAAATGATGATTGTCCACAGTTTCTCCAACAATTACCCTGTTCCGCACTCTTGGTCTGATGTTCTTTAATTCTAGGGGTAATAAAATATCTCACTTTGTTCTTCCATATAAACTCTCTCCATCAAGTCAATTCAACCTTTTCATTTGGAGTAAATTGAAGGTAGGGTTAAAAATCCTTCAGCCAAAACGTTTTAATTGGATAGGTACAAGAATTGAAAAAACTTCTGTCTATTCATCTTATTCCAGTTGTCATGGTTGCATTATTTTGCATGGGACTGCTGATCTTGAATAAGATCATACTTTCAAGGTGCACTCTGTAGCTTTTCTGGTGGGAGGTCTGCCACTTCCTTGACTCCGTGGATAAGTTATTGTTGTGCCTGAAATGTTCCACAGTTTGGCAACTTTATGGCATTAAAGAACACATATTTTGCTTGAGCCTGTAGACTCTGTGACAGCCGTGGGTCATTATGTTATAATTTGCACATTTAAATAGCAGTATTCATCTAGAATGACTTAATAAAAGAAACAAGATTAAAGATCACTCAAACATGCACAAATCACTCTGAATACAATTTTGAGTGGGGAAATGAGAAGGGGAAACATGGTTAAAAGCTCAGAAAAATCGTGAAACATTCCAGGCAAAGAAATAACAGCTCAGCAGCTCACCCTGAAAATTTACATAACTCACCTGATCCAAATGTGAAAATATATTTTGAGAAAGTGGTGTTTGAGGCTCCAGTTTACGTCCTAAATATATGAGTAAAGTTGATTGCGAGAAATAATGAAACCTCTTTAGGTGCAGATTGGACAGTTTATTTTGGTCCATGTAGAAGCTGTGAACACTAGGAGAACAGACTGACCCAAAACCTAAAAATAAAAAATGAGTTTGCCTGTGTCTCGTCTCTGACAACCACACATTTGTTCACTGTAACCACATTGCTGTTGCCTGAGATCCAGAAAACACACTTCTTCACTACCTCACGAAAATCTGAGTCTGGTCACCTGTGAATTAGCCAATCAGGGATACATACTGTAGTCTGTTCGCAAAAAGAGGGGGTATTGTGCAAAAGTGATTTTTTGAAGAGGTTATAATGTTATTCCCTCATTGTGCATGTCATCCGAGCATGTTTGAGTAATTCAGCAATCTTATGGTTAGCATCATGAGCCGCACCACAGCCGACAAGCCTACACAACCCATGCTTTTCAGAAATATACAAAAGCAAGCAAACCTAATGAAATGTGCAGTAGTTTCATTCGCTGATTGTGTTTTGGTAGCGCTCTGAATGGGGGTGACTTAGCGCTGTAGTGATGTGATATTAAATCTTTTGAACAGTTTCTTAACCTGAATGGTTCAATCACTATGTTATGATCCCAACATATCATAACATCACTTCATTTTTAAATGACTATGATTGTAGCGCAACATTTTGTTTAAATTATGCATAATGTAAATCTGTAAACGCACTCCCACTTTCAGTTTGAGCCATTTAGCCATTTTACACAGATCTGAGTCTTTTGAACGGATCCAAAAGATTCAGATCCCCTAAAAGAGCCAAAAGTTTCATCACTATTTAGCGTGGACAGCAAAGGGAGGGGGATTCAGAGCTTCAACAATAAAACTGAAACTGCTATGTTAATATGTTGTTTTCGGTTGTTAGCAATTAATATCTCATAGATGTGTAATACCCCTAATGCAACTTTTCCGGTGGAGGGTCTGTCACCTGCTCGTCTCCATGGAAAAGTTATTGCTTTTCCTGGAATGTTCCATGGTATGACATTAAACACATCTATCTAGCATTTACTCATTTCGGGTGTTTCTATTGCTAAGAAAACACAATCATTCTCTCTGTGAATAGGGTTGCCTTTCCACAGATCTGAGCTGTAATGTAGCCTATAGTTGCCTCCCTTGAGATAGATAGGTTTAATCTCTAACGTGGAACATTCTGGACATTCTTTTTTTTTTTCCATGTAAACGCTGTGACCACTAGTTGAACAAAGTGACCTAAAATCTAAAAATAAAAGTAAGTTTGCTTGTAATGTTACTTCTCTGAAACCTGTAGCTCTGTTCACGGTTGTGCCACATTCTGTCCCTCCTTCCACAGCGTTCTTTCTTTTCCGTTGTGAACGCGTGGGTACGTTTTTTCCTGGTTTAAATGCATGTGGCGCTGTCAGCCCTGATATGTGTTTTATCATTGTGCTCAAATTAGACCTGACATGTGCGCCGCTCCTCATATCTCACACACAAATACTCCATGCTCTTTATGCTTTATGGACTGGCATCAGGGGACATTTCGTCGCATGCAATTCTCCCCGTAGAGACTATAATGGGAAAATATATGGACAACCTGACAAGTCAATCTCTTCTGCTGTGCTGTTAACAAAGACATGGGTTTGGTTATAATGAAATGTCTCATGCATTCTCAATGTGTGTATAATTATGTGTTGTTTGACGGCATCAGTGACAGGTTTGGTGACAGTTGAGTATCTCCACTGTGAGACACGTTTAGGTTTTGTAGTATTGTGATATTGCTCACCTGGACATTGCATTGCTTAAAGTGTATGTTTTGTAAAATTGTGATATAGCTAAGGGTTGTATATATAAAATGAATTGATGGAAAGCAACAGATCGCAAATACTCAGTTATATATGTACTATTATTATGAATGTGTACTTGTATTTGTATTGTACTAGGGTTGTCAAAAGTATTGAAAATCAGATACTAATCGATACTAAAACTATATTGAAACTAGAAAGTAATTTGAGAAAGTATCAATACTAAAAACGTCACATTCACTGGAAAGAAATGAACATTCCTGAAAAGCTTTAAAATGATCTTTAGTTCTATCAAGTGAAGACAATGGACCACTATGGAAACTACCTGGAACACTGAGGGATTACACAGATATAAGACCACATGGTAATATAAAAGAAAGTACTGTGATTTCAAGTGATTTTTTTTATTGTCATTGTAGTACTGGAATTAGATTTTTTTTACTAATAAGTTCTAATAAGTACTGAGTCCAGCACAAGTGGCCCCAAATCAAACCAAATCATCCCAAAACACTCCACAGGGTTTCTACCTGTGACACAACAATCCTGAGAGAATGCATTTTTTTCAAGACTCATTGTAAAAGGACTTTTTACTGAGGATTACTGAACCCAACGTGAATCAAGCTAAATACAACAAATATAAGTGGAACTAAACACCAACATTTAGGTACTGGTCAAAATCTAAGTCTGTTCTGCCTTCAGTGGCGCTGCAATTTCCAGTAGTTGGTGACATCACAAAAGACTGCCCTGATTATTGCCAGAAGATTCTGATTACAAACACCAAGCAAACCTACAACACACAAAGTAAGAGTAACTAAAAGAGTAATTGTCAGGACGTAACATCTGAGCCGAACCCTGTAACTTAGTGTAATTCAAGGACAAAACATTAAATAAAGCACAAAATCTGGTATTTCCCAATGATGGACACAAAAATCTGAAAAAAGTACATTGTATCTGAATGAGTGGTGCAAGAAACACAAATGTTTAAATCATTTTGTATTGTAAACATAAAGCTTTTCTCACTTGTAGATAAACCAAAACCTATACTCACCTGTAAGAGTACTGTTACTTCAATAAAAAATTTGACTCAAGTAGGATTAAAAGTATGCTGCTAGGAAAGTACTCTGAAAAGTACAATGTCTTGTCAAAACTTACTCAAGTAAATCTAACTGAGTACTACCCACCTCTGCAAATGGACCACTGAAATGACAAGTAAATGCAGTATCACAGCAACACAGCAAGAAATGAGAGAATCCCATGCTCTCATTTTCACGGAAAATGAAATGTCTGCTCAATTAGGGAAATCAGTCATCATTATTTTAGTCTCATTATTACATACAACGGTTATTTTTGTACTGTGAAAAATAGCTTTTTTATTGTTTGGTGTTGTCTTTTATTCATGTTTTCAAAAGCTATTGTAGATTGGAGGTTTTAAAGCAGTGCAACATGTGCTTCCATCACCAAGAACAGATTTTAATTAAAAGTTTTTAGTTACAGTTTTTTGGGGGAACTTGTGGGGGAAAACTATATTTCCTCCATCTGACCCGTTTCTCTCCATCCTCTCCATCTGACCATCTCCTCTGCTCCATCTTACCCTTTCCTCCTCTGACCCTCTGCTGCATCTGACCATCTCCTCTGCTCCACCTGACCCTCTCCTCTGCATCCTCTCTTCCATCTGACCATCTCCTCTGCTCCATCTTACCCTCTCCTCCTCTGACTCTCTCCTCTGCTCCATCTGATTCTATCCTCTGCTCCATCTGACCTTCTCCTCTGCTCCATCTGCTCCTCTCCTTGGCGTCATCTGACCTTCTCCCCTGCATCCTCTGCTTCATCTGACCCTTTCCTTTGCATCCTCTTACCCTCTCCTCTGCTCCTCTGTATCCACTGCTCCATCTGACCATCTCTTCTTCATCCTCTGCTCCATCTGATCCTCTCATCTGCATCCTCTGCTCAATCTGACCCTCTCCTCTGCATCCTCTGCTCAATCTCACCCTCTCTTCTGCATCCTTGGCTCAATCTGACCCTCTCTTCTGCTCCATCTGACCCTCTCTTCTTCATCCTCTGCTCCATCTGACCTCTCCTCTGCATTCTCTGCTCAGTCTGACCCTCTCCTCTGCTCCATCAGACCCTCTTCTCTGCATTCTTTGCACCCTCTGCTCCGTCTGACCATCTCCTCTGCTCCGTCTTACCCTCTCTACTTCTGCTCCATCTGATCCTCTCCTCTGCACCCTCTCTTCCCTCATCTGCTCCACTCTGTAAACCGCACTCATATGCTGTGACAAACAAAATCATCTAAATCATTTTCACATTTTCGCTCGGCGCTTGCGGGTGCTGCTCATTGTTTACCGTCTGCTCACCAGGTGTTGTACCGCTGTGTTCAGGTAGGGGGCAGTAGCAGCTCGTTGTAAACTTCCCTTTCTTTCTCATGGTGTTTCAGGACAAAAATGTTTGCCAGGCAACCATAATTGGCTCAGAGATTTTTTTTTTTTTTTCTTTGAGAGATAGAGAGATAGAAGATTCATACTTACAGAAGCCACAATGCTAGTGCTCCTGACAAATTTGATAAAAGCATTTCCAGGTATAAGCTATGCTTTATAGACACCGTAATGGTTTGGGAGCGAGCTCTATGCAAAACATTTCAGTCATTTAAATGATTTATGTCAAAAGATGTTACCTCTCTATAAGTCTATCCTGGATCTACTTACCCTCAGCTATAGGCTTTCCAGTGAATTATGTTGTATAGGCTAAGACAGTAGATTTGATTTTCCTTTCTGTATGTTTATTGAATAGGAGAAAGTGTATGTGACTGACTTATAAACAATTATATTTAAGATTTTACCAAAAAGTCTCCATGGAGGAAAGAATTTGACGGACCCTCCACCTGAAAAGTTACGCAATGCACCATTAAGCATTTCTGCCATTACAATAATATCACACTGCAGTATAATTCAGGCCAAAAAATAATGTTTCGGTCTCATTAAATGTACGATGGCTGTTATTGCTTTGTCTGGAATGTTTCACAGTATGGCTTTAAACCTTTCGATCTTCATGGAGACCAAACCAGACC
The DNA here is from genome assembly GCA_029959045.1 of Taenioides sp. WSHXM2023. Classification (NCBI taxonomy): domain Eukaryota; kingdom Metazoa; phylum Chordata; class Actinopteri; order Gobiiformes; family Gobiidae; genus Taenioides; species Taenioides sp. WSHXM2023. The sequence goes on from CM057091.1 coordinate 30,077,278, forward strand.
AAGTTACAGGTCAGATCAATGGAGAGGCGACCCCGCTCACCGTCAGAATGCCTGTTTTCTTTTGTTTTTTAGAATTGCACTTGCAGGAGATATGGCACATGCAGAGGTCATTCCAGAAGTGTTACTGTATTGTTCAAGGTGCACTATGTAACTTTTTGGTTGGGGGTCCATCACCTGCTTGTTTCTATGGAAATGCCATTGCTCTGCCTGTAATTTTCCACAATATGACACTGAACAGCTCTACCTTATACATTTATTAAATTACAGGTGGTTTTATGACTCAAAATATCTAGAAAAACAGGCATTCTGACTGAGCGGGGTCGCCTCTCAGCAGATCTGACCTGTAACTTGTTCTGGTTTGGTCTCCATGAAGATTGAAAGGTTTATACCATACTGTGAAGCATTACAGACAAAGCAATAACATCATGGAGGAAAGCATTTGACAGACCCTCCACCACAAAAGTTACACAATGCACCTTCAAAGTGCATCATATAACAGGTTAGGCTACAAATTCCACACAAAAGATATAGATAACAGTTTTCTTTTAAGAGTTCCAAGAATTGTGCATATATATTTTTTTAATGTATAGTTTTTCTTCCTCTTAAGACACGTGCAGCAAATGTGATGTACGTTATATCGTCCAGTTCTACATGTTTGTTTTATTCTATCTTTTATGAATTCATGTTTGTATATTATGTTAATGCTACTAACCGCAGCTCCGAATCAAATTTCCCCACGAGGAAACTCAATTAATGAAAATCTAATTCCATAACTGTTACCTAGCAACCATAATGTTAAAGTGCATGTGAAAGGTTAAACTACTCATTTCACTAAAACATATTTGACATAATTATATTCACGATTTTAACCAAATCTTACATAGTTTTCTTTCGTTCTTTTCTTTTTTTTATATATATTTTACCAAATATTTGGGCACAGATTTTATGATATACAGTACGTAGTGGTAATCCCATAACTGTTACCTAGCAACTAGAACGTTAGCCTAGGCCAATCTCCTGTATTGTCTCATGCTTTGTCAAACAGCAACACAAACTGGTCATTTATTGTAAGATTATATTTTAATATTCAAAGTACATAAAGGCTTCTCATTGATATAAGTTAACATGATTATATCTAAGATTTTACAAAAAAACTTACCTTGTTTTTTCTATTTTTTTTTCAAGTTTTTTTTTGATATATAATTAAACTTGTTGGACTGGTTTGGATACAGGCAGCAGATGTGACACATGTAGAGGTATTTTCATAATTGTTACCTATAGCAACCATAACGTTATCTAAATTTAGACTAATAAAAGTAAATTACAACACCTTTATTTTGCAAAATGGAGGTTTAAAATACCTTCTTTGTGCGTAAATTGTCGTTGCGTTTTGGATGGAGTTTTCTGTGTTGATGAAATAAAGCTATTCCATTTTAGAACTCACCGCTACCTCCTGTATTTCCATTTTTTCCCCAAGTTTCTTCAAAAACTTCCACTTGATCGACATAAAACTATGATAAATATTCACCGCAGGTACTTTCCCACCAAACCAAGTCATAATTAGAAAAACATGCAAACCTGTCACATGCACTTTAGACAGCTGATCCATTTAATGAATAGGAGAGGGACATTTCAAGCTTTCGCTATAGGGTACTGACAAAATACAGGGGGAATATGACGCGTGTTTGCAGTCATGTCGTGTTTGCGTACAGAAGTATGACATTGACGTGTGATACGTGACCGTAGTGTGTAATTATCCACAAATGAGTGGTGTTTGAAATAGCCGTGAGCCGTAAGCACCAGTACATACAGAGATAGATAGACAGATAGAAGATTCAGCTTTCCTGTTCCATAAATTTCCATGTTTACCCAATGCATTTCCTCTCGTTTGCACAATGTATTCCCCACTGTTAGCATATGGCCTGTTCCCTAGCATTTACATAAATCTTTAGCCATTGTTTCCATTTTGTATGATTCATCTGCACATCTTAAGTCTTATTGTTTGCCTATCTCATTATTTAGTGTTGGCGCAACTTATTTCCTATTGTTTGCTCAACCTTTTTTTTTTTCACTTTTTTTTCTTTATTTCCTTTTTTTCCACTTATTGTTCTTGTAATTAGATGTAAACTTCACCATATCATATGTTAACACAACAATATATGTATTCTAACTTTACTGCACTTTAGGTGCACTTTATAAACTGCACTTCTGTTTCCAATGATGCTTTTATTAAACATTTTGCCTATTTTTTTATTATTATTTTTTTTATGAAGTTTATACTTTTACTTGTTGGACAGGTTTACTGCTTGGACACAGGCAGCAAATGGCATACACAAAGGTAATTCTGTAACTGTTACCTAGCAACCATAATGTTACCAAGGGCCAAAATCAGAATTTAAGCATTTCTGCCACTACAACCTCTAAAAATAATGTTTCAAGTCTCATTAAAGCTCCGATGGCTGCGTCAAACCTCAGTGACAAAAATTTCACCCTGGTTTATGGGCTTAAAGATGCATTGTGTAACTTTTCTGGTGATGTTATTGCTTTGTCTGGAATGTTTCACAGTATAGCATTAAACCTTTCTATCTTCATGGAGACCGAACCAGACCAAGCTACAGGTCACATCTGTGGAGAGGCGACCCCGCTCACAGCCAGAATGTGTGTTTTTCTAGTGTTTTTTTTTTTGTTTGTTTGTTTGTTTGTTTGTTTTTTAAGCAGTAAAACCAACTGTAATTGAATAAATGTAAGGTAGAGCCGTTTAATGTCATACTGTGGAACATTCCAGGCAGCGCAATGACATCTCCATAGAAACAAGCAGGTGACAAAGCCCACAACCAAAAAGTTACACCTTAAAGTGCACGTTTAAAAACTGCAAAGAAGTCTGGAGTTTTATCTGTGACGCAGCAATCTTGGCAAAATTTCTATGAAGCATTTTTGAGTGCTCAGAGAAGAGGACTTTGAATGGATGAATGAAACAAGGGTGAATGAAACAAAATACAACACCAGGTATGCTTTTGACGGCAGGAAAAGTCAATTTTGCATCATATGTGTTCTTTAATACTTTATTACCCAAATGATGAAATCCGATATCCTTGTTAAATTTGCATCTCCGTTGTTCCAATTAGTACCAAACCACCCGGTACCTCTTTATTTTAAGAATGCCCTGCTGAAGACCCAGATGTGGTCAAAACACGCCGGTATGTCCTGATGATAACCCAAGAAAGGACTTTTATTTTAAGACACTCTTTTTTTGTATTTATGTTCCAGTTATGTCCAATTATGCATATGCCATCGCTCTTTAAACGCTCGGTTAGCTTAATGCTGTCCCTGGTGCATTAGCGGCGGCGCTGTGAGCAGTACACACCGGGACTCGTGTACAAAGCCGTGAGTGAATACAACACACACACACGCAGCTGACACATTATGAGATGAGATGTGGGCATGATCGTAAGTGCCTCCTCCCTGCTCCTGAGTGACAGATGAAGGAGCATGATTCAAACGTACTATTCCATATATCTCTCTGTGTCGGAATAAACTTGTCATTATATTTATTTAAGTATGCATGAGAGTCTGATGGGAGAGCGTGCCCCTGACTTTAAATGAGCAACTGCTTACATCTCACTGTCTGTACTTAAAGCGTCCATATTACGCTGTTTTCTAATCTATGTTATAATGTACTTTCGTCATCACAAACAGACCTGGAGTTGTGTTTTGTTTCATTCACACATGTTTAACACACAATCTGCTTATTGCATATTTAGGCTGGGTTCTTCTCAACTGGAAAACACTCTGTTCTGCTTTGTCATGTGGTAATACCGGAGGTATTCCACTGTGATTTAAAACTCCTTCATTAGAATCATTTGGGTAATTTCAGCTGTGGAATTGCCAATCTCTGCTGTGTAAAAGGTAAAATGGAGCTGTTCACTTGAAAACTATGGAACAAACATTTAGAAGAATATGGCCTAAATACAATGTGTACGGTTTGTGTTTTAAATGTGTGAATGAAACAGAACATAACTCCAGGTACTGGTAAGTTTTGGAGGAGGTAACAACCTTATAACATAGATCAGAAGCTAGCGTAATAGGAAGTGATAGAAGTAATAGAAGTGTCTTGCCAAGGAGCACAACGGCAGCACACGTCTTCTGGGTGTGTAGACAGAAGTCTTGTGTGGCTGCTCTGATAACAGATCCTCACGGTGATAGTGAAGCAGGCAGCAGTGATATGAGTGGGATTACACGGTGCATTCAGGGACCTCCCACAGCAGGAGCTCAGAGCGCACTTTCACTGGAGCGCTCATCTGTCATCATATTCCAGCTGCTGTACAGAGCTGTGCACAGTATGAGAGACAGGAACTGGGTTAGTAAAAAAAAAAAAAAACCTTTGTCGTTGATACTTTGCAGCTAATGTCATCAATATTCCCTGTGGGTGAGAAGCTAACTCTAAGCATGCTCTGTCTGAGACGTTGTTAGTCTTTAATCTGAGCTTTATTTGAACACAGTCTGACCTGATAGAACTGATTGGTTAGACTTGGTGAGTGAATAAACAAGTCTCTTTTCACATATAAGCCGTGTCCCAATTCCTCGAGGTAGCTTCCACGGACCGCAAAGGCCGTGCCGAAATGGGACAGGTCCAGCCCACGGAGCCACTCCCATCGCCCAGCAACCGAGACATGCTGCTAACGCTAATGCTAACAACATGCACCACGCAAATTACGCACACGGATCAGTAACAATATTATGCACGGGTAATCAAACTGTCGGATTTTGAGACCAAGTTATTCTAATAATTCTCATCCAAATTTTATGGCTAAAAACAAAAACTAAAACGGCTATATTTCTGTGATACATCTAAAATAGGTGAAATTACCTTAAAGTTTCAAAAACTGTGATGAGAGGTGCATTATCATCTTTATTAAGGATTTTTATATTGACCAAGAATTACATTTATACAGGGAATGCATTTAAATCAGTTTATAAAGAAATAAGAATTTTCTCTCCTTTGAGAAAAGATTGTTTATTATAAATCAAAGGAACTTCTGGAAATACTTTATCATAATGTGACGAGCCATTGAACCCATTACACACATTCACTGCATTCATAGGTGAGTAAAAACAGCTGTATGTCAGTGAACTCTCAAATTCTGTTCTCTTTTTGCTGAAGCAGGTGACAGTCCAAAATGAACAAATTATCTTTGTAAAATACGATCAGGTGGATTACCACTGCTTAACTGCAGTACAATAGTACATTCTTAAAGTACATGTAATCACCATGAATCAAATGTCAGTATAGATTGAAAAACATTGAGGTAAACTTATTATGAGCAAATATGTTTTAAGTTTTGTCTCACACACTTGTTAAGCTCATATAAGGCCACATTTATCATGGGACACTTCCTCTGTGATAAAGCTGTTTAGGTGCTCCTCGGCTAAAATGAAAAGAAAAAGAAACTACCTTTTTACTATTTCATTTCTGCAGGAAATTAGAAGTTAAACCTAAACTGCATGGACACATCACTATTAGGACACATTAGGGACAGCAGCAGACAGAATGTGCAGGAGGGAGGCCTGATGCAACCAGAGACCCCAAAGGTCTTCAGCAGTTTGGACTTCCTCCTCAGTGAGTCTGGACCTCCTCCTCAGTGAGTCTGGACTTGGACAGTGGACAGTATGATGTATCTCTTGTCTTCTGGAAGAGCAGAATGGGCCTTACGTTTGATTGGTTCAAAGTCCTGTCCTGCAGAGTGAAAACCTGTAATGACACACACATTAAGAAAATTACAAAACTATTACAGGAAAATGGCAAAAGGATCAATTCAATTTGTCAACTGGACAAAAGTTTATTTGGTCAAATATGTTTCGCAGTTCATCCAAGCTGCTTCATCAGTTCAGAACATTCTACACTCCGTGGTCTTCTTTTCCCCTAACAGTATAAACATTATTAGTGTTTGATGGAAATCTGTCCAAAATTTCATCCTGTTAGCTGCAGATTACTAGCTAAACTTTTACCTCAAAGCTCCGAGATTCACATAGTTAAAAATAAACTTTTTTGAGTGTTTTGTGATTTTGTGGTTTACAGCTGTGTTAGTGATGATTTCCTAAAGTTAAAAGTGTGTACTCACATGTTTTCTCCACTCTCCGGACGGGCTTTTTGCTTCATGTTTTCTCTCTGTTTTTGAACATCTGACTGCCACCACGTGGTGCATGATGGGATATAGGAGGCTGCGAAGGATACTTGGATGTCTCTTTTGTTCACTGTCAATCTCCATTGAAATGCAGGCCACTTTTGGGCTGCATGAAATGGGACAGGGCTTGTTGCGCCGGAAGTGACGTATGTGGCTGAAAAAGTATCCTTTGAAGGCTGCAGCCCTCGAATTGGAACAGAGCTATAATTACACAATAGTTACAGTTACAAGCTAGCTGGCATTAGCCAACCGTTTTTTTAGTTAGTCGCTCTCACCTTTTTGAAAATCAAATCTTAACTTTTTTGTCTGTCTTTGCTAAGGTGTGCATTGTTTCAGCATGGCAGCTATAAAACATCCCATCATAGACATACAAGCAGAATACCCCCAGGGTGATGTCACTGGAAAGTATCAATACTGCTTAGCCATGTTGTTGTTTCCACTCCCCAAAGGAGTGTGAGAAGGAAACAACAACATGGTTAACAAGGCTATTGAAATCAGGAAGGTGGGAAAACGCTCTATAAAAGTGTGACCATTTACTCCCCTCTCTTTCTCTCTCTCTTTCTCTCTCTTGTAACTGATGATTAGAGTTAATGGTAAATTGTGTCAGGTGTCCTCACTTCCACCACACGCTCCTTTCTCCCTCCCTCGCTCCCTCTCTCTCATAGCGCTGATGATCTGAGTTGATGGTAGATTGTATCAGGTGTTCTCACTTTCACCGCACTCTCGGCTGTCACACACATCTCTCTCTCTCTCTCTCTCTCTCTTTGTGTCTTTTCCCACTCTCTGTCTCCTCCTCTCTCTCCCCCCTTCTCATAGCACTGGTGATGAGACTTGATGGTAGATTGTGTCAGATGCCCTCACTTCCAGCGCGCTATTGGCTGTCACACACCTTACACATCTTCACACACTCCTCTTGTTTTCATGTCAGTGCTTGTGCTTGTGCGGCTGACACTAGAGGAGGGAGGGAGTGAGCGAAGTGCCCTTACTCTGCGCACTCCACAGGAAGAAAGAACACTATTCTCAAGTCGTTTAGATATTAACCTCCCAAAGCCGAGTGAAGTGTACAAAGAACATAAAGATATTGGTCGCACTTACAGTACAGTAGTAGTAGTGAAACAGGATATGAAAGGTGGAGTAATGTCGTTTTTAAAGATGTACTATGTAATTTTATTCATCACACTGAAACCCATGGACACCATAAAACCTATCCATCATCATGGAGACGATAATAATTCATTAGTCTTATATAGCACTTTTCCAGATGTTCAAAGTCACTTTACAATGTGGTTCATTATTTATTCACTTACCACCACTGTGGTTGTAAGTTGAACTGAGAGAAGCAGGGCTGCCAATCTGCACCATCTGCCCCTGCAACCACCTCCAACACAGACAGTCATGCTAGGCAATGGGGCGCAAAGTGTCTTGCCTAATGACACAACAACAACAACAGTCTCCCATCCAAGTACTAACCAGGCCCAGCCCTGCTTAGCTTCTGGATCTGATGTGATCAGGCTTAGACAAGGAGGTTTGGCTAAGTTACAAATCTGATTAGTGGAGAGGAGCGCACACTCCCAGTATTGTGCATTAAAAATAAAATAATAGTAATTTAATACATGCAAGAGACTCAAGTTTAATGTCATACAGTGGAGTTTTAATTCATTTATTTTATGCATTTAATTTATTTTAAATAAAAAACTTAAAAAATGAACTTGTGTGAATGTGGTGCTGTTGAAGCTTCAGCACCATGGACAGTTCCTTCCCTTGAAAATGCAGCACAGTGGTCCACACACAGGAAATGTTAGTAGGGCAGGTAATAAAAGATTAAGATGGAGAAATAGATCAGAAGACACAGTAGAAAGAGAAGACACCAGGAGAGCTGTCATCTTGTCCTCACCAAACCTCAAGGGAAGAATCACAAAGTAAAGTCTGTGTCATAGATTACAGTGCCAGTAATGATACCCTTACTGTCTGAAATGTGTGCAGTGCAAGGAATATACAGTATGAGTTGTGTTCATGTTCAGATGGAGGACAGAGGTCTATATAACTTTATGGGAGATTTATTGATCGTATATTCAAAACTGAAAGTATTCAAAAGAAAGTCCACAAAACAAATTATAATTTACTACAGATGGGATCCACAAAGCTACCATATTGATGTTATGGCTGCAAGTGCTTTCAACAAACATCAATCATGTCTGTGGGACTGAATAATGGCACCACTTTTGAAAGTTATTGTGAAAAATATACTTTCACTTTTGGAGCAACAATAAAAGTAACGATGATGCATTCCACTGATATAGTGCTTTCCTGGACACCCATCATGCATTGCATTATTCATTCACTCTACGCTGTGCCCTGGGGCAGGCTGAAACAACTAAGGCTGCCAGTCTGCATGGCTGCTCCGACCACCACCAACACTCAAGCACACCACACCACATTCATGCTAGGTAATGTAGGTAAAGTGTCTTGCCTAAGGACACAATGCAATGGCAGTTTTCATTAGAGCCACTGCTGCCCCACTGTGGCACCTGGTATTCCCAGCGCTCTCCCATCCAAGTACTAACCAGACCCAGCCCTGCTTAGTTTCAGAGATGTGAGGAGATCAGGCTTTGACAAAGTGATTTGGCCTAGTTTGTTTCTGCAGATGGAAAAAAAAAAAAAAATTGTTTCATGTGGATAGACCCAATAATTACAGAGATCATATATTACATGAAATTGACTCTGAACTTATAATAATAATAATAATAATAATAATAATAATAATAATAATAATAACAATAATAATAATAATAATAATGTTGTTACCTCCTCAAAAACATACCTGGAGTTGTGTTTTGTGTCATTCATACATGTTTGAGTAACCCTCAAATGATTAGTCTGTCTACATCCCCAAGGTCAAAATGCTCTGTTCCACCTTGTGAATTCATGAGGCGGTAGTTTTCAAGTTGACAGCTACCACAAGACATGACAATGTGGAACAGAGTGTTTTATGTGTGAGAGAAAAAATAACCCAAAAAAGCAGGGTTTGTGTGTTAAATGTTTAAATGAAACGAAACACAACTCCAGGTATGTTTGTGATGAAGAAACAGCACTACAGTGTAACATAGATTAGAAAATAATATGGGTAATATGGGCCCTTTAAGCTATGGGTAGTTTATAATGTTGTGATGTTACGTGAATACAAACTCTCCTTTATTTTCCTCCTCCCTCTGCTCTGATCAGATCTGAGTTGGTAGCCCTCCTGCTTCACATGTGTTCCTCTGTGATAAGTGAGAGTATCTGGTGCTGTCCATGGCACTGCCTTATCTTTATACGTGCTGTTCCCCTTTAGTTTTGATGGATGATTTAAACCTGAGCCAGAGGGACCAGGGAGACAGAGGAGACTGAGGGGAAGGAGTCATAGAGACATCCACCTGGTGTTTTCAACAGTGTCATTTGTCAAAAGTGTCAGAAATGTAATATGAATGATAAAATAAAACTATAATGATTTTAAAGTAATGTTATGTTGAAACCAGTGTTGCGTATGATTTGATACTGTTTGTTTTTTTCACTATGTCCTGGTTAGCGTTGTGAAATGATCAAAAATCAGATTCTAATCAATTCTGAAACTAGTAATTTTGTGTACAGATTATTGTCTCCACAATGTAATAAAAAACCACCACATAGAAATTGGGACAAAACTGGAACTGAGCTTTGAAATAAACCAGGACAAAACCAGACTCAACTATAAAAGAACCAAACGAAATCTACATCAGGACTGAACTGGGGTCAAATCAGGACCAAATCAGGACAAGAGTGAACACAGGCAGTCTATGTTTTGGTTAATTTAATTGGAACTTTCAGTCAGTTGTTTTCTGAGTAACACAGATCGTTTTGTTGCCTTCATTATAATGTCAAATACCATGAGTCTGCTAGTTCTGCTGAAAGAGGCTGGTGGGCGTTTGCTTCTTTCTTTGTTATATTGACACCAACTCTACATAACAAAATGATTCAGAAATTGTAATAAAAATTGTTCACTTTTGCACGAATTATCTAGGACTATGCTAAGATCTGATCTGGACTAAACCAAGCCTAAAACCAAGGTAAAACTGGACCAAGACCTAAAGCATCTCAAGCTGGACTGGAAAAGGTGCACTGTGTAACTTTTCTGGTGGAGAGTCTGTCAAATGCTTTTCACCATGAAGATGTTATTACTTTGTCTGGAATGTTTCACAGTATGTAAATAAACCTTTCTATCTTCATGGCCAAGTTACAGGTCAGATCTGCGGAGAGGTGAAAAAGTTACACAGTGCACCTTTAGACAAGTGGTATTATGCAAAATCTTCTTGGAGCTTTCTACCATGTTATAACATTGTTCCTTCATCAAAAAACATGCCTGAAGAGGTTTTAGATGTCATCCATGCATGTTTGAATAATTTAGCGATCTCTCCTGAGCCCTATCCGATCCCTCCATATGATTAGCTGTACAAGTCTGTCCAAGGCTCCTCCCACAAGCCTTACATCATCCTTTCTACAAGAGCAGGATACAAAACAGTCCACTACGACTTCACAATCCTGATGCGATGTACAGTAGTTTCATTAGCGGGACGCACAAGGGACTTTGTGATAGCGCTCTGAAGGGGGGAGTGACTTAGAGCCTAGACCCAAGAACATTGAAAACGAAAAAAAAAAATACATCGTTTTTGGCATATATAGCATTTTCTAAACGATAAAAGTTAACACAGTGAGATAAGTATATTATTACTTAGGTTAGGTACTATCCCACCACACAAAGTACACCAAATACGCGAATACTTTGAGTACAACGACCTTTATTGTGATCATGTAGTCCCTGTATTGTAATGTGATTAGGTTCTATTGTGTAGAAGCAAACACAGACACACAGAGAGACGCCTGCACACATAATGCCTTTGACGGGGTCCTGACAGGCGAAATCTCATTATGTAAATACTGTGAGGGAGAAGTGAGGAGCTCAGGGACAAGTCATGGACAGAGACAGGCAAAGCACGCTCTACTCACTGTCTTTTGGCGGAAAATGTTGGAAAATGTAAGAGTGATGTTATTTCTGGTGGAGGGTCCGTTACCTCCTTGTCTCCATGCAAATATTACTGTTTTGCCTTCATTATGCCACAGTATGGAACTTCACAATGGAGACAGGTTAATGGTCAAATCTATGGAGAAGCAAGCCTGCACATGGTAAGAAAATGGAGAGAAGCAAATAGCGGACACTCAACAAGATGTTACGAAGCGTACCTTTAAGGGCTGCATGGTCAATAATACAATAATCAGGCCTTACAGGATAATTCAGTTCAATTCAGTTAGAAAATCAAACCGTGAAACAGTCATTGGTCAAAAACAGATGAACCAACATGGAAACAAGCAAATGTCCAGCATTCTCTTACTTAGACCCTCCTTCTGCAGGGGAAAAAAAAAAAAAAAAAACAAGGAGAAGCACTGGAAACCAGGACTAACGCCTTGCTCAAACTGCACCAGCTCCAACTGTGATTCCTGTGTGAGACTGGATTTGTTGTGGTGACACTCACACGAGGACCAGAGTCTCTGCTGCAGTTGTGGTCACCTCCTTTGATTAAGGGAAAAGGCTGTGGTGGGCTCCAGCAAAAACACACTCCCAACAAAATTAATCTAGAGCCCAGTGACACCTCCGCGGCACCACTGGTCTGCACATGTACAGTCTGAGCTCCTCTTGTATCTTGTAATTATACAGAATACTGTGGCCACTGAACCAGAGCTGCACCACATACTGTCTGAGCCTGGGGCAAACCAGGACTGAACCAAGACTGAACCAGGACTGAACAAGGACTGAACCAGAACTGAACCAGAATTAAACCAAAAAAGAGCTGGAGGCTACATTGACATTATCTGGCAAATCCAGTATGAGATGTGTGTGTATTTTTATACACATGTGTATGTCTGGTCCCCACTCCCTCCATCACATCTCAAGCCAGAACCAAAAGAATGAGCAAATCATCGGAAGGATGAGATCACTGTTCCATTTTTATCAGCATGTTGCCCAGCTCAGAATGACATATTCATTTTTGTTCATACTGCCTACCATTAAACCCTCCTATAACCACTGCCTATAACAGCAGGGGTGGTGAGCTGGCTGCAGGTTCTTCACGTTATCTGTGTGTTACATATGTTACATGTTTATGTCTGTGTGCTTAAGAGAGCTGCATCTGAACGCACTTCAAAACAACTCATCATTTTAAGTGAAACCAACCTGACGGACGCACACGTTCATCCAGGAAGTCTGTATTTCCTTTGCAGTGTTTCATCCCGTCACTGTGAGCCAATCACAGGCAGCTCTGTTTGCCTCTTAGCCATGGCCTATGTCTGTACTACAGTATCGGTATATACTGAAATACTGCCATACTTGCACTTAAAGAAATCTTCTTGTTTTTTTCTTAGTGACCGTGACCTGCCATAGCTCATTTGAGGATGTATTTGTGATTGCAGGGCAAAACGTTTGATGCACTAGCATCATTAGCATCATTAGCAAATGTTAATTGAGGCACCCAGGTTCAAAGTTCAGGAGTTAAACATGATTGGGGACAGGTGCTTGGAGAAATATTTAATCAAGATAATTGCTAAAGGTAAAAAGATGGTTAACTTTTGCAGAGTCACTGTAATAGGACTATAAACAATTTGAAATCAAACCTGTTACTAACACTAGCGTGAGCGACCTCTGGTAAACAAGCACATGATCGGTCTGTTATTGATGTCCATATGTTGATTTCTGGACAAAATGGTGAAACAAAAACACCAGGATTATGTAGAGCGGGTTAATATGAACATTTTAAAATGAAAATGATGAGACTCACTGCAGCATGGATGGAGCTGAAACACGTCCCTGCTCACTGTCTCTTTAGAGCGCAGAGGCTAGTGGACTAATTATGTCTACTGAGACAGTCTCTAAGGAAAGTCACCTGGAAGCTCATATACATTATTAGCAGATACTCAAAGCCCAAGTATCAGTATCACTCCCATGTTTTACCATTCAGCACTGTTCATGGTCCTTACCTCATCCATCTTTGTCTGTACCCCTCTGTGCACATATGCTCAGGGTTGTGTCTTCAGCTGGACACCTGCAGGGTCTCAGATTTGACATAAAACAAACTACAAAAACAACTACAAACAAACTAAATAATGTAGTTGAGTGCCAGTTCTTTTGAATAGTCTTTTTAATGGTGAGGTCTGCAGCCAGTCCTCTGTCAGTAAAAGCAGGTGGTCTGAAGCAAAAATCAAAATCTTGAGGAAGAATTTGACATTAAAAGTCTGTCTTCTTTGTTCATGAAAACTATAGTTAAAGACATTTTGTTTAAAATAAGTATATATAGATTTTTTTTGTTGTGTTAATAGTTGTTGTATTTGGCCCTGTGGCATCACCTGTGTGTCTTCATGGCGATAGATTATGAAAACTGTCAGCTGTGCCTGAGCCTGAGCTAATATTAGAATCCCTCACATATTTTAATACTAGTATTTTGGTATTTTATGGAGTATTTCTTGCTAACACATCACATATTTAGATCACCATGTTTCCTTTTATTGTTTGAAAATTCTATATTCGCCGAAAATAACGTATTAACATTAACAATAACATATTAACACTCACACACACACTCATACACCAGTGCGCGCAGACACTCTCAGTCTCCCCTCCATTTGCTCTCCATGCTAAGTCACTCCCCCTGCAGAGCGCCACCACAACACAATCAAGAGTGCATCCCTTTAATGAAACTACTAGTACCGCACTTCGCATCAGGTTTATGAAGTTGTCGCGCATTCTTTTGTGTCTTGCTTTTGTACACTGATGGAGAATTGTCGTGTGGGGGCATGGGTGGCGTAGGCTTGTGGGCGGAGCATTGGACAGAATCGTACAGCTGACCGTGAGCAGCGTTCAAATAGTGCCCAGGAGAGATTGCTAAATTAGTCAAACATGACATCTGGTACCTCTTCAGGCGTGTTTTTAATGACAGAACGTTATAACATGGAAAGAAAGCTACAAAACATTGATTTTGCGTAACACTTTAAAGAAATTGCAAAATGACTAAGTTGAAAAAAAGTCATTTCATCTCTGACCCTGCACACATGTTCTCCTGTACCACTGGGAAGACATATAGTGAATTAATCCCATGACATAACAGCTTGTGCAAATGAATAACATTAATAACTAGCTAAAGTGCATTCCACAGCAAGAAATCTGCAAATGTGCATAAAATCCTGTGTGATTTATGACTTTAATAACCCCCCACCGTAAGCTGAAATCCAGACTATACGCACAGCTGCTAATGACTGCACCCTTTGTGGCATTTCCACTTTTGATTATCGTTTTGGTCATGAGGAATATTTAGTGAAATGGTTTTATACTTGAACTTGCATTGTCTGGTTGTTTAAAGGTGCATTGTGTAACTTTTCTGGTCCGTCACCTGCTTGTTTCTAAGGATATGTAATTTCTCTGCCTGGAATGTTCCACAGTATGGCATTAAACATTCAAACTTTACATTTATGAAATTCCAGGTGGTTTTATAGCTCAAAAATACCTAGAAAAACAGGCATCTGACTGTGAGTGGGGTCGCCTCTCCGCAGATCTGAGCTGTAACTTGCTCTGGTTTGGTCTCACGTAATTTAGAAAGGCTTAATGCCATACTGTGAAACATTCCAGACAAAGCAATAACATCTCCAAAAAAGAAAAGTTACACAATGCACCTTTAAATTGTGCTCAGCCCAAAATTTTGTGACAACTTTTTCAAATTTTGTAAGCAGAGCAGTGGAGTGGTTTGTCTATTGATTCTTTGCAGCTGATGTCGTCAACATTACCTGAGGGTGTGATGCTAACTGTAGGCACAACTCTGTCTGACGAACATGTTAAGAAATGCTTTAATTTAACACAATCTGACCGGAAAGATCTGGCTTAGCTGGAACTACAACAGGTGAGCTGATTTGTGCTGTTAAAAAAAAGTCCCTCCAAACATAACATTACAGTCACAAGCTAGTTAGCATTAGTCACAGTTTTGTTTTGTTTTTTCAGTTAGTCACTCTCACCTTTTCACCTCCATTTTGTATTTTCTGATAATATTCAAAGATTTTTTTCATTGTGTTTGCTATTGTGTGTTGTGTCACCATGGTAACTGCTGAATACTTGTACCCTATACACACATGCTGTACACCCCCAGTATGTTGTCATTGCAAAGTATCAAAATAAAGTGAAGATTCCTTTCTGTAGTTAAGGAGGGGGGTATTACACTTCTATGGGGTATTAACTGCTATTACCTTTTACTGTTTGGATATGCTATATTTGCAAAAAAAAAAAAAAAAAAAAAAGTTTAATAAGTTTAGTTTCAGTTTCTTTTTTGAGTTTGTAGTGTGTTGTTTTGTGTCCTGCTTTTGTATTTATAAAAAAAAAAAATAATAATAAAAAATAGGCTTTTGGGCTGAGCACTGGACAGAATTGTACTGCTAACTGCAAGGAGAGTTCGAATAGGGCCCAGGAGAGATCACAAGATTACTCAAACATGTATGGATATAAAACCATCTCAGGCATGTTTTTGACGAGGGAACTCCATTCTCACAAAAGCCAAAAAAATAGATTTTACACAATACCCCGTCTTCAAAGGCACTGTATGTAGCTTGTGCACTTATAGTTTTAGAATGTGTACTACAATAACAAGTGAACCGGTGTTGCCAGTAGAAATGTAACAATAACTGAAATATTGTGATATTGTATCGTCAAAAACCTCACAATAATATCGGAGGCCATCACATTATACTGAAGTCTCTTTGCTTAAATTAATACTTATGGTGATATAATGTCTTTATTTGTGATTTTTTTTCTTACTTTGAAAAGCACTTGGAATTACTTTGTGTAAGAATTGTGCTATACAAATAAACTTGCCTTGCTTTGCCATGGTGAAGAAATAGGAAAAAACAGAGGGAGCTATATTGACCATTATCCTTTGGTCCTTCATATTTCTTCATATTATAACAGCACTATTATCCTCGATATGAGACTGAGTTAAACCACTGAAGAAGAACCACAGGAGAAGGTTTTGTACTTTAATTTTCCTCTTCAGATGGTGAAAACTGTAACGTACAACAACACTGCTCTTAGAATTTGAGCCGAATGCGGCACAAAAACAAAGTACATTCATCTTATATAAAACTTTACTTAGAAATAGAAAAATATAAATGTTTAGAAACTTACAAAAGCATCAAGAAACTCATGAAATTGCCTAATTTGAGCTCCAAGGTGGATAGTGATCGATAAGACCAGCCTACCACCGATCCACATACAGCCTGTCCTCAATGGAAACCGACAAACAGCCAGCCAAAAGTGGCAACATTCCTCTATTTTTTCTTAATCCAAACCATAAATACAATGAAATACCCCTGAAAAATATCTCTAAACCACCATGGAAACCATCTGAGATTTTAAATACATTTTTAAAAACGTTAAATTCATGAAATTATTTATGTTAAGGGCAACATCAGTGCCAAAGGCTTTTCAAGGCTTTAAAAAGGAAAAAGTAGCATATTCACAATTTTGTAAGCCACCACAAAATATCGCAATAGATATCGAACCATGAGATGTGTATCGTGAACATATTGTATTTTGATATCGTTACATCCCTAGTTGCCAAAGCCTTTACCTGCAAATCGATGACACATTTTCTCATTCTCCATATATGGATAATACCAGCATTACAATTGTTATCAGTAAAAGCCAATATTAGATTTGAACATGTATCCTTGTATGAACCGTGTATCTTGAGATATTTACAATCAGAATTTTACACAGAGTTCCATTAAAGCTGTGTTTACCCAAAAGGGCCCCTATTCCGCTATTTTCTAATCTATGTTCTTCATTACAAACATACATAACATACAAACATTTGTTTCATTCACACAAACCCTCCATGTTTAGGCTGAGCACTTCTCTCGAACAGAAAACTCTTTGTTCCACCTTGTGATGTCATGTGGTAATACAGGAAGTGCTCCAATGTTTTTAAACTCCACACACCTTCACTAGACTCATTTGGATCATTTCAGATCTGGAATTGCCAGTCTCTGCTGAACTAGAAGGTAAAAAGTAGCTGTTAACTTGAAAACTACCACTACATGACATCACAAGGTGGAACAGAGCATTTTGAGCTTTGGAGATGAAGAAAAACTAACAATAAAGGATTACTCAAATATGTGTGAATGAAACAAACCACAAACCAGTATGTTTTTGAGGGGGTAACAGCATTATAACATGGCTTTAAGGCCGCCACATGCTACAGGATTTTTCTGTCTTAAACGATTTTTAAACATGCAACAAAAAGCGCACACCACAGACATGAGGAGAACCTTCTGAGACTTAAAATCTCTGATTGCACAGACTGCAGTGGGATATGGCTGCGTAAAACAGGCTATAAAGTGGTGAGCGCAGCTCATGTCAGCTGTTTCCTGTCTACAGTAAAACCATTCACTTTGAGACTCTTAAGTGTTCAAAAGATCAGAGCACTGTGCTTCTAGTTTAGATACAAGTCAAAACTGTGTTATTATTATTTGTGAAATGTGCAATATTTCAGATACAAGACTTTTAAAGCATAAAAGATTGGCGATAAAGTCCACAGTAAGTAGAGTGACTATCTCTAATCTGCAGCTTCACCTCGATCCATGCGCTGTGGATGTAAACAAACACACATGAGGAGCTACTCGCCTTTTTACTTTCAAAGAACGCCTCAAACTGGATTAAATTTTGTGGACTGGATGTCATTTTTTGTGGAGGACAATTTCTATGGATAATGTGGATGAGATGCTGCAGGTTAAATGTACCAGTTTACAAGAGGCGTATAATAAAGTCTTTATTTTCGCTATATCCCAAGTTTGTATCTTGTGTCTCTGTGTCTGTCACTCTGTCTGCCCTTGACGCTCTGTTTTATTGGCTGTTACTGACACTGAAATGAGGAGTGCAGTGGCTTCAAAATCGCACACGAAGATGAAAAGTCTGGTCACGCCTTCCCAAACTCAGAGAAAAGAAATCACAGCCAAAATGTAGCAAATTCTCTTGTCGTGTGTGGCGGCCTTAAAGCTCGCAAGAGTCAATTTTGTGTAATGTAGGACCTTTAACATAAACTGTGTGATGTTGTAAAACTTATTTGTAAGCGGAGCAGTGGAGTGGCTCGTTTAAATGTACTCAAGATTTCTTTCTACATTTCATTCCATTTCCGCAAAGTCCATTCTGTTTTGTGTTTTCTAATTAAACCCATTATGCTCTGATGGTCACGTTGAAAACAAATCAACCCATATTGGCCAATGTCCCTTATAGCAACACTGAAGCTAATAATCTTACTCAAACACGAAGGAAGCAAAATGCAACTCCACTTATGTTTGAGATAAGGGAACTTGATTAAAAGTTCAAAAAGTCAATTTGCTTTCTACGGATAATCTACTGTACGCTGGAACTAAACCAGAGACCAGAATGAGGCCTTTCTAATTATGAAGCGTTTCTGTATAATCCACAAACCAGAAAGTCATGCCGGTGCACTGTTAGCATGCTAGTTGTTGTCAGCATTACCATGGTGACAAAACTCTGTGCTGTATTCTGTGTTATATTCGTTGAAAACAAGGTGTTAGCATGCGTTTTATAAGTTTCGCTTTTTTGTTTTTGATGCTCTGAGTCCCCCCTTCCTTTGCTCTCCACATTAAGTCACTCCCCATTCAGAGCACTGTTACGGCACAGTCAGCATGCATCCTATTAATGAAACTACTTCATCAGGTTAGTGAAGTTGTTGCGTACAGTTTTGTATCATGTTTTTGTATATTTATGGAGAATTGTCGTGTGGGAGCATGAGTGACGTAGACTTGTGGGCTGTGTCTTGGACAGAATCTTACAGCTAACCATAAGTAGGGTTCAAATAGGGCCCAGGAGAGATCACAAGATTACTCAAACATGCATGGATGACATCTAAAACCTCTTCAGGCATGTTTTTGATGAGAGAACAATGTTAGAACAAAAGCTCCAAAAGGGATTATATGTAGCTTGTACTCTTAGTGTACAAGCTCCAAAAAAAAAAAAAAAAAACACAATCACAACTGAACCTGGGTTGTCAGAGCATATGGACAGATCTTCCAGAATTCCCTCCCTGAGCTGCAGAGGCTGCACTAGCACTGATTCTTGCTTGGCTGCAGATGCTGAGGTTTAGGCAGTGACCGTTCAGATCAGAGAGACACATTTTAGGTTTAAATCAACTGGATTTCAGCACTGAAACTGGTAACCCAAATGAGACTCATGTGAGGCTCATTCTGCTTTCTGATTGGATAATAGTTTTGCTATACACATATATATATATATATATATATATATATATATATATATATATATATATATATATATATATATATATATATATATATATATATATATATATATATATACACACACACACACACACAGTACTATACTTTGCAACTGATGCCATATGTTTTTTGTAATTATGAATAAATCAATGTGACAGTAGTTAGCAATAAGAGCTATATTAGATTTGAACATGTCTACTTTGTATCTTGGAACACAGATGTTTGCAAAACTTACAATCACGATTTTATATAGAGTCTTTTTAAAGCTCTGTTTACCTGAAATGCCCCTGTCTCCAATTGACGTTTACAACCATTCTGTATGCAGAGCAGTGGAGTAGCTTGTCTAAATTAAGATTTCTTTCTATACTTCATTCTATTTCCACAAATTCCATTTTGTTTTGTATTTTCTGTACTGACTAATTAAACCCATTTTGCTCTAACGCTCGTACTGAAAACAGTAGAGCACAGATTGGCTGATGTGTATAGCCACCCTGTATAGTAAGTGGCAATCTAATCATTACACTTACTGTGCGAAGGAAGCAAAACACAACTCCAAATATGTTTTAGATGAAGCATATGATAAAACTAAAAAAAAAAGAAAGTACATTTGCATTATATGATTAATCTAAGGAAGCACCTTTACATCCACACACCACCTCATACCTGGACTAGACCAGATTTAAAAGGTGCACTATGTAACTTTTGGTTGGTGTATTTCACCTGCTTCTTTCTATGGATATGCCATTGCTCTGCCTGGAATGTTTCACAGTGTGGCATTAAACCTTTTTATGTTACATTTATTCAATTACAGGTGGTTTTATAGCTCAAAAATACTGGGAAAAACAGGCTCACTGTGAGTGGGGTTGCCTCTCCACAGACCTTGGAGACCTTTGGTCTGGTTTGATCTCCATTACGATAGAAAGGTGTAATACCATGTTGTAAAACATTCCAGACAAAGCACTCCACTTTGCACTCCACTCCATTCTTCATTGTTCCTGTTCAGCACAGAATCGATTTCAAAATCCTAGTGAAGCTTACAGAGCTCTTCATGAGCAGGCCCCATCTGTCCGACCTTCTCCACAGACATGTGTCAGGTCATAACTTCAGGTCTGCTGGCCAGCAGCTCTTAAATCCTCCACTGACTAAGTGGAGTGGAGTGAAGTGACCGAGCATTCAAATTTATCGCACCTAAATAATGGAATGCACTCCCCTTGATCTTAGAACAGTCAAATCTGTTATTTCAAACTCATTTAAAGACTCACCTGTAGAGACTTTATTTACTGACCTGTTTTAATTGCCCTCTGTGTATTTATTTATTTATTTTTTATAATACTGGTGTTTTTCTGACTCTATTGTATTTGTGCATTTTATCTTTTTTGTTTTTATTAATATCAATATTTCTAATTTGTTAAGCACATTTTGATCAGATCATTGTGAAAGCACTATAAATAAAAGTTACTTACATCGTTTCCCTAAACTCAAGAGCACTGTTACAAAATATGTTACTCAAGTAGGAGTAAAACTATGGCTTTTGAAAACTCCTCAGTTACTGGAGTAAATCTAACTGAGTTCTACTCACGTGTGTGTTTTTGATGATGAGACAACAATATGATGTGGTTAAAGCCAAAGTTAATATATCCATGCCCCTTTAAGTCTTTGCTTGGATCTTGTTGCTAAACCCACACACAATGACTTGTTTCTGCTTTAAGAGCTGCTCTGCAGAGGGGTACAGTCAGGTCATGGACTATTCACACAGTCTTTTCTGTTTTTCTCCTTGTTAAGCTGAGAAAAATGTAGCACAGCTTTTGATCTGGCAACACACAGAGACCAAGTTTACCCTGTTCTAATCTGTGTGTGGAGGTGTGTACACAGCGATGGGAGCAATAGTTTGAAAATGTATTCACTTGTATTAAAATGTGTTTTGTAAAATGAACCAATCAGAGTACTGTGTTCTGAACTGAATACTTTTAAGGGTTGTTTTTTTTTACATTAAAAGGACACATGTTATGCACTGTTTGGATTGTTATTATAGTTATAATCTATGACACTCAATGGGACCAGATCACACTAATGAGTAACAGATTTGTTTTCACACGTACCAAATAACTACAATGGCACAAACTTCGAGAGGGTAAATGATAAGGGGAAACAACTATAACATAAAAAAAAAAAGCTCTGAAAAGTCCGGTCTGGTTTAAACATGCTCTTGAGTACTTTTGCTTTGGCATTTCATGTTTTAGAACTTAAATTAATGACGATTTTCATTCAATAGACACCATATTCATAAAGGTGCTCTCTCTATACTACGGGTTATGCCATCTACTGGCAGTGGTGGGAATTACATTTGAAAAATCCCACAAAAACTAGGGTTAGCAACTTTTTCCGACATACTAACAGAACCATGCAGTCATAATGAACCCGACTGACGGCAGAAATGCTCAGATTTTGATTCATGAACTTCAAAACCTCTGGACTTTTACCTGTGACGTAACAATCCTGTTTTTTTTTTTTTTTTTTTTTTTTTTTTTTTACTTTCTAGACAGGATTCAACAAACAAGAATGAATGAATGAAAATACACCTCCAGGTATCCTTTTATGTTCGTAAGTTACTGAAAGAGTAACTTTACCAGAATACATTTAGTCAAAATGAGTATTTTGTAGGTGTATTTTGGGTCCATGTTGTTAGTTACCTCCTAACACTGGTGGTCTGTGAGGATAGCGAAGTTAATCCAGTTATTTAGTGAGTCAAGGTTAATATTAGCGCTGTCCCTTTAACAAAACCCGGATTGTGTTTACTCAGAGCTGCAGCGAGCCGTGAGACCTTAATGTCACTTATATGACATATTACACAAGATTAAAGGTCCTCTTACTCCGCTCAATTGACTTTCTTTGGATTTTACTTACGCCATAATTACAGGCTGGTATATTGGTATAATACATGTCTCGATATTTTTATTTTTTTTCTTTGGAGTACCCTGATTACAATAACACACACTTCCTGATACTTGGACAATATTTAGATACAGACAGAATACAGTTGACTTATTCTGACCTCAATAGCTGCTTATCCAAAACAAAAGTTCTTATCTGTGTGTGAAATTGTGTACACAGCGATGGGATGAATAGTTTAAAAATGTATTCACTTGTACATTTTGAGTCGTCTCTCCGCAGATCTAACCTGTAACTTGGCGTGATAGTGTCACCTGCTTGTTTTCATGGACATAAATGAGTTTGATGCCATACTGTGAAAGACTCTACGCACCCATTTACCCATTTAAAGACGCAGTATCGGATTTTTACTGTCTCAAAAACTTGAAAAACAGAACAATTTCATTTTAAACAGTTTGCAGTGGTCCAAATGTATTCCTCACTTACCTTATGCATTCCGAGTTTCCAGTTCTCACATCTTTGCTGTGATGGTAAAGCTAACAACAACTAGCATGTTGACACACACTACCTGATAACGCTTTAACCTCATGAGCTGCGCAAAAATTGGGTTCAGGTCCTTTGACATTTTGGTTGTACATTTCCTCACTACACCCTCTTACTGCTGGCCGTGTCTGCTCCTGTCCTCTGGGGGACACTGTGAGAATGGTAATGTCCACTTCACAGTCAAAGCATGTCCCCTGACCTCTGCAGACACCACTGTCCCTGTACAGCCTGCTCCTGTTACACAACACAGAGGAACAGACGCATTCATATACAGCTGAGAGTGTAAGCATATGAGAGGCTGCACTATGGAACTTTTCTGGATCCGTCACCTGCTTGTTTCTATGGAGATGTTGTTGCTTTTATTTGTCTTGAATGTGTCACGTTATGGCATTAAACTTATTTATATCCCCATGGAACCAGGCCAAAAGAAAAAACATTTGTCCCTGTAAGTTTAATGCCATACTGGGAGATGGGTGACGAACCTCCCACCATTAAAATTGAACAGTACACTTTTTGAGGTTTTATTTTATGCATATTTTTCCAGTACATTTTGGGACACCTTAGAATATTTATTATTTTGTAGATTTCTTCTCTAATTGAGTAATATTGGCTCCTGAATGAGATTTGATTACAGTGAATTTGTTGTTTTTAAAGTTCACACACTACACTGGATTCCATGGTTGTGGTTGGCTGTTCTTGTGGCTGACTGGCTGACACACTGAGCAGCTTTGAAACGTTTGGATTGGATTGCATGATTTGAGCAGTTTGTTTTTCCTGTATCCATGCTAACCAGCGTAGCTAAGATCACAGCTAGCTCCTAAATGGTACAGACTTTTTACAACAATGCAACAGGCTTTCTACACCAAATATGACAGAAGACCTTCCAGAGGAAATACTTTGAAGGAACGGTCAGTCTCATCACCGACGGAAACAACAGAGTGGAGAGAGAGGTTTAGAAGCGGTTTTCCAGTTGTGCGTTCAGACTTCACCTGGCTCCCCCTGGAGGCTGCTGTGGAGGGACACTTTTGTCCTGAGGGCTGTTACTCACCTCAAAATGCCCTGACATTGGATCTAATGACTCTATTTATTGAGCTGCACTGAGACTTGGTTGAGCTTTCTATTATTGTATTTTACTGCTCAGTGTGGGTTAAATTGTCCCTCATGGACAAATAAAGTTTTTGATTGATTGATTGATTGATTTGGATTATACTGTATAATTATTTATCTAATAGTGCCATGTTTACAATAGCCTGTAGCTCAGACCTCGGCATTGTCCAGCTCCTGGGCCACATACAGCCCTTTAGTTGACTCTGACCGGCCCGTTTAAGATAATTTGGAATTACAAAATAATAATGCATTGCTTTTATTTTAGAGGTGTTTTTTAAATGACATTTTTTGTAAGGCAACCTCACTTTTTCATTGCTTAATCAGAACATACACGCTTCCCAGTCTTACCAGCGCATCAAAACAATGGTATTCACTGCTTTTTATAAAGAAATACAATTAATATTATGCAGAATTGAGTTAAGCATTTTGGCCCACCCCTCCACAATATTTTCTGTTTCTCCTGTGGCCCCATGGAAAGAATAATTGCCCAGTCCTGCTACAGCTGCTGCGAAAAAGTAGTAATCCTAGAGCGTAGGACTACATGTGACAAATGTCTTGACAGTGGTTTGAAATGAACCCGTTCCTCTGCTGTAGGAAAGTGCTCTTCTGCCAAACTGTCCGTCAGTGTAGTGTGACCCCAGAGTCTGCACAGCCCACCGCTCAGACAAGCAGCTGCCAGCACAAACAGAGGGAGAGATGGAGGGAGAGATGGGAGGAGGAGAGGTAAGAGAACAGAACGAAGTGTGAGGAGAAGGAGAGGGAGAAGGAGGAGCGGAAGGGAGTGTGAGGAGCAGGGAAGGAGAGAGAGAGGAAGCAAGAGAAGGAGGAGGAGGAGGGGAATGGAGTGTGAGGAAGAGGGGAAAACAGAGAGAGACAGAGAAGGAAGACAGAGAGCAGAGAGAGAAAGGGAGAGGAGTATAAGGAGTGTGAGTGAAGAGAAAGGAGAGAGAGAAGGATGAGGGGAATGAAGCGTGAGGAGGAGAGAAGGACAGAGAGGGAAGGAGAGGAGCGACGGAGAGAAGAGAGGAGGAACGCAGAAAGAGTGGAGAGGGGAGAGAGAGAGAGGACAGAGGGAGAAAGATGGAGGAGAGGAGGAAGAGAAAGTGAGAAGGGAAGGGGAAGACATAGAGACTGGTGAGAGGAAGGGAGGGGGCGTGAGAGAAAGAAAATGAGGAGAGAGGAGGAGAGAGTGAAGTGTTAGAAATAAGACAGACGAGCAGTGGAGACAGGCTTGTGTGTGTCTTCTCTGTGGACTTGACACGAACATTGAATTGTGACTATATGTGGCAGAGTGGTTAACATTCCCTCCTTGTTACTGGATTGCACTAGCCTGACCAGCCAGACTATGTTTTTTTTTTTGTTTTGTTTTTTTCATTCTATACATCGATGTGTAGTAGGGCCCTTGTCTTACCTCCCAGAGTTCAGATGATTGACAGGAGGATTAGCCAATCAGAGAACAGCTTTAGCAAACACTGTCAGAAAGTTTTTAGATCATCTGAAAAAAGAAAAGGATTTTATTAACACATTTTCAGGAGCCTGTGATTAATACGAAATATTAATACATTTAGGTGTCTGATTTTCAACACAAAAGAGTGACTAATGAAAAAATGACATTATTTGAGAGGGACTTGTTTAACAGTAAAAATCAGCTCTTCTGTTGTAGTTCTGTAGTCTTTCTGGTCAGATTAAAGTCTAACAAAGCCTTGGACAGAGCATGCCTACAGTTAGCATCACCCCCCATGGAATGTTGATGATAAAGGTGCATTGTGAAACCTTTCTGGTGGAGGATCCCTCACCTGCTTGTTTCTAATTCCAATTCCAGGAGGTTTTATAGCTCATGAATACCTAAAGATACAGGCATTCTGACTGTGAACAGGGTCGCCTCTCCACAGATCTGACCTGTAACTTGGTCTGGTTTGGTCACTATGATGATAGAAAGGTTTAATACCATATTGCAAAACATCTTAGACAAATCATTTGACTGACCCTCCACCAGAAAAGTTACACAATGCACCTTTAACTCGACATATTCCGAGTTTTAGCTTTTGAACGATGCCCCATGTCAGATGACTAAGAAATGAAAACTGATGAAAAAGTTAAGACATTAGAATTTTATAAGCTTAAAACTGAGTACTGGTGAACTTGGCCCCTGCCCTCCACCGTGGTCATAGTTTGGAGAATGTGAGGGTAGCCTATTCTATTCTTTCACTAGTGCATGCTGGGAGAGTGCTCATGCATGACCACACTGACCATGAATACAGAACAGAACAGTGTAACAGCCAAATACATGGACAGAGAAGCAGGAGGCTGAGGAGCTAGAGAATCCATCTACGCAGACAAACAGCCCTGAGGTAACGCGGTTAGGGTTGTAGAACTGCAGCAAATATATTACATTTTCTTTTCTTTCTTTTATTTTATTTTTTTACTCAAATGGCTTGCTTTAAAGAGGGGTTATTATGAAAAATCGACTATACCATATTGTAACATTGTTCCCTCATCGAAAACATGCCTGAAGAGGTTCTAGATGTCATCCATGCATGTTTGAGTAATTTAGCGATCTCTCCTGGGCTCTGTTCAAACTCTCCTTATGGTTAGCAGTAAGATTTGTCCAATGCTCCGCCCACAAGCCTACGACAATTCTCCGTAAATATACAAAAGCAGGATACAAAGCAATACTAGACTATTACTAGACATGTTTGTTAGACTCTGATTCCCCGTCTCTTTGCTCTCCATGCTAAATCACCCCCCTTCCCTTCAGAGCATCGGATCAGGTTTGTCAAGTTGTTGTGTATGGTTTTGTATCTTGCTTTTATACGCGTATGAAAAACTGTTGCGCAGGAGCATGGGTGACGTGGGCGAAGTCTTTTACAGGATCGTACAGCTAACAGCAAGAACGGTTCGAATAGAGCCTGAAAGATACCGCAAGATTACTTAAACATGCATGGATGACAGTTAAAATCTGGTCAGGCATGTTTTGATGAGTGTTATAACATGATAGAAAACTCCAACAATGTCAGGAGGATATCTTAGAGGAGAGAGAGTGCATCAACACAAGAGACGAGCAGAGATGAGGTACACAGGAAGTAGGAACCAGCCCCTTCTTTGGATTCACACTTGTAGTCATTTGTGTCAGCGCTATTGATGTGAAAGCGAAAACTGTAGCCCTCGTTCTCACAAGGCGCGTGTCTCGCTCGAGGCCTTCCTCTCCGGACACTGATGAATGGTGCTGCGGTCTCGTGGATGGAACATAAATCGTGGCGCGACCGGTGAGGTAGACAGAGAGAGATGTGGGTCAGAACTCGGAGGGCTGTGCTCCATAAATATCACATGTATGAATGACAAAGTGTGCACGGACCAGGGCATATTACTGTATTCATTGTTCTTTTTATATTGTTTTAATATTAATGTAGTGGAATAATTGTGTGTGGCTGGAGCACCTACTGGTCAAAAATTGTACTACATCGAGAGGGGAACGTCAGGTCTCCACAGAAGGCCCAAACAGTTCAGCATTTAAGTGTTACATTTGTTGAAATTGTGGTTGTATCAGTCGGTGGTAATGTGAACATTTCACTGTAGAACACACTTTTTATGCATTTATGTATGCATTGGATTGTACCCTTCAAGACACCCACACAGTGCAATATTCACTCCTTCCACACTCTGTTGTAGCTACAGCTGCCCTGGGACAGACTGACAGAAGTGAGGCTGCTAATCTGCACCTCTGACTAACACCAATATTCACACACACACACACACACACACACACACACACACACACACACACACACACACACACCCACACACACACACACACACACACACACACACACACACACACACACACGTTGGGTGAAGTGTTTGTCAGTGTAGTATAATAACATATGGCTGATGTCATGTCAGATAAAAGTGGTTTTGGAGTCAGCGTGGCTCATGTTAAAAAACAGGTGCAGTTTGTATTTGCAGTGGGTCCTGCCTCCAGGACACCTCCACAGGTGTGAGCAGGGGCTGAGAGGGACACTTTTGCACCTTCACAGACACTTGTATCTGTAAAAATGGTGTCTGAAGGCCTAGGGCCCATGAGCATGGTTCACCACTGAGTTGGTTTATTTACAACTGTTTTTGAACTCTGAATATGGCAACCCAAAATTAAGAAAACATTCTGCTTTCTGAGAAATACCTCATTCATCCAGGAGTGGTCCAAGCTAAGATTTGGGGATTGGTCTCCTAATCCTAGAAATGAATTAATCATACAAAACATATAACACCTTTCGAGACACTCAAAGCACTTTACAGTGCATATTGAGTCACTCCACACTGCACCGTCAGTCCCTTAGACCACCACCAACACTCACGTACACACCACATTCATACTAAGCAATGTGGGTGAAATGTCTTGGCTCAGGAAACTGGCGCCCCACTGTGGCACCTGGTATTCCCTAGGGTCTCCCATCCAAGTACTAACCAGGCCCAGCCTTGCTTATAACAAAGGAAACATACATCTTCCCATGCTCACGTACAGCTCCTTTGCTCGGTCTCTGTGGTGAGTGCAGCCTCCAGCTTCACTCGTGCTTGTGTCTCATAATGAGTGTGTGAGCAGGTGACCAATGGAGCAGAGGAGCTGTGGTCAGAACTGTACATGACTCAAGGTTAAAGAGACTCTGATACACATTTACAGAAGTGTTACAGAACATTACATCACACTCTGCAGGTCACACAGAAGGCCTAGATTAAGCTCTCTCCTGTGACGCCTCTGACCATCTCAAAGATGTGATGCTCGGACAGTTGTTGGACGCACATACACCAATGGCAGTTTTAATGTATTCAGTATTTAAATGAGCTATGGGAATGATAACAGTATCAAGAACAGGCTTATTTCCTTTGGAAAACAGGAAATAGTCCACTCAGGAGCATTCTTGTTTATCGATGCACAACACTCACTGAGATGAAGAATATCACTAATCTTATCTTTAAAAAACACGAGTCATCTGTGGGTGTTGTCAGGTGCCATGTCCATGCCTCTCGACAGGGCTCTTCTGGGGCCTTCTCGCCATTACTCCACATTACCCACCTGCTCTGGGGAGCAGAGCATTTCAAAATGTGGCTCATATCATTTAATTATACCCCCAGCCCTGTGTGTGAATGACATATGCACAACATAAGTGCACCAGTGAAACTTTGATAACTCTTATTTCTCAAATTATTCATCTGGAGCCTCTCCTCTGCTGTTCTTCTATCCTCTCTCTTCCCACTTAGTCTTGTCCTTGTTTCTCTCTACCCTTTTCCCTCCTCCCCTCTCTATCTCCCTTTCTTTCCCTTTCCACCTCTCTCTCTCCTCCTGACTCTCTCTCTCCCCCTCTCTCGTCTCTCTCCCTTGTCTGTGATTGCGACAGTAATGGCCGCCTCCACGACGTCTGAGTGCACGTCCACTCTGGAGCACAAACACAATGAGGCCGGGTCGACTCAGCCCTCTCATTATGAAACACAACAATTGTCTGCATTTCTTTCCTTTTGCACCTGTTTGTCTGCAGGCTCTAATTTTAGCTTCTCGTTATCTCCCGCCACCGCCAACAGCACCGCGGGAGCTCTGTTATGAAGTTTTGTTTACATATTACACAACAAATTTCAGAGCATTTGGATTAAATCGAGTGATATGTAAACAGACAGATGAATGAGGAGTGATTTTCTTATTGAAAGGATAATAGGGTTGCAAGAGCTGTCGCAATCAAGTTGAATTTGAACGTTCACAATTAGCACATCACAAAGACTGCAATTATTTAAAGGGCTCATATTACGCTATTTTTTGATCTTTGATAATGTTATTTCCTCGTCACAAACAGACCTGGAACTGTGTTTTGTTTCCTTCACACATTCACAAAGCTTGTATATTTAGGCTGAGTTCTTCTCTCAAACAGAAGACACTGTTCCACCTTGTGATGTCATGTGGTAATACAGGAAGTGCTCCAATGTGTTTTTAAACTCCATACACCTTCACTAGAATCATTTGGATGATTTCAGCCCTGGAGATTTGGAGATGTGGACAGACTAATAAAAAAGGATTACGCAAACATGTGTGAATGAGGAGGTGACAGCATTATAACATGGTTTAAAGCTCACAAGAGTCAGTTTTGTGTAATATAGGCCCTTTAAAGGTACAGTGTAGTGTTGTCACCATGCTAAAATGTCAAATGTGACTTCGATACCAAGGAGTAGGCTCGATACTGAATACTGATTCCAATATCACAATGATAATAAAATAAACTTTCTTTAGACAACAGAATGCAATTTGTCTAAGTGTTTATCCTTTATCCTTCAAAAGACTACAAAACACCTTTGTATGAATAAAAGTTTAAACATTACATCCAATTAAAGCCTCAACCTGGGTATTGACTTAATTGATATCATACCCAATCCAGATAATTTTTCAGTAGTGGCGCTGAGATTCTGTACCCATATTGGTATCAGTGCATCGCTAGTTTCAATTATAGTTTTAGTATCGATTAGTATCTGATAGGGATTAGACAAGATCAAATTTCCACAAGAACAAGACATGATAAGATTTTAACATAATTTCCGATATATAAACTTCATGGTTGAGTTTACAATTTTGGCGTCACAATTTGTTTGACATATTTTGTTTCATAGTTTTGTTTCCATTCTAGTACTGCTTTTTGGAACTGTAAGAGATGTAACTCTTTTTTGCCCAATCCAAATGTAAACACAAATAAATCTAACAAGATCATTTGTCTCTTGTGTGCACGATCTTGTGGTTATTGTGTCTTGCGAGATCTTATGGCACGAGATCATCCCTAGTATCTGATTTTCAATACTTTTAACAATCCTAGTACTGTATGTAACTTAAAAAAATACTGAAAAAGAAAAAAATGTAAAAAAAAAAAAAAAAAAAAAAAAAAAGCATGTTTTTTTCCATTTAGTTGTTTATCACACTGAACAACATGTGATCTTACTCTCAGCGGACTTGCAACTCCACAAACAGGGCTTCCTCCTGCTTGTTTCCATGGAAATGTTCTTCCTTTGGCTTTAATCTTCCACAGTATGGCATAAAATGTATGGCATAAAATGTGTCTACATGGGCAATGTTCCGAAGTATGGTTTTAACTTTCTATATCCATGGAATCACAGAGGTGATGTTCTGGCTCCAGAAAGCCAAATAAAGACATGATGTGTATAATCTAAATGTATTATGTATAGAATGTGCTGACCCTGTAGTTACATAGTTAGACCTCAGGCATATTTTGAAATGCATGGAATTTTTGTATATGTTTAGCTGTTCTTATTTGTCATAGTCGTCTCTCAGCCTTTATGCTTGTTTCTGAATGAGATATTTTTGCATACTACTCTGAAACTGTGGCATCTCCTGTCATTGACAGTGTGTGCAAATGTGCAGGGCACCACCAGCCACTAGGGGCTTCCAAAAGTGAAATTTCCCCTGTGCAAACTTACTTCAGTTGCCAGGCAAATCCAGAATGATATGTATGTATATATTTTATAACAAATGTGATCGTCCAATCAGATTTGCTTATTCCAGTGTTATTACAGGTGAAACAAGGGAGCTCACTGGTCATAAATCATTTATAAACAAAATGTGATTTCCCTCACCTCACATTAAAAGAGTTTAGTGCTTTGCTCAATGACTCAGCAGAAATCTGTGATGTTTTCAGTCCCCTGGGTTGGCCTGTCACTATAACAACACATTTCTTGCTTGCTTAAGTAAATACAGATGATAAACGATAATATTGAAACTAATTTGCCACTGACACAATAAACCAAAAGCAAATTTAAATCACAAAAAACATTTTAAATGTACAATATTGTTAAAAAACACGAGCTGCAATACATAAAATGAAAGACTTTAGTACTTAGTTGGCACCTGAAGATAATAATAGAAGTTAACAATTAATAATTCAACCTTCTACGGCTCAAATCTTATCTAATTGAATCATATAGCCAAAAAAAAAGGTCCAGCTTTCATTTATTGAACGATAAGTCGATATAGTGATTACTGTGACAGGCCTACCCCTGGGATATTATTTCACCTTTATTTTCCTTCCTTGACGGATGTGTTTCCCTGATTGGCTAATCCACCTGTCAATCACTCCCATCTGAACTCACAGACATTCACCGGTGACCAAACTCACAGCTTCATAAAATGTTGAAGGAGTGTGTATTGAGGATCCTGGCCAATTACGCAAACGTGTCTGAATCACAGCAATAATAATATAATAAAAATAGTTTTGTAGTTTCTCAAACAATAAATAAGATGTGATAATGTGAAGTCATTTGAAGAGAAATATGACGTAAAAAAAGGATGTTCGTAAAATATTTAGCATTTGTTTTTGTTAAAGGCCCGATATTACACCAAACTGACTCTTGTGAGCTTTAAGACATGTTATTATGTTGTTACTTCATCAAAAACATACCTGGAGTTGTGTTTTCTTTCATTCACATGTTTGACTAATCTTTTATTATCAGTCTATTTACATCTCCAAAGCTCAAAATGCTCTGTTCCACCTTGTGATGTCATGAAGCGGTAGCTTTAAAGTTAACAGCTACTTTTTACCTTTTGTTCAGTAGAGATTGGCAATTCCAGGGCTGAAATTATCCAAATGATTCTATAGTGAAGGTGTATGAAGTTTAAAAATGCAGTGAAGCACTTCCGGTGTTACCACATGACATCAGAAGGTGGAACAGAGTGTTTTCCATTTGAGAGAAGAATTTTGTTAAACATGTGTGAATGAAACAAAACACAACTCCAGGTATTGGAGTTTTGTTTATGTTTGTGATGAGGAAACAACATTAGAACATAGATCAGAAAACAACATAACATAGGTCCTTTTGTAGTTGCAGACTGTGACATGTGCGTTGCTAATCTGTGATAAGTATTCTAAATTTAAGATCATTTTCGGCTTCCCAGAAAAACGCTAGAATCCTGTTTTCAAAGTCCATGCAGATTTATGTGAAGCAAAAATAAAATAGCAAAAGATATGACCCACACCGTGCAGCTCTCCAGCACTATTTGTCCCTGTCCATTGTGTTGGTGTTGTTCTGTCCCTTCACTGTTCTGTTCCCTGTGTGTCTTTTTAAAGCACGAGACAACAGAATGTCACCCTGGTATTCAAAGTGATCCAAAGTGTCCTTAACTTTATGTTTAAGGTCTTTGATTATGCAAAACTGACTTTCAGATAAGATGTGAATGTTTTATATTGCCAGTGCTTATTACACAACTAAGTGCAGATAGTAAAATGATGTGCATGCAATAAAAATGGTTCAAATAAAAGAGGGAAGAAAATGAAAATTGTCTCTAAAAAAACAAAAATGTAGTGGAACAAAACACTAAATCCATTTGTACTTAAAACATGTTCGTTTTGGTCTTCCAATATTGTCTCCAAATAAAGGCCCTTTTTAACAGAAGGTCTGTGTACACAGCACACTCGTCTGTTTAATCCACTTTTTGCTACTACTGTGTATATGGTATTTTATTTATTTATTTGACAGGGACAGTGCACAGACCAGATTTAGTGACATGCTAATTTTCAGTGGCAAAGTGACAGCAGTGCTTCATAACAGTGTGCTTCATAAAATGGCCCATGTAACATTTAAAATATGCCTAAAAAAACAAACAAAAGAAAATGCTAACAACCGACTAATGACTACAGCCCTGACTCTCTTTAAGCCACCTCTTAAGGTTTAATAACATTCCCTAGTTTTTGTTTTTTTTTTGTTTGTTTTTTTTTTTTTGAGAGGGTGGCTTTCAAGTAGTTGGTGACATCACAAGAGACTGTCCTGATTACAGTCGAGTGTTTCTGATCACAAACTCCTGGGTGCAGGGGTGGAGTTTGAAGCTCCCCTCTCTCTTCTTTAGTCCACAGGTGCTGCCCACTTTAGCAGCTCTATTTGAAATGTGGTTGTGGGCAGAGATTAAGTTTTTACTCCCAACTTGAATTTGTATCCAGTGTTAACAATAATGGCCCTAAAATGAACACTTGCAGCACTCCATTGTCACCCAGATGTGTTATGCTCAGTCACCTTGTTTGAGGATTACCCAAACCAGGGACATGTACAGATGTTCTCCAGGTGGTACCCCTTTGCCTTAAGTGCCCTCATGGTCAACATATTTTTAGATGTAATAGTTGCCCCATGAAGACAGCGTGTAAAAGTTGGTTTAAACACTTGGGCCTATACTAAAAAGACTGTTCCTGAGGCTCTCTTTGTCTGCCTCTGGCTCATGTGCGTCTGCCTGTCACAGCTCCAGAGGGCCCCTGTGAGCCTTCACCTTAGCAGGTCACAGCACCAAATCAAAGACTGTACGGACATTTTGGGTCCATAAAGATGTTCTATATCTCCTAAGCTTTCAGACAGTTCTTTGACAGTCTGCTCATCTTCACCATGTTATGAGCAAAACAGCTGATCACATAATAGGTGTAGATTCAGTAGATCAATGATATGATAAAAACAACATAACACATAAGTCTTGGTGTGTGTTCAGTGCTCAGTGCGCTCGGGGAGAGAGCAGAGGGCAGGGCTCCACACAGGATTTCTAAAATGGAAGTTACTGACAAATATGCCACTTGGCCAGCAGTCTAATAAATAATAAATTGACTGTTTTAAATCTTGGAGAGAAATGGGCTAAAACAATGGGCTTATCAACCATTGTTCTGACTGCCAACAAATGAATTTCTTCACCTAAAACATCCCAGATTTGCTGCTAAACCTCAGTAGGTGTACATCTGTCATCTCTAGATGCAAAATAATATTTAAAACATGCATAAGTACATTTTAAGCAATATGAAAAGGTCCCTTTTCTTGGTAGAGCACTTGACTCTCAAAATGGCTGTGCACGTCCCTGACACAAACATGTATGGACCACTTCTACTTTTAGTAAGATGAATGAATTGTTAGCCCTGCCCACTTAGTCCCTTTTGTCACTCTGAATCATGAAAATAAAACAGCTCTCTGGGATAGTCAAAGGCAGTTGTTTCCACATGATTCTCATCTAACATCTCTGATTTGATATCATTCATACAGTAGTCTATTGCAGGCAGCTGACTCCTTATGGTTCTCTACAAAACAAAGTCAGTCAGTTTTTCATATAGGCTAGTGCTTTTACAATACACTCTATGTAGTTCAAGGCTTTTTCCTGAACTAGAAGAAATAAAAGTTAGGTACAGACTTTTTACAATGTCATAAAAGTACATTTTGCATTTATTCATCACACATTTTAGAGATTAGAGATTGTCTTACAAAGACAAAGACAAAGCATAATACCTCCTATATGTCTGATAATTAGATCTGCTGTCTAAAATCAATAATGACTTTTTGTGGACACACAGATGAGGTGGTTGTTATCAGCGACAGACCAGGTCCTCCATTAACCCGGGTTCACTCAGTGGGACTCTCTCTGTGTTCTGAAGCACACTGAAATTTCTCACACTGTGTAAAGAGCCATAGTTCAAGTAGCGAATCAGATTAGACATGGATTACACTCTTAATATGCTAATGAGCGTAATTATGAATGTGAAATGGAGTAAATGAGATACTGATGAACTGCTGATGAAAAATATACAAAGAGGTGCAGAGGAATAGTCTGTGAACAGTCCTGTCCTATTAATAGGTATTGGCAACTGACGAGTTAACTGTAAATTGCATTAAAGGGAACATATTATCTACAACTGATTTTTGTGATATTACAACCATGTTATGCATGGACCAATCAAAATACAGTGTTTGGGTAAGATAATGATGTTTGAGTTATCTTGTATTGTCCTGTATTTTAAGTTTGAATGCTCAAAAATGTTGGTTTTCACTTACCCTCTTTCTCCACCCACTGCTCCACTTGTGAATTGACTCTGAGTTATACATGAAGAGTACCTTTTAAAAAAATAAATACAGGTAAATGAAAATCTACTATACTTTCTACTATTAGATGATACTACGAGGAAAACCATGAATAATGTAAAAGTAGTGCATGTGTTCTAAAACATGTTTAAGGCTAATAACAATACAAAAAATCTATTTTGTCTTCTTACTCTCATCATGCATCAAAAAGAAGTATTATAAAAAACTGTAGGCTTACCTGATTACCAGTCTTAAAAAAACTGAAAACTAGTTCATTTAAAATACATTTCTAACTTTGCTAACACTCTCCCAGCATCCTAATTATTCACTGCGTTTGGTTTATAAGCACATTTCATGACTTTCAGAGCGAGGTTTCGCCCTCAAAGTAATACTTACAACAACTACTAGCATGCAGCATTTTTACCTGGTACATCTGACTGGTAAATGTGAGTCAATAGTTGTGAGTCTGTTTCCTTCTGTGGTCTGTATCCAGTAAGACGTCCCACGGAGAGGACTGTGAGGGGCTTAACTCTAGCAGAAAATCACAAATCCTCTCTGGATCCACTCAGTCTGTACAAATAAAAAGCCTGCCCAGAGAAATGACATGCTTTTCAGTCAGAACAGTCTGCTATACTGGCTATAAAGCTCCATATTATGCTAAAGGGAACTTGCGCTCCCAACCCTTTTATAGTCTCATTTTGACTCCCCATCACAAACATGCATGCTGTTGTGTTTTGTTTTATTCCTGCTAGTTACAGGGCCTGTACCTAATTTTTCCCCTCATATATTTGAGCAAACTTTGTCTTGCCTCAGTACACATACGAGTACAGGGGTCTCCAACCTGTGGCTTGAGAGCAACCAGTAGCTCTCCACTCCCTTCCAAGTAGCTCGCTAAAGGATTTCTTAATTATATGTAATGCGCTTAATAACTTAATAACTAAATCAGACTTAATAACCTAAGTCTGATTAATTATCATTGTAAATATGTCATTTTGATGTCTAACTTGTACACTAATAAATGGATAATGGTTTATGTTTAACAGGCATCTAACTGTATCCTGTCTAAACCTTGCCATGGCTCTTATACTTTCTCAATTTCCTGCGACCGCTAAAACGAGTAGCTCTCTGGCATTTTCATTTCATAAAGTCTCACCAGAGGACAAAGGTTGGAGACCCTTGTACTAGTATCTTAAATAAGCGGCTCTTGAGGTCAAAATGCACTGTGTTCTGTCTGCCTCTTCTTAAAAAAGCGCTTTATTGTCCGAGAACCAGGAAGTATGGGCTTAGCATGCTAGTCGTCGTTTGTTTAAAATGAATAGGGATGCACCGATACGGATACCGGTGTCAAATATCTGCGCCAGTCCATGGAAATTGGCTGGATCGGGTATCGGTTCCAAAATATTGATTCTGTCAATATCCTGGTTGGGCCTAAATTTGACTACTTACTGGTCGTAGTTAGTACAGAAAGTGTCAGTGTTTGAGTTTTTCATACAAAGTTGTTTTGTAGATAAATAAGAGCAGATTCTAGGATGTGATGATACTCTCATACTCTCAGATGGAGCGCAAGAGACAGATTTCCCTGTTAATAACACTGTACTTTGTCATGAAATATCCAAAAAGTTTATTCACAAATCTTTCTATCAGTGACTAAACCCATTAACTTATTATATGACAACAAAAAGCAACATTTTAACTGTATTTACTATAGCTGCCCCCCATCTGTATTAAATATTATTGGAACGGTGTGATTTCATTTCAAACCCAGCAATATAACATATTTTGTCATATAATATGTTTTTGTTTTTGTGAAAATAAACTCTATTTTTATCTGGTATTGGTTCATATCGGGTATTGGCAGATGCTTAAGGCCATGGTATCGTAATCGGTATCGAAACTGAAAAAGCTGGATCAGTGCATACCTAAAAATTACAACATTTTGAATTAGTAAAAATCAAGTACAGCCAAATGACCAGAGAGTTTTTCTGTTGTAATATTCCCAATAAAATACATTTCAACCACTGTCATAGGATGCGATCACACTGAAATGTAAAAGAAAAAATAATTTACAAAAAATAAGAGCAGAGGGAGAGTGTAGAGTTGCCAGGCGGGCGTAGTACTAGCGTGTCATCGATCACACTTATATATATAATGAATGCAGGGTGAAATATGAAGCATGAGCCAGTGTAATCAGCATGAAGACAGATATGGGTGTGTACTGCTACTCGTCAGTACAGGCATCCCCTTCATCCTGTTAATTTCCTGGAGATGCTAATATGGCAGTGTGTTAACAGAACTAGGCTGTAATGAACAATGGGAAGTTGTGTGCTGTGGTTTACGTATTCAAATCAACACTATAATATCACTGTAATTATGATCAGAGACAGCAGTTTGTTGATATTTTTACCCCTGTTTTCCTAAAAGTGGGGTCCTGCGGTCATCAAAATCAAATTAGCTTGGAAATAAACACATATTTATTTTCAAAGAGTGGGTATTGTGCAAAAATCAGTTCTTTTGGAGCTTACTACCATGTTATAACGTTGTTCTCTCATCAAAAACATGCCTGAAGAGGTTTTAGATGTCATCCATGCATGTTTGAGTAATTTTGCGACTTCCTTATGGTTAGCTGTCCAATGCTCCGCCTACAAGCCTACGTCACCCATGCTCCTACACGAAAATTCTCCATAAATGTGTGAAAACATGGCAAAAGGAGAAATCCAATTAGTCTACTGGACAAAAGTTTATTTGGTCGAAGAAGCTTAGATGAGCTGCGAAACGTATTCGACGAAATAAACTTGTCCAGTTGACTAATTGATTTTCTCCTTTTGCCATGGATTGTACCTGAATGAATGAGGGATTCTACACATGCGAAAACATGGTACAAAACTGTACACTACAGCTTCACAAACCTGATGCGATGTGCAAGGGAGAGTGACTTAAAGCGGATACTCGATACTCAATACTCAATACCAATTCCAATACTACAGTAATAAAAAAACACTCTTTCTTTAGACAATAGAATGTGATTTTCAACATTAAATCAGAATATGTTCTCTTATATTCCCCTGTGTCCTTAGATCTGTGTACTCCCTCAGTGGTCCTGTAGGTTCCATAGTGGTCCATGGGCGTATACTAGTCTATGTGCTCTTATACTTGTCCTGATACAGCTCAACATCATTCTATTATTTATTATTATTATTCTATTCAGGAAAGCTTCATTTCCATCCTGCGAATGTGACGTTTTTGGTATCAATACTTACACAAATGAGTATCTACTAGTAGTTTCAATACAAGTTTTAGTATCGATTCGTACCTGATTTTCGATTTTGATCTGATTTTTCGACTTTTTACAACCTTAATCTGCACCCATGTTATAAAAAAAAATCCATTCTTGGCACTTTTTGGCCTATTTTTTCAATCGTAACAAACCCCGAGATGGATCATTCAATTCACCCTACTCGACCAAATGGCGATTGTTTAATAATGTGATTTAAATGCTCGACTGTGGGCTGTGGATGCTTCTTTGACATTCATTAAAAGTCATACGCTCTCAGTGAAATGTGAGTTGAATATGTATGTGTTTATGGCCCTTATAGTTTATGCCTCCCACACTGCGTTACAGCTGGCTCATTTTTACACTGCGTTTTACTGTAGGGCACTTGTCTTAACATTTCATTTATAAGTCTTTATTACAAGAGATCGCACACCATGGCGGCAATTTATGTCACAACCTCGTACCTGCACTTAAGAGTTATAGATTTAATGAGGAGGTGAATAATATGAAGCAAATAAATGGTTTTATATTTAACTAAACGGAGCTAGAGCTTTCTACTATGTTAAAAGGTTGTCAAAAGTATCGGAAACCATATACTAATCGTTATTAAACCTAGTATCAAAATTAACTACTAAAACTACTAAAAAGTCACATTTACACGATTAATAGCTTGAATAATTAATAGCTTGAATGATCTTGAGCAAACAAGGCGGCTAGCAGGTTAGCTATGTCCGTTTATATACAGTTTAGTATACGCCTGTGGACCACTACGGAACCTTCCTGGACGACTGAGGAATTACACAGATATAAGGCCACATGGTTGCTTCATTTTTTTTGCAGACATTGGTAAAGTTTTCTGGTGGGGTTTTCTTGCTTTGACTGGGATATTCCACAGTATGGCATTAAACAAATATAATTCAATAACAAGTGTTTTATTTCTTAAAACTACCGCAAAAAGATGCATTATTATCGTGTGTAGGTCCACCTCTCCGCAACTTGGCCTGGTGATGTAGCCTGCTTGTCTCCATGGAGATAGTTAAATTAAATTCCATACTGTTGATCATTTCAGGGGAAAAAAAAAAACAAAAAACATGGAGTCGAAGGGGTGGACCCTCGAGGCAAAGACTGTAGGGAACCACTGCGCAGCCATATCGGTACTGTCAGTAAATCCTGGGTAGTGATATGTCACAGGCAAGAGTTGATTTTTGTCACTGCTGGAGTTTTTCTGAGTGAGATTTATGAATTAGAGTGTGTGATCAGTTCCTGGCTCTGTGAGATTTTTGGAGCAGGGCCCAGACTGAAAGTGAGCCATAGATTCTGGTTATTGCAGAGCTGCACCTGGGAAAGCATTAACATTTAAAGGGCCCAACGTAATCTGGACTGTTCCAGCTCTGTAGTCTATGGACGTGTTTACACATATCCTGGTTTAAGGGCAGTTTACTTCTCATGTAGACTTGGTTTGGTTCTTTTCTCGTCCTGGTCTAGTCCGGGTTCATTTCAAGGTTTTGTTTTAGTTTTGATGTGGTGGGCGTAGGTAAGTGAACTGTGAAAGTGATGGATGTCCTGGTGTGTGTTTGATCCACAGACAGAGCTCTGAAGACCTGGAGAAGAAGCTGAAGGAGGTGTTCAGTGAGAGGACCAGCCTCCTGCACCAGCTCTCCAAGACTTCCAAAGAACTGGACAGCCTCAAGGGGAACTTGCAGGTCTGTGCCCACCACCAACTACACACTCAAAGTAAATTAAAAGAGACTACAAACGTCAAGTATGATCAATAGTTTATAGAGTTCAGAATGGAACGTCAAAAAATGGCCAATACCATGGAAATAACTCTCATAGGGATATATTTGCCAAAACAATGTTAAAAGTTAACTAAAATGTGGTGAAACATCCATGCTGGGTCATTACTGGTAAATACATCTATCGCTCTATAGTGTCAGAAAACATTTAAATGAACACCAACTTTATTTAGTATTTAGCATCTTAAAATCTCC
Source organism: Taenioides sp. WSHXM2023 (assembly GCA_029959045.1). Taxonomy (NCBI): domain Eukaryota; kingdom Metazoa; phylum Chordata; class Actinopteri; order Gobiiformes; family Gobiidae; genus Taenioides; species Taenioides sp. WSHXM2023. Next base: position 30,118,476 of record CM057091.1, read on the forward strand.
ATCACTGATGGTTCAGGTACACTTAATTGTCCCCGTAGGGAAAATTGTCTTCTGCATTTGACCCATCCTTCAGTGCAGCTGGGAGTACCTTAGCTGTGACTTGGAGGCTGTAGTACATTTATGTCGAGTGCCTGATGTAATTTTGTGTCTTAATTATTGTTAGTTCTTGGACTGCTGTGATTCCTTCTGGAAACAAATTTACCCATGAATCTTGAACCTTACCTATGGTGCATTGTCTGGGTTGATGGGGAAAAACAGAGGAAACCCGCCCAGACACGGGGAGAACACAGAAATCCCCAGGCAAATTGAGGATCGAACCTGGAACCTTGCTGTGAAGCTTGAGTCCTAGCCTCTCAGCCATATGATATGTTGTGTGACATCACAATCCTGAGGTTATAGGTTGTGTTTACGTGACATCACAACATTGTACATTCCCTTTAAATTTCAAACTGAGCTGAAGGACGGGTCACATTTCTCTGGTAGAATATGCTGTTTAGCTGTCGAATTTGTGAAGCGAATATAAGTAACCTAGCACTACATGGCTCCAAGCTGATCCATTGGAGTCCACACACCTTTTGATGTAGAGCAGAAAGTGTATGTTTTCTGACCAAAATCATTTTATGAAGAATTACAAGCAAGGCACCAAGCTGAAGAATTGATGGGTATGATGCTACACATTCATTTGGCCAAAAACTATATTGTTTTATTATCAAAGCATGCCAACTGGCTGCTAAAACTCCATCAAGAGTCCATCCTCTTTCCAAACATCAACCGGAGCCATGCCAGATGGACAATGTGTAGAACTCAAAATTCTCAAGGCTACACAAATCAGTCTTATGGTGAATTGATGAGCCTTTATTTTTTTAATAATAGCCTATGAAAGTGAGGCCATTATTCAACCCTAAAGATGTGTGATCATCAAATTGTATGTGAACGCAAACTATTACTGGGCAAACTGACAATCACAGAGCCCTGTTAAGTACAATTTTTAGGTATCTGTACTTTAAATTTGTTCACTATAATTCACTTAAGTAAATTTTACAGTGGAAACTTTTTACTTTTACTTCACTATATTGAGAAGGTGTATCTGTATTTTCTACTCTGCTACATTTAAGGACTGAAAAGTAAAAAGTACTTATCTTTATGGTGTTTGGTGTTTTTCTTTATAGTGTGAGACCTGCTAGTTATTTTTGCACATTTAATTTGAGTTAACGTCCAAAGCTTGAGCAAACCAGATACACAAAAATGTCTGGGAAAAAATAAGAAATCAGTTGAATCACTTCAGCCAATCAGCCATATTCTTTAATAAAATCACTACTTGTCATCCTTTCAAAAAATCTCTGCAAAATACTTTTACTTTTTACTCTTGAAGTACATTTTTAAACAGGTACTTCAATACTTTTACATAACTAGATTTTCTCGTAAGATACTTTTACTTGAGTAACTTTTTGCCTCTGTATCTGTACTTTTACTTAAGTAACAAAATTGAGTACTTCATCCACCACTGCCTGTTTCTCCAAATACCATGGTTTGTTATCTTCCAGTTGTTTTTTTGATTTAAAACACAGTTCACAGTCACTGTACACTCAGTATTTCTATCCTGTGGTCACGCAGCTGCACACAGGAAGGAGCAAGTGGTGTCAAAACAGGAGATGAAGGATGTGCCATAATCCCACCTGTGTACTGCATTTGACCTTCATAAAGTACTTTGTTGTTGCAACTTTTGAGCAGAAGAAAATCTGACTCCTGAGCTTGTTAAGCCCCCTTCCCCTGAGCGTTACGATGAAGCCCCTGTCACTCAAATGTATGGCTCAACTGCAGTGAAACGCCCCAAAATGCTGCTTAAAAACCTATTGCAAATTATCATAATTTTTACATTTCTTTTTGCATATTTATCAAAAAAACCCCAATCCTTATCCCCATAATACAAATCTACTGGCATCTCCCGACCTCCAGAGAGCCGAAAAAGGTTCTTGTGTATCTGAATGACAATAAAGTCTGTCTATGTAACTTGTACTTTTTATGATTATTATGGTATGAAAATGTGTATCAATCTGCTGACGTTCCACACAGAAGTACATGTTGTCTTGACATATTCAATATATTTTGGTCATAAACAGAATGTCCCTGTCCCTGTCTTTTTTTTTTTTTACAGTCTCTGAAAAATGACGATTCTGTGGCCAAGAAAGATGTGCAGAGGATCCTGGAGCTGAGCCACAAGCAGAGGTAAGAGCAAAGCCTTCAGAGGAGCATGGAGGCTGCACACATATTCTCCTTCTACAATATTCACTTCACTATCTCACAGTTGTAAGATTGCACATTAATATGTAAATATGTTATAGAAGATACTACAGAGCCTTTGTAAACAGAATGGCTGCGTTCTAAAGGCTGGCGCCTTTTCATACGTTAGTGCCAATGTTTTCAATGGAAGAGTGAGCCTCAAAACGCTTTAGAAAACATTACCACATGCTGCCTTAGATATAAACTATGTACATGGGTAAAGTCAAACTTGATCACGTGTAGGTCCATGTGAGGGTCAACTGTGCAGCTCTGGTTCATTTATTTGCTAATTTGTTTTAAGTTATAATTGAACAGATGTTGTATACAAACTAGTAGGCTACATGTTTTAAAATAGAAATTAACATTGTTATGCGAGAGTTTGCTGTAGCACTGACCAGCTAGATTTGCAAGCAGTGAAATGTGAGCTCAGACCCAGCCAGTTTATTATTATTACAATATTGTTAACAAATGAACTAAAATAAAAAATAAATATTTTAAAAAATATAACCCCCGGGGGTTGTGACGCATATGCAAGCTGCGTATACTTTTAAAACATAACTCAATACAAATACAAAACAGTTTGGCGTTCACATGTTACAATATTGATACAGCTGATGTCATCCACATTCCCTGGGGGTGTGAGGCTAACTGAGGCACTGCTTGCCTCCTCTTACCTGCACTGCTCCATGCTGTTATTTATTATTTATTTTTCTTTATTATTAGCCTTTATTATTCCTGTAGGGAAATTATCCTCTGCGTTTCACCCATCCTTTCAGGGGCAATGGGCAGCACATGAGGCGCCCGGGGACCCATCTCCATGATCTTGTTGCTAGTCTTGGTCAGGACCTCAGCTGGAGGATTTTTACCTATGGAGCATGTTTTTGGGTTGATGGGGGAAACCGGAGTGCCCGGAAGAGACACGGGAAGAACATGCAAACTCCACACAGAAAGAGGGATCAAACCCAGAACCTTCTTGCTGTGAGGTGTGTGTTAGCCACTCAGCCACCGTGCCGCCTTTTTTATTATTATTTTTTATTTTTTTTTTTTTTGTCCATAAACTCACAGAGGAGCGCCTTTCACAGCAGGACTCATAACTGCCTCACTATTTAAGAAATATTTCATGTAGCTAAAGCAACATGTAAATTAACAACGCCTTGTGATGACATCACTGGGATTTTCCGTGCCTAGTGTGACACTGTGAGGGCACTTTAAACCAGTTTGAACCTTGTTGGGTTTTGGCATTTCCACCTTAGGTCCACCTCTTCAACTGCTTTCTCAGTCTTACCCTGTCTCCTATTAAAATGTCTAGTGTCTAAGTGTCTCAAATGTTGTGGATACCGTTTTCCTCTTACATATCCCTCCTGGTTGGTCTTGTGCTTGTCAGAGATGTTTCTAGGCCCACACTGTCTTTTGGAGAAGGGGACTCTTGCATCCCTTGGCCTTGGATTGGATGATGGTCCCCTGGGTGCTGAATATCCATGTTCTCATATGGACCTCAATACCCTGATTAACCATGTTTGGGGTGGAGGGGTCCAAAGAAGATTCTGTTGCTGGCTAACCCCTCAGCTGTCGCTGGGCATAACACTATTTCAGTGTCAGGAACCTGCATAGATTTTACTTTCAGATTTAGGCCTGCGTCCATGTTTTTAAGACTTTAGTCTATGACAGCCTCTAGTGGCCTTTTGCGTTCATTATTTACCTTAGTGATGGATCTTTTCTGGTACTTTATTTTCTGTTTTTTGGCCATTTCTTCAGTATTATCAGTCATCTTGATAACAGAAACCATAACAGTAGCAGTTACTGGTAGTGTTTAAAAAATGACCAGATGTGACTTCTGCTCCTCTGTTTGTGTCTGAAAGTTTTTAGCTGGCTCCTCTACTTTATCATAGAAAGTTTGATTTCATAAAGCTGGTTGCATAATGTAACATTTGGTCATGGTCAGGTTAGTGTGAATAATCATTATATTGTGCTGTTTTCCTCACACTAATAATAACACATAATAGTAACAAATAACACTTAATATCATGACATTCCTATTACTTCAGTATTATAGTTTTTAGTCTATAGTTCACACTTCAGAATGTGTTACGGTCACAGGACAGGTTGATACAGGACCCAAATCAAGACTTGAAGAAGTTGTATTTCATAATTTGGATACACTTTATTTTTGGTTACATTTATTAACACGCTACTAGCTGCTGATTTGAATACTTGTTCGTGTTTTGACATTTGTTAATTTGTTTTTATCCTGCCCTCATTATTCTTAACCTTATTCTTCTGCTATTTAGACATTTACTAACACGTATATTCGTACTAATAATGGCACTGATGCACTAAGAGGGTTGTATGTTGTATGTGACTGTGTGTACGTGCTGTAGTGTATAGTATTATAGTGTTTATTGCTGACACAACCAGACTGATGCAAACTAGTATATTTTTGTACATTAATTACGATCCTAATTGACCTTTTGTAAGATACAGTTATGGGCTATTACACTGAGAAATATAGTTTATGCTTATTTGTGTACAAAAATATTAACGTAAAAACTAATGAGTAGTAATTTGGAGTTTATTCATTTGAAAGTGTTAGCGATGCCTAATTAGCATCAGAATAAGCTTGTAGAATAAGGGCCAAGTAAAACAAAGAGAATCAAATTAGTATTATAATAATAATAAGTGTACCATAAAGTAAAGCGTTTCTCATAGTTTTATAATGGAAACAATGCAAAAGTCTGGGATTTTGTAACACATTTCTGTTACTTTTTATAGCAGGCTGTGAACTTATTTGCATATTCTCCCTGCGTCTGGGTGGATTTCCGGTACAGGCACATGAGCTAATCTTCCGACTCAGTATTCTTGGCACAGATCCAGGCTCAGAAAGGGATCTCTCATTACAGGTTCCTCAGGGCACTGGTAATTTATTGTTTTAATTAATTAATTTGATAGGGACTGCATATTAAAGCGCATCTATAACGCTCTCAGTGTAAATATGCCAGGTTATAGCAAAGATGCTCATTTCCATCTGTTGTCCCTAGGCGGGTAGCACAGGCAATTACAAAACATTGAAGGATGGGTCAAAGGCAGAGGAGACATTTTCCTACAGGGACAATCATTTCTTAATGGTGCACTATGTAACTTTTTGGTTGGGGGTCCGTCACTTGTTTGTTTCTATGGAGATGCCATTGCTCTGCCTGGAATGTTCTACAGTATGACTTTAAACGGTTCTACATTACATTTATTCAATTACCAGTGGTTTTGTGTCTCAAAAATACCAAGAAAAACAGGCATTTTCACTGTGAGCGGGGTCGTCTCGCCACAGATCTGACCTGTAACTTGGTTCGGTTTGGTTTCCATGAAGATTGAAAGTTTTAATACCATACTGTGAAACATTCCAGACAAAACAATAACATTTTCATGAAGAAAAGCATTTGGCAGACCCCCACCAAAAAAGTAACACAGTGCACCTTTACAAAAAATGTGACTGAATATTGTGTGTTGTTGCAGGGATGAGATGAAGTCCCTCCAGGTGGCGCTGCAGAAACAGCTGGACGAGGCCAATGAGAGAGCGGATAAACAGCAAGATACGGTAAGAGTCTTCATATACACAGACATTTCTGCCACACTGCCACATACACTTCTGATAACACTTCTGTTTTAGGGTTGTGAAAAGATAAGATAAGATAAGCCTTTATTTGTCCCACAATGGGGAAATTGCAGTACCAAAGTATCGAAAATCAGATACTAGGCGATATTAAAACTAGTATCGAAACTAGCAACTCATTTGAACAAGTATCTATACCAAAAAAGACCCATTCACAGGACAGAAATGAAGCTTTCCTGAACCTTTTGAATGATTTTGAGCTGTACCACCATGGAACCTACCTGGACCACTGAGGTATTACACAAAAGAAAGTACTACGTTAAAAGTGCATTGTGTAACTTTTTTGATAGAGGGTCTGTCATTTTTTATTTATTTTTTTTTTCCATGGAGATATTATTTCTTTGTCTGGAATGTTTCACAGTATGGCATTAAACCTTTCTATCTTTATGGAGACCAAACCAGACCAAGTTATAGGTCAGATCTGTGGAGAGGCGACCCTGCTCACAGTCAGAATACCTGTTATTTATTTTTTTTTAGGTATTTTTGAGTTATAAAACCACTTGTAACTGAACAAATGTAAGGTAGAGCTGCTTAATGTCACACTGTGGAACATGCCAGGCAGAGCAATGACAACTTCATAGAAACAAGCATGTGACAGACCCCCAAACAAAAAAGTTACATAGTGCACCTTTAATGTTGAAAATCACATTCTATTGTCTAAATAAAGTGTTTTTAATTATCATTATGGTATCAGAATCGGTGTGCGTGTGTGTGTGTGTGTGTGTGTGTGTGTGTGTGTGTGCGTGTGCGCGCGCGTGTGTGTGTGTGTGTGTGTGTGCGTGCGTGTCTGTGTGTGTGTATTGAATTGTTTTCTTAGTATAGAAATTGAGTTTAAATTTTAGTATCATGACAATACTGCAAATATTTTGTGTCACCACTTTTTGTACATGTACTTCTGTTCTGTTCTGAAATGAGGGTAAAAGGCAATTAGTTGTCAGCTGCTTAGACAAAGCAAATATAGAGAAAGTGGCTGGTGTTTGCTTCTTTTAGGATATCGGTCTAGAAGCTCCAGATTAGTCAATATTTTATTCACTTAGCCTAATAAAATACATGGTGTTTTGTTAGAAGAAAATTAGCTTCAGTCCATCACAAGTAATTGCTATGCACTGGAGACTAAAAATCATTGTTATATAGAGATAATTCTTTGCATAATTATAGTTTTCTAAAGCAGTGCAGTGCTCATGGGTTTCAGGCAAATGATTCCTTCCTGATTTAAGTTTTATGAGGACATTTCCCAATTTAAAAGATTTACATTTGAATTAACCACAGTTGCCAGCTTGAAACAGTATATGGATACAGTAATTGAGTTTATATTTATGATATTTATATTTCTGATTTCGTAATACATAATTGGGAAAACTAATCAAAGTCTGACCAAATATTTTGACATTAGCCATATAACAGCAGGCTTCCCACATGTCCTGGAAAAACTGGAAAATGATTCAGCTGTTTTTCGGAGGTGGAAAACGCATGGAAAATGAGAAAAAGGGCCAAATGTCCTGGAAAATATTTATTTTGTCCTTGAAAATAGTTGGGTGCTATGAACATGGCATCACACAGGGGTCCTTTTCTTACTGCTAGTGTAAGTGCAACCCTAGGCCCACAGTATATGGTCTCCATGTAATTTGTGTACAATCACAAGAAAATATTTTTGTTGATATACTGTATGTCTGAATCTACACTGCAGTCCTATTGCATTAGGAAGTTACGTGAATTACGTGTTTGTCTTGGTGTGTAAATAATTTGCAATTGCATAGTTAAAATGTCCCGGAAAAAATGATTTCAAGTGTGGGCTTGATTAAAGGTGCATTGTGGCATTAAACCTTTCTAACGTCATGGAGACCAAACCAAACCAAGTTACAGGTCAGATCTGCAGAGAGGCGACCCCGCTCACAGTCAGAATGCCTGTTTTTCTAGATATTTTTAATCTATAAAACCACCTATAATTGAATAAATGTAAGGTAGAAATGTTTATATATATATATATATATATATATATAATATTCTATTCCAGGCAGAGCAATGACATCTCCGTAGAAACAAGCAGGTGACGGACCCCCAACCACAAAGTTACATGGTGGACCTTTAAAGCCTTTAATAATACCTTTAATATATATGTCAGTCAAACTCTAATTTGTGAGTCCAATTCCTTTAAAAATATCAATAAACAATGGTGCATTGCATTCTTACATGTAGACGAGCTGCACTTGACCCATTCTGTGATACCTTCATGTGCCTCCATCTGAAGGGTTTTCATCACCTGAATCGAGAACGTGAAAGCAACCGTTCAAAAACACGCATTTCTCCTGTTTTTCCTCTAAACCTGTGCTCTCTTGTCAGTCCTGTGTAGCGTGGACTGAATCCTAATGACCGGCTTCTCTGTATTTCACATTTCCATTAACAGCCATAGGGTTTCACGTGCACTCTCACATCTCACATGTGCACGCTCGCAGACCGGACAGAGTACGGACACATTTGAAGCGACATTTACCGTTGTGCTAATGTGTGCACAGAGCCCACTGTAGTATCATGCACCAGCTGTTTGACATTTGTGTTCTTTTAAATGCTTTTTATTGGCTCAGTCAAGACAGAAACAACCGGCCCCTGAAGCACACAAATGTCAGCCATGTTCAGGAGAAAGTCCAATATCACAGTTTGAACAGCAACCATCAAACTGACTGTAAAGAGCCAATGGAATCACTTGTTCACTTTTTGAGCAGTTTCTAGAGTTACATCTATCTGGGTAGTTTTAATTTACATGTAAAAGTTTGATCACTCATGTAAAAGCTGAAGCGAACTGCAGGCACAAGCTTTGTTTTTAAGTGTGGCCAAAACTCCTTGTCAAAGCCTCAGAAGCTAAGCAGGGCTGGGCCTGGTTAGTATGTGGATGGGAGACCGCTGGGAAAATCAGGTGCCACGGTGGGGCGCCAGTGGCAAAAAAAACCTGCTGCTGTGTCCTTAGGCAAGACACTTTGCTCGTATTGCCTAGTATGAACGTGGTGTGTGTTGGTGGGAGGGTAGATAGTAGATTACCACCACCGAGTGTGGAGTGAATGAATACTACACCAAATTGAAAAGCGAAAAGTGCTATGTTAGACTAATGCATTATTATTATTATTATTATTATTATTATTATTATTATTATTATTATTATTGTTGTTGTTGTTGTTGTTGTTATTATTATTGTTATTAGTAGTAGTAGTAGTAGTAGTAGTATTGTTAAGTTAGACTTTAATCTAGGCTTTGTTTTAACACAATCTGGCCTGAAAGTTGCACTCACCATTTTTGTTGGAAATCAAATACCTTAATATAAATACATTTTATATATTTTTCCCTGAGTTTTCAGTACTCTCTAAAACTTGACTGTGTTTCCTAATGTGTGTACTGCATTGTGTCACCATGGTAACTGCGGAACAGTCCTCCATAGACTTGCATGCTGCAGCCATTTTTGTGATGTCACTGCTAAGTATAGGATTTACAGGCTGGTCTCCAAACCCTTTTTCACATCTAAATCACAATTCTAAAATTTCAAACTCAGTTTCCATACTAAGGAATCTACTCGATAGTCAATACACGATACCAATTCGCCACAAGAATGTGAATTTTCTAAATCTGTTCAGGAAAGGTTCATTTCTGGCCTGTGAATGTAACGTTTTACTTGCTCAAATGAGTATCTAATTTTGTCTAAGGCCAAACTCAGAGAAATAAAAAAAAAAAAACTCAGGCTTGTTTATTTTGATGAGAAGAACCTCTGCACCTGTCAATCACATCTATCTGAAATATTGGAGATGGGACCAGAGCCCAGACTACACACTCTGTACAGTATTGGAAAACTGTGCAGTGATGGCTGGTCAGGCTATCACAGTTCCCCTCGGGCTTGTTCCCCAGAGAAGAATAAGAGCCCCGCTTACACCCGGATGACTCATGGCTCACCCACATGATGGAGATGATGGAGGGGGTGTGAGCGGCTCCATCACGCTCTGGCCTGAGGAAAGAATCAGACAGCAAAGAGAAGAAATTCAACACAACCCACTTCCACTGCTCCAGCTGCAGGCGTGGCTCATATGTTTGAAGGGAGAGGAGGAAAGTGGGTAGTAGCCAAAAACTGAATAAGTAAGAATGATGTTACTTCAACATAAATGGTTCCCACACATCCTGGAAATTTTAGAAAACATGGAAAATAATTGACCTTTTTCTAAGACATGGAAAATGATGTAGTCTACCACCAGTTAGATCACCTTTGTTATAAAAAGGGTCTAAAAACACGGAGTAAGCTGTTTGCAGACGCCCTGATTACATAACTTAAAAAGTCCTGGAAACCTTGAATTGTCAAAAGAAACGAAAATCAGATACTAATCGATACTGAAACTAGTATCAAAACTATATACTCATATAAGCAAGTATCAATACCGAAAAAAGTCACATAACCTGGGTAAAATTTGACCTTTACGGAACAGTTTCATCCTGAGTTTGAGCAGAGCTAATGCTGACCACATGGTATAATAAACAAATACTATTATTTTGTGTTACAATATTATTAAAAAATTAGCTTTTAAATGATAATGTGGGTATGAAATCAAGTATCAAGTCTATTCTTAGTACTGATATTAAGTTTGACATTTTAGTATTGTGAAACTACAGTAAGTAAAAAGTAAAAAGCTGTGACTCAATAAATTACAAAAAAAAAAAAAAAGTTACAAAACCTGGAAAAACAAGCTGGAAAAATGAGATGAAACAAAATGATATCTGAAAGAGCAATGCAAGAAACACAAATGTTCAAATCATTTCATACTGTCAACCTAAAGCTGTTGTCACTTGTAGACTTACTCACAGCAGGAAGAGGAACCAAAAAGAAGAATAATTTTATGAAATACCCTCTATGGATGTTAGTTTTAAATATTGATAGAACTGACTAATAAAAATACTTACATTTGACCAAATCCTGTATATTGCGTATCCCATTTGGAGTATGTGTTAACTGAACTGTATACTTTTCTATTTCTACCTGCCAAAGTTCATTAAACTGTTGCACTGTGAACTAATGCTTTATGTAGCGTAGTGTAGTACATTGTTGGTGTTAATATCGCTTGTGTATTTTTCAGATCAAATTCCTCAAAGTGGAAATGGAAAAGAAAACGAAAATCATCAAAGATCTGCAACAAGAGGTGAGTTACTGTGTTTATTTCAACCAGTACAAAATGAGGTGAAATGAGTTAAAAGAGCCAGGATCTGTTCAAAATGACTCGAGATCAGTTTGAGTTATGTTTGTGTGCCATTGTGCAGAATGATTTTGTGACTCCAGATAATCTATATTCGGATTTGTTATCTCAAAATAATAGAGATCAGATGACAATTCAGAGGAGACGAGACACCGTTTGGTTTACGAGAACGAGGCAAGAACAGATGTTGTCATAATCTTTACAGAAATGCGGTTCGGCTCGCAATCTTGATCCTGTAAATTCCAATTAATACTTTTTGCCAAACATCAGAGCGAATGTACAGTTATTAAATTGGAACACATGTTTTGTTGTCTGAGCCAAAGAGCAGAATAGATGTGAAGAGAGCAGAATAAAGACAAGAGACAGAGAGAGGAATAAAAGAGGCTCGCAAACACAGGCAGAACAAACAAACATCTTGTGATCATCTCACACTTTGGTTAGAGACACAAAGACATATTAGTGGTGACAATATAAAGTGAGTATGTCCTGTATGAAGAAATGAAAATTGAATAACCCAATCACCAACATATGGTCGATAACCTGGGTTGCTAGTCCCTTAACCTACAGATAGAGGAGACGTATAGAGGACACATACATTTTTTTCTCATTCTCATTGGCTGAAGGTGCTGGGGTTTAGGGAGTGACCTTCAGATCAGAGAGCGGCATTTAGGTTTAAATCATAGAAGTATAATACGATCTGAGAGATGAACCAAAGATGGCAGCATGTTGTCTTCACTGACCTGTGCTCATTGGCGCAAAATCCCAGAAAAAATTGACGTAAGAAAAATGCAGTACAAAGCTAACTTTTAGGCACTTTGACACTTTAAAAATTCAAAATGATCATATTGTAAAAATACAGAAGAATCCCTACAAAACCCAACCTTTGTGACAGTGGTCGATGCCCTGTCAGCCGAACAAGGGCAGTTTGATTTCACAAAAATGTCCACATTCACAGCTAAGAGCACAAAATGTCTTTTAGCAGCCATTCATTTTAGTGGTCCAACATCAAGCAAAATCCTGATTTTGTTACATCTTGACACTGGTCTGAATCCAGTTTTTACTGTAGATCAGAGGTTTAAACCAACTGGAGTTCAACACTGAAACTGACAACCCAAATGAGAGACTCATTCTGCTTTCTAATTGGATAATCATCTTGAGAACCAAAACACCAAATTATAACGTAAACAGCTTGGCCATCATGTCCAATGTTTTATTTTATTTTAAGACTAAATCAGCATTACAGTTGTCAACAGTAAAACCTGTATTTGACTTGAAAACGTTTATCTGGGCATGTGGTCAAATCAAAATCGTACGTGCAGTTCCTCTGGCATTATCAGTTTTCTTGGTCAGCTCATCTCACACAGGCAGTATACTATGCATTTCTCATTTTCTCTCAGCCGGCATGTGTCCGAGCTGCAGTCCACCCTGTCCACACAGTGTGACAGTATTGGCTATTCAAGCCTCCGGGTTCAGTACTGATGGTAAATAAACTTCTCCTGCCTCAGATATCCACAGTCTCCTGCTTCTGTTTACAGCTGTGGGGCTCGTTAGGACAACTGGTGTTCCTCACTAGATGTTTACTGCTGTCCAGCTCCACACACCATTAACACTCACATGAGCTCACTTTGGACTCTTAAATCACCACTGGTATTTTTGGAAACACACACACACATACAGGACCTACAGGATTAGATGCCTGAACTAACGTTTAAGATGCTTAAGCATTCAATAAATCCAAAAATAACAAATACTGCATTGTTTATACTTTGCAGCTGACGTCATCAACATTCACTGGGGGTGTGATGCTAACTGCAGGCTCTGTTTTGTCTGAGGCTTTGTTAGACTCTTAATTTTTATTTTAACACCATCTGACCAGAAAGAAGTGGCTTAACTACAACAGATGAGATGATACTGATAATTACTGTTAAACAAGTCCATCTCAAGTAACATTACACTTCCCCATTCTCACCTTTTTGTCAAAAATCAAACACCTAAACAGGACCTGAACGCTCGAACTGATCACAGACTCCTGAAAATATGTTTTTAAATACATTTTGTATTTTTTCTTAAAACTTTTTTGGCAGTGTTTGCTAAAGCGTGCACTTTATGGTAACTGCCGAATATTCTGGCATACACATACACATAGAACACCCCCAGCATGATGTCAGTGTGAAGTATCAATAGACATGTAAATTACATATACACTGAACTAAAATGTAAATTGGGTTGACAATTATCTTAAATGCTATATGCTAGTGTTTGTGTATTATTATTATTATTATTATTATTATTATTATTATTATTATCAAGAACAACAATAATAATAATAATAATAATTTCATTATGTCTAAATTAGCACAAACATAAACAAAACTTCCTTATGTATGTTATGTCTTATTACATGTTACACCATGAACTTGGCAACACACTAAAGCAACAATATGTACGTTTGTTACATGAGGGCGAAAAAATATAAAACAATAGACCACTAGCACAGTTAACAGTTACTTTTCCCTAAAAACACCTGTCAAAACTGAGTTATCCATGTGGTCTGGGTCATAAACCTTTACCAGGACTTTATAGAGTTTGATGCATTTTTTTTTTTTTTTTTTTTATGAGAAAAAAGGAATCACAGTTTGATTGTACTCCAAGAGTTTCTGAATTACAGCTGACACTAGGGGTTCAGCTTGGTGTGGCCGGGTATTTATCACACTGTGGTTAATAAAATCTGTACACCCTCTCACATCATGGGGACCTGCCTTCCAAAAATCACCAACATGATTTAACGTTCAGATAATATGTATTAAAATACATAAAAGTGGGTCTATTATGAAAAATCAACGACCTTCTTTTATTAAGTTGTTTTAGATTAATATTGAAAATGTCCAGATTATAACATAATAATCTACGGGCTATTATATAGCAGAGACACGCACAATATGTCTTCTTTAAAGGGCTCATATTACACTATTTTCTGATCTCTGTTATAATGCTTTTTCTTCATATTTAAGATGAGTTCTTCTCTCAAACAGAAATCACTCTGTTCCACCTTATGGTAATACAGCACATGCTCCACTGTGTTTTCTCCATACACCTTCACTTGAATCATTTGGATCAGCAGTCCCCAACCCCTGGGCTCATGTTTCTCAATTTTACGTGTCCTGAAAACCGGTCCGTGGCGCAGAAAAGGTTGTGGACCGCTGATTTGGATGATTTCAGATCCAGAATTGCCAATCTCTACTGAACTTAAGGTAAAAGGTAGCTGTTAACTTGAAAACTACCACTTCATCACATCATCACAAGGTGGAATAGAGCATGTTGAGGTTTGGAGATGAAGACAGACTAATAATGCAGAATTACTTAAACTCATGCCAATGAACCAAAAGTGCCGCGGCAGGTCCTTCTATGTGTGGCAGCTGCCGCGGCAGGTCCTTCTATGTGTGGCAGAAGGACCTGCCACACATAGAAGTTGTGTGTTTTATATTTGTGTGTCAGGTTGTGTGTTACAGTTGTGTGTTTTATATTTGTGCGTCAGGTTGTGTTACAGTTGTGTCTTTTATATTTGTACGTCAGGTTGTGTTACAGTTGTGTGTTTTATACTTGTGCGTCAGGTTGTGTTGTGCTGCCAGTACAGCTGCCACGAATTCGTGGCAGCTGCCACAAACTTGTGGCAGCTGTACTGGCAGCTGCCACAAATTCGTGGCAGCTGCCACAAACTTGTGGCAGCTGTACTGGCAGCACAACACAACCTGACGCACAAGTATAAAACACACAACTGTAACACAACCTGACGCACAAATGTAAAACACACAACTGTAACACAATCTGACGCACAAATATAAAACACACAACTGTAACACACAACCTGACACACAAATATAAAACACACAACTGTAACACACAACCTGACGTACAAATATAAAAGACACAACTGTAACACAACCTGACGCACAAATATAAAACACACAACTGTAACACACAACCTGACACACAAATATAAAACACACAACTGTAACACAACCTGACGCACAAATGTAAAACACACAACTGTAACACAATCTGACGCACAAATATAAAACACACAACTGTAACACACAACCTGACACACAAATATAAAACACACAACTGTAACACACAACCTGACACACAAATATAAAACACACAACTGTAACACAACCTGACGCACAAATGTAAAACACACAACTGTAACACAATCTGACGCACAAATATAAAACACACAACTGTAACACAACCTGACGCACAAATGTAAAACACACAACTGTAACACACAACCTGATGCACAAATATAAAACACACAACTGTAACACACAACCTGACGCACAAATGTAAAACACACAACCTGACGCACAAATGTAAAACACACAACTGTAACACACAACCTGACGCACAAATATAAAACACACAACTGTAACACACAACCTGACGCACAAATGTAAAACACACAACTGTAACACAATCTGACGCACAAATATAAAACACACAACTGTAACACAACCTGACGCACAAATGTAAAACACACAACTGTAACACACAACCTGATGCACAAATATAAAACACACAACTGTAACACACAACCTGACGCACAAATGTAAAACACACAACCTGACGCACAAATGTAAAACACACAACTGTAACACACAACCTGACGCACAAATATAAAACACACAACCTGACGCACAAATGTAAAATACACAACTGTAACACACAACCTGACGCACAAATATAAAACACACAACTGTAACACACAACCTGACGCACAAATGTAAAACACAAATTTGTGGCAGCTGCCACGAATTCGTGGCAGCTGCCACGAATTCGTGGCAGCTGCCACAAACTTGTGGCAGCTGTACTGGCAGCTGCCACAAATTCGTGGCAGCTGCCACAAACTTGTGGCAGCTGTACTGGCAGCTGCCACAAATTCGTGGCAGCTGCCACAAATTCGTGGCAGCTGCCACAAATTTGTGGCAGCTGTACTGGCAGGTGTAGTGGCAGCTGCCGCTGCCACAATTGGAGCTAGCCCTTGCTGGTTGGAACAGGATCTTGTTTTTTTAAAAGAACTGAACTTTTTTTTATTTATTTATTTTTTTTAATTGCATTTTTATATTAACACTGAATCAAAACAAGAATCAGTACAGAAGCAGATATACATACATATTTGCATCATAATAAGTTTTTAAAAAAATTAGTATTGTAATAACATTTTATTTAGGTTCTGCATAATTTCAAATGATAAACACACTCCCACTCAGAGGTTGAACCATTTAAACAACTCTTAGCCTTAGTCATTTCTCTTGGTGATTCATTTGTGGATCAAATGAATTCACACATTGGCTTCTGTCAAATAAATATGCATTAAAAAGAGCCAGTCTTTTGAACGGCTCTTTTTAAAGATTCAAATCCAATAAAAAAGCCCTAAACTCCCATCAGTAGAATGACTAGAATGAGCCTGATCCGGACCATGCCCTGTCATCACTTCATCGTGTAATCCTGTGTCCTTATAAAATACAAAGTACGCCATTGTAAAAGTATTAAGTGTTCCTTGCACAGGGTTCAGCTGCTAAATACAGAGGGCTTTCACATGATCGGTCTGAGTTACTGTATGATCGATGAATGGCATAAGGCCAAGTCATCGTAGTGCATAAGAGCTTCTTCTATTAGAGAGCTTAGAGGTGGGCTTGTAATCACCGTTATATAGATATAGCATAGTTATATAGCTCTTAATATGATAATATACTGTGGCGAATGTGGCGGCCATCTTGTGACAGTAGAGAGTAGGGGTGTGCAAAAATATCGAAATATAGATATATATTGTGACAGTAAATTTGTTGATATGGTATTGTTATCGTGGGCTGCTGTGTCGTTATATCGTTATATATAAGTGTTGTTTGGTTTATTTTTTTTGTTTTTTGTAGTACAGTTTTGCTTATTTAGTGGAAGGAACGTCGTTATCAAAACACTTCACATTCACTGTTTTGAAGATTTATTTATGTATTTATTTCATATTGACGTTGCACATGTAGAGGTTTAACAAAGAAATATTGTTGCTAAAATGTATTTGGTTCTTAAAAAAACAGCAACAGACCACAGAGTATCATGTGCGATATATCGATTATCACACGTATCACCATATCGTGATAATATCGTATCGTGAGCCATGTATCGTGTATCGCATTGAATCGTGAGGGACCCTGTGAGTCCCAGCCCTGGAAGGAAGTACCAGTGCAGAAATTTGGTGTAATAAAAGTTTAGTTTTAGTCCACCATTGTGTTTAGAAATGTTTTCAAGGTAATTTAAGTGGTGGTACTTTTTTTTTTCTTGTAGATTAGCAAAATTTCTCTACAGATATATTGCAAAAGCAGCTCTTGGCGTCAAAATGAGACCGCTGTGTCCTGTCTGTATCAAATTATAACAAGTTTTATCCTTTGAGAATCAGGATGTGTGCTGTTAGCATGATAGTTTACAGAACATTCCACATTTCCATTGAACACTTCACTAGCCAATCACGTATGTAGTAATCCTGTGTATTTATGATGTCAATCTCTTCAGACTCCCCCCGTGATGTCATCAGGGGAGACACAGGGAGACAGGCAAAACGTTTTTTTTGTTATGTGTTTTTGGTCAGTTTGGTCTTTCATCATACACGCATTCATGTGGAAACAACACAATTTTCCACTCTGCACTGAAAAATGTTTTAATATTTAATTGAATCAACTTGCCTCCATAGAGTTATATTTTCCCCTCATAGGGACATGCAGATTTATAGTTTTGTACTTAAATTGTGCATTGTGTAACTTTTCTGATGGAGGGTCCGTCAAACACTTTTCTCCATGGAGATGTTTTGGCTTTGTCTGGAATGTTTCACAGTATGCTAGTAAACCGTTCTATCTTCATGGAGACCAAGTTGTAGGTCAGATCTGCGGAGAAGCAACCCCACTCACAGTCAGAATGCCCTTTTTTCTAGGTATTTTTGAGCGATAAACCTGCCTGTAATTGAATAAATGTAAAGTAGACCATGTCATACCGTGGAACATTCCAGGCAGAGCAATGACATCCATAGAAACAAGTAGGTGACAGACCCCCAACTGTTATATGGTGCACCTTTAACAAGATTTTACTTAAGACGTACTTAAGATGTTTTTTTTTTTTTTGTTTTTTTTACATCTAATTCCAAGCCTGATTTATTAAAGTTTTAACTTAAAAATTAGGTACAATTTAAAATTTGTAGACATTGTTTCAGTGAAATAAAATTTTCTCAAATACTAAATAAGATCTCAAAAATCCTCTGTGTATATCATTTGTATTTAATATGAAAATGGTGGAGGCTCCATCAAATGCTTTTCTTCATGGAGATGTTATTGCTTTGTCTGGAATGTTCCACAGTATGGCATTAAACTTTTCTTTGTCATAGAGACCAAACCAGACCAAGTTACAGGTCAGATTTGTGGAGAGGCAATGCCTATTTTTCAAAGTATTTTTGAGCTGTGACACTAGAAAATGTAATAAATGTAAATGTAGCGCTATTAATGTCCCATTGTGGAACATTCTAAGCAGAACAAGTAGGCGATGGACCCGCCACCAGAAAACTTACACAATCCACCTTTACGCTACCAAACGTGAATTCGAAAGTGTTTAAAAAGTACCTCAAAAAGCCCTAGCAATGTACAATATCGCACCATTAAGCAAGCTTATCTCTCGGAGCATTGAGAAGAGGTTCATTTCTTCCCCGTACAAACGTCTCACCCTGACAGTCCCCTGATGCAGATCTGGTTAGCCGGATAAATGACCCACAAACCCGCTGCCATTTGCTTTCGTAATTAACTATTAGAGACAGGCTTTTAACACGGGAGCTCCTCTTGTTTTTACCATGGCCAGTTAGGACGCAGTGTTCCATTTTACACTAAGGTCTAAAGCTCATTACTATAAGCTTCACTGTAATGTACACTCTGGAGCTGCCAAGACAAACAGATAAATAGTGCTGGATGAACAATAGTGGACAGCCCTGTGCGGTGGAATTACAAAGACAATCCATCGCGGTTGGGGGAGTTAGTGCGCTACGCTAGCCCCATGCTGTTTCACACACTTGGTTTAGTAGAGATCTTGTTGGAGGAACTGTAACTGTTGGCTGGTTCTGGCGTCACGTTGGTTGGTCTTAACTGGGGCTTAACTGCAGCTTTGTTGAGTGGTTTTGGAAGACTTTGCAATAGTCGGGTTTCAAATGAGATCACAGCATTCTATAGGCCAATAATATTCTTTACAGATGGGAGTGGGGGTCTGTCACCTTCTTGTTTCTATGGAGGTGTCATTGCTCTGCCTGGAATGTTCCACAGTGTGACATTAAACAGGTCTACCTTGCATTTATTCAATTGCAGGCAGTTTTATAGTTCAAAAATACCTAGAGAAACAGGCATTCTGACTGTGAGTGGGGCTGCCTCTTCAAAAATCTGACCTGTAACCTGGTCTGCTTTGGTCTCATGACAATAGAAAGGTTTAATGCCATACTGTGTAATAACATCTTCATGGAGAAAAGCATATGGCAGACTCTCCACCAGAAAAGTTACAGAATGTGCCCTTAAAATGCAGATTTTGATATGACGTGTCACTGTTCCATGTTGTTTTGTCACTAATAGAAGTTATCGAAGAAAAGCTGTCTCTTGCCCTCCATCTGGGAGTATAACTTCTTCACATTCTAGAATTTGAAAAACCACAGGTAGTATTCTGTGTTATTCCAGCTGCAGCACATGGGTACCTTTCAAAATTGTCTATGCTACCAGTACTTAAAGGTAAACTTTTCTGATGGAGATACACCCCCTAATCGTTTCCATGGAAAAGTTACTTCTTTACTCAGAACGTTCCACAGTATGGCTTAAACTTAACTGTATTAATCATACCGTAAAGGGACAGGTGGGTATCTGCTCCTACAGTCCCTGACAAAAGTCTTGTCGCTTATCCATTTTGTAGAAACAAAAGCTTATAACCTGACTTTAAATTAATCAATTGGTTTTAGAAATGTCTCATATGAAAGCTAAAACCCTCCCAAATTATGCTCAATATACTAAAATAAATTTGCTTCACTGAAGAAAGATTGATCATTTAATGAACACAGAAAGGTCAGATTTTGGCAAGACAAAAGTCTTGTCGCCTTGTCATATGATGCACCCAATTCTAGATTACAGCCTCACCTGTGATCAGTTACTGATCAGTCAATTAGTGGGTGTGTATAAAAAGAACCCCAGCACACCAGACCTTCACATCAACTGCAACTTGACCTCTGACAACATGCCTAAGATCCACCCTGAGACCAAAGCTTTAATTATCAAGAGGCTGAAGACCAGATCCACTGCTGAGGTGGCTGACACCTTCAATGTGTCTCAGCGTCAAGTACAAAGAATAAGAAAAAGATCTGAAAAGACTGGAGATGTTTTTGACAAGCCCAGGTCCGGCAGACCCCGCAAGACAACTGCTCGGGAGGACCGTTTGTTGATTAGAAAATCCAAGGCCAGCCCCTTTTCCACTGCAGCAGAGCTCCACCAGGCCTGGTCACCTCAAGTCCCTGTGTCAACCAGAACAGTTTGTAGAATTCTGTCTCGAAATGGCCTCCATGGTCGAATCAGTGCACAGAAACCAGCACTAAACAAAAGGCAATCAAAAAACCATGTGGCATTTGCCAAGGCCCACAGCCTGCTAAAAGGATGGACACTGGAAAAGTGGCAGAAGGTGGATTTCTCAGATGAATCCTTGGTTGAATTACATCACAGCCGCCGCAAATATTGCAGGAGACCTACTGGAGCCCGCATGGATCCAAGATTCACCCAGAAAACAGTTAAGTTTGGTGGCGGAAAAATCATGGTCTGGGGTTACATCCAGTATGGGGGTGTGCGAGACATTTGCAGGGTGGAAGGCAATATCAATAGCCTAAAATATCAAGAAGTATTAGCTACCTCTTACATTCCCAACCATAAAAGGGGTCAAATTTTGCAGCAGGATGGTGCTCCATCGCATACTTCTATCTCTACATCAAAGTTCCTCAAGGCGAAGAAGATCAAGGTGCTCCAGGACTGGCCAGCCCAGTCACCAGACATGAACATCATTGAGTATGTCTGGGGTAGAATGAAAGAGGAAGCATGGAAGGCAAAACCAAAGAATCTTGATGAACTCTGGGAGGCATGTAAGACTGCTTTCTTTGCTATTCCTGATGACTTCATCAACAAATTGTATGAATCATTGTCGAACCGCATGGATGCAGTCCTTCAAGCTCATGGAAGTCATACAAGATATTAAATATGGATCTCACAGCACCACTACTTAATTCACTGACGTTATGCAACATATTTTTGTATTTGAAGTAAATTATTTGTTCAATTTTCTGTAGGCGACAAGACTTTTGTCTTGCCAAAATCTGACCTTTCTGTGTTCATTAAATGATCAATCTTTCTTCAGTGAAGCACATTTATTTTAGTATATTGAGCATAATTTGGGAGGGTTTTAGCTTTCATATGAGACATTTCTAAAACCAATTGATTAATTTAAAGTCAGGTTATAAGCTTTTGTTTCTACAAAATGGATAAGCGACAAGACTTTTGTCAGGGACTGTAATATCCCAGTGCTACAATTTTCCAACCTGGAAGTCAGTGGACTTGTTTCTTGTGTTTTAGATCAATACTGCAATGTTAAATATTCGAAATACAACATTGTGATCCATGACAACCATAGATAAAACTATAACTAAATAGTAGACCAAACCACAGTATTGCTTCTTTTAACATTTTTTTTTTTTTCTAAACTAGTCCCCTGCTGACGGAGGCATCTTGTCCTATTGGTGTTAGAGCAGTGGTCCCTCAACCCGAATCTCAGAGGATCAATTCCCATTCCAAGTTCTGTGTCCTTAGGCAAGACACTTCATCCACCTTTCTTAGTCTGAAAGTAGTGTGTGCATGATTGTTGGTGGTGGAGCCGATGGTGCAGATTGGCAGCCTCGTCAGTCTGCCCTGGGGCAGCTGTGCATAAAGTAGTAGTTTACCAACACTGAGTGTGGAGTGAATGAATAATGACTGAGGGGCTTCAACAAGTCTGTAAAGCACATTAGGCTTCTGGCTTCTGAACCGCTCTTAGTCTGACCCTGCCCTCCTACGTTCCTACGCTCACCTATGGTCATGAGCTTTGGGTAATGACCGAAAGGACAAGATCACGGATACAAGCGGCTGAAATGAGTTTCCTCCGCAGAGTGGCTGGGCGCTCCCTCAGAGATAGGGTGAGGAGCTCAGTCACATGGGAGGAACTCGGAGTAGAGCTGCTGCTCCTCCATGTCGAGAGGAGCCAGCTGAGGTGGCTCGGGCATCTATTCCGGATGCCTCCTGGACGCCTCCCGCAGGAGGTGTTCCGAGCATGACCCACTGGGAGGAGGCCCCTGGGAAGACCCAGGACACGCTGGAGGGACTATGTCTCTCAGCTGGCCTGGGGACGCCTTGGGGTCCCCCCGAAGGAGCTGGAGGAAGTGTCCAGGGTGAGGGAAGTCTGGGAGTCCCTGCTTAGACTGTTGCCCCCGCGACCTGGGTCCGGATAAGAAAATGGATGGATGGACACTGTATAGCGCGTGTAATACATTTGACCCTGTAACATCTAACCCTGAGTGATATATTTGACCCACTAACACCTAACCCTAATGTGATGTTGTTATAGGTCATACACAGTGCATCACATTGTGCTTAATGAGCTCAGTACAAAGTGTTGCATACAATAACAAAATGTGACCTAATTTAGATCTGAATTCAGCTTTAATTAACCGAGTCATTTCCACTGATGCCTGTTGCCCTTTTCATCTCAAATGTCTTCCCCTCCTCTGCCCTGTGACGCCCAGTCCTGTCCAAATCCAAAATGTCATACCACACAAACTGCTGATTTATTTGGTGGTGCAGAATTTAATGGAACAGAACGCAGTGTGGGTAATGTGTTCTGACTGATGAGTTTGATGTACTGTAATGAAAACTTGTGATGCTTAAAGTGTGGCTGACTGACTGTGAAAGTGTGCACGCTGATGGACCGTCAGTAATTCTGAGATGGACACATTGAAAAGTGTGAACATGGCTCAGCTCTGACACATGCTTTAGAGTTCATTAGAAACTTTAGGGCTCTGTCATTAGTTTTTAAATGGCCTAGATTATGTAACACGTGGACAACACATCGTGGGTCACGTGAGGCTGGGTGAAAACAAAGTTCGCTAAACTCAGATAAAAATGGATAATAAGTAACAACTGCTACAAGTTTGAGTTAAAGGTGCACTATGTAACTTTTCTGCTAAGAGTCTACCACCTGGTTGTGTGCATGGAGATATGCTAGTGAGATTGCTTTTGCAGGAATGTACCACTGTATAGCATTATATGTGCTTATTATTTGACTATAGTTGTGTTTTATTTTATTTTATTTTATTATTATTTTTTTTTTATAATAAAACAATATGTTTTCTAATGTAACCAGGCCCACCTCTCCACAAATCGGTGCTTGTCTCCATGGAAATAGATATAAGTTTAAAATGCTGTGAAAAATTCCAACATTGGAAAGTTACACAGTGCACCTTTAAGATGGATCTTGCGTCAAATACAAATCGGACTGGATTATTAAAGAGGGGCTATTATGTCATCCATGCATGTTTGAGTAATCTAGCGATCTCTCCCGGTTAGCTGTAAGATTCTGTGCAATGCTCAGCCCACAAGCCTACGTCACTCTTGAACTACAACTTCACAAACCAGATGTGATGTGCAGTAGTTTCATTAGCGAGATGGACATTGATTGTGTTGTGATGGAGCTCTGAAGGGGGAGTGACTTAGCGTGGGGACCATAAACATGTTAATATGTTTTTTTTTTATGAATATAGCATTTCCAAAACAATAAACGGTAACATGGTGATCTAAATATGTGATGTGTTAGCAGTTAATACCCGATAAAAGTGTAATAACCTCTTTAATCTTTTTGCCTAAGAGGAGAAATAAGGTAAGCGGCTAAGGCTAGCAGCTAACATTGTAGTGGTTTATTTATGAGTGATTCATTCATAATTACCGGTCAGTACATTATAAAAGAGCTTCTGTCTACGCTGTTCACTACTTTTCAGCATTGTTGGAAATTTTCAATGCACTACTTTCTCACTCACTAGACATTTGGTCACAGCACTCCGAATGGCCTGACCTCTGTTTAGTGCCCTTGTAGCTAATGTGTGGACATTCAGATGCAGCCAGCTCTTTGTGAAAGTAAAAACAGAGAAAATGAATTGGTGTAAAGGTCCTAAATTACACAAAATTGACTCTTGTGAGCTTTAAGCCATGTTCGAATATTGTTACTTCATCAAAAACATACCTGGAGTTGTGTTTTGGTTCATTTACACATTTGAGTAATCCTTTATTATTAGTCTGTTTACATCTCCAAAGCTCAAAATGCTCTGTTCCACCTTATGATGTCACGTCCTGGTAGTTTTTCACCTTTTGTTCAGTAGAGATCGACAATTCCAGAGCTGAAATCATCCATATGCTTCTAGTGAAGGTGTGTGGAGTTTAAAAACACAGTGGAGCATTTCCTGTATTACCACATGACATCACAAGGTGGAACAGAATCTTTGCCGTTCAAGAGAAGAACTCCAGGTATGTTTTTGATGAGGAAGCAGCATAACAAGGATCAGAAAATAGAATAATATAGCATCTTTAATAGTCCAAAACCACAATCTCACATTTCCAGTCTTCCGTTGTAAGAAGAGATATGACAACTTCAATTTCATGGTTACGATGTTGCAGCAGTGAGTTTTACTACACTTACTGAACATACCATCAAAGTCTATATAAGTCTCACGCTGACTTCACGAAGTTCATAAAATGAGC
Source organism: Taenioides sp. WSHXM2023 (assembly GCA_029959045.1). Classification (NCBI taxonomy): domain Eukaryota; kingdom Metazoa; phylum Chordata; class Actinopteri; order Gobiiformes; family Gobiidae; genus Taenioides; species Taenioides sp. WSHXM2023. The sequence continues at coordinate 30,143,516 of CM057091.1, forward strand.
TACAAAAGACTTCATCCTCCATGCAATAACAATTTTCTCAGTCAACACAACAATCTAAGACATATGTTAGTACTGGAGAATCTGTCCTCTACTGTGGACACACTCGTAAAAGTACAGAACATAATTAACAAATCTTCCTAAATGGCTACCCATGTCTAGACCGACACTGTACCACATAAAAACAATGCAAAATTTCAATCAGTACTCAATCAATTGTCATAAAAACAAGGTGCTAATTGTGGATACTGTTTTCTACACCCGTGTTAGTGAATAGTCTTTGAATGTTGTGTGTTTTGTAGGGCTGTGTCGAGAGAATTTTGTATTAATCAACAAATCATTATATGGGACAAAAGCAGAAAGCAGAGATAGTGAGTGAGTTAGCTGAAGATTTGGTGTTTTTTTGGTATTTCTATGTATAAAGGAGGATTAAACTCTGTCTTTATATAAATACTTTGTTTCCTAGTACTTCTTTTTCTGCATAAATAGTTGTTTTTGCATCTCGTGCAGGTGTCGTCTGGTGAGTGCAGCTTGGCTCAGATATATAAAGATATGTAATGGGAGCTTTTGCCACGCTCCCTTTTTAGTGACTAATCGATCAGTGTGACATGTCTTTAGACGACCAAGAATTTTTTTAGTCGACTACAGCGCTAGTGTTTTGTAGTGTTTTGTAGCGTTTTGAAGTGTTTTGTAGTATTTTGTAGTGTTTGCCTAAGCATAATCAGTCCTAGCACTGCTTACAGCTCTTACTTCCAGCTTAGATATAAAAGTCTGAAATACTTTAGATGGTAGATACGGCCATTGCTTAGTGATGAGATTGTGTCCTAAACTGCTGCTTTTACAATCCACACTATGGGGGGACACCACAAAGAGAAGTTGGGTATCCGAGCTTTAAGTCCAGAAACAATCATCAGACTGTAATTTGAATGCATTTCTGCCCCCCAAACAGCAATCACTATAAACACAAGGACATGTTAGCTTGCCGGTTATGCAGTTAAATGGCTGCTAAAGGCTCTTTATGGTTCATGGCTCTGGCTGTCCGCAGAGAGAGCTGTGACTCAAATCTAATCACCTGGAAATAGGGACCTGCTTTTGAAGTGTGTTTAACGTTCTACAACATTAAGTACAAATGCCAAAGGTGATCAAAAACATGTGGCCAAAAGAAAGCATGATGTCCCACTTTCAACAAATGTATTACACATATTATTAGTTTTAGGGATCAGTGCAGTGATTACAGCAACTCTGCTGCATAAATGTTTGTGTCTCCCAATCGAGCTCTACAGTCCCGCCCACTCTGAAATCTGCTCTGGTTCTAGAAGTTAAATTTCCATTAAATTTCCCCATAGACTTCAAATTGAAGGCATGACAGAGACTAATCAGCTTTGTGGTAACTAATATCCATAACGCAGTTCTTTTTATAACTTTGTAGTTTATAAAGTTTCAGAAACAGATTTTACAAAACATGGGAAATCTGGTGAAATTTATTCCAGATATAGTATAATAACTGAAATATTTTGTCTCTAGTATAAGTCAACTTTATTTATATACCTTTTTTTCCAACAGATAAAAAAGTGCTTTACTGGGAGCAGGTACACCACAAAACAACAATAAGTAAAATAGGGTTATAGGACTTTTCAGCTTCTTTTAAAATAATCATAATTTCATCATTTTGGGGCCACAACCTGAAAGGACAGGTTCCCCAGAGTTTTAAACCTGTTTTTGGAATCACCAACAGGTTAAAAGGTTTAGTATGGGGGACCTGGGCGTGGAGTGGTCTAAAAGTAACAACTAAAATTTTAAAATCAATCCTGAACTTTACAGGAGCCAGTGGAGGGACAAAAGAACCAGGGTGATGTGTGACGTTCTGGGAGTTCCTGTTAAAAGCAGAATTTTGTACAATTTTGAGTCTGTTAAGAGCAATCTTATTAAAACAGGTAAAAACAGAGTAACAATAATCAAGACGCGATGGAATAAAAGCATGAATGATCTTTTCCAGGTCAGACTGCGAGACTGTTTTGTGCACTTTGGAGATATTCCTCAGATAATAAAAGCAATTTCTGACCAACTGTTTTGAGTGGGCTTCCAATGACATCTCCTGCTCAAATATGACCCTGAGGTTTCTGAGGCTGCTTTTGACAGAGGATCCCAGGGAACCAAGGTGTTTTTTGATCAGAGGAATTTTGTTTTAAGAAGCAATGATTTGATTTTCAGTGAGCTCAGGGGTTTGGAGACGTTGTATTGTAGTCTTGAGCAAACCGTTTAATTCACAGACTGTCCATTCTTCAGTCTGCCTGTGCCCCCTGCAGAGTCTAACCTGATGTTTGTGTTTCAGAACAAGAGCCTGAAGAACAAGCTGCTCTCTGGGAACAAGCTGTGTGACGCCTACGCTGAAGAGGTGAGCTCACACTGCTCTGCTCTCAATGTGTGCATAGCGAAGCCCATAGGGGAAACTCAAATGTAATCAGAACATACCTCACTAATGAAAATCTTCTTCTTTTGAACTTTAAGCCATGTTATAATGTTGTTACTTTATCAAAAACAGACCTGGAGTTGTGTTTTGTTTCATCCATACATTGAGTAACCCTTTATTATTAGTCTGTCTATATCTCCAAAGCTCAAAATGCTCTGTTCCACCTTGTGATGTCATGAAGCAAAACAACATTATAACATAAATCAGAGAATAGACTAATATGGGCCCGTTAATGCAAAACTATGCTGCTACATAAGTTACATATTCCACTTTTCCCTTGTAATGCTTGAGGACTTCTGTATTGTTCTGCATTTGAGTTCTCAGAAAATTTCCATTTTCACTCACCCCCCCATCTCCACCCTCAGGCTTACTACTAACGTGCAAGCATTCAAAAAAAAAAAAAAAAAAAAAAAAAAATATATATATATATATATATATATATATATATATATATATATATATATATATATATCCTCCTGTGGGCTCACCACCTGCAGAGGGGTTCATAGGGGTCTGGGTCTGGTGCACAGAGTAATGGGCAGATGGGCAGCGTGCTGCCCCTGCGACCCAGCCGGATTAAGCGGGAGAAGATGGATGGATGGATATATATATATATATATATATATATATATATATATATATATATATATATATATATATATGTTTATTTGTTATCTTTCTCAAAAATAGAAATATATAAATAGACTGCTTGCTCATTTCCATTCTGCAGTTCTGAACAATAACTCACCTGTCCATATTATTATTATTAAACCATTTTAGATCAATCTTGTGGCTTATAATTCTTAGTAACAGTAATAAGTATAATCTTTAAAGTGGAACTAAACACCAAAACCCCGGCCCAAAACCGCATTTCAAACAGGCTACTAAACTGGGCAGTACCTGGAGGACTAAAGGGGAGAACAGGTATCAGGTATCAATACTTCAAACTCTGCCCCTAACAGGTATCAATACTTCAAACTCTGCCCCTGCATCCAGTTGTTTGTAATCAGAAATACATGCCTATAATCAGGGCAGTTCTGTGTGATGTTACCTACTACTGGAAATTGCGGACTTTTTTTTTTTTTTTATCACAAAGCTGCAAATTGACCTAGCTTATACTAAAATTGCAAAAAAAAAAAAAAAAAAAAAAAAAAATGTCTAGGACCCGTGGACAATGCTATTAAAACACCTTATACACAATTTAGTAGCAAAAAAGTAGATTTAGTGTTTAGTTCCACTTAAAAAAAAATTACTTCTTTCTGCTTTTGATTGTTTTGGCCTGGTAAAGGTGACTACAAAAATAGTCTCTGGTCAATCAGAATCACACGGGCCAATCAGAAGCCCCCGCTGTGTAATCAGAGGGGAGCGACCCAGGAGGTGGATTTCTAGCTTGGGTCCCTTGTCCCAGCCCAGTATTATGCATAGGCTGGTTTGAAGACTTAAATCAAGCACTTTTTTCACACTAACCACTTTTCCTCCAGCTCTTCTGACCATCTCTCCTCTGCAGCCCTGTTGGAGTAGAGTATCAGGGTTGCCAAGCTTCATTTGCAAAAAAAAACACCCAACAGCGTCGAAAAACACGCCCAAAATATACAGAACTTACAGACCTATTGTATTTTCCAATGCATTCCAATGATAACAGTCTTCTGACCTCTTCACTTCTCTCTCACACACAAAAAGATCATTAAAAAATTTAAATGAAGAATTTCTATAGACGCTGCATCCTATTTTTAACCACGAGTGAAGAGCTTTTCCCTTCTCACTTTTGACAAACAAATATTTTGATCTCAGAAGGTAAGCAGGACTGGGCTTGGTTAGTACTTGGATGGGAGACTGCTGGGAATACCGTGTGTGTGTGTGTGTGTGTGTGTGTGCATAGGTGTGTGTGTGTGTGTGTGTGTGTTGAATTGTGTTGGATTGGCAGCCTTGCTTCTGTCTATTGTGCTGAGGCTACAATAGTCATTTACCACCACAGACAGAATGAATTAATAATGCATGAAATTGTAAAGCAACTGTGTCTGGAAAAGAGCTATATAAAACTAATGATTTTTTTTTTTTTTTTTTTTTTTAATCAACATCCTCCCATTTAGTTCATTCTCTCACTCAAATATTGCACCATGATAGACAAACAACTGTCTTGGATCGCAGACAGTTTCCACATGGCCATCATCCAACAATGTGTCTGATTGAACATAAAAAGTGTCCTTGAAAGTTGTCTTTGTACAGTTTTAAGCCAACAAAATGCTTTTAAAATGGATCCCTGAATACACAGTCAGTTCAATTTTTCCTCAAATAGCGGCTTTTACATTACACTGCATGGTGTAAAGAACATTCACCTAAGCCAGAAGAAATAGAAGTAAGGTACATGCTGTTTAAGAAATAGGCAATCATATGCTACAAACAAAACTGTCCCCCCTACCCTTGTGCAAATGATTCGCTCAGTTCTGGCTACCATGGTTCATTTCACTGCTATACCAATAACAATACGTAGTTACACTCGTTACACTCAATAGCTTTGGGTTATATACTGTATACTGCACTGAATAAGCGCAAACAGCTGTTACTGACTCTAAAGACAGTGAGATTCTGCCCTTATGCCCTTGCAAATAACCAGTGCAAGTGGGTAGAGTAGCCAAAAATGTACTCAAGTAAGAGTTATATAATGAGGTTCATTTGGTTTTCCAATAATTTATGTTATTAGCTTCTTTTTTCAGACCAAGAGTTTGCTTTCATACCTGACAGTTCCGACTAGCGGTCTTTCTCAAAGTGGTCACGTAATGTTGCTGTGATGTGTTCAGTCAGCTAATTTATACAGGTTTTGACCCTGTCTTCCTACTGGTGGAGACAGGATGACAGCGCCTTTAATCTTAATCTTGGTCCAAGAAATTACTCAATTAAGAGTAGAAAGTATTTTGGAGAACATCTGATTTATATTGTTTTGAAGCTAATGTTATTTGAAGGGCAAAATATTAAATAATGCACAAAATCAGCAATTTTCAAATGAGAGATCACAATGACAAAAACAAAATCATATCTGACACACAAACGTTCAAATCATTTCATATTGTCAACCTAAACCTTTTGTCACACAGACTTACTCACAGTGGGTAGACGAACCAAAACTTAGTACTGTTACTTCAATTAAAGAAAAAAAAAAAAAAAAAAAATACTCAAGTAGGAGTAAAATTATGCTGCTAGAAAAGTACTCGTACAATTTCTTTAAAAAGTAAATGAGTACTACCACCTCTTCGAATAACAGATCTACCACAATGACATAAATGCTTTTGAAATGATCTACAAACACTTCCAGATATTTTTTTATACTGGAGTTTCTGAACTGAATGACCTTGTGTAATGAAATTAGTCAGGCGTTTGAATGCAGTAACAGCTCCATCGCCACAGCACATTTGAGTAATGAATGATCCTGAACAAGCCTCTCTGTAATCTCTGCTAATTGGACATCTGTTAATTCTAAAAGGCCACTTTGCATTTTTGGAGCGGCCGACATATATTTGGAGAGCTCTTTGTCTAATGTTGTTGAGAAGAGAATATGGCTATACAAACGCACCAGTTATTATCAAGGATCTGCACAAAACAAAATCTTGCTCTTAAACCCCAACGAGTACAGGTACACTATGGAGATAGAATTGTCTCAAAAAGATTTATACAAATAAAAATGACATATATAAATAAACATACATTTATAAATATCCATATACAAATATAAAAACATGACATACAAAGAAATAAACAAACACATTTGTATAAATAAAGGTGTATTTGTAAATATATTTTCAAGATTTGAAAATAAATATGCTTGACTTTGGAGTATGTGGAGTCTGCATTTGTGGATCCCTTTTTTTTTTGCTTTTCGCTCAATGACGTAATTTTGAGACAATCTTACCGCACACCTCAATCCACAAATAAATACCAACTGAATTTGAATGCGAATACACCATCAACTCAACAACCAGTAGATGGCAGTGTTGTGCAGCCACAGCACTTGGTAATCAGCAGAATTGTAGAATCTGGAAAGGATGATGAATATGGATAGAGCCAGTGATCAAGCAGCATTTACTGTAAGTAGTACTTCCATCCATCCATTTTCTTCCGCTTATCTGGGGCCGGGTCATGGGCGCAACAGTAATAGATAAATAAGTAGTACTTATTTTGGATTATTTTACACACATTGCACTGATATTAGATCAGAAAAATTTAATTAAACGGCTATGAGCTCTTTCAGATTAACTGGATTCGTTAGCAGCAGCTAACCACTGGTCACTTCCATGTTGATCATGTACTTTCGATTACACAACAAACAGTGGCTAGAACTGGATACCAATGACTGTACAGCCAGAGCCGTAAGGGGCGCTAGCTGTGGCTGCACAGCACCTTTGCACAACACTGCCATCTGCTGGTTGTTGAGTGGAGAGCGTATTCGCGTTCAAATTCGGTGGTATTTATTTGTGGATCGAGGTGTGTGGTTCGTCTCAAAATTATGTCATCGAGAGAAAAGCAAAAAAGGGATCCACAAATGCAGACTCCACATACAAAATCAAGCATATTTATTTTCAAATCTCGAAAATACATTTACAAATACACGTTTATTTATACAAATTTGCTTATTTGTATGTCATGTTTTTATATTTGTGTTTTATATTGAAATGTATAAAAGAATGTATATTCATATATATAATTTTTTATTTGTATATCATTTTTGAGACAATTCTATCTCCATAGTACACAAAGGAAAAGTATCACATGTCAATTCTGCTCTGCAAAATAACCAAAGTAAATTTAATTATAGGTGCTGTACAAGATTTAACAGATGTAACAGAATTATGTGTTGTGTTGAGTGTGTTGCTATGACGCAGATTGGTAGCCTCCCTTTCGTCACTCTGCCCCAGCACCACTGAGTGTGGAGTGAATGAATAATGCACTGTAAAGCATATTTGAGTGTCCAAAAAAGTGCTGTATAAATCCAATGCAATATTATTATTATTATTAGTAGTATGCTAACACTTCCTGATTCTCAGATAATAAAATGCTTTATAATTAGACATTAGACCATTACATCAAGATTATGCAATGTATTTGTCCTGGGGCAAGACACATTTTGCTCAACTAGCAAAAAAAAAAAAAAAAAAGAAATCAGTTACTCTAAAGTTAAAAGTGTACACATTTGAGTAAAAAAGTAGACCTTTACATTTGCGTAAACATTGCAAACAAAAAAAGTATTTATTGTACAAGTATTTACTAATCTTTATTAAGGACACATTTTACTTTTTTATGAATTTTATTTTATTGGCTGATTTTTTTTTTATATTTATATCTTTGTATGTATTATGGCAACAAAATTAATTTAATACCTGGTTTTAGCCATAATTCAGATTTACATATCAGAATATACATGCAGTTTGGGGGATTTTACATATATTTTTTAAATGCATTGCATCCCAATTTACAATTCATTTATTTCATTTATAAAAAAAAAAAAAAGTTGCAAAGTGACCGGTATTTTTTCCTATTCACCTGCAGTGTTTTGCCTTAAATCTGTAATAAAATCTGCATTACCTTTCACGTGGGAGTCAGGTGGAGCTCATCTAAATGTGAGTGGTGATGTCACTGTGTCCTCAGGCCCTGTCACATGACCCGCTCCCTGGACACTACAGCTAAAGTGCATTCCTGTGTTTGGACCAGGAAGTCAAATCTGCACCACAAACCACAGCTCCTCACAAATGTTTTATATCTGCTTTCATAACGCTCTCTTGGAAGTCTCATGCCCTACCTAAAAAATGAAGTTATCCTGTGAGCTGAAAGTCTGCAGTGTCCTGAATTGAAGAAACTCATAACTCCAAACGTTTTTAGGTGAATGGGAAAAAGTATTACATGTAGAGAGATCACTTCTCTACTTTACTACCACAGGTTCAGTTTCTTGCTCCATTTTTTTTGACATTAGAAAGAAAAAATATATATAGGGGGTTTTGGATGTTTTATTTAGTATTTGGGTAAACCAGGGCTGAAAGTTTTTTTTTTTCTTTTTTTTTTTTTTTTTGCCTTTACTATTGGGCCTACATAGCTTTCAGACACACATACACCCAATCAGTTAGAATATGATTTGGTAAAATGAATAGCACAATGATTTTAACATTTTTATCACATTTCTTTGACCCACCCATTTAATAACTTTTTCATATTGAGCCGTGGCAAAACCAAGACAAACTTGCTGCAGACAATTTACACTTAATGAAGCATGTGCCCTGAGACAAAACGAGGGACTCTTAAGAGGATTGATTTCACCCTCTTAGTTCTCTCTTAACCGGGGATGAGGGTTCTGTGCGTATGACATCTCGTTACAGACGGCTCATTTGCATCTCAATATACACGAAAACACAGATTGGCACTAAACTTTCTGGTTGTGTTGTGGCGTTTGCTCCTTCAGTCACACTTGTGTAGTGGTTTAAGTGATGGTTTGAATCTAGACTCAGTTATACCAGTGGGACTACTTTTCTGTGTGTAAGGTTTAGCAGTACCGGACCGTACCATCTTACTTTCAATGGACTAAACTAGATCTTACAAAAAATGGTGTTCAAACTTCTCATTTCTTGGAGAAGAAACATTAGAATGTTACGATTGTTCAATACTTTAACCGTAAATTGTTTAAAGGCACTCAAAGCGCATTAAGGAACCACTCACCCATTCACACACATTCATACACATGCATGCATAGACACCAGGGGTTAAGTGTCTTGCTCAAGGAGTCAACAATAGTATTCATCTGTGGGAGCTGGAATTGCACTACCAACATGTGGGTCAGTGGATCAGGCCGCTCTGCCCATTCTGGGAGCAGAATTTGAACCACCAACCTCTGTACAGTACAGTATAGTACTCACTGAGCTGTCTCCTCGACATTTATAAATCTACATTTTTGTTAGAAGAAATTGTTCAGTTGTTCACGATTACTGAATCCTTAACCCGTAACAGATTACTATGGCTCTGTGTGATAGCTTGTATGTATGTCTATGGCGTAATGTTCAGCAGTTACAAACACTGCCAGAAAGAAACAACACAACACATTGTATTGTATGTGTTTATGGCCCCATTTAGGTGAGAGTGACTAACTGAAAAACTGTTGGCTAATGCTGGCTATCTTGAGAGGAACTTGTTTAACAGCACAGATCAGTTTATCTTTGCAGTAGTCAGTTCTTTATGATCAGATTGTTAAATGTTAAATGTGTTAAAAGAAAGATCAGATTAAAGTCTAATTTCAGTTACAGAGCTTCAGAATGAGCAGTGCCTTTAGTTTGCATCATACCCCCAGGGAATGTTGATGACATTCATGCAAAGTATCAATTATTGACTTGACCAAGAGCTATAGTGGCAAAAGCCTTTAGATGTATATTGGAAATAAAGCATATCTCATAAATGAAGTCTCTACAGGACCAAACTGACTTGGACGGCCTGCACAGCTGCTCTTAGTTTGAAGTGGTCATTTATAAATCATGCAGAAGGAGTTAGGAGAGGGTTTTAATGAGCAGCTTCTGTCCTTCAGGGAGAACGCAAAGACTCTAGAACAAAGTGTGAGCCACAGCACTGGAGCCATGCACCAGGAGGACACGAAATATACTGCTCCGGAGGTCCAGAGGAGTACCAAAGAGAGGGAGAGGAGGACCAGAGGAAGATCAGAGAGAGGGAGAGGAGGTCCAGAGGAATACCAGAGAGAGGGAGAGGAGGACCATAGGAAGATCAGCGAGAGGGAGAAGAAGGTCCAGAGGACAGCTGTGAAGGAAAAAGAGGTCTAGCGGCAGACCACTGTGAAAGGGGAGAGGAGGTCCAGAAGAAGACCACTGTGAGACAGAAGAAGAGGTTCAGAGGAAGACAAAGGCGAGCGGATCGTGTCTGGGTCCATGACGTAATTCAGACTTGTTCCGAGTTTGGCCAGTGGGTTTTTCTCTTTCTGTTTCTTCTTCTGGATAATGGTGTCGCTATGTCACTGGAGAGTAGCCCCCGATTGGTTGATGCGGCAAATCAAATGCCAAAAGTTCAGCTTTTTCAACTCTGGTGTTGGATGCTCTGGATGCGTCGCGTCAACACCAGATTCTTGCCATGCTGACGCCTCAAGACATGCCACAGAAACGAAGGAGGAAACACACAGACTTTACATGTGAACTCAACTCCCTGATGCAGTGGTCTGAATGCAACTTATGAAGATCTTAGCAAAAGTACTCAATAATACTAGAATATGTCTTACCAAAAATCTTGCCTAGGGTGCAAAAAAACTAGGGCCGGTACTGGCAAAGTGAGGTCCAGAGGAAGACTGTCGGGAGGATGACCTATTGGTGCCACTGTTGCTGTTCCTTTTCAGTTTCAAGTTACTGGGAACAATAATGATCTATACTAGTATTTATTATGGGATCTATATTGCTCTTAATAGACATGTATATCATGCTAGGTTATGTTAAATTTAAATTGTTTACTCATGAAAAATTGTACAGACCAATGCTACATGCTACATTATTATTTCTTTTTTTTTTTTATTTCAAATCACTTTACATTAAGCAACCACTCACACCATTCACATAAACATTCATACACTCGTATGTGCAGACACCAGTGGTGAGAGGGGTTAAGTGTCTTGCCCAAGGACAAAACAGTAGTATTCATCTGTGGGAGCTGGAATTGCCCTACCAACCTGAGAGTCAGCGGATCTGTCCATTCTAACAACAATATTTATGCCATGAGCAGAGTTTGAACCGCTGACCTTTGAATCTGAGGACAAACACTCTTACTTACTGAGCTGCAAACCTATAAATGCTTGGCTGCACTTTGTGATGTCAGGTTGTAATCCATAAAGTGCTTATCTTATATTTTTCTTTACTATCCATCTCTGGATTTAAATGATCTGTACATGAGGTTGTCTGGGTTTATGGTGCAGATTAGTTGTAAATGGCATATTCATTTTTTCATCGATTGAGCCCTTAATGAGTAAATCCCTTTTGTTTAGAGTTTAATCAATCACACTGTGTTTGAGGCAGTTGTGGTTCTCACACCAGAGGCAGCTCTAATGTAAACTCAGCACACTCCCATAAGTCACTCTCCCTTACAGTCTTTGCAGCGTCCCTATATGAGATTGTGGATGCACTAACTCATATCCTCCAGCGAGATACTCCTGATTAGCTCAAGATTTGGATTTATCAACAGTCAGTCAGGAGCAACAGTGGTGCCTAGTTTGAATCTGGTGTTTGATTAAATGATTGGTGGTTGGTGAGGCTAATGGCATAAACTGGCAGCCTTGGTTCCATAAGTAGAATGTGCTTATCACCTCTGAGTAGAGTGAATAATACTTGAATATAATGTATTGCACAAAACTGACTCATGTTTAAGCCATGTTATAACGTTTTTACCTCCTCAAAAATATACCTGGAGTTGTGTTCTGTTTCATTCACATATATTTGAGTATTCTTGGATTATTAATCTGTCTGCATCCCCAAAATGCTCAGTTTTATCTCGTGATGTCATTTAATGGTAGTTTTAAGGTTAAAATCTATTTGTAGCCTCAATTTAACCGCTATGCTCTTCAATAGATCAAAATTATTCTACTGAAGGCGTTTGGAGTTTAAAAACACAGTGGAGCATTTCCTGTATTACCTCTTCATGACATCACAAGTAGAAACAGATAAATATGCAGGAGTTGTGTGTTAAACATGTGTGAATGAAACTTAACCCACCTCCGTCAGGAAACAACATTATAACATGATCAAAAATAGTGCAATATAGGCCACTATTGTAGCCACAGCTGCCCTGAGGGACACTGACAGGAGCGAGCCTGCCAATCTGCTCCATTGCCACCTCTAACCAGCACCAGTCACTCACTCATACAGGACAATTTAGGTGAAGTTTGCATTACCTCTCAGTCCACGTGCACACACCCTTCACAAATACACAGTCCCGGTCCTCGTGCACTTTCCGGTTGAGCGAGGGGCTAAAGTTAATATTCTCTTCCTCTCTGCAGGCCTTTCTTTCAGCAGAGCTTTGCCCGAGGAACAGCCACAAAGCCCCCTCCTGCTGCTGCGGCCAGACCAATGCTACGTGATCTAAAACCAATTCCACAATTTGAATACGCTAACATTTATTTCCTTATCTTTGCCTTGCAGTCCAAAAAAATCCAGGCTCAGCTGAAAGAACTGCGCTACGGAAAAAAGGATTTAATTTTTAAGGTGAGTTAAGAGCAATGGCGTGTGGGCGGCGGATACATGAGTCCACGGTAAGTCATTCAACACCTTTTTGAAGAAATACTACAAGATGTTCAAACACATGGAATATACAGAGCACTCTATATTGGCAGCCTTTGAGAAATTTGACCAAAAAGGCTTTCATGGGTCCAAAATATTACACTGTTTTTTGTTTAAGATTTGTAACCACTTCACTTTCTTTTTCAATTGCTGTGAATAATACACTTGTTTTGAATTTATATGGAAATTTAAGTAGATTCAAAGTGATTTTATTCTTTCTTTGTACTTCAACCATGACATCAGTGGAATAGTTATGCATTTTAAGTAAGTTGGACAGCTCAAGTTGTCCAAAAGCTCAACATGGACTCCTGATAGTCCTGAACAAGTCCTGGTTTAGACCTGGTTTAGTCCTGGTTTAGTCACTCACTGCTGGAGAATTCACTAGTGTTTTGGGGTCAGAAAGTCCCCAAAACTATCTCACAAAGTTACCTTCTTTATCACAAATGTTACCAGAGGTGCCTATATTAACAGATATTACAGGTATTACTATACAAATGTGTATATATTATAATGAAAAAGTGTGGAATAATGAAAAAGTGTGTTATAATTGGCCACTGCTTAAAGGCAGTCCTTCTTGATCACTGGATAAAACACAATTAAACACAAATAAAAGCAAATTTGTTACAGAGCAAATCTTCTCCAAATACATGGGGAAAAAACACAACCTTTCATTCGTTTGTTAGATATTGTTGATCTGGATTCCTAGAACTTGCAAAAGAGACCAGCTTATGACAAAACTAAAATCTCTAGTGTGTATTTGTACACCAATGTGCACTGTAATTATATTTATTTAGCTCCTTGAGATGCATTGTCTTTTCAAGGAGGTCTTAATATGATTGCTGTTAGAGAAAGTTCATTTCTGTGCTGTACTGAGCTGGCAGTGAAACCCTTCAGTACAACACAGACATGGAATTTCTCTAACTATTGCAAAAGGAGCAGTCTGTAACTTTTCTTGTGCCTAGAATGTTCCACAGTATAAGGTTGTTAAGGGTGATGTTACTTCTGGGTCTAAAGCATATCAGCTAATTGAAGATAATGGACATGTTTAGTACCTACTATCATCTTTTTTTGGTTTATTTGTGACAGAACGTCTCAAATTAAGTAACTGCAGTCATTTAACACTAAGTTGTAAGTTTGACAGAAAGTGTATGAAGTTGAGGTAAGAAGCTAGACTAGCCTAAACTAGTATTAGCCCTAGATTATCACTTCATTATTTACATATTTGATCAAATTTGTGCTTAAACATTTTGAAAGTTTTGAACCGGAAGTGACATCATCATTTAACAATCCCATAGCAAACTTAAATATCTCCATAGAGACAAGCAAGTGGCGTCACAAAGCCATGTTTCAGCTTTGGTTAGTGGAGAGGCAACCCTGCTCGCAATAATTCATGTTTTTGTGCAATAAAAACACACCCATTTTCACCAAAAACAAAAAGTTGCTTAGGTTACAAATAAGTTTGGACATACAGCATTCCTATATCATCCTATATAAGTTATAAGTTCTCAAGTTTCAACTTTGCTGCAGTTTCCTAAAAGCTTTGTGTACTGTTGGCGTGGTGACAGAGAGGACAGTTAACTTGACAGTGTAAACAGCCTTGGAGTTTGCACAGTTTTATAAAGAGCCTCGGTTATTTTCCAAAACAATCTTCTTTCGCAATGTCACCGTGACTTTTATGTATTGTTCAAAAACACCACTTTTTTTAGTACTATATGGAGTCTGGATTTTCAGTAAGTACAATATGGTGTAACCAAAATTTCACTTCATCCTGCTCAGAATCAGCCAATCACTATTGCACTTTTATTACCCAGCATGCTCCAGCTGACACAGTTGTAACTGATTGGGTAATCAGAGAAACCAACCAGCAAAGAAAACATGAAAACCAACAGCTCCAGGATTTGATTCTGAGGGTCCCAATTTTGTTTATTTTTGTTATCTTGTTGAGTTTGATCTTATTTTAGTAATTGACCTAAAATGAAAATGTGCTAAAACATAAAAAGCATAGGCTACGAAAGCAAAATATATTACTCAAGTAGGAGTAGATGCATATCTGAAACATGACGTAGAAAAGTACAATTTTATATATACCGTCAAATGCTTTTCTCCATGGAGATGTTATTGATTTGTGTGGAATGTTTCATAGTATGGCATTAAACCTTTCTATCTACATGGAGACCAAACCAGACCTTGGCATCTTTGAGCTATAAAACCATCTGTAGTTGAATAAATGTAAGGTAGAGCTGTTTAATGTCATACTATGGAACATTCCAAACAAAGCAGTGACATATCCATAGAAACAAGCAGATGATAGACCCCCAACCAAAAAGTTACATAGTGAACTTTAAATGCACTTGAGTGAATGTAGTAGTACCTTTCTCTGCTTACCCTGACTTCACACAACACTGGTACGACATTGACAAACTGTTGTAGTGACCAGTGCTCACTCTGACGGACTGTTGTAGTGACCAATGCTCACTCTAACGGACTGTTGTAGTGACCAATGCTCACTCTAACGGACTGCTGTAGTGACCAGTGCTCACTTTACCAGAGGAGAAAGTTCAAATGTTGCTGTTAGAATCATGTCCCGAAGTGGTCTGATCCATTTGTGTTCAGTGAAGCCGGCTGGTTACACAACAAAATAGACTCTGTGCTCCCTGTGCTCCGTCATCTAAAAGCAGTGGAGACGGCCTTTTGGCAATATTTGGAGATTTTTATTTTGGAAAAAATTTGAAAGGAGACACTGTACTTGTGTCTGCTACATAGTTATAATCTATGACACCCATGGATCATATTCTTACACATTTTTAATAGTGATATTCATCTAAAATGACTTAATCAAAGAAACAAGTGCACTGACTTCCGTGTTTGAAAACTGTGGTGCTCAATATGAGCTGACGTCTCCATAAACATCATCACAACATAAAGCCGTGCAGCTGTCAGCACCTCCGATGGATAGCTGCACATCACACCAGCGAGCCTTGTACCATAATGACTACACGGTGCTGTCGAATCCCACGTTTACCACTGATTAAGAAAATAAAATTGGAGAACGAAGTAAGTACAGAGCTGTGGGCGTGTACCAGTGGCGGTGAAAACGGGAGTTAACCGACAAAAAGCACGGTTAAAAGATCTGAAATGTCGATTTTGTTGATTCTGTTTTGCAGAATAGGTCTGATTTAACACCCGTAGTTACAATCAATACCAAATAATAATAATAATAATAATAATAATAATAATAATAATAATAATCATCATCATCATCATCATGTATATAGGTTAAAGTACAATTTTATAGGGTGATATATCAGAGTTAATATTTGTACGGGTAACATCATGGCTCTAATACATCGGTATCAGTAAAAATGCCCCATCTACTCAAGAATAGATTTTCTATAGATTTTCTAATATAAATAGTTAAAAAAATCTGACTTTACCTTCACACAGTACAACTAATAACATTATATCAGAAAAAATACATTTTGTTATAATTTCTATAAAAGTTCTTTTGTAAACTTAACCAAAACTTAACTTCCATTTCAAGGTTTGCCATCGATTTAAATATATTGAAATATTGACGTCAGCCACCAAATCAAATAACAGATATCAGTACTGATACTTTGCAGCTGATGTCATCAATATTCCCTGGGAGTGTGACGCTAACTGGAGGCTCCGTTCTGTCTGAAGTTCTGTTACTCGAGTTAGACTTTAACCTGAGCTCTGTTTTAACACAATCTGACCAGGAGCTGATTGAGTTGGAACTACAACAGATGAGCCGATCTGTGCTGTTAAACAAGTCTCTCTAAAATAAAATTTCATACATCATAAGCTAGCTAGAATTAGCCATCTGTTTTTCAGTCAGTATCTCTCATTGCTTTGTTGAAAATCAAACTCCTAAACAGGACCATGAACGATTGTAATGATCACAGGAAATGTGTTTTTGAAATCTATTTTGCTATATAGGTTTAAGATTTAAATAGTCCTGTATTATAAAAATTGATTCTTGTGAGCTTTAAGCCATGTTAGAATGTTGTTACCTCATCAAAGATATAACTGGAGTTGTGTTTTGTTTCATTCAAATATGTTTGAGTAATCCTTTATTAGTCTCTCTGCATCTCCAAAGCTCAAAATGCTCTGTTCCACCTTGTGATGTCATAAAGCTGTAGTTTTCATGGTCACAGCTACCTTACCTTTAGTTCAGTAAAGCATTTCTAGGACTGAAATGATCCAAATGATTCTAGTGAAGGTGTATGGAGCTTAAAAACACAGTGGAGCACTTCCTGACATCACAAGCTGGAACAGAGCATTTCCATTTGAGAGAAGAACTAAATATGCAGGACTGGTGTGTGAAACGTGTGTGAATGAAACAAAACACAACTCCAGGTATGTTTGCAATGGTGAAACAACATTGTAACATAGATCAGAAAATAGCTCAGTATGGGCCCTTGAAAACATACCAGCCTGTGTTTGCTGATGTGTGCACTGTGTCACCATGGTAATTGCTGAACATTCCGCCATAGAAATACACGCAGTACACCCCAGCATGATATCACTGCAAAGAATCAACTGGCTGTAAGAAACTCAATATCAGACTATCCCTTTGTAATGTTTAAAGCGCTATGAGAACAGATTGAACTAAAATGACTGAAACAAGAAAGTTATGTTTAATGAGTGGATTGTGTAGTTTTGGTTCAAATTGCATTTCATTTATTCGCTCACTTTAGTCTCGTCTGTTTAAAGTGTAATCAGTCACAGTCTGAGGGCCTGTTTTCCACACACTGTATCAGGACAGAGCCAAAAACAGTTAGCGCTTTGTCCAAGTCTCCAGTAAAGAAATTTCAATAGAAGCTATAACTTCAGAGCTAGTCAAGACAAGGTAACTGTTCCAATTTTTTTTTTTTTTGCAAAATGGACTTGTGAGCTTTAAAGGTTGTATGGAGGATTTTTTTTATTTATTTATTTATTTTTTGTGTTTCAAATTATCATTGATTGCATTATAGAGATGCAACAGCCTTGTAATTATGATGAAAAAAAAAAAAAAAAAAGCATGAAAATCCATCAACTGTGGACGTGGTGTGGCCAGATAGATAACGATTGGCTGTTAGGTTGTCAATCAAACTCACTACATTTCTAACGTAACTGACTTGCCGGCGCCCTGGGATTACGTGGTTTACGTTCGCCTCTCACGCATTCCACTGACGCAAGATGCTGTTTACTCCACCAACGCAGCGGTTCTTAGCGGCTTTTTCCAACTGTAGCTTCCTCACAGTTTGCACAAAGTTTGTTGCGATGGCAGACAAGAATCCACTACCACTTAGCCACAAAAGAAAGTCAGTTTTTGAGGTCGCTGAAAGAAGAAGAGAAGGGGAAAAGGAACAAAGCTAAACTAAGGTGATTCTCGGAGATTCCTTCCAGCGATGGCGCGTACTGAAGCAAAGAGTTTTAAGACTGACGCGTTGGTCGCTAAATTACGTCTGGACAGGAAACTTCTGCATATCATTTGAAAACTTACAGTATAGTATATGAGCTGGGAGGGAAAGAACTAAACCTGGAGCTCTAGTTTGTCTCTATGGAAATAAATTAAATGCCATACTGTGGGACCATCCATCCCAAAGCAATAACATGAAAAGTTCAAAGTGCCTTCAGTGATAAAGCATAATATTGTTGAAAGATGAGGCCTACTTGTGTTGCAAAAAGACAGGACTAACTGGCTCATTATATTTTGTTAGACAACAAACTAGAGATGAGTGTTATGCCTAAAAATATTATTATTAAATCCATGAACACAAAGTACCCAAAAACTGCAGCTGTAATTAGATTGTAACTACAACTATCTGCTTCTTCTGAATTCACACTGCGATTGGTTAACTCCATGCTTACAGAGAAGCAATGAATCACAAAATGACAATATCACTCAAAATCATCACAGAAATTATTGAAATGATCACAATGATTTTTTTTTTTTTAGAATTGCCATAACACCCAGCCCTACAACCAACCCTAAAGTGTGACGAAACACCTGAACATATCAAATAGAGCTGATAAACCAAGAGGAAAGCTGGAAGGGGAGAAGGGGCGGGGTCTGGACATATGAGAAAGCGTCTGATTGGTCTGACACTTCAAACTCCGCCCCTGCAGCCAGGTGTTTGTAAACAGAAACACCTAGTTGTAATCAGGGCAGTCTTTTGTGATGCCACATAGTACTTGAAATCGCAGCGGCCACTGGAGGAAGCACACTGTCATTTTTTGTGACTGTTTTTGATCACAAAGCTGCACATTTACCTCGTTTGCACTATTGTTGCCAAAAAGAGACAAAATACACAATACTATCCAAACACCGTATACATAGTCTCGTAGCATAAAAGTTGATTTAGTGTTTAGTTCCACTTTAACAACTCCTGTTTTTGCTCAGGGGCAGCAGCTCATGGACCTGGAACAGAAACTGACTGCAGCCAAAGAAGAACTGGAGAAGACTGCACTGGATAAGGTACAAAAAAGTGACTTACAATAAATGGAATTATATTTAAACAGACACAGGCAAATGGGTATGCCAATATTTAATGGCGGCTTTGTGATTTCATCAGTGTGTTTCAGAACGCTCCATTTTCTGCGATTTTCAACACTTTTTTTTTTTTTTTACAGATTTCTTGATTGGTGTAAAACTATAATTTCTATTTACAACAGGTAGTATTCTGCCAAATTAAGAAAAAATAGATAATCATCAAAACCTGATTGGTGTTACGATGTTGTTTCCTCATCACAAACTGGAGTTGTGTTTTGTTTCATTCACACAAACGCACAAAACCTCCATATGCAGAGTTCTTCTCTCAAACAGAAAACACTCTGCTCTTCTTTGTGATAATACAGGAAGTGCTCCACTGTGTTTTTAAACTCCATACACCTTCACTAGTATCATTTGAATAATTCGGCCCTGGAGTTGCTCTGGAGCTTTGGAGATATAATGCTAATAAAACAGGACTGCTCAGTGAAACAAAACACAACTCCAGGTATGTTTTTGGTGAAGTAACAACATTATAACACGACTTAAAGCTCACAAGAGTGAATTTTGCGTAATATAGGACCTATAATCTGTTTTACGCACTTTAACCTGTGTGTGTTGCAGGAGTCTCAGCTAAAGGCCCTGAAGGACACGGTTCACATCTGTTTCTCTGCTGTTCTCCACAACAACAACCAGGCCGGCAGCCCTCGTTTCCCTAGCAACCCCAGCGCCCTGTTCAGATACTCCCCCCTCCTCAACAGCTCCAGGGTCACCTTCCAGCAGCCACACGCAAAGGTACGCCAAACATATACCGTCACCAGGGTTGCCAGATTGCCAGAAAGAAACAAGCACAAAAGCCTTGGATAAAAAAAGTAATAAACAGAACGTAGATTGTCCCTGCTGAATAAAAGATAATGAGATGAGCTTGTTTTTAATGATCAACACGAGTAATAGCTTAAAAAGGTTTGTATTTCAGTGGAAGAAACGAAACGCAATGAGCAAAATTTACAATTGACTTTCTAAAAAAAAAATATATATGTCAAAGTGTATTTTACAAATGGACATTATTTTAAAGGCCATGTTCTTGATTTAATTTTTTCTATGTATTTGAGCAAAATGTGTCTTGCAGCTCATGAGGTCAAAGTATGTCCGCCATGTACTGTTTGCATCTCATTACAAAGCGTTTTCTTGTCTGAATATCAGGTAGTGCAATGTTAGCATGCTAGTTGTTGCAAGCGTGACCTTGACAGAAAAGCAAAGGAGTTGACAGAACTGAATTTCTCCTTTTGATATGAATCCGACCAGGACGACTGAGCGATGACATGAACATCTTGTTGCCTTCGCAGCCAAACTCAGGTCTCTGAAAGTCGCGAAGAGCGCTTATAAACTCATCACTGTGAATAATTAGGATGCTTCGAATGCGTAAGGTATATAAGGAATGACTTTGCAAACATTTTAAAGTGAACTAGTTGTGTTTTTCGTGTTTTTAAGACCGTAAAAATCAGGTACAGTGCTTTAATTGGTGTATTACATAACACGTGAAAGCACAGACTCCAAAAGAACTGAACCTTGATTTATTTTATTGATTTATTTTATTATTAGTTTTATTTGCAGCTGATGTCATCAACATTCCCTGGGGGTGTGATGCTAACTGGCGGCACCGCTCTGTCTGAAACTCTGCTACTTAAGTTAGACTTTAATCTGAGCTTTGTTTTAACACGATCTGACCAGAAAGAACTGATTTAGTTGGAACTACAACAGAAGAGCTGATTTATGCTGTTAAACAAGTCCCTCTCAAATAACATTACAGCCACAAGTTTTTCAATTAGTCAGTCTCACGTTTTATTGAAAATCAAACACCTAAACTGGACCATGAACACTCGTATTGCTCACAAGCTTCTGAAAATGTGTTGTTTAATTTTTTTTTTTTTAATCTTAGAACTTTTTTGGCTGTGTGCATTGTGTCACCATGGTAACTGCTGAACATTCTGCCACAAACATGCATGCAGAACCCCCCCAGCGTGATGTCACTGCAAAATATCAATATTTTCCACATTTAATCCATATTGCAAAACCTATCATCACATCAGTATTAGCCCTCTCTGGTCTTTTGCCGTCACACTGGCCTGTGCCGTGTTCACTTGCGTTTTTTGTATGAGCTGATAATAGTGTGAGTCCTGTCTGAGCCTTCGCACTCACAGTCACAGCAGAATAGGTCCCAGCTTAATCCCTTTAGCAGGAGAAGAGCTGCCTGAAGAGGCCACCGAGAAGAATCAATGAAAGTTACAAAGCTACAAGTAAACCATTCCTAATCAAAACACGATTAGGATAGCCATCAATGTAGTCAGATAGTTCTTAAACGTGAAGATGTCAAAATTGGTGCTGGATGCTTTTTTATGTAATAGGCAATAGGCACTTTTTCGCGATACCACTTGGTTAGTTCCGGTTGCTTCAAAAGTGCAGATCTTCACTTATTGTCCTGTTTATTCTCTATGGGGAATTAGCCGAATTTTGCTAAAATACATCAATACTTAAAGCTGGGGTATCTGATTTTCAAACCGTGAAAGGAGGAAGTAGGCGTTTAAATTGATCTAACTTGTTTCTGGCTCTCATAAACCGGTTGGTGCAGCACAAGTATTCACATTGATGATTTTTGGTCACTAGCATACTGTAGCTTTAGAACAGCTTTTTTAGATACAAAGTGAAGCAGGATGGGCCACCCTTTAACAGCCAATCAGCTCCTATGTCAGAGCGTCATATATGGACTCACATGGCTTTTGTTTGTAAGTTTGGAAGAGATCAAATGTTTTATAATTAGATGAAGACGGTGCGTAGTGGTCTGATTTTTGTCACAAAGTCCTGCCTTTATAACACACTTGGGTACAGATGGATAATAATGTAACTCCTTCACTGGGACTAACTTTAGGTAGTTTTGTTGTTGTCTCAGTAAGATAACACTAACCAAAATAAAATATAATGAATAATGTCAAAATAGCCCACTATTTGAGCTATTCTGTAAACAAAAACAATCCACATCTCATTACTGCTGTCACAATAATAATATTTCAATACTAAGGAATAGACTCAATACTTGATGCCCAGTTCCGATTCCTATACCACAAGGATAATAACAAAAAACATTCTTTCTTTCGACAATAGAATGCCATTTTCCATTCAGTTATAGTATTTGTTTAACATATAAGTACAGGTAGGTTCCATAGTGGGTTTCCATTAAGTTAATTATAGCACATAATTTAATTTAATTCCTTTATTTAGACTTATATTTTCTAATTTTGGGTGCACACATTTTAGTTAATATAAGTCTGAATTATTACTTACACTTGTTAGTTTGTTTGAGGTTACTTTATTATCACTTATTATTTTCTGTATTATAATTATTTGCTTTTTTGTCACTTTAATTTAGTAGTTTTAGTTAATTATTTAATGTGTGTCCAGTTTAGTGGGCCCTTATGTGTTTAAACGCACCTGTTCTGTCTGGGGGAAGGGTTAGTTTTTGTTCTGTTCAGTTGGATTTAAGTTATCCCAGTTGGGCCTGACATTTTGTTAATGATTTACTTAATTTGAGCCTTTATTAAATTACATTTTTATTTGACTTTATTAAATTTAAACATATTTTTTACACCTTGTCTTTGCTTTTTTCGTTTGGTCCACTATAGTGCTCTTATATTTGTTCAAGATCATTGGAAAGCTATTCAGGAAAGATTCATTCTGTCCTGTGAAGGCTTTTTTAGTATCAATACTTGCTTAAATGTGTATCTAGTTCCGATACTAGTTTTAGTATCGATCAGCATCAGACTTTCAATACTTTTGACAGCCCTACTTATCTTTAATCGTACATGCATTATGTTTTGTATGTTGTATTTTTATAAACAGGCATATCTTTTGTTGAATTATTTACACCTCAAGGTCTTATCATCTGTAACCCGCTGTCCTCTGTGTGGTCTTGAATTATTGATTTAGTTTAGTGACGCTTGGCAAATACCCCATAAAGAACGAATGGGACAGCGCGTGAAGATCCGCACTTTTGAAGCAAACTGAACTAGCCGAGTCGTATTGTGAAAAGGGCCTGTTCAGTATCTGATCAGAAATTCCACACATCTTATAAAAGTCCCTCACCTTTAGAAAAATTTGCAGAATCCAGTCTCGTCTCCTATTGCTTTGTTGTTGCACTGCGCTCGGTGTGTGAGTTAGGAAAAAGTCTAAAAATAACTCGTTCAAACCACTGTCCACTGTGAGGCTGAAAAAGAATCCATCTTCTCCTCAAGCCCCAGGAGACCACTTTGACCCAGTTAAGGAGGGCGCCCCCTTCTGCAAGACTGAGGACATAACATCCCCAAAGATTTCTGTCAGGCTGATATTTCTGTCAAAATGGAATTATTCACTTTTACTTGTTGCTGGATACATTCTCTACACTATTTGTTTGTTTTGTTTTTTTTTCAGTTTGTGTTTTTATGCAGAATATAAAAATGAAATGACCTGTACTATTAACATTTCAGAATTTGAATAAAATCACTTAAAATAATGTTATGACAGGGTAAGAAGCTGTTTACATTAATTGAAGCTCAAGAAAAATAGTGAAAGCATAGTAAAACTGTAGCTCTTGATGTTGCAGTTAGTTATTTTGGACATTTTACTTTTTAAAGGTCTTATACATGTATTTGACAAAATGATTCTTGTCCTCGTACAAATATATTGTATAAGCAGCTCTTAAGGTAACGTGTTTTGTAAAAAAGGGACAGTGCTTTTAAATGCATATAGTTTTAAATAGATTTTTAGAGTCCATAATATGGTAAGAAATAATAATAATAATAATAATAATAATAATAATAATAATAATAATAATAATAATAATTCACAAAATCAAAAACTCATTTAGCAAAAGAAGTTCCCATCAATATTGAATATTTAGTTGGATTTTTTAATCATTTCAGAACATAAGAACCTTATAAAACAAGGACAGAAGCAGATAATAGGTCATAGGGTAGTCCAAACATGTATTTAATGATCTTTTTTTTGAGTTTTATTTGACTTAAACTATATGATTGGAATTGACTTTTAATTAGATTTTCTTCCCATTGTTTTGTGTGCTCTCTTCAGGACATTTCCAAAGTTCAGAGAATTGTCACAGGTACAAAGTCAGCGGGTAACACGGCGCGGCGAGAGGAGGCAGTGGTGCCACAGTGCCCCCGGCAGGATGGGAGCGAGTGTGGGCACAGCCAGCAGGAGCAGCCGGCCGGAGAGAGGAAAAAGCAGACGGACACAGAGGAGGTGAGCAGAGACCACACTTTCAAGACACGGAAACAGGACACTTTAAAAAGGCTTTACTCTCCACAATTCTACGTGAATCTTCCAGCTAAGGTAGTCCTGACCATGTCTAGTAAGAAGATCATGGACATGTTTCAGAGGAGATGCTCCAGCAGAACTGAAGGATGGGTCAAATGCAGAGGACAAATCCCTACAGTACCTTGCCTTTACATTTGCAATCGAAGACCTGTCTTTTGATGGACTTTATTTCCAATCTTGATACATTATACGTATTTTAATTCATTAATTTAATTTGTAAACCCCAAAATTCTGACAAAAATGGCCTATGTAAGAAAATGTGTTAATAGAGGCAACCTGAACATGGGCAAAATACAACGTAATCGATAGTACAAACTGGATCATCACTTTCTAGAAACTAAAAAAACACACATAAAACACACATAATCTCACTTGTTGATTTTCCAAACCTCTGTATTCTGAAGCTTTCGTTGTGCTTGGGAGCCACTGCTAACTGCCTGGAGTCAGTCCCTGTGCACAGAGCCATATGAGAGCCAACAGTTTGTCAGACAGGACTGTGCGGCGAGGGCGTGATCAGCTCCGCTCTCTTCATTCCACTGCATCAAGTCATCAGTGCCCTGCCAAACCCTCCCCTCATATTCTGGGATGGAGCTGCACCTGTCGAGAGGTGGCAGATGGCACAGTAAACAATCTCATTTCACCTGACTGCATCTGAACCTGGGCCACGCATTCCGATCGGTTCTGCTCTAAATTTAGACCTGATTTGCACAAGAATCCATCCATTTTTCAAACGCTGTCTCGTCCAATGACGGATATGAAGTCGCTGTTTGGATAAGAAAATTGCGATTAGCAGGAAAAGTTTTGGTGCATATTGTAAGACGCTCCTTTCAAGTCCTCAGCTTTACTTTTTGTTAAAGAAGTGGTATTTTTTATTCTCTGGGGTATTAACCGCTATCGTATAACAAATTTAGATCACCATGTTAGCTGTTATTGTTTCAAAAAACTCGCTCCCCCTTCAGGGCGCTAACACAACACAATCTTCCTGCATCCCGCTAATGAAATTTCTGTACATCGCATCAGGTTTGTCAGGTTGTTGTGCACAGTTTTGTATCCTGCTTATGTATATTTATCTATGATTGATTTATTTATTTGTGAAGAATTGTCACGTGGGAACAGAATCTAAACCCTCTTAGGGCGTGTTTTTGATGAGGGAACAATGTTATAACATGGTAGAAAGCATAAACAATATTGCAGTAGTGGCAGTCTGGCATTAGAGATATCCATAGCTGTCCATTTTCTTCATTACAGACGTTTTGATTGCTCAGATCCCTTGAAAGTTCACATTCTTGCTGTGAGTAGGTCTTCTCTCCACAGATCTAACCTATAACTTACTCGGCTAGCTTCACAAACTTATCTCCATGGAGTTAGATCAGTTTACTGCCTGATCTCCATCGAGGCATAAACTCCACTAGAGAAATTATTACATATTGAAGTTTAAAGACCTTTTTTTTTTTAAGCTTTCAGCCATTTTATGTTTTTTCCCTCATCCAATATGTATCCAATTGTGCTTTCTTTGTTTGACGTACTAGTACTAGCATCTCCAGAGTGCAAAACACTCAATTCTACCTTATGATGTCACCTGGTGGAGATCCAAGCAGCATTACAGGAAGTGCTGCTATATTACACTAGGAAATGTCCAGATAAACTGCTTCATTCACAGAGCTCTGTATCTGTCAATGCTTTTCAATTACCAGATTTTTGGTAATGGCACCTGAACTATATATATATATATATATATATATATATATATATATATATATATATATATATATATATATATATATATATATATATATATTTATATATTTGGTACTTATTTCTGTAATTAATGTATATAATTTAGAAATATATATATTTTTTTGGTACCAGAATCTCACCTCAACCAGTCCGGCGTCGTACTGGTGCTTTTAATTGGACTCCTGCGTGATGTTACTATCTCTGGCTGGCATCATGTGCAATGGGAATTACTGTTATTATTACTAAATACCACTTATTGAAAATGGTACATGAATGCCCCCTCATCCTGCAATTTCCTGTAGAACCAGAACATAATGAAGATGATTCCAGAGTTGGCGAGATGAGATAACCTTTGACCTTACATCGCTGTGGTTGGCAGCGAAAGCATCGTGAATAAAGAATACTTAACGTTATTTTTATAACTGCGCATTCACAAGTTTAATTATGTCTCTTTCCACTTCACATAATTTAATAAAACAAATTATTGTTATAATTAATGTTATTGTGTTATTTTTCTTCATGTCTCGTGTAACTTTACTTGTTCACACCGTACAACACTTGTGCACTTGTGTTATTTCCAATTAAAAAGTGGAAAGAATAAGAAAAAAAAAATCAATTATGAATGAATTATATAAAAAATGTTGGGTAACACTTTGTAATAATAACACCAGTGTGAAGTTTTACAGCGGCAGTAAAGCTAACAGAGCACTTACTGATTATCAGGCAATATAAGCTTTATAATTATACAGACATCATGAGGCTGACATACTTTTTACCTCGAAATCATCTTATACAGTGTATCTGTTCTGGGGCAAGACACATTTTGCTCAAATACCAAAATGTCTATATTTTGACTAGGGTTGTAACTGATACTAAAAGTAGTATCGAAACTAGATACTCAATTGAGCAGGTATCGATTCTAAAAAAGAATTCCTGAATAGTTTTAGAATGATCTTGAGCTGTATCAGAACAAGTATAAGAGCACATAGACTACTAATTACAGATATAAGGCCAGAGTAATATAAAAGAAGGTACTATGATTTAATGTTGAAAATCACATTCTATTGTCTAAAGAAAGTTTTTTTTTTTTTTTTTAATTATCATGGTATTGGAATTGGCATCGAGTATCATGTATTTTCCTTAGCATGGAACTTGAATTTGAAATTTTTTGGTTTAGGGTCCGTCAAATGCTTTTTTTTTTTCCCATGGAGATGTTCTTACTTTGTCTGACATGTTTCACAGTATGGTATTAAACCTTTCTATCTTCATGGAGACCAAACCAGACCAAGTAACAGTTCAGATCTGTGGAGAGGCGACCCCGCTCACAGTCAGAATGCCTTTCTAGTAATTCTAGGTATTTTTGAGCTATAAAACCATCTGTAATTGAATAAATGCAAGGTAGAGCTGTTTAATGTCACACTGGGAAATTCCAGGCAGAGCAATGACATCTCCATAGAAACATGCAGGTGATGGACCCACAACCAAAAAGTTACATATTGCACCATTAAGGCTGAAAATCACATTCAGTTGTCTAAATAAAGATTTTTTTTTAAAATTATCATCGTGGTATCAGAATTGGTATCGAGTATTGTGTTTATTCCTTAGCATAGAAATCGAGTTTGAAAGTTAAGCATCGTGACAACACAAATCTTGACACGTCTTGTATTCATTGTGGATCTTTGTGTCTTTCCACAGAGGAGCGCAGAGCCGAGAGGGACAGCCGCAGAGAAGCATTCAGAAGTGGGCTTGGAGGAGGAGACGGGAGTTAAAAACACAGAGACACACAAATACAACTGAGGAGGACCAACCAACTCGCACACAACTCCGGCCCCGGCTGAAGATGTCCCAAGAGCACACCACATACTGACACACACACACACACACACACACACACACACACACAGCAGCTCTGTCATAACAGGGGAGGGGAGGCATCCAGGTTTGGTCTACTGCACTGGTCAAACGATGTTCCTGGAAGTACTGTCATGATAAAGAAAGCTCAATGGATACTTTGCAGTGAAATGACGCTGGGGGTGTTCTACGTGTATTTGGGATGGCAGAATGTTCACGAGTATCCATGGAGACGCAATGCACACATTAGCAAACATGGCT
This sequence comes from Taenioides sp. WSHXM2023, assembly GCA_029959045.1. Classification (NCBI taxonomy): domain Eukaryota; kingdom Metazoa; phylum Chordata; class Actinopteri; order Gobiiformes; family Gobiidae; genus Taenioides; species Taenioides sp. WSHXM2023. The sequence goes on from CM057091.1 coordinate 30,171,984, forward strand.
GAATACGTTTTAAGATTATCTGGAACAAAATGATTTAAACAGCACATTTTCAGGAGCCTGTGATCAATACGAGCGTGCATGAGCCTGTTTAGGTGTTTGCGAGCTAGTCATTTGTATGTGTGAAAGACTTGTTTCACTGCACAAATCAGCTCACTGTTGTACTAGTCAGATTAAAGTGTAACACAGCCTCAGACAGAGCAGTGCTTACAGTTACTTACACACCCCCAGGGAATCTTGATGACATCAGCTCTGAACTATCAATACTCATTTTGAACACGATGAAAACACACCCCCTTTTTAATGAACTGAAGATAAATTGATGTACACTTGAGTCTTTTTACCCATATAATGTAATATTCAGCACAAAAAATACTATGTCTGAAAAAGTCCAGACCATTCATCATCTTGTACGAGTTTTTTCTAGCAATTTGTATGGATTTTTTTAAAGACCCTAGTTGATCATGAAATGCAAATGCATTCTTCATTTCTTACCAAACTCTGACTTAACATTATATTCCCAGTGCAGAAGAGAGAGGTTAAAATGTGGGGCGGAGTGTAGTGAAATAAGTAACGAAAAGCAGAAGATAAACCACATGTTTTATCAGTCATTTATAGCGCCAGAATTTCTTGGAACCAAAGCAATTAAGATGTCAGCATCAAACTATTTGTAACTAGTACATACTACCTTGTTCCTTTGTCCTGGATGAAGTACAGTTGCTTGTTTCTCTAATTGGTTACTTCAACTGTCAATCTTCTGTACATCAGAATTTTGTTTCAAGTGAAGAAGATGAGCTTTGGATAGTGACTTAAAGACAAGATTGGATCAAGATCAAGGCTGAAATGAGTTTTCTCCGCAGAGAGGCTGAGTAGCCCGGTCACAAGGGAGGAGCTCGAAGTAGAGCTGCTGCTCCTCCACGTCGAGAGGAGCCAGCTGAGGTAGCCAGGATATGTTGGAGGGACTATGTCTCTCAGCTGGCCTAGGAACGGGATCAGAGCTGGAAGAAGTGTCTGAGGTTAAGGGAGTTTCGGCCTCTCTCTGCTTAGGCTGCATCCTCTGCGACCCCGACCCCGGATAAAGCGGAAAAAAATGGATGGAAGTTCTGGACAAAAAAATAGAATAACGCATATAATGAGCAAATGAGCGCCCCCAAGCTACACACTGTATATCGAGCAGCTTTATCCACTGACTTTCCTAAACTTTTTGAAAACCTCTTATCAGTACCACACAAACTCTTCTATGTAATTACGCCCAACCTGTTGACCAAACCTGGAGCCCCTGACCCTGAGCTGGCCGCACACACACTGACACACGGAGCACTGTCTGAAATGACTGGACTGAACCTGTTCACAGTAAAAAAGGCATGCGTTCTAGAAGTTCTTTTAACAGTAGCTCTGGTCTCCTGTTTGAACCTTGATTTGTCGTTTCTTGAGTTTTTCTTCTACGTGAGGACACTGCTTTCTAAATGTGAGATCTTTCTAGAAAACCCCTTTGCACTGGTGAGCCCTGACTCTGTATCTGTGACGAGTGTATGAACTGACTATGTAAAATATTCTTATTAATACTACTACTCCCCCAAACTTAGAGCATTGTTTCTCACTCATCCTAGTCTGGTTGATTTACTCCACATTTTTAATATAGAGGCTCAAGTTGGCTGGCCAACTCACGCTTACACTTTTCCTCTGCGGCTTTGGCTCAGTTTCTCACAATCTAATGCTCATGTGTTAAAGCAGAACTAAGTCACTTTCAGATCCTGCAACTCCCTATGAGAAAACACTGTTGTTGTTTTTTTTTTTTTTTAATTGAGTAAGGCTGTATAATTACATACAAAAATGTGTAGTGTTTCCTAGGAACACTCTCTGTGGGCCATGTCGGCCATGTTGCAAAGCTGGTTTTACACAACGAGACAGCAGAGGGAGACGACAGATGCTTCAAACACCATGAAAATGGATATTTAACAATCACATCCACTTACTATGATGTTTAATGCAGTAAAAATGTTACTTAATTCTGCTTTAACAAGGTACAGCTCTGTGGATCATGGAAATGTAAATGTTTGTCAAATGTTGGTCAAATTGTAAATAACACATTTTTTGTAATAGTCACTGGTGGGAATTAGAAGGTTATACTTTTAAAGGTTACAGTTAGATAACTGCAAAATTCATGTTAAGTTTTAGGGAAAACACACTATAACTGAATTCCTGTTGCTATAAGTTCTCTATTATATCAAGATTGTCTCTTCTCAGAGAACCATAGTTACAGACTGTTATTGTAACAACTAACTGCATTAAAGGGATCTCTACGTTAGTTCAAATAATCAATAAAATAACATGTACTTCTCATTTAACTATAGAAACGTACCACTGTTCCCAACAGAGGGCGCAAGCACCTGTGGAGGAGCGAAACTGTTTAAATTACAACACTGAAATAGGTTACTGCGCTGAGTGTAGAGAAAATGAGCACCACCCTGGAGTATAAAGTCATGACATCAGACAGTGGGACCAAGTGAATTCTGAAGAGGGAGATGCACCAGATCAGGGCTACAGCTAACACTTATTTTTTGCTATTACTTCTTATACTTTGTTTAATTGTTTAGAACACAAAAGACCCATGAATATGATATTTTCACTCAAACAGACAAAGCTAACAGTATGTTTACAGACTAAAGAGTGGTTTAATGAAAAATACTACTGTTCCTCTACACCTTTTTTGTGTAATTTTCATCTAATTACTGTTCAGTGTGAGCCCTAAAACCTCTTTTGTAAACTGTTTATATGTTGCATGTTCTTGGTCCCTGTTGAAAAGGAGATGCTGCATCTCCAGGGGCTTTCCATGAATACATTCAGTTCAGTTCTCTCAGATAATGGCATGTTTCAATAACTGATTAGTTGCAATTAATCAATTAACTTGTTGGTAAGGTAAGGAAAGGTGTTGGTGCCCTGTACTAAATATGCAGGAGTAAACAAACAAGTACATTAAATGTGCAGTAAAGGCAGTTTTATCAAATATAGTTTATTTAGCGTTACTAATGAAAGTGAAATGGTTTTAGCTCATGTAGAGCTCCCTGGCTGCAGTGTGTTGTCAGTTGTGTTCTCTCTCCTCCAGGAGCTGAGCCAAAGCCTGGGTAAAGGTGTGTTAGTTGCATCCCTCTGCCTGTGCACAGAGGCACAGAGCCCAGACTCACAGTGGGTCGTCTCCTGAGAACGTGCCATGCACTGAGTAGTCCCTCCTGCTACATGTCCTCTGTCTTCTGTCCTCTGTCCCTCCCTTTGTGTCCTTTCAATAAAGTCCACTTTTCAGGGACTCTCTCAGAAGACCTCTTTCTTTGTGTCAAATGCATGAATGAGACTGCGGATTGAAATGGGCTTTGGGGGTATTTATGTCGCCCACCTGCTTGACTCCATGAAGATGTTATTGCTTTGCCTGGAATGTTCCTCAACATGGCATTACACTAAGTACACATATTGTGTTTAGACAATGGAAAAACAAAACAAAAAAACTCTGCTCCAGACAAACAGCGAATCCACGCTTACCTTCAATAAGGACTGTGGAAAGCAACAGAAGTTTTGCAGGCTCTTTTCTCTGGCTGTCCACACTCCTTCAAGCTGTTAATATATCCATAAACTCACAGAGGAGAGCGCATCACATATCTGCCTCACTATTTAATAGATATTTTGTGCTGCTGGACTTATTTTCTCTGCTAAAGTGATAGCTCTGCAGTGCGACATGTAAACAAACAGTGTGGGTGTAATGACATCATCGGGCCGTGGCTCGGTTCGGATGTTCAGGGGTGAGTGCGGGACACAGAACCCTACGCAGTGCTTCAAAAGTCCTAGTGTAAGTGTGCCCTTAGACACTGGTGTGGGTGAAAGAAGTGCTTGGGTGGAGGAGGCCTGCACAAACTGAAAAACTATCTGATGACACAAAGCACTCCATTTGAACCAGTGGGCAGAATAATCTAATGAAGAGGCATTTAATGAGCAGGTAAGAATGCTGCATCCATCTGTTCCTGTAGCATTCAGGAGACTCTCCAAACCAAGCCCTACTGGACCTATGCCAGTTTGGTGATTACTGCACAGACTGTGACAGAGACTCTGGGCCCTCTATGATTGAATTTTCTATATTGTCTTCACTGTATCGCTGCCAGATCAACTGAGACTCAACAATGCTCGCCAAAGCCATGATTAGGTGCAGTATGGGCATGTAGATGTAATTACTTTGCCTGGACAGTTGACATTGTAGGTCAGATCTGTGGAGAGATGACCCTGCTCACAGTATGAATGCAAGTGGATCAAGATATTTTGGGGCAATAAAAAACATTGTAATTGAATAAATGCAAGATTGCCTAGATTGTTTCACAATCACAATACATTCTCCGTGCACCTTTAAACTGCAGCCAAGTACATATGGTGACAGTACAGTGCACACCATTATCATTATTATTATTATTATTATTATTATTATTATTATTATTATTATTATTATTAAAAACTCAAGCAAATGTATAGGCTAAATCTATTCAGTCAACCAAGAATATAAAAGATGAACACAGAATCACAATGATTATTAACTGTCTACCTTTTTATGTCTTATCTTTTACCACATACAATGGTTGTACATTTGATTTTATATTGGTATATATTGGTTTTATTGTATATTTTGTCTGAATAAGATGTGTTGATGACAAATTTAATCTAAAATCAACAAAATTAAAGAGGGGGTATTATGCAAAATTGACTTTTTGGAGCTTTCTACCATGTAATAATGGTGTTTCCCCATCAAAAACTCTCTCTCCCAGGTCCTATACAAACCCTCCTTATGGTTAGCTGTAAGATTTTGTCCAGTGTTCAGCCCACAAGCCTACATCAGCCATGCTTCCACACTGCAATTTCCCATAAATATACAAAAACAAGATACAAAACACTACAGCTTGACAAACCTGATGTGATGTGCAGTATTTTCATTAGCGGAATGCACATAGATTGTAATGTGACAGCGCTCTGAAGGGGAGTGACTTAGCGTGGAGAGCAAAGGGAGGGGGTAATCTAAGCGAAACGTATTAATACGTTGTTTTTGGTGAATATAGCATTTTCAGTACAATAAAAGGTAACATAGTGATTTAAATATGTGATGTGCTAGCAACTGATACTTTGCGGCTGATGTCATCAACATTCCCTACTGGGGTGTGATGCTAACTGTAGGCACTGCTCTGTCTGAAGCTGTGTTACTCAAGTTAGACTTTAATCTGAGCAGTTCTTCAGGAAACTCTCGTATTAATCACAGGCTCCTGAAAATGTGTTGCTTAAATCCATTTTGAGTTCTCAGACGATATAAAAAACTTTTTTTTTTTGGCAGTGTTTGCTAATGAGTACATTGTGGCACCATGGTAACTGCTGAACATTCCACCATGGCGATACATTTAGCACCCACTGAGAAAATGACCTTACCTTAGTCCACACTATGACTTTTGTATTTCCAGTTTTCCTGTACAAAGACATAATGGAGACTCTAATGGCTAATAATACCCCTGCTTTATCAATTACCGATCTATACAACCCCGTCTAGGTCCAGTTACATAAGAGTCCAGACAGCACATTGCAGAAGGTACAATTATAATCATTATCAAGACTATTTCTGAGTTTCTTTCTTTCTCTTGAGTTAAGTATTTCACTTTCTTTCACTGACAGAACACAGTGACAGAAAAAATGCTTTTCTCCATGGAAAGGTATGGTATTAAACCTTTCTATCTTCATGGAGACCACAACAAACTAAGTTACAGGTCAGATCTGTGGAGACGCAACCCTGCTCCCGGTCAGAATGCCTGTTTTTCTACATATTTTTGAGCTATAAAACCACTGTAAATGAATAAATGTAAGGTAGAGCTGTTTAATGTCATACTGTGGAACATTCCAAGCAGAGCAATGACATTTCCATAGAAACAAGCAGGTGATGGACCCTCCACCAGAAAAATTACACAATGCACCTTTAAGTAAAACTATTAGAGTGAAAAGTAAAAGTATTTTGCAAATGATTTTGATAAAGAATTTAGCTGATTTTAAGAGATTCAACTGATTTCTGAATTTTTCAAGCTTTTGTGTTTTTGTGTATTTGGTTTGCTCAAAGTTTGGATGTTAACTCAAATGAAATGTGCCAAAAATAAGTCTCAGCATTTCAGCAGCACCAAGAAGAGTACTTTTGACTTTTTCAGTCCAGATCTAAAATGTCGTGGAGTAGAAAGTAAGGGGGGTAGGATTAAATAAATTGTTAAAACTTCTTCCCACTCCTTTTTGAATATACATGTATGCATTTTTTTTTTCTTTTGTCTGCAGTGTTCAAAATAAAGGATTCAGTGAAATGAATGAAATGAAAGTACAGATACATGCTCTGTAGTGAAGTAAAAGTAAAAAGTATCCACTGTGAAATGTACTTAAAGGTGCACTATGTAACTTTTTGGCTGGGGGTCCATCAACTGCATGTTTCTTTGGATATGTCATTGCTCTGCCTGGAATATTCCGCAGTATGGCATTTAAAACAGGTGGTTTTAATATACCAAGAAAAACAGGCATTCTGACTGTAAGCAGGGTCGCCTCTCCACAGATCTGACCTGTAACTTGGTCTAGTTTTGTCTGCATGAGGATAAAAAAGTTTAATACCACACTGTGAAACATTCTAGATAAAGCAATAACATCTCCATGGACAAAAGCATTTGAAAAGTTACACAATGCACCTTTAAGTATTGTACTTTTATTTTTGCACTTTGTTACATTCCACCACTGCTTTTATTTTTATGATTTTCAGTGTTTTTGTTGCTCCCCGGTCAAAGACTTAAAAGTACAGGGCTGGAAGCATGGAGGGGGAGAAGATTTCACATGCGATTCCCACTGATGTGTGTGAGATTGCATCAGTGTTTGGGGCTTGTCTTGGGCTTTCTGATAAGAAGGACTTTGCTATTTTTGTAAAGGCCCCCAGAGTTTTCATATATACAGTTTACTTTTCAGAATGTTGTGTGAATTAAAGAGCCTATATTATGTTATTTTCTGATCTCCGTTATAATATAGTTTCCTCATCAAAAACAGACCTGATGTTGCGTGTTGTTTCATTCACACACGTTCAACACACAAACCTTGCATTTAGGCTGAGAAAACACTTTGTTCCACCTTGTGATGTCATGTGGTAATACAGGAAGTGCTGCACTGTGTTTTTAAACTACATGCACCTCTACAAGAATCATTTGGATCATTTCAGCCCTGGAATTTACCATCTCTACTGAAGAAAAGGTAAAACGATGCCTGTTAACTTGAAAGCAGGCTTAAAAAACAGGCTTGAAAACAGGCTTCATGACATCACAAGGTGGAACAGAGCATTTTGGGCTTTGGAGATGTAGACAGACTGATAATAAAGATTTACTCAACATGTGTGAATGAAACAAAACACAACTCCAGGTCTGTTTTTGATGAGGTAACAACATTTTAACAAGGCTTAAAGCTCACAAGAGTCAATTTTGTGTAATATAGGACCTTTAAGCAAAATTGACTCTTTAAGTTGTGCTAGAATGTTGTTACCTCATCAAAAACATACCTGGAGTTGTGTTTTGTTTTATTCACACACGTTTGAGTAAAGCAGATCAACTGAGGTTAAAAATAGCTGTTTAAAACTACCACTGAATGACATCATTAGGTGAAGTGGAGGAGTTTTGGGGATTCAGACAGACTAATAATGCAGGATTACTCATGACCAAGGAGAACCAAGGAGAAATTGTCACAAAGGCAATTGCTTTCCAAGGTGCTAAAATTTTGGGTGAGTTTGTATTTTACTGATAATAATGCTAATGTTGCTTTATTAAGACCACACACACACGCACACGCACACACACACGCACACGCACACACACACACACACACACACACACACACACACACACACACACACACACACACACACAAACACACACACACACACACACTCCCAACATTAAGCATGATGTATAAGGTTATCAGAAAGCACAATGAGTTATTTTTGTGTTTCCAATCCTTAAAATCTGTTGACTTAAACATGACATAAAGTCCTTGATGAATCTGGGATGCACTCAGTTAATATCTGTAGCCAGTGCTCTTATAGGTATAAAAAGTACTACTATCACAACTGAGCCTGAGTTTATATTTCCATGTATTATTTGTTTCTCTGATGAAAATGCTCTGTAGTACAATTGATAACAATATAATATGTACATAACAGAAAGCATTTCCATGATTAGAACGGAGCCAGTGCTTTAACCTGCAGATACAGGACACATACATGTTTGTCTCATTCTCAGTATATGGACAGACCATGTCTTATGTGAAAGCTCAGAACCTCCAGAATTCCATCCCTGAGCTGAAGAGGCTGCACTAGCACTGATTCATGTTTGGCTGCAGGGGCTGGGGTTTAGGGAGTGACCATTCAGATCAGAGAGACGCATTTTGAGTTTGTTTCAAACTGGTTTTAGTATTGGAACTGCAATGAAAAAGGTAAACGTCTAATGAAATGCTTTCTGTTATGTACATGCACATATTATATTGTTATCCATTGTACTACAGAGCATTTTCAGGAAAAACTAATTTACCACGATCATGTAGAGCAAATATTTTAAGACTAAAATGCAGCAGTTACAGAGAGAGGGGCCACAGTATTCCAATGTAAGTCAGTGGGAGCCAGGCTCAGTAGGAGCCGGGAGCGCCTGCATGTGAACTTCCTATTTGGAACGCGGTGGTTGGCGTATTAGCTGTGTCCATTTATATATACGGTCTATGCTCATAGATAAGCAGTGAAGCCTAGAGCTGTCTCTGTATAGCCAGTTCTCTCCTTGTTAAACCTGCTCACCTGAACTGTCTATCCACACACACATCCACACACACACACACACACACACACACACACACACACACATACACACACACTCTGCCCTCCGGCTTACCTCAGACTGTCTAATGTGCTGTGAAAGAGCATGCCCCAATCCTCCTCTCCTGATCAATGCTCCTCTTCCTCCTCTCAGAACCTGTCTAAAGGCTCCTGACGGTTTTATCATAAAGACAAGAAGCAGAAGAAGGTTAGTGTAACCAGTCAGCTGAACTCTCAATTCACGTTTTCTATTTATTTTTGTATAGCCTGGAATCAAAATAGTTGACCAACAGAATGTTAGAAAATCCAACTATAAAAGCGTCATTGGTTAAAGAGGGGATATTGTTCAAAATCGACTTTTAGGAGCTTTCTACCAGATTATAATGTTGTTCCCTCAAAAATATGCCTGAAGATGATTTAGATGTCATCCATGCATGTTTGAGTAATCTAGTGATCTCTCTCAGGCCCTATTTAAACCTTTTTTACAGCGAGAAGTATGAACCTGTCCAATGCTCACCCATGATCCTACACGGCAAATCTACATAAATATACAAAACCATGATACAAAATAATAGACTACAACTTCACAAACTTGATGCAATGCACAGTAGTTTCATTAGCGGGATGCACACTGATTGTGTTGTGATAACACTGTGACGGGGGAGTGACTTAGCACCGAGAGTGACAAGGGAAGACTCAGAGCATCAAAAAAGAAACTAATTAAACATATTAATACATTGTTTTCTGCGAATCTGGAATTTCAAAACAATAAAAGGTAACATGGTGATCTAAACTCTTTAATAACAGACAGATGATCAGAATCAGAAAAGTTTTATCTATTTTTAAAAAAATCTCTTTATTATCTCTGTCCCAATATACGAAAAGTACACGTTCAAATACAGGCTTTACTTTACAATTATACATGTTTACATTTTGGTTCTCAAGCTGATAATCTCATAAAAGAATAAGCTCCTCACTTCAGACGGCCTGATCCAGCTGTGGTCATGTACAAACAACAATCATTCCCCAGAATCCTCTCCTCTGTCCATCACTCTCTCCTCCCACATCTGCAGTGTAGGAGTATTGGACCCAGTCCAGTCCTGAACCCTGAACACAGGGTAAGTCAGAAAAGGCATTTGATCTTTGACCCTAGCACACAGTCTGCGAGACTTGGAACCAGCCTGCACTTTCTTTCATATTGGAAAAAAACTGTTTAGTTCCATTTATTATCAAAGTGTGGCACCAGTAGCATTTTGACATTTCCAACTTGGATCATTTCTGCTAATACCAGTTTTTTGTAGCCTTGATAGAGTGTAATCATATAATACCTAGTGAGGATTCACCCCAGGCTACTCTGACAAACCCTCCATTATTTGAAAGAATTGAGTTTCATCAAATGTACAATTGAGATCTCGCTCCCAGATAGTTTGGACACTATTGCTAATGTTTTTGACCTATGGGCACGTGTTACACCATTATGAAGCTTTGCTGAGGAATGGGTAGTAATGGCACAAATGACTCCACAAGATTTCTCTCATCAGACATCTTTAACCTTTACACCAGGGGTGGGCCATTCTTTTATATCTGAATGGAGGCATGTGGTGGAGGGCCAGACCAACACCATCTTTTTGTAACAGAAGCTCATGAGCTCAGTTCTGTAAATATAGGCCACTGTGATCTGTTACTATGCTGTAATCATTATTATCAAAAACTTGCCTGTTTTAATATGGCTCCCTGGCAAATATTTGACAATACTTATTATAACGTATGAAATAGATTACAGTGGGCTGCACAATGCTTTAAACAGTCTCTCATTTAAAGATATTTTCATCACTGACCCTGCCCCTCTCAACTGAACTTCTTTTCAAATGAATGAATTCAAATGAATTGCAGATCCTCCTAATACCTGGAGCTCAGTATATCATGAACCAGTGCTAGAGCAGCCTCCACAAGTCAAATCTATACATGGAGTGTCCTTATGTACGATTATATGAGGCTAGAGGTTCAGTGACTGTCACCAAAAGATGGATCATAAGCCCCACCATACAGTTTTTGTGACTGTAACATAACATACTTCAAGCCCGCAGAGTCCTGTGGACCTGCCAACACACAAAACCTTCTCTGGTGCAACACTGTGGCTGCTCTTTCTCTTGTAGAGTGTAGGAGTGAGGTGATGTGAGAGAAAAACCCTGAACAACACACACACGCACACGCACACGCACACGCACACACACACACACACACACACACACACACACACACACACGCACGCACACGCACACACACACACACACACACACACACACACGAAGACCCCTGATTCTTTTTCCTTATTGATCAATAATGATTTTGACTGGATTCTAGTTTGTCTTGATAAATAAAAATGGCTTTCAGTATGAATCTCCTGAACACAATACACATTTGTAATGACAAAACATAAAGACATTTCTTCTTACAAAGTTTGAATGGTTTGGTCCAAAGTTATTTCTCACTTTATGTATTCCAAACATCCTAATTATTCACCACAATGAGTTTAGAAGAGCTTTTCACAACTTTCAGAGACCAAAGCATTTTGTCACAATAAAGCTAACAACAACTACCATGCTAACAGTGCATTTCCTGATTATTTGACAATAAACTGCTTTATAGTAAAACATAGCAAACTATTTTGACCTCAAGGGCTGCTGATGGATACTTTGCAGTGACATCACGCTGGGTGTGTTCTGTATGTATGTCTATATAGTGGAATGTTCATCAGTTACCATGGTGATACAATGCACACATTAGCAAACACAGCCCAAAAAGTTTTTAAGTCTGAAAACTCAAGAAACAATGCAAAATGGATTTAAGCACAACCTTTTCAGGATCAATACGACTGTTCAAGGTCCTGTTTAGGAATCTGATTTTCAATTAAAAGGTGACACTGACTAACTGAAAAACTGTTGGCAAATGCAGCTAATTTTGGTGAGATTATGTTGAAACATAGCCCACATTAAAGTCTAACAGACTTTAAGATAGCGCAGAGTCTCCAGTTAGCGTCAAAAACCTCAGGGAATCTTGACAACATTAGCTGCAAAGTATCAGTACAATACATCTGGACTGAAACTTTTACTCAAATGGAAAAAAAAAAGTGGGTACAAGTCCCTTGTTCAAAAGCTTTTCCAAGTCAACGTAAACAGAGGCTGTGTCAAATAGACTTTGGAGCACCACATTTTCTTCCAAACAAAAATAGACTTGCAGGGTCGGTGAATTTCCCGCACCAAGACTCAGGCGGTGGCACCACATCAAACATGGCCGACTGAAAGAGAGCAACTAAAGGTCACATCTTGAGCCAGTTTCTTCATGTCTCAGAGGAGCAGAGGACAAGGCTCTCACTTATTCAATACATTTGCGGTTTCAGCACATTATTTGTTAATGAATGAAAATCTAGGCTTCGTTCTTAGTTTAAAAGGTCCATTATACTTTCTGATCTGTCTTATAATGTTTCTTCATCAAAAACATACCCGGAGTTGTGCTTTGTTTCATTCACACGTTTAACACACCAAATCCGGCATATTTAAGCAGTGTTCTTTTCTACAACTGAAAACAATCTGTTCCACCTTGTGATGTCATGTGGTAATACCACTGTGTTTTTAAACTGCAGACACCTTCGCTAGAATCATTTGGATCATTTCAAAAACACAGCTCCAGGTCTGTTTTTGAGGAGGTAACATTAAAGCCTTAAAGCTCACAAGAGGTAATTTGTGTAACATAAGACATTAAATCAATGAAAATCTAGGCTTCCTTCGTAGTTTAAAATGGAACTAAACACTAAACCAACTTTTTTTTGCCGCTAAACTGTGTATATGTTTTTTTGAATAGCATTGAATACTGTTCCCTTTGTTTTGGTGGCTATAATTTAGTGCAAACTAGGTATATTTGCAGTTTTATGGTTAAAACTGCAAATACACCGGCACGGTGGCTGAGTGGCAACACTCATGCCTCACAGCAAGAAGGTTACGGGTTCAATCCCCGGGTCGCCCGGGCCTTTCTGTGTGGAGTTTGCATGTTTCCTCCCCGTGTCTGGATGGGTTTCCTCCGGGTACTCCGGTTTCCCCCCATCAACCAAAAAACATGCAACACCCCTATGAACAGTTTACCATCAAGGACCGTCAAGGTATTCCTCCCTCCTGTGGGCTCACCACCTGCAGAGGGGTTCATAGGGGTCTGGGTCTGGTGCACAGAGTAATGGGCAGCGTGCTGCCCCCGCGACCCAGCCGGATTAAGCGGGAGAAAATGGATGGATGGATGGTTAAAAATTTATAAAAATGGGTGTGTCCTGCTCCATTGTCATTTCAAGTACTATGTTACATCACACAAGTCTGTCCTGAACACAGCAGGGTGTTTCTGACAACAAACACCTGCAGGGGCGGAGTTTAAAGTGTGGAAAGCTTGTAGCCCCTCCTCCCTCACTCTCCTCTTTAGTCCTCCAGGTACTCCCCAGTTTAACAGCAAGAGTTTAGTCCCACTTTAAGTTCAACCATATCAAACACATGGGCGCTCCTTTACTAACATTGCGGTGTAAAGGGTGTATATTTGTATGTATATTTTTGCGTATGGCAGAGGGCCAACCTGTGCACACCAAGCCATTTTGTGTGTTCACCTATCCTGACCTTAATAAATACGGAGGCTGAGAACAATCGTACAATCACGCAGATATATATTCACAGTTCTGTCCAACACGCCCTCCTCATTTTATGTCATGGAGGGACGAAGGACAGCTAAAAAGAGGAACTTTATTGAGGTAGAAATGGAAGCTATCACCTCGGGCGATGAGAAAAGTAAAATTATCTTGTTTGGGAGCCTCCAGAGTATCAAAGGAGCACACATAAATAAGGTGTGGAGAGAAATCACTAAAATGAACGAGTAATGGGTTTATTAAGGAGGTGTAGCCTCACATCTGACATGTCCTTCACATTCACTGAATGGAAGTTTTTGAAGAAAGTTGAAGTTTATGTATGTGTAGTCATCCACAGACGGGGGCTTTAAACACACATGGGGATGCCAGCTATTATTATCGCATTTATGTCTCCTGTTGGAAAGTCTCAATGGCCAGGAACCCCAGTGGAGATGGACAAAGGTAAAGTGAGGACAAAGGTAAAGTGCCTGACACAGGGTCTCCCGTCTCAACTGTGGTCCCAGCCGAATGCAAAGATCTAGCAGGGCGTGCATATAGCAAAGATATTATAGCTTTAATACAAGGGGTAAACATTTTCTGATTATGCATTTTTAACACAGGAATAATAAGAATGCATGTCGCTGTTGAGTTTGTGTATCTCTGCCTTTTAAAAGAAAATATTTAAGTATTGGAGGGTGAGTAAAGAGTCTGCTACACCAGAGTGTATCCAGAATTAGCTTTAAAGAAGGGGTATTATGCAAAATGAACTTTTTGGAGCTTTCCATGTAATAATGGTCCCTCAACAAAAACATGCCTGAAGAGATTTGACATGTCATCCATGCATGTTTGAGTAATTTTGTGATTTCTCCTGGGCACTATTTGAACCCTCCTGTCCAAGACTCAGGCCACAACTTATGCTCCTTCCCGGCAATATACAAAAGAAAGATACAAAACAATACACTTCACAATAATGATGCACTGTGCAGTAGTTTCATTAGCAGACTGTGAAATCCTTTGGCGCTTTGGGTGTCTTGAAAGGTGCTATACAAATCCAATGATTCATTTATTAATTACAACCCAAAGTAAACAACTGTAATTAATTATTCCCCGGTTAGACTGTCACGTCTGTAGGAGTCATTTTCTGTGCTCTCTGTGGCCATCTGAATGCTGCTTAACTAAATAGTCAAGGTTTTTCTTCTGGAAGAGTAGAGAATAGTTCTAATCTATCAATTATTAGACTCTAGCTGATAAAATGGTACTAATTCAGTGTTCATCTCAACAGCACTGAACCAAGAATGATAGGCTCATCGGCAGAAGTTATACAGTACTTTCAACATTCAGATACATTCGTGTCTTATCTGATGATGCATCCTACAGTCAGGAAGCCACTTCATAAATAAAACTACAGTGCAACTCTTCACTCACTCCTAAGAATGGCAGGTAAGCACTTTGAAATGGTTCTCTTGCTGCTACTGTAAACTGCTGAAGGACAGGTGGACCAAATACATTATAGGACAGGTGGTGGCTATAGTTCCTAGGTAAACATCTGCTCTTCATATTATTATATATCAGTCTGACAGTCTGTGTATGTGAGTGAATCAGTTCACATCGCACCTACGGATTTGTGCACTCAGTTATGTGAATATGTTGCTCTTAACACTGGATACAGGTCAGTCTTTGCTAACAAATGCCATAAGAAACAGTGTGATTGGTCTAACAGGTATCCACACTTCAAACTCCACCTCTGCAGCCCGGTGTTTGTGATCAGAAACACCTATCTGTAATTAGGCCAGTGCAGTGTGATGTCACGTAGGACTTGAAATTGCAGTGGCCTCAAAAGGCAGAACACACGCACTTTGCTGTTTTTGACCAGAAAGTTGCAAGATTCACTAAAATTGCCAAAAAGCCAAAAAGTACTAGAGACAGTATTAGACAGTAGATAATACTATTTAAACAGCATATACACAGTTTTGTGTTTAGTTCCTCTTTAAGCAGCATCATAAATGATTTGAGATGACACAATCACACTGTCTATCTTGTTGCACTATTACAAATGGACTACTTGGATTTATCATGGATTACTGTGTACACAAAGCTGAAAGTAACTATCTTGTGCGTATACATGTTACACTATGGTCGAATCACTTCACAAATGTATTCTTCTTATTCTTCAGCTGTTGTTACTTCCTGTAGGCGTGGTCAGCCTGATTGACCTGGCAGGTCGCTCAGACTGACCACGCCTCCCGTCGCCTGGTGGTCTCTGGAGGAGGGTGTCCCAGGTGTGTGAAAGGAGGAACGCTCCGTCATCATGGTTAATGCTGTCCGTGCCTCGTTTCCTGATTTCAATGGCCTCCCTGATCCAGCGTTTGAACTTGTTGTTTTCCGATCCAATGACCCGTGCCCTGTCCCAATCCATAATGTGGTTATTTCTTTTACAGTGGTTTGATATGGCGGATTTTAGGTTTTCCTGCAACGCTTTGTCTTTTTGTGTTCTGGTGAGTCGCCCTGATGTCTCCTTTTCACATTCCTTTTGATGTTCCTTTTTTCGGATGTGGAAAGCCCGGCCTGTTTCCCCTATGTATGATTTATTGCATGATTTGCATTGGATTTCGTAGATGGCGTTGCATTTTTGTTCTTGTGGGATTTTATCTTTGGGGTGTACTAGCTGTTGGCGGAGTTTTGTGTATGGTTTGACTACAGTGCTTATGTTGTGTTTTTTCATGGCTCTCTGGATGGGTTCAGTTATTCCTCTAATGTATATTAGTGTGACTGTGTTCTTGTGATCCTGCTGCCCTCTATTGGTTTGCTGTGTTTTTTGTCGGGGTTTGTTGGTTTTATTGTTGACTTGTTGTCTGCCTTTGTTTATGGCCCAGTTGGGATATTGACATTGTTTGAGTGCTTGTATAATGTGTCTCTCCTCCTCTTCCCCGTCGGTTTGGTCTGTTATGAGTGTGGCCCGTTCGAATAGTGTCCTTACTACTGAAAGTTTATGTGCAGTAGGATGTTCGGATGTCCAGAGTAGATATTGGTCGGTGTGCGTAGGTTTCCTGTATACTGTTATTTTGATGCTGCCGTCTGCGATGTGGTGGATTTTTATGTCCAAAAATGATATTGCTCCGTCTTTCTCCT
This sequence comes from Taenioides sp. WSHXM2023, assembly GCA_029959045.1. NCBI lineage: Eukaryota > Metazoa > Chordata > Actinopteri > Gobiiformes > Gobiidae > Taenioides > Taenioides sp. WSHXM2023. Next base: position 30,188,645 of record CM057091.1, read on the forward strand.
CCTCATGTGTGAACTGAATGTTACCGGTACTGTCCTGTGTGTTGAGATGGTCCGTGAGTTCTTGGGTGTGTCCTTGCTGTATTTTTTCCAGGATGTCGTCTACATAGCGTTTCCAGAAAGTTAATCGGCATTGTGGTGGTGCTGTGTTGAATGCTTTTTGTTCCAAGTCCTCCAGGAGGCGTGGTCAGTCTGAGCGACCTGCCAGGTCAATCAGGCTGACCACGCCTACAGGAAGTAACAACAGCTGATATACGACACGTCACCACCAACACCGGTGACAGTTCTGAAGATGGCTCGCAGCTAGCAGCCGAAACATGTCAACAAGATAAATACACGTTACCGTATTGTCTTAAAAAAGAACCTAAGAAGTACATAAGAAGACAAAATGAACATCTTCGGTTTAATAAAACATGATTTCTGCAAATACTGTTCACTGGGACCCAGAATACACATGTGTTCAATACCGTGTTCAGTTGGGGGTGATTGATTGGTGGATTAGCCAATCAGGGACATGCATGGTCTGTCTGTATCAAAATAAATATGGCTGCTTATGAGGAAAAAAGAAAAAAATGTATATCACAGGGCACTGAAAAACTGCAGATTTCATGTTTGGTTCTGGCTCGAGATGCGACGCAACGAGTGATGACCAGACTGACCCTCTGTATTAATAATTCAAAGACATATCATTCTTACCAGGCAACAAATATGATGCAGTCCACAGCATTGTCTTTGTAGGATTTGTCTGCATGCGTTTGTAGTTAATCGCTTTGAAAAGTGTTTGGGCTTAGCACTGTTTGAAAAATACATTTGAAGGCATCATCATAGCCATTCTAGGTTACTTCTGCAGGCCTACATATTTGAAAGAAGATTATGGGCTTCTCATTAAACCTATAGCACACGATAATGACACTCATTAGCATATGAAGAGTCTAATCCAGGTCTAATCTTCTGCTCTATGTCACATTTGTTACATGATAAATGTCTGTAGCTTCAAACAGAGAGGAAGCAGACAGAATGAAACTGAGTTAATGGAGGTCAAATAGCCATTTAGTGTGTAAAATAAGATACGATTTTAGCCCAGCAACACTGAAGAGCATAAGCACCAATTTATGTTATTTCAAATACGTATTCAGTGCACATGCGCACACTCCCGGGCACACATACATACAGTCCCTGACAAAAGTCTTGTCGCTTATCCATTTTGTAGAAAGAAAAGCTTATAACCTGACTTTAAATTAATCGATTGGTTTTAGAAATGTCTCATATGAAAGCTAAAACCCTCCCAAATTATGCTCAATATACTAAAATAAATTTGCTTCACTGAAGAAAGATTGATCATTTAATGAACACACATTTAAAGTCAGGTTATAAGCTTCTGTTTCTACAAAATGGATAAGCGACAAGCCTTTTGTCAGGGACTGTATACATTTCACTTTTTTTCACGTGTTTCTCATGAGCACCCCTTCCATATAGTTGGCGGACGCACACGCACACACTGACCAGGGTCCACGTGATTTTACAGCTCCGTTAAGAGTTTGTCACCGTGTCATTCTTTTGGATTCATTTGGACTGCTTTGTGCACAGTCACACGAGGGGAAACACACTTAGCCCAGTCCTCAGATCAGACCCAGAGAGAGTGAAGTGACTGACAGAGCAGAGAGACATTAAGCGTTCATTGTAAGCACGCGCTCTCAAAAATATACTCAGTTTAAGATCGGGGGAAATTCAGGTGGGTGCTGGATTCCCACTCCCCCCTGTAGTGTAGTGCTGTAACCTTCTTGTCTCCCTCATGATAGATCAGAGGTTTAATCTGCACTGTGGAACATTCTAGACAAAGCAATAGCATTTCCATGGAGATAAGCAGGTGACAACCCCTCCACAAGAAATGGTATGCAGTGCACACTTTTGTTAAAACTTTTTGTTCTTTTTCTCGCAACACGACAACCCAATTTTCCAATCTGCACTGAAACATGTTTTAATATTGAATTTAATCAACTTCAGTTATATGGGACATTGTAACTTCTATGGCCATTTCCTACATATAGACTTTACAGATTTTGTCGAATCGTACAGAAGGACATGTGGATATTGAATTACAAGTCTGATTTATTAGTTTTAGTTCCAAGAAATCAGACATGATTTGAGTTTTTGGGCACATTTTCAGACAGATTAGACTGCAAATTTGCTAGCTACCTCAAATATATCCAAAATCCCCTCTGCATATTTTTTAGTGTCTAATATGTCAACAAAAAGAAGCAAGAAATGAAACCTGGCTCTTTTCATGTTTCTGTTTTGAATGTCCCTACCTATCTCTCTATCTATCCATCAGTCCGTCTATCTGCATGGTTGTAGCGAATGGTTGCTGTATAGTCAGTGAATGTGTTAAGTTGCCAAAATCTATAAAATAAAATATATTATACTTTACAAAAACATATGTGGACATGAAAAGCTCTCAGAGGACTCAGCCTCTACTCCATGTTCTTGGCTCTTGCATCAGCACATCACAAGAACTCACCAAATACTCTAAATGCTTTCAAGTCAATTTTCAACTTGAGTAAACACGTTTTGGATGTTTGTCAAATTAGCAGTCTGAAAAATCAGCTCTTATTCTTCCTTTGACAGAGCCACTATGGCCATGGGCAGAGGGCAGCGTGCAACGGGTTTATCTGCCTTTTCCTAATTCTTTACTATTTTCCAATGAATATTAATAGCATAAAGGCGCCGTATCTTTAGGCTAAGTGCTGATGAAATGCATTCGGAGTCTGCTCCCATAAACAGACTCAAGATACAGGCATCAGTCATGTTTATGCAAGCGGATTTTATTTATAAGATTACGCTTATAGTCATTAGCCAGATTATACTGGCGTCCATACAGCTCGTGCATATTCAGGAGCTGTGAAATGTGTTTAGCCTCCACTGCAGGCCCTGCACTTGGGATGCTGCAGGACAAAGTGGGCCTGGTTCTGCTGGATTCTAAATGATATTACAGGGAAACAGTAGCTTAGTTGAGTTGAGTGTTTGTCCTTTGTTTGTCCCCCTGAAGACTGGCACTTCAAATCCCGCTCTTGACATAAACATCATTGGTAGAGCGGTCATATCCACTGAACCACAGGTTGGCGGTCCAATTCCACCTCCAGTGTCTGTGTATGCTGGTGTGTGAATGTGTGTGTGAATGGGTGAGCGGTTCCTGGATATAAACCCCTTTGAGTGCATTGAAGGTGGTAAACTGCTCAGGCATATAAAAATGTGACCATTTAATATGTTTTATCGTGATAAAAATGATAGTCAGTAATCATTTGTGGGACATTTTAGGTAATGACCAACAAAGATAATTGCCATTATATCACCAGCATGTGATTGAATTATTCATGATGATTTCTTCTAGATCACTGTTGTTTTTACTAATAACAGTACAAAACACACATATACATAATTGTTATGGAACCTAGTCATAGTATCACAATTATAATTATTTATATCCATAATCATAATTATGTTGGTCATGATAATCACTAAAATTCAATATGATCCCATACCTAAATGTAAAATAAGTCAGCTGCTTGTCTCCAAGTTGTTTCTTTACCTGATAAGTGATTTCTTGATTATTTTCATCAGAGCTACGGAAGATGTCATCATGCAGTCCAACCATGCACCACCCAAATCCACACTGGCAGGTGGAGTGGTGGAGAATTCACTTAGAAACTAATCGCATCATGACTTTTGTGTGTTTATTACAGTGACATATGTGGCATCATCATCTGTACATTAGTTAGAGCACAATATATTTTTTGCACTTTATCAAGATCACATTATTTTAACTGTAAAGATCAGACAAAAAAACTCCAAAAGTGTACTATTGTCATTCAGGGCTGTTAATTCTCTCCTGACAATATGGCATCCTGATCTGATCTACTAAAGTTGTTTTTTGTTCATTCATTTTTTATAATGCTGCTTCTTCTGCAGTCAAGGAGTCAAGAGAAATCAGCTTCAGAACAGAAAATAGAATGGACCAAGGTTAATGGAGGTGGTGCCTTCACCTGATAAGCAGACATGTCTAAAGGCTGACCTTAAATTTACTTTTGATAGGGCATACAAGAGATGTATTCAAGATGAAATACTATTTTTCATCCAGTGTATTACTCATGCTTTGTGCCATTGGGCTGATAACTCGACTTCAAGAGTAGCACCTTTATTCGGTCTTCACTGTTGTTAGTAGATGACTAACACCATTTCTGTGCCATTTTCTGTGAATTGTAATTACAAAGAAATTTGTTGCTTAAAGTTCTACAGGGTATTATTTATTTTTTTTTCCAATCATTTTAGCACATTTTCTGGAACTTGGTGTAGTTTGATCATTCTATGGTGGTTTATCTGAACATCTCAGAACATTTGGCACAGCTCTCATCCACAAACATACATGATCAGTGAATTCACCTGGTTTGTTGAATACTACAGGTGTGTACAGGACTTCAGCCCAAAATATATAGAGTGTATACAGAGATGTAAATGTCTTAAAACAAAACATACATTACAAATTTTCTTTAAAATATTTTTTGTTATCCAATACTGCAAATTTAGCCAAGCAGTGTGACTGTCACTATACAGATGAAGGCGCGCTGCAACGCGCTTAGTGAAATCCTTTAGTTTTCCTAAACAAAATGTAATCTCAGTTTTACATTCATATCATTCTGATCAATCATCTCCCAAAAGCAAGTTTTACCATCCAAACTGTCAGACTTTGGTCATGAGTTTTTCTGTGGTCTTTTGTTCATTTGACAGAGCAGCTCAGAGCCTCAGTCCTGCTTTCAGGGAGCACAGAATCACTGGTTTAGTGCAGTCTGCCGTTGGGATTCATACATAACACAATGAATTTTGGACTAGAAAAGCCGTGCTTTTAATTATTCTGAAGAAAACTGAAAGATGTTGTAATATCAAATACACCAACACTACTTTTATACTGTAATATGTGATTTGTTTTGAAAATGAGACAAAGACATTTACATATCTCTCAGTGTGTGTCGTCTCTATATTCACACAGTCTGCGCTCTCCTGAGCCCATTCTCCCTGTTTGACGTGTGTGAAATCCTTTGTTGTTAGATGTTCGGACCTCATAAATTGTAGAATTTTGCCATTATGTTTGAGTTTCTATATTGAAAGTAACATAGTTAGAGCCAATGTCCAGACCTGTAGTATTGGAAAAACAAGGTGAATTCAAAGATCATGTATGTTTCTGAATGAGAGCTGTGCCAAGTGAAAACTGTGTGAGCTGATGAGAAATGGTCCAGTGGTTTCATGGTGATGATTTGACCACGTGCACTGATTTGACACAGATCCTGCATAGAGTGACCAGATGTCCCAAAAAAATTGGGACAGTCCTGAAATCTGAGCTGTTGTCCCGAATCGGGCCCTAAATGTCCCGAAAATTACACTAGACAAAATTACACAAACAGAATACTGAGTAGTTATTTTCTGATAAACATTAAAAACTGTTCGTAGACAGGTCAGATTGAGTCGACTGCATGCAGCCCTGTCTGCTGCTGACAGGCTGCAGCCCCTGACAGCCTCTAAGTGGCCGCGTGCAGCCCCAGCTACAATGAATCTATTTTATTTTTTGACATTCTACAATTAGGTGCGATTATGCACTGAAAATAACCTAATTTTCATTTATTTGACATGGCTGGTGAACCAGAACCCCGACACGCCGCTAAAAAGCAAAAGTGTCAATGCAGGTACCGGGAGGAGTGGGTGGGGAAGTACCCGTGGATTGCCAAAGCCGTAAGCGAGGAAATGAAAGCGTTCTGTAAAGTGTGTAGAAAAGAGTTTGGTGTTTCTCACGGAGGGGAGGCAGATGTTACACTACATGGTAGCAGCAAATTACACTGTACCAACACCGCGACAGTGTGCACTGTTATTTTTCCACAATGACATTCTGGATTCTTGTGTCATGTGGTAATGCAGGAGGTGCTACACTGTGTTTTTAAACTTCATACACCTTCACTAGAATAATTTATTTGAATAATTTCAACCCTGGATTTGCAATCTCAACTAAATGGTCAAAGGCAGCTGTTTACTTGGTGATTCATGACATCACAAGGTGGAACAGAGCATTTTGAGCTTTGGAGATGTAGACAAACTAATAACGCAGGGTAACTCAAACATGTGAATGAAACAAAACACAACTCCAGCTATGTTTTTGAGGAGGTAACAACATTATAACATGGCTTAAAGCTCATAGACAATTTTGCGTAATATAGGACCTTCCGTTTACGTTGTCTTGGTGGTCATATGACTCACTTCCACCCAAATCCTTCAGCAGGATCCTTCATTAACTTTGACGCGCTGATAGCCCTTGTACTGCTGTGTGTACTTTTGCTGCTCAGGCCCCACACTGGTCAGAGCAGGAGGGTGAACGGGGGATGAAAGCTTGAGCGAATACAATTGTGACTCATGTGGCACTGAGGCTCATTAGGGGAACAGGATGAGTAATAATGGAGGCTGTGCTCACATCACTGACCTGGAAAAAGGGCTGCTAATTACCCGCTTACAGACATGTAGGATTTTCACCAAAAGGCTACACATGAAGGCTTTGGGCTCTCATAACTACTGCCTTCGATAAAACAACGTACAACAAATGAACAGGCATTTTAATAGACTTGACAATATCGAGAAAGGTAGCCCCCACCCTGGCCCTGTAGTCATTTTTTCAGGTTTTTTTTTTTTTTTTTTTGTATTTGAGTAGAATTTGTCTTGCCCCAGTTCAGATAAGTTGTATTAGCAACTCTTGCGACACGCCACCCAAACATGCTCAGAATAGCCCAGAGTCGAGCCACAGATGCTAAAAACACAACTCACACCTCATTCTGGTCATTACTGAACCAACAAGATGATTTCCCACTTATTACTCTAATGCTCTCTGCAATTACTGGGCTTGATGCCTTGCAACAGTAATCTTAGTGCACCTAAACATGGTCCACTCGGGGGAGGTTGGAGTTCAGAAGGAAGGCATGAGCGTAGCACATAGCACCCTTTTTACCGGCCGGTTTGTGACCAATAAACCCGATACTATTACAATTGCAACTATCAAACACTATTAGTGCCTTAAATGCACTATTCTGCCATGACAAAGCCTGACCTCATCTGATCTCAGAAGTGCAGTAGGGTTAGGTCTGGTTAGTACTTGGATCACCACTGAATACTACTGAATTTTACAGTGGCTGTCAGTGGGTCTAGTGCATACTGTTGTTGTGTCCCTAGGCAAGAGACTTCAAACACTTTTTTTTCTATTTATATTATTATTAAAGGTTCTGCATTACACAAAATTGACTCCTGTGAGCTTTAAGCCATGTTAGAATGTTGTCCCCTCATCAAAAACAGATCTGGAGTTGTTTTTTGTTTCTTTCACACATGTTTGACTAACATTTTGTAATCAGTCTGTTTACATCTCCAAACTTAAAATGTGCTGTGATGTCATGAAGCGGTAGTTTTCAAGTTAACAACTACTTTTACCTTTAGTTCAGTAGAAATTGGCAATTCCAGGGCTGATATTAGCCAAATTATTCTCGTTAAAGTTAATGGAGTTTAAAAACACAGTGGAGCACTTCCTGTATTACCACATGACATCACAAGGTGGAACAGAATGTATTCTGTTTGAGAGAAGAGCTCAGCCTAAATATGCAGGGTTTGTGTGTTAAATGTGTGAATGAAACAAAACACAACTGGGTATGTTTTGAAGAAACATTATAACATAGATCAGAACAGAGTGTAATATGGGCCCTTTAAAATTATGAATACAACTGATGCGTTGCAGCAAATAAACAAGTCTAAGTAGAATTGATGGCGTCATTGGATTGGAACAAAGCACTTGTATGAGGCTCATGGTGTGACAGTAATAAAGATGAGCAGATGTCCTTCAGATTTAAAGCGATACACAAGAATTAATGAGTTTTCACACACACGGCCTTATCTGAAATGACCTACTACAGTGACACAACAGTGGGTACATTTACATGGCCAGAACAATCAGATAACTGGAGTCATCTGATAACCCAGTAATTAGATCAGACTATTGGTGTGTGCACGAAATCTGATCAAAAACAGCAGGTGTACATGGGTTCATTCATTATTTGTTAGACAGGCTGTAGCGTTTAGAAGATTTTCAATTAGTGATAGGACTTTCGGCTCTCTTTTGGATCTGTTCACTTCAAAGAGCCGTTCTAAAGACTGGCTCTTTTCATTTCACATTCAGTATTTTTTTGGTCACTAATTTCAGAAATTCATACAGACTCATGACACATAGAGTGAAGCTTTCAAGCCTTTATTTTGAAAAATTGTGATGATTATGGGTTACAGATAATGAAAACACACACAAAAAAGAAACAAACAAACAAACAAACAAACAAACAAACAAATATATATATATATATATATATATATATATATATATATATATATATATATATATATATATATATGACACAAGATGAATAAAAAAGGATATTTTAAACAGAACTGTCAAGCTTCTGAAAATTATTGAACTTTTTTTTTAGCGATAGACCAGTATATGCCAGAAGCAAATGTGAGAACTGATTTTATCTACAGTCTAATCACAGAGAGAAATGACCAAGATTAAAATGTGTTTTAAATGGTTTGAACTGACAGTGGGCGTGTGTTTACCTTTTGAAAGTATGCAGAATCTACATAAAAACGATGCACTACAATAATAACAACTTTTTGTGCTGATTCTTGGTTGGTTCAGCGTTAATCAGTGTAAAAATGCATAAAAATTAAAAAAAAAAAAGATGTGAGATCTTTGAAAAAATGAGATCCAGTTCAAAACCGTTCAAACAAGCCGACTCGTTCGTGGACATCACATCACTACTGTCAATCTTGGCTGTTATATTTGCTATATTAGTTTGCCTTTTTGGCTGTACTTCTCTAGTTCACACATCCACAGATTACGCACATCAGATTTGAGTCTTTACATTGCATTTCAGTAATCTGCTAAATCTATACATTCGAAAATGATCAGATATTTGTTGTGCATGTAAATGTATACGTACAAGTTGACTGTGGAGTGTATATTGTGCACTTTGGAATTCATATAACATGCTGCAAGAAAAACACCCCCCCCCCAAAAAAAAAATGGCTTAGAAGAGGCTTTTCTGTTGTGTGTCAGGGTTCACCTTTGTTCTGAGGGCTGTGACTCTCCTCAAACTTCCCTGACCCTGGACCTAATGACCTTACCTGTTGAGCTGCACTGAGATTTTTGTTTGGGCTTTCTATTATTGAATTTCACTACTGAATATGCCTTGGGTACAAATAATGTGAATTTGATTGATTGATTGATTAAGATTGTGAAAGTTCTAAATGTCTGGATCTCACTCTGCTCTCTCCATTCACTGTGCTGTAAATGAAGTAGCTTTGATGTATTCGCTCTGTGCATTACAAAAAGCCCATCAGGATTCAATTAAAGTTCTCTCATTCCCATTCATACACTCTGATACACAGGGCACTGGGTTGTTTAATGATCTCCAATACTCTGGCCTCACATGCAGTGACTTTGAGTGCTCCAGTGCAGATTTAATAACAGTGGTTGGATAGAAGAGCAGGTGCAGACGGAGATGGACCACACATCACCTGCAGGGGCTCATGCAACATTTACAGCAGGCTGCTTTGTGTTTTGTGCAACACATTTAAAGAAAACATATTCAGGTATCGAGTATTTAACTTAAATATATGTTTATCATTATTTCACATTTTACTCATTGTAGAATTGAACCTTTTCTAGTGGAATTTCACTGTAGCAAGCACCAAATTTCCATAGTTTTATAGTCTGAATTTGGACAATTGCAAGTAGAGAAAAGTGGGCAGGGATGGGGTAGGTGAAACAAGCAATCAAGCTTAAAATTCAGGACAATACAGGATTGCTGAAACATACATGAAACAATGACATACAACTTTGAGCTAATTAAGCTAAGCTAATTACAAGTGAACACTGTTATGACATGGTTAAAAGCTCATTAAAATTTTACATAATTTGTTCCTTTTAAGTCGTCTAAAAAATACAGATAGGTAGATAAGATAATAAGATAGATCATAGGTAAATAAGTAAGTATTAAGTAAATATGACATGATGTTTTTTACTTCCAAATAAATTATTCCTAATTAAATAGTTCAGAATTTAATTATTCTCCTTCGAGTTTACATGGAAATAATAATTCCGAATTGAGGTTTACATGGAAAACACGTTAAATCTCTTTATTTAATTCCGCTCAACATCTGGGGGTCGGGAAGGGACACGGATGTATTTACGTTGACCGGAAGAAAACACACAATCAGCTGCTACCGGCTTTTTGTCATCTCGGTTTGGTTAGTGTTTTATTCCACTCTTTTGATTATTTGTAGTTCTTCCAGCGTACTTAATAAAATAATTGCTTAGGTTCAAGACCAACGTTTGCTCCGGGCCGCCATCTTGCTGTGCGTCATCGCGTCAGAAGGGCAACGCAACGAGCATGGGACGAACCACCGCAATTATTTTTAAGCGAAATAAATGTTTACATGATCGAGGAATAAATTAATTCATCTTTAAAATCGGAATAAACCACCCACTTAATTCGGAATTAAGTTTAATTCTGAATAATCATTTTCATTAGGAATTAAGTGTTTACATGGTCTTTTTAAAGCGGAATTAATTTTTATTTGGAATTAAATTATATACTTTTAATCGGAATTAAAGCTCTCATGTAAACGTGGCAATTGTCTCTAAGAATGAACAAGAAACACATTTTACTTGGTCCAGTAATGGGGAAGTTTATCATTAAGAATTTAAGGACGTTTTTGATAATAACATAGCTGTGTGCAAAAGATTTGTCTCAGATAAAGTCTCATGAAGGTCTCAGGTGAGGTGAAATCCAACTTTATCATCAACACCTATCACGTCTGAAAGGTTACACAAAAATTGCCTTCCAGGAAGAAAAAGAAACATGGCGTGATGCATTCATGGAAGGAGAATCCAGAACTATTGATTGTGATGATGTGATGTTGGGCTAAAGCGGCCTCTACAGAGCTGAACATGTCATCAGGGAAACAGCCTGTCTGCTGGAGCACCACCTGCTGTGCTCCTGCAAGAGCTCAGTCTTCAAACAGGGTACCAACCTCCGCACACTGCCTCACCACTTTGCCTGTGTGTTTGGAGTACATTTTTGGTCTGGGGCTGTTAACGTGTTAAATCATACGACTAATCAAATCAAATTGGCACATGAATCGTAAAGGAACACAAATTAATCACACGTCTGTTTTGACCAATCACGCTCTTTGAGATTACGCAGGGAGGTTTACCAGAAAGAAGAAGGACAGTACGGGGGCAGGTCTGATATCACATTATTACATTTGTACATAAAATCCACCGATCCAATTATGCTGTGTTCCAGTCTCCCTCAGAGGTCAGAACTCGGATCTCGGAATGACATAATCTCAGTTAAAAGGCCCATATTACACTATTTTCTGATCTGTTATAATGTTGTTTCCTCATCACAAACACACCTGGAGTTGTCTTTTGTTTCATTCACACGTTTAACTCACAAACCTGCATATTAACTCCAGTTATGTTTTAGAGGCATTAAGAACATCAGAACATACAACAGTCTACATACCTGATGTTGTGTTTTGTTATGTCTGCATCTCCAAAGCTCAAAATGCTCTGTTCCACCTTGTGATGTTACGAAGTAGTAGTTTTCAAGTTAAGTTATCCTTTTGCATAGTAGAGTTTGCTAATTCCAGGACTGAAATCATCCAAATGATTCTCATGGACAATGGCGTGCACAGACATTTTGATGGGCAGATGCTCAGTGAAAAATAAGGACACTCCCTCATCTCCCATGCTGGTAGATGGTAGAGCTGCTTCCCTGCTGTAACTGCCTACAATAGAATAATAATAGCTTTAATAATAGCCTATTTTTTAAAGTTTTGATAATAGCCTGTTATGATAATACAAGATTACTTATAACATAGAAATAACTTATGGTTGGTACAAAAGAATAGCTATTATAGCTTAATGCCTGATTTAGTAGCACCAAATCACTTTGTGTAATTAAAAATAAAATGTGGACAGCTTTTAAGATATTTCAGTAAAATGAGAGGAACAGTTCAGCATTAAAATCTCAGCTTTAAAAGGCTCTAAACAGTTAACATGACTCTGGTCCTGACTCTTACCTTTCATCTTCATTTGGCTTTGCTTTCATCCAGGAGAGGAGAGCTGCTCCCTGGGCTGCCGGCTGTAGCTCCTTTTCTCTTTCCGTTTTTAGCCTCTCCTTTCTAGGCATTATGCTGCAATTAGTAAATATCAGCAGACCAAAAGTATGAATAAGACTGCTGGTGACAACAAGACAGAAGGGCATTTTTCTGCAGGCAATTGGGAACTGCCTGTTTGTTATTTAGCAAATAAACGTGTTCATTATGTAGCCTAATGTAAACCTACACAGTAGTAAATATTCAGCTTATACTATACTGATTCACAAACTCTACTGACATTAGTCGTGTGGTGGTTGTCACGTCATCTGTTATTGATTTGAGGTTGTGTTGCTACAGTAGCTCAGCAAGTGAGCAGACGGCAAATTTATGCTCAGCTGTTTGGTGCTGTATGAGACAGTCCACTTCACAACAGAGACAAATAAATACAGGTCAGGCTTAGAGGTCAAACAATACACTCGACTCGATTCATGTGTTACCCACTGGTGGGGCAGTGGCGGAGGTGTGGGCCGCGTACTACACGCAAAGAGCTTACCTAATCTTTGCTACACTGCTGTGCTGCTGCAGCGCACCTCAGTTTGTGTGCAGATGTGCGTTCATGATGACAAAGGAAGAGACTGAGGTGTGTGCAGAGGGGGAGGGGCGCATATCGGGGCATTATTATCACACGCTTTAAATCGCCCAGCATTTCTAGATGATCATGTCAACATGGAAAAAAAAGAACTTTCAAAAGGGCACTTTTTGTACAAAGCATTTTCAGTACTACCATATGACATCACAAGGTGGAACGTTTGAAAGAGGTATGTGTTTAATGAGGAAACAACATTGTAACAGATCAGAAAATAGCGTAATATAGACCCTTTAAGATTTGAAAGAGTCCACACAGAGTCACCTTGGTTTGAATCGTGGCTTTTCTCTCTGAGCCGAGGATTTTAATGAAATATTTATCTGAGCACTTCACACTGTGCTCATGTACAAACTGTGCTGGAACAGAATCCTGACTGGAGCACTGAGCCATGATGGAGGAGGAAACAAAAGCTTTTAGCCAGAACAGTTGACAAAGTGGTTTCATCCAGGGAGTTTTGAAAGCTCAACATTGCAAGTCCCTGCTGAACTTGATATGACAATGATATGAATTTGACTGTACCTGATTTTTACCGTCTTAAAAACATGAAAAACAGAAGTGGTTGACTTTAAACTGTTTGCAGTGGTATGAACTTATTCCTCACTTACCTTATGTGTTCCAAGTATCTCATATCCTGGAACTCCCTATAGAAAACTGTTATATTCCAACACCTTGTACCTCAAGCTCATTTTGACACCCTCTCGAAAGACCTGGAAAGGCAATCATTGGCCTGTCACTGTTTCTACCCTTTATATTGTCTCTTTTAAAACTGTTGTCTGCTTTATATGAAATGTTGTCTGTGGGTAGTGTTGTTGATTCCTCTTTGCAAGGACTCCTCAAAGTGACTTTCTTGGTTAATAAAAAAAATAAGCTGAGTTTTGTCACAACTTTAAGAGGCCAGAGCAGAGTTTTGCTGTACCAATATCATCATACTTCCTGATTATCAGACATTACAGTGCTTTATAATTAGACAAAGATTGGAACGAGGTGTTAAAAGGGGCTAATGGGCAAGCTACAAGAGACAGGTGTATTTTGGACAATCTAAATTGTTTGTGATACTTTGTTCAGACATTTTAATCCATTATTGGGGATGGCAGTATTTGTATGGGTATGGGTGCTACACATCTAAGACTTAAAACAGGCACCATCAAGATATATAAACATTATTATATCGTAAATCGCTAATTCTACTCCATTTGCAACCAAAAATTATCCTAACATATGGAAATAAATAATAGGATGATGTATGTATTAGAAATGTATTATTATAGTTTGCTACTGTACAAAATTATGGACCTTTGCACCTCACTGAATATGACTGTAAAGAAAATGTATGAATGCTATTGCATATTGTATCATACTCACTTATAAACAGCCAAAACCATTTCTGTTAGCCCTGGCATTGGCACAAAATAAAGGAAAGGATTCAGACTCCTGACACTTTCTCTGGCACATGGCATTACAGAGGATGTAACTCTACTGTCAGCACAAGCACTGAGGCTAATGGAAGACTTAAAGAGGGCAATCTCAGCAATCTGTGGAGCGCTATTCTCCTGAGCATCTGGAGAACTAGTCCCAAACTGTGAGAGACTGACATGGACTCATCTACATACACCCCACTGCAGCTCTGCATGATTTGACAGTTTGACGGGTTTGGGTCCATGCTAAAGGACATGTTACATTTACTGGAGACATGAGGTGGCAGTGCATAAGTAATATTAAGAAGGAAGCATCTGTGTATCCTCTCTGGTACCCTCTGTACACTGTGTTCAGGGAATTGATGTTTTCACTAAAGAACTCTTCATGTGTTGCTTTAATCTGATGCTTTGAAAATCCTGCAGAAATGAGAGTGCCTCTTACCTGTTCAATGACTGCGTGGCAATCTGGATCTTGATTGTTCTTTGTCCTTAGATAAACTATGGACAATTCTCAACTTTGAATACTTGTATACTGGCACCTTATATTTTTCTTATAGTATTATGCATCTCTTTGCTTTTCTTTTCTTTTCAGACAAACTGATAGGATACCTGAAGTTGCATTGTGTTTCATTCACACACTTCACTCATTAATTTATGTTACGCAACAGATCAGAAATTTCTCAAAATATGTTCACTATAATTTAACTCAGGTTATTTTTAGCATTTCTCTGCTCCTCGCTCTACCTTTTCATTATCACCTTGTTGCAAACAATAAGTGTGAAATCTCACGATACTTCATAGCGCTCCTGCGGAGGATCTGTGCAGCTTTACTGGTTTTCATGCAGCTCTCAGGTACATGTTATGCTGTTTAATAGTGTTATTTAGCACTTTTTAGCTGTGGTTATGTATTTATATGCTTCTCAAGGTGACTGTGTGTCAAGTGCTTATGTATGAAATACAAGAGAAAACTGCTGAGTCCATTCATTTGTTTGAATTACTCAGAACTAGTATACTAGCGCCAGCCTCCGATTTACTGAATGATGCTCGAACATGTTGCTTGTGTGTTGTTGGCGCCTAATATTATTGTCACTGTTTGCTATTGCCTTTGTGATGGTTAATTGTCATTGTTTGATAGCACTGTTTAATGATAATTTGAGCTTTTTCAATTTGGCTACAGGCTCATAGCCGATCAGTGAACTTGTTTACCTGCTAATTAGCTTTGAATTTAATGTGCACTGAACTGAGCTAGTATTTTTGGATTATGAATCATGGTGGAGTATTATTGTGAACTATTAAGAGTACTTAAACACTGAATGTGGGATTTAATATTGTTGAACATGTACATGTAATGAATTAGCATTGATGATACTGGTTCTGCCCCATAAACAGGCCAGGTTTCCTTCTCACATCCATCTATCATTCATTCATTAGTCCATCCATCCACCTGTTCCATCCATTCTGTTGGTCCAGTTTGATTCACTGATCCTCCACGATGGCGAGCTGCCAACGAGCCTGAAAGATGAACTCCTACAGCGCGGTAGGAGGCGCAGTAACCTGCTCCCAACACCTTTCACCTTACCATAAAAGACTGGTCAAACACATACTGCTCATTACTTGCTCAGAGAATAAACTCTCACTGCATGGCTACTAGAACTACAACTATAGCTCCTGAACTGAACACTCAAACCAACAGTGTTAGGTGTTAACCATGTATATACTTTAAATACTGTAAATACTGTAAATATCCCCTTGTTTGTATTACCTGTCAATACAAACTCACATCCTGCACCATATTACTGTCTCCTGTTGTGTTTTAAACTCTGTATCACTTCCTCCCTGAGCTGAACTCTAAAAAAAACTTCTGGTAACTTCTGCTATTACCCCATTCCTTCCCTGTAGTGGAACACTTAAGGCCGCCACACACTACAGGAGAATTTGCCCAATTTAGCCTAAGATTTGCGTGTCCCCGAGTTTTGGTGAGGCATGGCCCGACTTTGTGTCTTTGCATGTGATTTTGAAGCCACACCTCATGTGTGGTGTCAGTATGACTTGTATGTGTGACTCTGAGCTGCTCTGTCAGATCGTAACCACCAAACATTAGCAATGCTACGGTAACAGACGATAAAACAGCGTTAGGGGCAGACTGAGGGACGGACACAGAGGCGCAAGATAAAAAAAAAAACTCAGGAAATAGCAAAAATAATTATGACTCACCTCTTGTAAAGTTGTACATTTAAACTGCATCTCAGTATCTGCATCTCATTTTCAGTTTAGACTGAAAAATTCTGTAGTGTGTGGCGGCCTTTATATATGTTACAATAAACACATGGATTCATTAGCATGCTTCCACATAACGTGTGTTTTTCTAATATAGACATTATTTTACTTCTATATGGTATCTGCTAATATATGTCGGGGTGCGCGTTCTATCGAAAGACGACCAAGATTCAAAAAAGTTCCATTTAGCCAAAAGTTTATTCCCCTAACAGAAAGTGTAATACAGAGCTCTGGGTCAGCCTGTCCCTAGTAGCTTACAGTATGCAAGACTTATGCCAGGAGCAAACTGACCGCTCGCCTTACCCTCGACCCAGCCATAAAATACATTATGAATATGCAAATAAGATGTTGATCAGGTTCCGCCCGAACTCCTCCTCAGTCTCCCATACTCTCCGCTGTAGTGTGAGGGGTCGCAGGCCAGTTTTCGGCTATGTCTTCTTCTCCTCCTCCACTAAGGTCATAAGGTCAACCTAGTCATAAAACAACATTCCACAGGCACAGCGGCGCTCTCCCACAATATGAAGCGTTTTCCAGCCAGAGTATTAAAGCAGTCATATAATATAATGACTTCTGTGTGTATATGAGCATGTGCGTGCATCTGAAAAGTTTAATTACTTGATATATCCTTCACACATAACATATTTAGATCACCATGTTACCTTTTATTGTGCTGAAAATGCTTTGTAAGTTTCACTTTCATTTTTGACACTCTGAGTCCCCCTTCCCTTTGCTCACTTTGAAAAGGGAAGGCCTTCAGAGCACTATCACAGCACAGTCAGCGTGCATCTTGCTAATGAAACTACTGCACATCGCTTCAGGTTTGTTAAGTTGATGTGTACAGTTTTGTATTCCACTTTTGTATATTTATGGAGAATTGTAGTGTGGGAGCATGGGTGCCGAATCTTACAGCTAAGGGCTTGGGAAAGATTGCTAAAATACCCAAACATGCATGGATGACTTCTAAAACCTCTTCAGGCACGTTTCTGATGAGGCACATGTAGAATTATTATTATAAATGTGTATTTTTTTTGCATGATTCACCCTCTTTAAATGTGAAATACTCAATACTCAATAAGTTAATGCTACAGCAAAAGCATATATACAGTATCCACCTCTGCTGTGGTCACATCACTCACTATCACCGATAATCACACAAACTTGAACTGCACCGACCGCCTACGACCTCCTAACATCTCTCCATCACTCCAAGACGTCCAAACACATTTCACTACATTTGCATATTTTCCATTTCGACTGGTAATACCCACTGTGTTCATGACTACAACAGAAATTAGCCTGTAGAGTTTAAAGCACGTTGACATCTCCAGACATCCACGCTGAAAGGAGAAAGTCAAGGGGAGTACACTTAACAGATTATTTGGTACGTCAAAGTCGAAACAGCTGCGCCATAAATCCTGTTTTTGTGACAGTTAAAAATGTATGAAAAGTTTTAAAGTTCATTCTTAACCTCCCTCTCAACTTTTAAGCTATTGCTCTCATTTGAAAAGTTGAAAGTCAGCACTGGAGGCTGTGGAAAGAGTGTGACAGCAGGAATGGAAATAAGGCGACAACAGCAATGTTGGAAGGGAATTTTCACTGTCGTCTTCTTAGACAAGTATATACATTTTTCTTCCATGTGTGCAGTATTAATTCCACCCTCACAAAATAGCAGTCAGAAGGCTATAGCTTGAAGCCAACCTGCAGAGTAAATGAAGCTAAGTCCAAGTGACCTTTCGGCGTATGGTTGAGTTTAATTGCAGATAATGAATGAAAGTGAGACTGAGTTATTGTCCCTAAAACGCTTCTATAAATATCAGCCAGGTCATTGTCCAGGCCGAGCAGTGCCTCAGGCCAAAGAAGCTGTGACAGGCTTCAGCTCCTAATGATCCTCAGAGGGATTGGTGACAGAGAAGTATACGAAAAACACAAACCTCAACATATTACCTGTCCACAGCTTATAGTCATTAAAGAGAGGGTGTTATGCAAAATCGACTTTTTGGAGCTTTCTACCATGTCATAATGTTGTTTTCTCATCATAAACATGCCTGAAGGGGTTTTAGATGTCATCCATACACGTTTGAGTAATTTAACGATCTCTCCATGATTCAAACGCTCCTTATGGTTAGGTGTAAGATTTGTCCAATGCTCTGCCCACAATTCTCCATAAATATACAAAAGCATGATACAAAATACACTAGAGCTTTATAAGCCTGATACAATGAGCAGTATTATGTGTTAGTAGTTAATACCCCACCCCACAGAAGTAACATACCCCCTGTCTTTAACAACTTCAAAATGAGAGTTTCATTTAATAGTCTTTGTTTTAAGTCATTCAATCATTCTTCTGTAGAGCTTTTATAGACATTAAAGTTACAGTTACTAGTTACTAGTAATGAGCCGCTCATAGTTGGCTCTAAGAATGTTAATATCAAAGACTGAATCTTGGTAAAGTATTGAAGAAGATTGTGTTCTGGATCCCAGGCAAACATTTTGTGGTACTGTTGTTATGTCTTAAGTGTTTTATCTGTTTGTGTTGTGACAACTGTTGTTGTCGGTCATTATCTCCTTTATATAGTACAATATATGTAAACATTTTGGTGCATTTTTTTTTTTCACTACAGCCTCCTATACACCTTCCATCACACTATTCTTATTAGGGATGCACCGATACAATTCTGGTATTGAATATGCTGAAAAATTGGCAGGATCAGACATCAGTTCAAATATCGAATCAGCCGATATCCTGGCTGGACATATAAATTAATAACTTGCCAGTAAGATGAACTCTTGCAAATTTTGTGAGTTCACAAACTCTTGAATGGCTAAATGGTTTGCATGTAATAGGTAAATTGACCAATCACAGGGCAGCTCTGTAGTTTGAAGCCTGCACCAAACAAACCAAAACAAACATGGTGACGCTGACAAACGTACTTCAGCCTATTTTAGCAAAAATATGGACAATTTTGTTTGTCAAAAACATGCAAAAGGAAGCGTGCTGTGCATTTGTGGGTGGGTAAGACACTTGTGCTTTTCTTTCAACTGGATTTATCTAAAGTTTGATTTTTTGGCTTCAACCAATCAACGTGATGTATTGTTTGAACGCTCTGATCATTAATTCTGAATGCTTTCAGCGAGAGCCATCCCAGATGAATATGTGGAACTCTATTCAGAGGGCTACACATATCAATCTGGTGAGACCCAGGTTAATAAATTGATGTAGTAAGACTTTCACTGGTCGTAGTTGGCACAGAAAGTCTCAGTGTTTGAATTGGTAACTATTATACTAAGCTCTTCTGTAGTCACTTGAGGAATAAGTAACAGCTACATAACATATTTGGATCATTTTTGTGTTATTTGATTTTTGTTTTAAGGAAATAAATGTAGTTTTCAGTCTCTGCACTGGTATTGGTTGATATTGCATATCGGCAGACACTTAAAGCTGTAGTAAAGCTTATATAAGCTTGATGTTTCTAGACGAGGGCTGCAAAGACAGTGTGAATTACCATTAGCATTGATGAATCACTAGCCTTAAGGTTAGTATTTCTACAAGCTAAGTAACTGTTGCCCCCAATTGTAAATCAAAATACAGAAGATAAATCAGAGAACTTCATCTGTATGCTCTGTGGTCCATCTCTCCTATGATCCATGAAAACCCTGCTGTGGAGCATAAGAGATTTCACAGTGGATGTGGGAAGGCTTCTATTGATTTTACAGTTAAAGGTGCTGCTGTTTCCTGTTTCTATTGAGTGCGGTCCTGTGGGCATCTACTGGACGTCCACACCCTCTCCCATCAGATCTGGACTAATGCACCATGTGCTGGTTGAACAGCTGGAACTGTATCTGTCAACAGGCAATTTAAGAAGATATATGATGCTTTCTTTTAGGTGTTTACAATGAAACATGAACATTTGTATATGATTATTTAACATTTATTTTATTGATTCTTTTATTTAATTGGCATTGCAGTGTAAATATGCCAGATTATAGCAAAAATGTAGTCCCTAGGCAGGTGACACCACAGCAAAAACAATAACAAGTGACAATAGCAACAGTCTCCACAAATCTGGTTTTCCTTTAGCCACTGTTCCAAGTGTGATATGAAGATGCCAGTGTTGGAGTCAATCTTATTGGTACTGGGAAAGTGTTCCTGAACATAGTGCCTCTGACTGAGAGCACACTTTGTCCGAATGTAGTGCGTCTGTGTGGGACCTCACAGTTCCCCCGGGCCGTGGCCCTAGTTCCATCCCACTGACAGTCTTTATTTTAATAAAATCCTGTAAGGGAGGGGGGCAAGCCCATGCAAAACTTTATATATAAAACAACCATCCATTTATTCATAATTTACATTTTGTTCACTGTAAATGGTAATATTGGTCTATAATGGCTTCAAGACCATGTACCTCATTCTTTTCCCATTGAGATTTGAGAGCAAAATATGTCTACATTGTCCTATAATCACAAAGTGCGCGTTAGTATGCTAGTTGATGTTAGCTTTACTATCATTGCAAAACTACACTTTGGTCTGGAGTTGTGAAAAGAGCTTATAAACTCATCACACTGAATAATTACCGTGTTAGCAATGCATAAGGTAAGTGAGGAATAACTCTGGACCATTGCAAACCTTTTAAAATGAACTATTCACTTTTTTAAAACAGTAAAAATAAGGTACAGCGCCTTTCATAATAACTAAAAGGCTGCAACCCTTCATCACAGCATTTCATCGTAATAATTAGGAAACTGTTAGCTTTGTGTTTTTATTGTTGGTTTAATGCAACACTTTGTGAATAATACATGAACAGTGGGTGGAAATAGGGGGTAGGTAAACACTACAATTTTGTGAACATCAAGCTTCAAATGCAGGACAATACAGTACTCAAACATGCATAAATCAATTTGGATGACCTTAATGATGATGGGACCTTTTCATTTCATTGTACTGGTGTCAGTCTGTGAGTTTTTCTATTTGAATGAATATCCTCTGCTCTTTTAAATGTCCCTTGAGGACAAATAAAGTTATCTGATTTGAATCGGAAAATATAACATGGTTGAAAGCGCATAAAGGTTCATTTGATGTAATACGTCTCCTTTAAGAAACACATTTATCGAAAGTGTCGTGGAAAATGCACCTGGAGAATGAGATTTAGTCATGTGAATCTGATTAATGAAACTGTATGTAAGTAAGGTGTCATAATAATAAAATTCAAATAAATTTAAAAGCCCTATATTACACAAAATTGACTCTTGTGAGCTTTAAGTAATGTTAGAATGTTGTTACCTTATTAAAAACATACCTGGAGTTGTATTATACCAACAACACCACTCCGCTGTACCAACCCAGAGATATGAAATTAAACAAAAGGCACCAGGTTCATCTACCTCATAAATACAAAACAAGACTCTAGTTTATAGCAAAATAATTGTATAATATTGAATGATGGCAAGTAAACCAGTAAACGCTATTAGTGATACAACAATCTTAGTCAACCATACAGAACATCAACATAACAATAAACACAAATAAAAACAATAACGATATTCAACAAAAAATTAGAACCAAAACATAAAGCAAAATATAACAAAATAAAAACAGGACAAACAGGTAATCCATAAAAAAACAAAACACTATTAGTATAACGCTATTAGTAGTCAGTTATTAGTTTTATTGAAATTGTTCTGTGGAATGATTTTTAGTAGAATGTTAATATATAAATAGTCAAAGGCGGTCTACACCATATTAACATCAGGAAAGCTGAGGCTGCAAGTGGGAGGGCTAGTGACAAAAGAAATTTAATAATAAAATGCAACCACAGTGATGTTTTTAGCAGTGCACAAATGCCAATTCTGGGAGCGATCGGTGGACTTTGGTGACTGATAGATCCAAACTAATCCAAGCTGGGATCTAGAAAGGCAAAGGGGCAACAATCGTTGTCAGGAGAAACTCAGATTTATATCTTACTTGGATTGGGAATTAGAGGTCTTAAAGCGACAGGCACAATCTACAGGGATGTTGCTACAATTGCCTTAAAGTACAATTCCTATTGCACTCTCCCAAAAGGCCTAAAAGTGCAGTTAATATTGCACTTGTCGTGTTCTATCTATGCCCCTGTAGTTGGGTTATAGCTGCTTCTTTTGTCAATAGAAGTGTTTGATAGACACAATTTGAAAAAAAAAATGACTCCAAAGCCAAAGTGTCAGAAGACAAAATCCTGCGCTCAGTTGCATTTGGCGATTAGTTGGAATTACGTCTTTTGATGCAGCGTCTGGAACCCTGATACCAGATACTGAGCCATCATCATTTTTCCCACACACGCTTACCCGCATATGATCTCCTCTCCAGTCATACGTACAGTACATTTATCTCAGTGAAGAGCAAGTCCGTCAGCTTTACATTAGCTACTGACATATGGACAATTACCAGAGAATAGAGTGAAGTCACTGCAAATGTGAGACAACACACATCTGAAAATAGAATAGTGGTTTGATACAACAAGAAAATAATTACTGGCATGTTTGTTTTATTGTTAGCTACAAATCTGTTTCAAAAAGGCCAAACAAAATGGGTTAAGAAAACAAGAGGGAGGCACTATTTTAACTTTGAATGTTAAATTAAAAACTGTAGTCTTCTATTGTCAGATACTGGGATTAATCAGGAGAAAAAAAATACAAATGAGGCTGGGGCATTGTGGGCTCGTGCACAGGAAGGCAGGTTTTATTCAAAGAGCTTGCAGATCTTGGGTTTACTGTCTTGCTTTCATGACACTGTTTGAGAGTGACTGACAAAGCAGTGATAAGATTCCTCCTTTCCACCAACCTCTACTCCAGAATATAAAGTGAGCTGGGGACATTTGTCACAGTGAGGGACAGGAGGACACTGGACAAACTGCTCTCCATCATGGACACTCCTGCTGACCCACTGCACCAAACTATAGGGGGACAGAGGAGCTCATTCTCCAACAGGCTCCTACAGATCCGCTCAGTGAGAGATACAGGACGACATTTATACCACACTTTTTACAACGGTACAACAACTCATCATTATGTAACAAATAACCCTGTGCCCTGTCAATCATCAGGGAATAGGGTTTTTTACATAACTGAGATATATTCTGTTATTATTTTATGCCTATATTTGGCCTGAGCCAGTAACAGAGAAACTGGAGAGTGGTTCTTTGCCCATATCTTCTTCTCTATTATTATTTTTCCTTGCAAACGATCGCGAAAAGTCCCCAAACTGGGTATGGGATTGACTGGTCTGGTAAAAAATCGTATAAAACAGGCATCGCAACAATGCCCAAAGTGACCCGACTCAACAGCGCTGCCTAGAAGTGGACCCCTATGGGAGTGGGGACAAGCAAAGTTTGGCGTAGGCAAACGAAATTCTGAACAGTGATAGTGAACAATACAGTAAGATAAAAGTTGAATTGGTGCATACAACTATGATGAACAGGAAGTTGGCCATATTGGATCGAAAAAAATTTGCCAAAGAAGTTTTGACTGCGTTTTTTTTAGTCCAAATGAGCTCACTTTGGCACGTCACATCTAGAAACATAGGTTCACAAAAAATATCTTTTTTTGGGGGGGATATTCCTTCCTGTGCCCGTAGCACACAGGCAAAAAAAACCCTTCATTTCCTGTTTCTTTGATTACTTCTCACGGCCACAAGCATTGGTCTAGAGAGCTTAAATTCAAATCATAATTGCGTGATCCTAGGCTTGAATGCAATGAAATATGAAGTCTAATACAACTTACAACTGAAGACATAAAATATCAAAATTATCGGATTTGTTTTTGAAGGTATAAATAGCCGGGGGGAGCTGACTGGTTCAGCGTTAGAAAATCATTTTGACCCTGCCACTGGTTAAGGGGTCAAATCCACTGACCCACAGGTTGGCTGGTGTGATTCCAGCTCCCACAGATGAATGCTGTTGTTGTGTCCTTGGGCAAGACACTTAACCTACCTCGCCCCCAGTGTCTGCGTACACTGGGGTGTGAATGGGTGAGTGGTTCTTTGTTGTAAAATGCTTTGAGTGCCTTGAAGGTGGAAAAGGGCTATATAAAAATGTGACTATTTACCACTAATGCATGAACTCAGCCTGTATATAAAGTACTTTAAAGCATATGAAAAGTGTACACTATAGCGCCCCCTACTATAGAAATGAAACGTCAGCATTATTGAATTTGTACCATATTTGGGGATTAAATTCTATGCATGACTACGAACAAAAAATTATATTATGGACATGGGGAATTTTCCACAGTTGGCCAGCTATAAAGCATATGAAAAATGAATTCCACAGCGCCCCCATCACACAAATGCAAATGAATCATTAAAAATAAAAGCATTTTTTCCCAGATTTTTTTTTTTTTTTTTCTTTTTTTACTTTTTTTTAACATGTTTTTTTTTTTTCTCGATTTTCTCTTTACCAATTAATAAAAATCAAGCAACTGTTGCTGTGGCTGACATGTTAATTCAAGTTTTGATATATAAAGGTAAAGGATAATGTTTGGAGGTGCTTTAGCGTTGGTGGTAGCGCTGGAGGACGCTCCTCTGCCCCTTCACTACGGATGGCTGTGCTCTTTCACTTTCCCAACAAAACTTCAGGAGACGTATCTCCTCTTGTGATGAGAAGAGTTGAGAAGACAGCTCCTGCATCTTCCTGGACAGTGTCTCATTGTCTTTGTGGGTTGAATCTCCGCCAACTCCAACACCAGTGGTTTGAGAGTCTCTGCAGGCCTCTGGATCCGATCTGTTTGTGTTTCTCATTTCAGCGATTATATTGTTCCTTCATTTTTTCAAGGACTATCCTGGTGCTGCATAGTTCTTGTTTGAGCCGGACACTTTCTCTTTCTGAACTGTTATACAGATATCGGAACTCCTCGTATGCATTCATTTGGGGCTCCAGCTCTTTGTCTTTCTTCTGGAGAGAAGGTCTTGATTTCTTGCATCACCAAATCATCAGTCTTATTCCTGACTTTTTTAGAGTTTGCAATCTCTTGTTTAAGCTGCACATTTTCCTGTCCTTTGGAGTTGTACAGGTACTGGATCTCCTTATGTGCATTAATCTGGTCTTGCAGTTGCTGGTCTTGCATCTGGAGAGAATCATTGAGTTTTTTCAACTCCAAGTCTTTTTCTTGGTCGATTCTCTCCTGAGACCTATGTTTGAGGTCCAGACAATTGCTTATTTGGACATGATCTGCAAGTTTGTCCCTTGTTCGCTCCAATTCTTCACTGACCAGAGCGCTCTCCTCCAGGGGTGGAAGTACCTGGACCAGACTTCTGTCCTGGATGTTAGGAGACACCAGCTGGGTCTCCTGTGACTCTTGACTGCTCCCTGCAAGCAAAAAGATGTATTACAGACATGGGACATTTTTCACATTTGATCAGCAGGGGTGCAAAGATTAAAAAAAAAAGAAAAAGAAAAGAAAATTAAATGTGCACTGTGTAATTTTTCTGATGGAAAATCTGTGGGCCTGGGTAATGTTTAGCTGGCCCTACCACGTCCACAGTTGATGGATTTTCATTCTTTTTTTTTTTTTTTTGTTTGGTGATCATAATTACAAGGCTGCTGCATCTCTATAATGCTATTTTGAACTTTCATTGACAATTTGAAAAAATAAAAATAAAAATCCTCTATACGACCTTTAAAGGTACATTGTGTAACTTTTCTGGTAGAGTACCCGCCACTTGTCTCCATGGAGATGTTATACTTTTACCTCAAATATTCCAAAGTATGGCATTAAACCTTTCAATCTCCAAACCAACAAGCAAGACAGGTTGCCAGGCCATTTACAGGTGAGATCAGTGAAGAGGCGACCCCACTCACAGTAAGAATGCTTGTTTTTAAGTTTTTTTCAGCAATAAAAACACCCATAACTGAATAAATGCATCTTATATAAATTTAATACTATATTGTGTTTGTTTGTTTTTCACCACACTGCACATGTAGAATATAATGGCGTAAGTAGAGTCCACCATCTTACCATAAGGCTTGTGTCCACTGTCTCATGAGAACAATACTTTAGGCTGAGGATTATCACTGCATCTGTACTGGTCCCTCCCTTTGTGACTGGCTCTTTCCAAATGCTTTTACTCTCCCTCCTCCTGAGATGCACTCATCCTAAAATGGTGCTCGGTGTTCAGTGGCAAACATAATTGTGCAAACACCACTGCAAGTTAAAAGCTCTGGTGCCTGTCCACTGGCCCAGGTCTCACGAGAGCGCTCTGTTTAATGTACCACTAACGTGTCCGTCAAATGTAATTACGCTGTCGTCATTAGTGAAACAGGTTGAATTAGCATGGCCTTTTGTATGGACGTTGTTCTATTAATATTTATGGGAAACTGGGACACCAGACGTTAATATGTAAAATAAATAAGCAGGAGATTAAGCTCTGAGCTATTTACTAACTGAAGGCATTATCACTGGCACTGCCGAGAACATTTGAAATTTTGACTGTGAAAACATTATTAGTTTACATTTTCTAAACATGACCTGTCTGTGTCCCAGGATATGGGGTAAAAATCAACTGTTTACTGATAATATTTGTGTTGCTCATTTTTTAAAGAAACCAGAATGAGCCTCACACAAGTGTCTCTTTTGGGTTTCCAGTTTAGTGCTGAAATCCAGTTGCTTTAAACCTAAAAGGGCAAAGAAAAGGGTCTGTGTTTGTGCAGTGCTGTACACTGGACACACTAAAAGTGAGGCTATAGTGGATGCAGTTCAGATCAGTGTCTCTTATAGACGCTGTAAAGACGCAGCACAGATTTTGTGCCTAGGACCAAATGAATATGCAAAATGTGGTGTGTTTTTTTTTTGTTTTTTTGGTTTTTTTTTTGTTAAAATGCGGAAAAGAAAGAGGAGAAAATGCAGATGAAGTTGTTGAGCGGGGGCTGCTTGATTTATCAAGACAACAAGAGTCTTTGTGGGAATTTACAATGATGCAAAGACAGGTGCAAGTCATCTGTGGAGAATAGATAGTTTCAGTTTCTGCACCAATGGTGCACAAAAGTAAAAGTTCACCAGTTTGCACTTAATAATTTACAAAGTTCAAATAGTTACTGTTGTGAAGGTAACCACGGTGTAAAAAACACACACAACCTGTGACACTGTGTCCCTCATAATCCACTAAAGCAGTGTCCATCAGACTAGACTCATCAGGTTAAACATGTGTGAATTGACCTTTTAGATATTTTCATATTGAAAAAAACTGACATCATCACATTCTAGAATCAGAAAACCCCCATTAGGCAAGATGCAAATGATCTGTATCTTATACAGTATGTAGTGAAGATTTTTGACAATGTATGCTTACACTCCACATCACTATCAGGATTATACAGAGATTTAACCTGAAAGTAAACCTAGACCAGGACTAAACCAGGACTACAACAAGACTACTCAGACCTGTGTAGCCTTGCGTGCTGTTTTCATCTTCACCGTAATCCATAAATTCTCCCAAACCACTTTGCCTACATGGTCATCTGACCGGAGACGTGTGCATAAAGTACACATAGAAATACATTCAGAGGATATTTCATTTTGACATCACTTGACCTTGGTACTCTGTCTCCATGGCAACACTTAGTAAAAACCTACTCTGATCCGGATGATGTTCCAGACATAAAACACACAAGGACCACTCATTTATCAACCACTCACCAGATTTATTCCAAGGCTGAATACCTAGGATTATTATGAGGAAAATAGAAATGTAGTCTATGCTATCAACATATTTACTGAAAAATCAATAGACATGTCCACATGTGTAAAAAATGAAGGTGCTGTAAAAAATGAATTAAAGTGTATTTTTCTCCTGATAATTCATGTTCTAGAATTTAACGATGTCATAATTTCAGAGGGAGCGCAGGGGCCTATATAACTATATAACTAATGGGAGAATTACTGTACTATTGATACTTTGCTGTGACAGTATGCTGGGTGTGTTCTACATGTAACTCTGAGGTAGAATGCTCAACAGTTACCATGGAGACACAATGCACCTATTAGCAAATTTATATTAGCGTTCATGGTCCTTTTAGTGTTTAGTTTTTATGGAAGACAGTTTGTTTCATCAGATTTTGAATTTTAAATGCTGCTGAATTTCTCACTTAGATTTTTTTTTAATCTGAAATCTTATTTTTATTCTGAATTTGAATAACTGAATTTTTAAGTGTACATTTTCAAAATGTTTAAAATTCAATAAAAAAATCAAAAACAAATGTTACATATTCAGCACAAATATTTTCAAGCTCTCAAATTCAACAGTCAAAATTTAGAGTGTAAAAAAAAAAAATGTAGGAAAGATCCAAGATGCCAAGGCCTTTAGAATCGATTCAAAGTGATCCATTCTAATTTAGTAACTTTAGCAGGAATTGGTGCAGTGAAGCGATCTGATTGGTCAGAATTAGCCTCATCAAAACCTCATCTTTTATTTGTTAAGTGTAAACCCCGCCCACAGATGAGAACCATTAGGAAACAGCCTCTGTCCTCCTCACTCACACAGGATCGATTGCTTCTGCCTTGGTGTCTTGGATCTTTGTTGTGAAATTTTTCACTGCGAATTTTCCAGTCTGACTTTTGATTGTTGAACTTTAAAGGCTTATGTGCTGAATATTTAAAAGGTGGTATTTTTATTTTGAATTTCAAACACAGTGAAAAAGTATACTTAAAATTTCAGCAACTAAAATTCAGAATAAAAATAATTCAAACATCTTTTTTCAGAGTTAAAAACTTCAAAGTGAGAAATTCACCGGTATTTTAAATTCAAAATCTAATGGAGCAAATTATCTTCCATACATTTTCAACAAAAAGGTGACTGGCTTGTGACTGTAAGTCAGTAAGTGAGAGTGACTGTTTTATAGCGCAATTCTGCTCATCTGTTGTAGCTCCAACTAAGTCAGTTCTTTATGATCAGACTGAGTTAAAATAAAGCTCAGATTAAAGTCTTAACAGAGCCTCAGACAGAGCGAAGTCTCTAGTTTGCATCACACCTCGGTTAACATCAACATGTCATCAGCTGCAATCAATGAAGAAATACTTTATATGTTTAAGTATGAAATGTTCCTCTTCTCCTGGTGCAGATGTGCGTATAGATTTACAACAACTTGTTTCCATATACTGGAGCTTCCAGTGCCTTCCAATAAGAGTTTATGTTTCTGTTAAATGATACACACTTGACATTGACCTGCAGTGGCCTCGTGTTTTCATATATGTACTTTTGCCTTGTATGTATATTCTCTGTACCAAGAGTTCACATGTACAGGCACATTCTACTCATTATTATAAACTATAAATGCTGATGGTTTCTTTTGTCTGGGCCGCTCGCAAAGGTGTAACATGGAACATCCTGATATTATTAAACTTCTTTCACGTAACTATTCATCTTCTGATATCATATGTACCTTATCATTATTAGGGAATGACTCCACAAACTTGCCATATTAAAGTGCATATGATTTTCAGCTTTTCATGTTAATGACTTGGTTTGGTAAGGGTTTATCATTAAAGTGACGAAAAAAAGGGAATAAATAGATAAAGTACTGTCTCACTCTGTTTGACAAGATTTGACTGATCTGTTGTTTAATTTTTTCATTTTTTTATTTATTCCTCATCATCCTGCACATTTTGTATATGTTTTTTTTTTGTACAGTTGTTTAAAGTAGTATGTATTTAAGCAAAAACATACCTTGAGTTGTGTTTTATTTCACTCACACATTTTTGAGTAATCCTTTATTTTTGAGTAATCCTTAATTATATGCTCTGTTGCAATTTGTGATGTCATTT
Source organism: Taenioides sp. WSHXM2023 (assembly GCA_029959045.1). NCBI lineage: Eukaryota > Metazoa > Chordata > Actinopteri > Gobiiformes > Gobiidae > Taenioides > Taenioides sp. WSHXM2023. The sequence goes on from CM057091.1 coordinate 30,218,993, forward strand.
AGTGGTAGTTTTCAAGATAACAGCTACCGTTTGCCTTTAGCTCAGCAGACAGAGATGGTCAATTGTGTTTTCAGTTTGAGAGAAGAACTCAGCCTCAATATGCAGGATTTGTGTGTTAAATGAAACAAAACACAACTCCGAGTGTGTTTCTGATGAGGAAACAACATTATAACAGATCAGAAAACAGCGTAATATGGGCCGTTCGAACAACTGACAGTATCGAAAGAGTGAAAAGTCCTACCAAATTTGCAGAACATTCACCTCAATAGCTAAGCACAACCAGTGATCAGCTCCTCTTTGATAAAATCCATGTTAGTGAAGGGCTGGCTGTGTGGACCTCCTGTAGCTCTGTCTCTCGCTCCTCTGCAGTCTCCTGGATGGATCGGTATCAAAGCTCCGAGCACTTCAAACAGCCACCACACAGTCCTCTGCTCCATCAGCACATCCCATGTTATTGTACAATTCGTTTCCCTGTCAGATTTGAACCCCATGCGGTCGTGTAATTGATCAAACATTCAGATTTGGATGGACTTGCTTGACAATGTGCCATTCACAGCAGCGGAAACAAGATCAAATACTTCCATAATACTTTAGCATGATGAATATTTAAAAGGTGCACTGTGTAACTTTTCTGGTGGAGGGTCTGCCATCTGCTTGTCTCCATGGAGATGTTGTAGCTTTGTCTGGAATGTTCCGGTATGGCATTAAACATATCCATCTTGCTTTTATTCAATAACATGGGTTTTTATGGACTTAAACACTTGCATTCTTACAGATCTGACATGTAACTTGGTCTTATAGCATCACCTGCTGTCTCCGTAGAGATAAATAAGTGTAATGGAACATTCCAGGCAACACCGCTGTGGAGAGAAGCTGGTGACGAACCCTCTATTGGAAAAGTTACACAATGCATCTTTAAGATACAAGGAAATGGAACAACTGAAGTGAGAAAAGCCCACTTTACAATCATTGTCACAAACTTAGACAAACAAACTGGCACATTTTTCATTTGAACACTGTAAAACTAGAAATTGCATATGAAAAATCAAGATTAAAGATTTTATTGTCGTCGTTGTAGGAAACTATTTTCTGATCAATGTTACAATGTTGTTTCCTCACCAATAACATACCTGCTGTTGTGTTTTGTTTCATTCACACATGTTTAATGCACAAACAGCCTGCATATTGAAGCTGAGCTTTTCTCCAAAACAGAAGACACCTCTTTGCACCTTGTGATGTCATATGACAGATAGTGCTCCATTGTGTTTTTAAACTCCATACACCTTCAGTAGAACCATTTGGATGATTTTAGCCCTGGAATTGTCAATCTTTACTGAACTAAAGGTAAAAGGAGCTGTTAACTTGAAAATTACCGCTTCATGACATCCCAACGTGGAACCGAGCAGTTTGAGCTTTGGAGATGTAGACAGACTAATCATAAAGACTTACTCAAACATGTATGTTTTTAAGGAAGTAACAACATGGCTTAAAGGTTTCCAAGGAAAGAGAAACACAGCGACTGTTTGTCCTTTTTCAAATGTTGAAACGCCTCCTCCCGCCTCCTATTTTGAAATTTCATTGACAATTAGAAACTAAAAAAATCCTCCATACAAGAGTCCATTTTGCATTACACAGGACCTTTAATGCCATTATGCAACAATGCAAAGTACAGTTCAGTATTCCATGGACTTACAGTTCAGTACAGTTATTGCACTGGTGGACAGGAGGATACAAGCTGCTGGTCTGGCCTGTTTGGAACTTTTACCTGAGGGCAGCACGGTGAAGAACTGTTTTTAAATCTGCATAATTGAAGTCCCCAGCTGCAATAAACACACTGTCAGGATATGCTACGAGGCTGTTTTTAATGCTACTGTACTCAGCATTAGCGTCTGGTTAAATGTACACAGCACAAATGTCAACAGTGGAGAATTCCCTTGGGAGATAAAATGGCCAACACTTTAGCAACTACAGTACCGCCTCTGGACTTACACACTTTATCCACTCCCATGTCGTTAGTGCACCAGGAGCTGTTAATAAAGATGAACCTCCTCCATTTTCGCTATTTTGAATATTTTATATGAACAGTAAAAAAACAGACCAAACAGGTGCCTTTTTTTGGCCCTTTGGGTGCCACAAAATTGGATCTCTGCTTCTAATTATCAGCTACTTCTAGCCTCAATCAACACGCTTTGAAAAAACTCTACAAAGACAAGTGGATCTGGAACCATATCCTGTTTCCTTGATTTCAGAGGACGTGAGAGAGAGAGATGCATCAAAAAAGCGTCAAAAACAAATATGGCTGCAAAAAAATCAACATAAAGGACTAAATAACAGTGTGGATTTTTACAGCAACAACAATCATAGCACCAAACTATTCCTTATGTCAAGTAAAAGAAGTTTCATGTTTTCTTGTGAACCTTACAAGAATTTTCGAGAGACATCTTCCACATTTGAGAGACACAGGATGCAGAAGGGACTGCCTGTTCCAGCAAGACCAGAATGGTGTCAAAACAAGCTGGAACCTTAGTCGTCAAACCTCTCAGGATACACCAATTCGATGTCCCAACTGTGCTCTTATATGAAGTCTTCTTAGCTCAAGACATTGACTGGGCAAATTTGTCGGGAGATATTTAAATTGCGTATTAGGCAAATGTACTGTCCTTCGCTGACATTAATAGATTTATGGTAATGGCCCGGGCAAAATTCTCAGATGTGATGAATTATGAGAAATCTATGCTGACTCTATTACCTGCAGTAAGAATGTCAAATGTAATGTGGAGGTCAAATGGAAAACTAGCAACAGCCTTAAAGCTCCAATTGACTCCTGTGAGGTTTAAGCCACATTAGACTGTTGTTACTACATCAAGAACATACCTGGATTTGTCCGCAATGTTTAAATAATCTTATGTTGTGTTATTAGTCTGTCTACATCTTTATAGCTCAAAATGCTCTGTTCCACCTTGTGATGTCATGAAGCGGAAGTCTAAATCTACCTTTTGTTTAGTAAAGATTGGCAATTCCAGGGCTGAAATTATCCAGATCATTTTAGGAAGGTATATGGAGTTTGAAAAGACAGTGGAGCACTTCTGTATTACCACATGACATCACAAGGTAGAACAGAGTGTTTTCAGTTTGCATGCAGGAAATAGTTTAAGAATAAAACAACTGAAGTGACAAAAGCCCAATTTACAATCGATGTCACAACCTTAGACAAACAAACGGGCACATTTTACATTTGAACACTCTGTAAAACTAGAAATTACGTATGAAAAAACAAGATTAAAGATTTTATTGTCATCGTCGTCGTAGGAAACTATTTTCAGATCAATGTTACAATGTTATTTCCTTGTTTTGTTTCATTCACACATGTTTAACGCACAAACACACCCTGCATATTGAAGCTGAGTTCTTCTCCAAAACAGAAGACACCTTTTTCCACCTTGTGATGTCATGTGGTAATACAGGAAGTGCTCCATTGTCTTTTTAAACTCCGTACACCTTCACTAGAATCATTTGGATGATTGTAGCCCTGGAATTGTCGATCTCTACTGAACTAAAGGTCAAAGGAGCTGTTAACTTGAAAACTAGCGCTTCATGACATCACAACGCGGAACTGTAAAGGATTACTCAAACATGTATGTTTTTAAGGAAGTAACAACATTATAACATGACTTAAGGTTGTATAGAGGATTTGTGTGTTAAATGTGAATGACAAAACACAACTCCAGGTCTGTTTCTGAAGAGGAAACAACATTATAACATAAATGAGAAAACAGTGTAATATGGACTTTTTAAATAATGCCCCTGAACTGCAGGTTTGTTGTTTATTTAACTCAATTTTCACTTAGCAGTTCATTATGTAACTCTGTATGTCAGCGCAGTAAGGAAACTTGGCACCCTCTCACCGAGCCATACTTCAACTCCCGTCTCTGTCCCCTTGGATGTCTTAATGTTTTCTAATTACTTTTTCTCTAATGGCTGCATATTTTCGCTGTCTTTTTAACTGACTGTTTGTACCATTCAGAGTACTATTTTAGTGACACCATTTTAAAATCTGTCCAGGGACTGCAGAGTTAAAGAAGATATCAATTTTTTTTTGTTTCTGCTGCTAAAAGTAAACATAACTTGGTGGGAGTAATACGTTCAGAGCATGTAGAGTATAATGTTTGTGTAATGCACTTGGTTCCTTCAGTGTTCCTCAGTGTTCACATGAGGAGACTGTGTCCCTTTGATTAAAGCTTTAGGCAAAGAGGCCAAATGAACATCAACTCAATTTACCATGTTCATATTTCTAATCAGGGGCATTGCTGTGCTTATGGGGGCCTTGGGAACTCTGATCTCTGAAAGCATGAGTTTATTAACACGTTCACACTCCACGCAAGACTCAATTAGACCTGTGGCCTTTGTTGAAACTAACACATTTTGTTAGAAAATAGTAGAACTTTTAATACACTTAACCGCAAATCATTGGAGAGGCTGTTTTATCGCTTTTATCTCGCTCTTATCATCTTCAAGAACACATACTATGCATTCTTGTGGCTGTAATTCCCTTTCAGACATGCTTTTGGTCACCTTGGGATAAGTGTTTCACAATTTCTAACTTCAAATAATGTTTACATTTGGAAAAACACACTTTATAAACTACACCTCCATTTCTAATAAGATCTGTGGTGTTAGAGTGCCCTCTGCTGTTACAGTGGGAATGAACATTGGGAAAATAAACAAACAAATCCTTTAGGCAATGCTGAATGATGTCCAGAGTGTAACTTATGGACTTAAAACTGCACAAGAGATGTCTGGCTTTTAACCTGTGATGCAACAAAATGCAAACTGCATTTTTGGAGTGCTCAGAGCTGTCAAATTTGGATTAATGGATTCATAAGTGCATGAATGAAGCAAAATACAAGCAGGTATGTTTTGACGGACATGGTTAAAAGCTCAGGAAAGTACATTTTGTGTCCTTTAAGCCAAGTTATGATCCATGCTTATGTTCATGGTTACGTTTATAGAGGTGACTTAACTTACAATTCTTATTATTTAACAATAATGAACAACTAAATCTTTAGGCAGAGACACTCGCTCTCTCACCAGCTGTTCAGTCCTCCATTTTGGGACTGCATTCTGTTGTTGACACTTTCGTGAATGTGTTTTGTGATTACATAATAGGTAGTCAAAGTTGTTTGGAATGGCTAAGTCACATTTGTGGGCTTCAGAGAAAGCGCCAAGAAGTTGCATTACAGCGGCTTACAGCAGGGTACAGTGAGCTACAGTGGGCTTAAGGACGAGCGCTCTGATTTAGATTAGGTTTTTATTTTTGCTTCTATGAGGCCCTGATGTGATGACAGTATTTGGAGTTTATCTGTAAACAGCTGTAGCAGGAGGATGGTTCTGACCTTTCTGAGCAGAAAGACATATGTGAGTTTAGTGTGGAGAGAATTGTTCACACCAACACACAGGAGTAGTGCTGAATCTGCCCCCTACTGGTTGGAGTGGTCATTTTACGATTGGATGGATGGTGCAAAAACACTCCCAAAAACACTCCCACCTCGTCTGTGTGAGTGACGGCTGCTGTTTAGAGAGGCTACTGACATTTAATGGCAGCCACGTTTACAGTACACTACTGCTTTTTTGTGGCCATACCGGCTTGTCAAAGCCTCATCCCGTCAGATCTCAGAAGCTCAGCAGGGCCGGGCCTGGTTAGTACTTGGATGGGAGACCGCTGGGAAAATTGGGTGCCACAGTGGGGCGCCAGTCACAAAAAAAGGCACTTCACCCACACTGCCTGGTATGAGAGTGATGTGTGCGTGAGTGATAGTGGTGGTTGGAGGGGCCGATGGCGCAGATTGGCAGCCATGCTTCCGTCAGTCTGCCCTAGGGCAGCTGTGGCTACAATACTAGTTTACCACTACCGAGTGTGGAGTGAATGAATAATGATCTGTAAAAAGCGTCTTTGTGGCATATGTCTGTGAAAAGCGCTATATAAATAAAACATACTACTACAAAGAACTCTTGACACTCATGTCAGAGTATGGGAAATGAGTGAGTACCTGTATATGAGCTTAAGATTGTCAAGTGCAATATAAATGCAACCATTAAGCCTATTATTGTGAAGTAGAACTGTCTCCAGTTTTTCCACAGCACTACAACAATAGTGCTGTCACAAAAGTTTTAGTTGAAACCTTCAAATGACAGCATCGTAGTCTTTATAGTTGTTTTCCCTCCAAATGTCATATATATGACAGCTATTTTTTTGTGCCACACGATCATTTTTAATTACATTCTTATCCAACTCCTACACAGTGGAAAAAACATAATCTCCTAGAGCGTTTCCAGGTTCTGTTGGCATACATCCTTAATTAGACACTTTTTGTTCAAACACACTATAGAGCTGAGTGTTACTGAGCATTGTGGGGGTGAAAAACTATAGATAACTGGTATCACAGATGACAAAGGAGACTGGAGCCAAACGTCTTTTCTGTATTTTTACAGGAAGAAGGCAACAGGAGGTCACTTAAACACAGATTTGAACAACCTCGACTGAGATAATTGGATCTGATGAAGACTAAAAGAGTACACAGGTCTAAAGGAAGCACACTAACTAGTTTGAGTAAAAAAAGCCTTTTACTTTTAATACAATGGATTTCTTTATAAACTTCACCATCCAAAGTGGGCCAAACATAACCCTTCAAGGGGTTCATTTTGGGTGTCTATTTTAAGATACAGTGTGCACATTTCTGGACATCAACTGCAAAATTATTATAAATATTAATATTAAATTTTAAAACCATACTTCAGAACATATTCCATGGACTTAGATATGTTTTATGCCATACTGTGGAACGTTATAGCCCTGCTTTTGACACACTGTCTAGATCTAAAGCAGCCTCCAGGAAATTGGTACCGGGCTGCACAGAAAGAATAAATAACTTATTATTATTATTTATTTTTAGCACTGTAAATTATTATTATTGTTTTTGTGAAAACAATTAAGCAATAAGTTTTCTCCTTGAGCCTTCTGTTCTTAATGTGAAGGACATCTGCTCCTCATCTTCATCAGTGTCCAGCCATGCATTTTACAGGTCCTTTATGTTCCAACGCATCATTGATTCTCTTCACGGCTCTACTGTATATGAGATCAGAGGGACACGGTTTATGTTAGGGGTTATTCCTGAATTATTAATGTATGCCTTCCTTTGGCAGTGCCCGTAGTAGCCGCCAGCACTGCAGTCTCTCACAGTTTATTGGCGTCGCACCAGCTTTGAGGTGGACCTGCTTTTAGACTCTCTTCTTGGTGAGTTTGTATCAATATATTGAGAGTGACTGACTAAAATATGTCTCTTTTTTATTTATTATTCATATTTTAGTCTATACATAAATATATTTAAATTTTAAATCAGTTCAACCTGGGGTGGAGCAAACAATGACGCCAAGGTTAAATTCTATATAGTAATACATTTTATTACCAAACTTATTTATATTGTATCAGTATAGTGATAGTTATTTGGTATTACAGCTCCAGACCCACTCGTTTTTGGAAAATTTTGTCAAAGAGTGCGCTTCTGGCTGGACTTGTAAGATTTGTTTAATAATAATTTCTGCCAAATGCTTGAATACAATAAAGTAAAATGTATAACTCCATACAACACTGACATTTTGTTCCACCTTGTCATGTCATATCGTAATACAGGAAGTGCTCCACTGTGTTTTTACACTCCATACACCTTCACTAGAATCACTGGGACAATTTCAGCCCTGGAATTGCCAATCTCTACTACTAAAAGGTAGCTGTAAACGTGAAAACTACAATTTCATGACATCACAAAGTGGAACAGAGCATTTTGAGCTTTGGAGATGTAGACAGACTAATAATAAAGGATTACTCAAAGGTGTGAATGAAACAAAACACAACTCCAGGTTTGTTTGTGATGAGGAACTTACATTCTACCATAGATCAGAAAATAACATAATATGGCCCCTTTAAGATTTTACTAAACCTTTACCTAGTTTTTTTTTTTATTATTTTTTTTATTTTTACTTATCATTTACCTATCATTTATTTGGACTGTTTGGACACCAGCAGCAGATATGACATACATAGAGGTAATTCCATAAATGTAAACCATAACTAAAAACCATAATGGTAACAAGGCCCAAAACCTGTCTAAATTGCACCATAGTTATGTAATAGTTATGCATAAATTGTCCCTGCATTTTGATAGAGTTTTACATTTTGATGACATGGGATTCCATTTTGGAAGTAGTTCCACTTCCTGTTTTTTTTTGTTTTTTTTTTACTTTTTTCCCCGCAAACTGTCTGACTGATGTAAAAAACTACTAGTATGATGAATACTTACCACAGTTACTATCCCCCTAAACCAAGTCATAATTAGTAACACTTTAACTATGGCAGAGTGGAACAACAAGTTGTGGAAAAATGAAAATCTTAGTTCTCTAGTTTTATAGTAACACAAAATGTCTCTTCATGCCAAAGTAATAGCAATTCAACTAAGAAAGACCGTCTAATGGATACAATCTTTGCACTCCTTACAAGTGAGATATTCTAGCCAATGAAATATAGTTGAAACATATAGTTGAAAAATGAGGGGAAAGAAATATGAATGGCTTGTAGTAAATTTTAAACTCAATTTTGATACTAAGGAATAGACTTGATACTCAATACTTCCAATAGTACAATCATAATAAAATATACTCTTTTTTAAGAGTAGAATGTCATTTTCAATATTAAATCGTAGCAGTTTCTTTTATATCTCCATGTGGTCTTATATCTGTGTACTCCCTCAGTGGTCCTGTAGGTTCCATAATGGTCCATGGGTGTATACTAGTCTATGTGCTCTTATACTTGTCCTGATACAACTCAAGATCATTCTAAAACTATTCAGGTTCATTTCTGTCCTCTGAATCTCCCATCAACATCTAGCCAGTTATTCTGTTCTTCTCTTGTTCTCCCCCAAAGGTGAAAAAAAAAAGGCACTGGAAGGAAGGAATTGAGCAGTTATATTCACAGCTGGAGAAAGAAGACATATTGTTTGAGTCTTTTATATAGACTAGGCATAATCTGTTACACCCATGGGTCATTATGTTATCATTTAGACATTTACACATCTTGATATTAATCTAAAATGACTTAATAGAAGGAACACGTCCGCTGACGAAGTACAGCACAGTATATAGATTACTCAAACATGCAGGAATCTATGACTATGACTCTGTGGTGGCATCAGCCATCCTGTACGGTGTGGTCTGCTGGAGCAGCAGCATCACAGAGAGGGAGAGGAAGAAGCTGGACAAGGTCATCAAGAAGTCCAGCTCCGTCCTGGGCTGTCCTCTGGACTCAGTGCAGCAGGTGGGGGACAAGAGGGTCCTGGCTAAGGTCATCTCTATGCTGGACCATGAGGGTCACCCCCTGCAGGACGCCCTGTCTGCTCTGGAGAGCAGCTTCAGCGACAGACTGATTCACCCTCGCTGTGTGAAGGAGAGGTTTCGCAGGTCTTTCCTTCCTGCTGCTGTTAGACTGTACAATGAACACTGTTAACACTGAACATGTGTCATTCAACTGTATCTATGTGCAATACTGAAGACCTCTGGTACAATTCACTTATGTCACTTTACTGATATTTATCCTGTCTGTACATAAACATAGTCATTACTGTAAATAACATAATATACTGAAGTCACTTTACTGAGATTTACTCTGTTCATATGCTGCACTGTTACTTTTATTGTACATAATAGTATTTTTTGGTATTTTATATTTTATATTTTGTATTTTATATTTTTGCTCCACCAAAACAAAATTAGAGTCTATCTTTAAGTCTATTTCTAAATTATTATTTTTTTAGCCATTATCTATTATCTTGTTTTATTGCATGTTCCATTTTCCTGCTGTTCTTGAACTGTGCGTTGCAACATTGGAATTTCCCCACTGTGGGACTAATAAAGGCATATCTTATCTTATCTTATCACGCTAAACACAACTTTGAGAGGGTACATGCAAAGGGGAAAAAACTCTAACATGGTTAAGCGCTCTCAAAAGTCAATAATACATCTGCTTTAGCAATCAAGGCCAAGTCATTTTTCTCTGAGCACAGTGTACGGTAAGTATCAAATTAAATTAACCATAATGTGGTGATTAATAATACTTGAGCCTTATTGAACACATAATTCTATAGGAGAATGGTTCATTGAAAGCTCATGACCTGCTGCTCCAGAGGGAAGGCCACAGGAGGACAATAACCATAATGGCTTTAATGCAGATAGTACAAGTGTAATGGCTCTACTGGGATATTAAAGATACTGTTTTATTCATTCTAAATAAGCCCATTTATGAAGAACAATAGTTCAGTGAAACACACCAGGGACCTCCCCCACGTGCTGCATGTATTTGTGCAGCCAAATGAACCAGCCTCCGCCTGCCTGCACACAGAGCAGCTGTGCACACACTCGGCAGCTGTGGGTTGCCAGGTTTGAGGCAACAGATGGATTCTAATTGTATGTAATGTGTGCTGTACCCTTCACACCCAATCTGGCACTTTGGGCAAGGTCGCAGTGGGGCTGAAAGGTCAGGCAAAACAGAGAATGAAATGAATTTAATTAGAAAACAAAACAAAAAAAATACAGGGTTTTGATGCTCGTGCAGAATGGTGTTCTCAGAGATGTTGCCCAGCACTATCTCTGCCATGCTCTGTCACCAAAACAGGTGGTGCAGATTGACCAAAATATTGGCTGGGTCCTGTTTGTAACACACCAACCCATAGACCATGCACACAACTTTTAGCCTCCTTTACTGACCTAATTCTGCCCAGGCCACTTTTGTCTCTAAAAGCTTCAAAACTGCACGTTTGTTGTGTTTGAGAAAAAAAAAAAAAAAATTGCTGCTGAAATATGATACACAGTAGGTTGATTTGTGTAAAATGTTCAGTGTTCGTGTGCACCAAGAAATCAACAATGCACAGATTGTCTGGGAGGATTTAAACAGCTTTGTAGTCCAAATAAAACTTATTTGCTGTCAAGATCAGCAGATTCATGAAAAATATTCTAACCTGAATGATGCTGGTGATGCCAATAGCAACTTCCAGAATAAGGTGATAATTTCAGCAAGTACTCAAGACTAAAATGCTGCAAAGCTCAGCAATGCTCCAAACAGCCAAATAGTTTGTAATGAGGGGGCGTGCACCAAGTTTACTTTGCATCTAAGGGACGCAAACCACAAACAGTGATTGGTTAATCTTACAGTGTTCTCCAACCACACCCCCACCCTGCCAAAACTTCAGCTATGTTTTTGACTGTAAAACCTGCGGTATTGGCGTTGGTATTCTCAACAGAGCTATTGCTTAGTATCAGTTTGAGAGTAAAAGTTTTGGCATTACATCAGCAGCACACTCCTCCTGCTCCTTTTTGAGTGTTGTTCACTCACTCTCACAGGTCCTGGCTGTTCTTTTTCTTGTTAAACAGACTCAGGACTCCGCGCTGGAAATATCAGAGTCATTTGTCATTTCTTTCACACATCGCTCCAGAAATAACTCTCATATCAGGGTGTAAGATCCCTCCTCAATCTCCTGTTCCTCAGAGAGTCCCTCCGAAACAGTGTGTCCAAAAATACAATCTCCGAAAACCCCTGCCCACTGTAATCTGCCATAGTGTTGGGGAGCATCCATCACTTTCTCTAAGTGCTGCTGCTGTCTCAGACTTGTAATAGTATGTAGCCTGCCACATCCTCGGATCAATATCAAGCCTAAACAGCGTAAACAAGACAGGAATACAGGACGTCAAAATTGCCACATTTGAAACCAGGCAAATCTGTGTCTGCAATTATTAATCTACTTTGACACTTTGGAGGGACATCATGCTGGGGATGTTCTACATGTATCTCTATGGAGGAATGCTCAGCGACAACCATGGAGAGACAATGCACACATTAGCATAGACAGAACTCAAAAAGGTTTTAAGATGGTCTGAAAAATACAAAATGGATTTAAATAGCTCATTTTGAGGAGCCGATGATCAATATGAGTTTTTATGATCCTGTTTAGGTGGTTGGTTTTCAACAAAAAGGTGAGAATAACTATCTGAAAAACTGGCGAATGCTTGACATCTTGTGACTTTTCTGGAGGAGGGTCCATCACTTGTGTATCTCCATGGAGATGTTATTGCTTTGCCTGGAATGTTCCGTGGTATGGCATTAAACACATCTATCTAGCATTTATTCATTACAGGCATTTCTATTGCTCAAATATACAATCATTCTCTCTGAGTAGAGCTGCCTCTCCTCAGATCTGACCTGTAATATAGCCAATAGTTGTCTCCCTTGAGATAGATAGGTTTAATCTATACAGTAGAACATTCTAGACAAAACAATAACATCGCCATGGAGACAAGCCGGTGATGGATCCTCCACCAGAAAAGTTGCGCAACACACCTTTAAGAGCACAAAACATCTCACCTGTTTTAGATCCAACTAAATCAGCTCTTTGTGGCCAGACTGTTAAAATAAAGCTCAGATTTAAGTCTAACTTGAGTAACAGAGCTTCAGACAGAGCATGCCTACAGTTAGCTTCACAACCCCAGGGAATGTTGATGATTAGCTGCAAAGTATCAGTAGAAAAAGTAACCAATTGTATTCAACAAACTGTACAATTGCTTTAGAATATTATTACTCAAGTAGAAGTAGAAATAGAAGTAGTGACTTTAAATACTTCAATGAAAAAAATAATTATGAGTAGTACTTTTGCAATTCACAAGTGCTGTGAGTGACATCTCTTATACAGTACTTAGTGTTGTAACCGAACAGGCAGACCCCAGAACAGACCAGAAACAGTTTCAGATATGACAGGCTAAGTTTATTGAAGAGGCTGTGATACGGCGGATGGTTGGAGGTTGGAGCAGGAGACCCAGGGCAGGAGACCCAGGGCAGGACGGGAACGGGAACTGGAGACACAGGTTCGGAGTAAGTATCATACAGGTTTGGGTTCAAGAGCTAGAGTAGTAACTATTCACCGTGAGGTGGACAGACAATCTGGCAGAGTCTGTCTGGAGAGCTGCTCCTTTGTCTGCCTCTTGATTGCAGCCAATGAGGTGCAGGTGTGCAGCTCCAGCAGACTCACACATGGGGGAAGGGGAGTGGAGGAGAGGGAGCAGGAGTGCCACACCCAGGAGCGTGACACTTAGTAAAATACTTGGTAGAATGACAAGAAAACCATTAGAATAAAGAGTGTTAGGAAGTAGCTGAATACACGTACAGAAAATACATATTAAATACTAATTTTGAGTAACTTTATTCCGGTACAGTTACTTTTTCATGTGGTGGGTTTCAGAATACAGTCACTTTTCTAAAATCAAAGGAATACATGGTGGAACTTGATCACACAATGTAGGCTTCAAACTGCACAGAATTATTTTTCTTTCTCTGATCAGTGATAAATAAATTCAGAACAAACACTGAAACAAACATAAAGCTGTTTTTAATCCTGTGTTGCATCTTTACATGATCATTTGAATGTAAAAGTATTATAGGTATTCAGAATAAAGTATTCTGATTGGACCATGTATCATTACAAAATATATTTTTAATATAAGTTTTTAGTATTCTGTGACTAAATACATTTTCAATTTACGTATTTAAGTATTCTTCCCATCATTGAGAATAAATAAATAAATAAACTGTGAGGCCAAAATTGGGAATTGCAAAATTCATTTGCAAATTTTAGAAATCATGTCAAAATCTTGTCTTGTATCGCTTTTGTTGACCCAATCTCGTGAAAATTGTGTCTTGTCCCATCCATAATTGCTAACCGTCAAGTGCGTATGACAGGTCTGGTTGATTCTCTCACTTTTTAAGTTGGTGGGATAATACCAGCTGTAAATATAAATTATAGTTTTACACCAGTCCAGAAGCAATTTTGTGAATCAAAGTAGTTATTTTATTTGTCAAACAATAATTTCTGTATTTTTTTGTACCTTCGATTTTTGGTCTAGTGTACTACATGCTTGCTTTTTTTTTTTTTTTTTCTAATTCAAATATAAAATGGTATAAGCATAACACTGCTAGAGGCTTAAGAATTCACATTCACAAATGTAGAAAAAATAATTACATTTACAGTTACATTTTCTATTTTAAATTCTGTATATAGTGCTTTTGTTTTCAAGGCTTTTGGATTTGTGTAATAATTTAAAGGATTCATTTAAGAGGATAAACGACAGGATTGAAATACAACAAATCTGGCCATGGTTGCCAGGTAACAGTTATGGAATTTCCTTGTGTGATGTCATGATTTCCAACCAGGAAGTAGAATTTTAAGCCTAAAAAGTGGCCAAACTGTTTTTTTTTTTTTTTTTTTTTTTTTTTTTTTTAATCTTTTGTAAAATCTTAAATATAATGACCTTTCCTGTGTTGTACTAAGGAGGAGTTCAACCTGTCAGGGCCACTTTTATTGGTATACTGAATGAGAGACGGTATTTGTGAGATATTCCAGAAAGTACAAACTCCCGAGTTGGAGCTGATACCATTACGTGAGATGGAGTAGTGCTCGGATGAAGTTAGTGTCAGTGTCTAATGCTGTGGGAAAAGTGGACTGTTAGAGAGGACACAACCACAATGAGACAGGATGAAGGAGCGGCAGCCTCGGATGGTTCGACTGGACATTCTGCCTCTGTAAACAAGCTCATTCTGAGGCACTTTGTGGAAAATGGGCCCAAAGTGTCCCGTTTTAAAGTTACTCCATTTATCTTCACAATAACCTGAGTCTGTAATGAAAATATACAGGCCACTTCGCCGCTTCTTGCTTACGAGTTTCTTTATAATGGAGCTTTATGCCATTGTGAAGGTTGTGAAAGTTGAGTGTTGCAGGGTAAGAACTTTTTTATAAATGTGCTGATATTTAAAGATCACATTGTAGGTCAAATGGACTTTTTTGAGCTTTTAACCAAGTTATAACTTTATTCCCTCCTCAAAAACAAACCCGGAGTTGAATGTTTCTTGATTTTTCTTGATTCACACTTTGATAAATCTTTGTTTAGTAAGTCTAGTCCTACTAAGCCAAGGCCAATAGATGCTAGTGCTCAAAACAGTGTTTAAGTGTTGATCTACTCATGAAATGCAGCAACACTTTCTTTTTATACATATCTACACATATTAACATGTTTACAAGAACATCTGCGTGTATCCTGACTTGTAGCCGATGGTTTTGAGTTGGCAGCTGAACTGACTGAAATCCTGACTGCCTCCTCTCTACCTACATTTCAGAAAATCTTCCCAGAGGAAAATTTTGCTGCTCAATAATGGCTAGTGTTAAGCTCAGGAGAAACAATTCAGTGTTTCTCATTTGTTGCTCCTAGTGAATTTTAGGAGCAATAGATGAGACAAAGAGGATGAGACATACTGGAGACACTAAGGAGAAACAGTTAAGGTATGTCTCATTTATGTCTCATTCATGTCTACCAGTGAGACAATAATAATAGTCTCATATAAGCTACCAAGGAGAAACAATGAGACAATAATAATAGTCTCATATAAGCTACCAAGGAGAAACAATGAGACAATAATAATAGTCTCATATAAGCTACCAAGGAGAAACAGTTAAGGTATGTCTTATTTATGTCTCATTCATGTCTACCAGTGAGACAATAATAATAGTCTCATATAAGCTACCAAGGAGAAACAATAGTAACACTTTTTAAATTCCAAAATAGGCTTTTATTAAACTTTTGCCTCCAATACAATAATCCAACAGATTTCAACACCATAACAACAAGGGTTCAGATTTATATAGCGTTGGGATAAGGATTTTTCCCTCTTAAAATAAATATCAGCTGAACTTAAAAAAAAAAGGATATACACATTCTTATGTAAACAGAAAAAATAATAATATGAAAGAAAAACATCCAGTCTTCACCTACAACATGTTGCTTTGAAATAAAAACAGCATCTCAAATGTTTCAGTCCTTCACCAACAGGATCTTTCATTTAAAATGGAGGCTTCTCAATAAAGTCCATTACTGAACATTTAAGCATTCACAATGCTTTTAACGGCTCTCGCACGGCATTTGTTGATCAGCGCTTTCTTCAACTTTGACTTCTCCACCGGAGTCCAACCAGGCAGCATCGAACAATGCATGATGTAGGCTGTAGAAAAAAAAGGGGTAAAATTAAGAACAATTAAATGATCATCTGCTGCAACCTCCCCACTCGTATGGACCATAAAACCCACTGCATTTCATAAAATGACATTGCATTACATGTAGCTAATTTCCCATTTATTATTGTAAGTGTGTTACTGAATAACTGTGAAAGTAGGGCTGGGCGATTTGGCCAAAAAATAAAATCTAATTTTTTTTTTACACAGAGTGGACGATTACGATTTAAATTTTTTTATTTTTTTTATTTTATTTTAAATACATTTTAATAGATGTAAACTTAACAGAAACTGCAGGTCTTTCAAATTTTCCTAAAAATGCTCACAGTCAAATTCTTTGGTCATTTGTTTCAGGCTTACACAAGGCTACTGCAGCAGGAAGCACTTCTATTCCATTCATCTATTAGAACTGACTGATCTGTATTTTAATTTGGCCTATATCATTTATATTTATGTAGCAATTGTTTTAAAGTTTGTCTGACTTTAATCTGCCTGATCTGCTCTTAGCAGTTAAACTTGTTCATAATATTAAGTCTGTGGGAGATGAGTTGTTTTAGCCCTACTAATAAATAATAAAACTAATAATCTTACCCTCCATTCCATCTTTTGGGGAATCAGGATATGCTTGGTAGCAGTGATCTTTTTTGGGCGGTAGGCGCAGCCTTTTGGGGATTTCCTTCTTCAGGCTCTGTATTCTGAAATCAAGATGAATGAAAAAATAAATGTTAAGCATTTGTTTAATATGAAATGGATATGATATGATATAATATAATATAATAGGTGACCACTGGCATGACTCTGAAAATTAGGACACTTAGGCCCAAAAGTGAGGACACTACTGGAATCATTATCATTATTATTTATTATATTTTATTAGTATTATGATTATAATCATCACACTTATTATTAGGGCTGCAGTGATACCACTTTTTTGAAAACTGACACGAGTACGAGTACAATGATTTCTGTACTTGCCGATACCGAGCACCAATACCAATACTTTACCAACCCACCAGGCTGTCTCCCTAATAATTTTGAACTTTTCTTTCTTTTTATTATTGTTCTTTAATTTAGCTTTGATTGAGAGTGAGAAACATTATTTCATTTATTCATATGTGAATATGAACCTTTTTGAATCTTAATTATAATGTGTTTAATGCAGTTTGCGCACTTTTTTTTTTAAGTCTTAGAGAAACGAAACTTAAAACCACAAGGCTAATTATGCATTATATATTTGCGCTGAGAAAAAAAAAAACTGCTGTCAGCATCTGCTAAAGGACACGATTCAGTGGATTATATATGTTTTCTTTCTGTGACAGAGCACTGCTGAAGGTGAGTCTGTTCTGTGTTTCTATCGCGTTGTTTATGGTTCATGTAAACATTTTCAGAGCTCACACATGTGCAGCGCGGCTCTTTCACTTCTGTCACTACAGTCGCTTTATTTATGTTGGCTCCCGGTTTCTCATAACCGGGATATTGGTTTATTCAGGGTACTGAAACCGGAATACTGTGTAATGTGTCGTGTAATAGTGGTAACGGTGCGTGGTATCAGCAAGTGTTTAACGAGTACTAGTATCGCAGACCATCGTAGCATCGCAGGTGTAACATGAGCGTGGATTTGTGGTGATGCGCCGCGCGCAACGGTGGCGGTCGAGGGTCCGAAATGAGGACAAAATGTCAAAAATGAGGACACATAACAGACAGAAGGCTCTAAAACCGGACTGTCCGGCCGAAATACGGACGAATGGTCACTGAATTAGCTAAGTATAAGCGAGGACACCATTGAGCTTAAGTTAGCTGTTAGCTGTAAAGCTAGGTGGCATGCATGCATGAGTTTCGCATTCAGATTGTCGTTTTGTACAAGCTACTGCTAAAGTAAATTAGAGAATATCTTAAAATAAGGACCATAGAGTGAAAAAAACTGGATGAGCACACCACTTACCGTCTTTTCTCGGTTCTTTCCGTGCTGCCTCTTCCTGTGCTTTTTCTTCCCGGGCGACTGTTAGCATCTTGCATCTGCCGATGACCGCTAATTTCCCAAACAACCAATCAGAGGCCAGCTCTGAAACAGACAGCTTGCTTAGCCAATGATTGATCTGAAACTGACACCGACAATATCGCGCTTAATTTAAAATCTCCCAATCATAGATCAGCATTTGAAGCAGACAGCAGCTTAGCCAATGAGCGATACGATATCGCATTTCATTTTGTTCAATGCGAGTTTACTGTTGGATTGCTTATGTTTCATGGTGTTTGCAAACGTTTCTGGTGAGTACGGATTTTGTTTTCTTATACCTCATTCACACTAGGTGACAGAATTTATATTGAATAAATACGTGATTTTCAACACACCTGTTTAGAACAGGGCATCATGTCTCCGTCAAGTCTTATCTAGTTTGCGGTTTTCAGGATATTAGACAGTTTATTTTTAATGGACTCATAGTGTCATCTATGAAACGGAACAGGGTTTTTAACCCAGGCAAAAGGAAAAACACAAGATATTTGACCTATTTCACTCTACTGTCTAGGCGGAACCCCATTTATTTGTTTCTGTTGCACAGTTAATAGTGCAACACCAGTCCCATTTTATGACAAAAACATCTCAAATAAAACGATAGCATCATGTTGTGTAGCCATAGTAACGCCAGGTTTCTGACCACACGCAGATTAGATGGTAGTTGTGCTGACAGGTCTGATCTTTTAAAATTCTAAATAGACCCATTCATAGATTTTGATGTTTTTTGTTTGTTTGTTTTTTCAGTCACTTGCTTTCAGTAATGGCGGACAAGCTGCCAGATCCACGTTGGAGGAGAATAAATAAGGAACAAGAAAATACTTCTAAAAGATACAGAAGAAAGGTATTTTCTACTTAATTAGATTTCATTGTTTTATTTAAAGAAATCTGTATTTGTTATTGGGATAATAATTATACATTCCATGATAGTGGTTCTCAAATAGTGTAGCCCTCATAATCCTGTAAATAAAAATATTTATATAAAAAGTTTAAAAATGCCACTTAACATATCAATTGTTTTTAATTCCAAAGTCTGTTTTAGCATTAGTCATCCTGTTATAAGTAGCGATCATATCACTGACTCATTAAAAAAAAAAGTTATTGAGACTCTAGACCTACTTGTTGAGAAGCTGTATATATTGTATGTATTGTAATGTATGTATTCCCCCCCCCCCCATGTATGCAGCGATGCCATCAGTCGCAGGACCCTCCAGGTACATGTTCACTAAGAAATATTTTGCTGTATGAATGGTGGGTAAGGTAGTAGAGTCAAAATATTTAATCAACAAAGCAAAACAAGGATGTTATTTTAGTGAAAATCATTCAAATAATCCAATTAGATTTAAAATTGGATACATAAATATTTTTGTAAGATGGAAATTACAAACTAAAACTTTGTTTAAATGTCAATATGAAGATAGTGACAATCATGACTCTCAATGGTAGGTGTAAGTATGACTGAACTAGGAGTAAACAGTGCACTTAGAAAGAAAGAGTTCTAGAAGTACAGTTACTGAGCAGTCTCATCAATACATGTATTTGAGTTCATGTTTTTGGGTACAACCTGCCTCTGGTGAGTGACTGGTGGTGGTTTTACAAGCCATTTGCACAGACCAGCAATTCCACTGAATTAAAATTTGGGGGCTCATATTCCGATCAGGAGATCAGGTTGAGTTCAGTTTTCAGCCTATTATAATGATAGAATGTTTTGGACACTGCAAACCAAACGAATTGTTTAAATTTTTACTATTTCATAATATGTATATGTTTTGTTTTGTTTTTTGTAGAATCAACACATGGACTGGATGTGAATGAAAAAGACACAGTTTTTGAGTTGGATCCTTTTCCCCAATCCCATGTGCTGCCATCATGTATAAATAAATAAGTAAATCATGTATGAATAAAGAGAATCAGTCATTGATTTTGCTTCCTACAATTTCTTAAAATTGGTATCATAAACCTTTTAACAAATCAATATTATGTAACTGCCAAAGGTCTTTGGGGAACATTTCCTTTTCTTTAGTACAATCATAAATTAGCTCATAGCTTGTTATGCATGAGTGTGGCTCCATATTTTTGTCTTTGTTGTGAATACATACATACATTTTGCTGAAAGACCAGTAGGTCTAAACAATCAATTTTGCTGCTGAATAGGGCTGTCAAAAATTATTATTTTTTAGATTAGCCGACTAGTCAAACGATTATTTTATAATGCTCTTTTAAGTATGTTTGAGTACAAGTTACTAATTTCCATCATCTTAAAGTGTAAAATAAGATGAATGAGAGTGTCTGGATAGAAAAAATTATCTAAATAATGACTTTATTTTTAAAAAATATTGCAAAAAGTGTGTTTTTCTATGACATTTTCATACAATAATCCTTCTGACCTTGTGATATAATCTGTTTTATGCTGTGAATGGAACAGATAAAGATTAATTGATTACAAAAAATTTGGACAACTATTTTTTATAGTTGACTAGTCACGATTAGTCAATTAATCGTTGCAGACTGCTGAAATAACATGCACAAAATATGAGGAACACATGAGCTTCAAGTGAGACAACTTTCAGTTTCATGTGAAGTCTCTCCAGTTTCTCTGGTTGAGACAAAAGTTAGACGCAGCTGTGGTGACAGTTTCAGATTTGGTTAAGAACAAAGTGAGATCTCTATTACATCTCGGCAGGAGTCTAATCTGAGATTTTGTGCATTCTTTAGCTCAGGAGATAAAACTGAGAAACAGGAGCAATAAGCGGTTGGCTCAGATTGGTCTTAAACAATGCTCAAAGTTGTCTAGGAGAAATAAATGAGTTACTTTTGAGATCTCTTTTTGAAATACCCTTTCCTCTGGGTTGGTCCGTTCTAGACCTCAGCTTTTCCCCTTTTCCGCCTCCAGTCAGGTGTTGCCACCTGTAAAGAAGAAACATGAACCACTCTACGCCACATTCTGGTCTTAAATAGCCTCCTCCCTCCAGTTACTTCCTCTGTGTATTGAGCCATTTCTCCCATTACACAGGTGGTGAGGGGGTGGGGCTTGTCATGCCAACATCACTGTCATGTTCAAGACTGTCTCTGTTTATGGTATTTATTCAGAGCTAAGTGGGAATGCATATTTGGCAGGAGCTTGTTCAGTTTGTTTTTTGATAAGTTGTGCTGTCTCAGGTTAAAGGACACCAAAGTACCTTTCCAGATGACCCCTCCCTGTCCAAGCTGCAGCAGCACCACCAGGTGTGCACCTGTCAGGTGAAAAGACATCAGTCTGCTACAAGACTCACATTTTTGAGCATCACTCTGGACTCGTTTGCTGTGGTGGAGCAGCTTACATCAGCTATATATCTATATATATATCTTAAATGTGGATGGGAAATAGAGATAGACTGATATATCAGTCAACCAACACATTGGTTATATATCAGTTATTTAAGTATATAATTATGCCACATAATTATATATTTGTGTTAAGCAGCTGTTGTCAAATGGTGATCAGTGATTGTCTTTCAGCTTCGTCCCACCCTCAGTGTACAGTACAGTGTAGTTTTGCAAACTGATAAATATATTGACTGGAATGAGCAACAGTGATGTGGAGGTCACCCGCGGGTTCGGGCGGGTCAGATAACTTGATGACAAGTGAAGTGGGTGCGGGTCGGTCGTGTCAGCACAATAACCCTCACTTAACCATGTTCTGTAGCTCTGATTAACAAATGAGGCAACTTTATTTCTCATGCAATTAATGCCAAATGTAAAATGCAAAAAGGAGAAAGGAAAAAGCGCTTGGTGTTCTGTGCACACGGAGCAGGATTTAAACCCGGGTCGTGTGGGAAGGGTCTGAAAAAATGCTGACCCGTGCATAATGAGCAACACTGATCTACATACAAATGTGTTCAAAGTGTTTTTACTACTTGAATTTAAATAATTTTCTAATAAAAATTGTAATTGTTAACAACTGAAACAAAACAAAAACAGTGAGGGATCAAAAAGCAACTCCAAAGCAAAGATTTGAGTTGAAAAGTTGAAGACAAATATAAACCAGAAGTCTGCTACAGTTCACATTCTAATATATTTTTTAAATGTGTTATTATTAGCAAATAGATAGACTTTTATTCAAACTCTGCATGGTTCCAAACATCACCACCCACACCACAGCGGGATATGAAACCTTCAGGAATGCTCATAATACTTTTCCCAAGACGACCTCTAACGAAAACCAAGGTGCAACACGACCTGGTTCACATAAACATTTTATTACTATATGCACATTTTTACTGTCCCAATGCAAATACATTTAACATGTTATATTCTGCTCCAGGAAGAACCAAACAACACCAGAGGGCAATGGAAAGTACAGTATTCTGCACCCAGCACAGTTACAGTTAATAAAAAACATAAAACATAAGAATAGCTCCGGAGTCCTGTGGAGACTTGCATAAGACCATAAAAGTTTCAGAGTAGCTCTAGTTCTTGGGCAATTTAAAGAGAACACACAAAGTTTAAAAATAACACTGTTTGTCATTCCACATCTACTCTGACATGAGCAGTCTACAACAATACAGCTACAGGCTGAGAGGAGAGGTCAAGAGCACAAGAGGAGGGGGCCAGTGAGCAGAAAGGAAATGGCCACAGGCAACTGACAGGAGCAAGACCTGGAAGTGTCTGAACACAAGCAGACAGACTGCACCTGCATGACTTTATCACTACAGATGAAGAGTAGTGCTGCACTTTTAGTAACAGGCTCCGATATTCGTTTTGATTCTTTATGATTGCAATGGTACATGTATTATAGAACAGAATCGCACAGATCAGATGTAGATCATGGACTGACAGACCGGCAGATGGAAAGACAGACACTTTGACAGTAGACTGCTTGGCCTCACATGGACAGACAGTTTTTTGCTCAATTTTCTCATTTTCTCATCCAATAAGACTTCGGTATGAGCGTGAGAAGTCAACTTCCTTTTGAGACTTATCTAAAAAACAAAAAAAATAACAATAACATTATAAATAATAATGTTGTTACATGTTTTGTTGTTTTCCGCCTTCAGTGTGAGTGGTTTTTTTTTTTTCTTTTTAGGGGTTGTCTAAGTGCAGGTTTAAAGAGGAGATATTATGTTAAACTTTTTGGAGCTTGCCTCTTTTATATTACATTAAAGATGATGCTGACCTTTCACGTTATGAATGTCGAATTATCCCTGTCAAAATTGCCTTGGTATTTTTTGCCTGTTTTTCCATCTTACTGGCATCGTCTACGTGTTTTGTAAGCATAAAAAATCACCCGCCACGTCCAATGAACACCTGGCTGGTTGTACTGCTTTATGCACAAAGATCCATGAAGCGCTCCCCACTGCTTGTTTTTCTCTTTTTCAATACACATTTCCCTGTTGTCAGTGCTGGAAAGTTTGACTGTTCCACAACTACTATTTCAGTTCCACAGTAAAAGTTGCATAGTTTGGACAAAAACAACACAAAAGCACAATGGAGTTGCTCTCTTCCTTGTGTACTTCTGTGTTTCTTGCCGCTGACTGTCATCAAAATTCAGAGTGAAGTGATCTCACTGTCCATTCAGCGTGATGGACATTTGTTTCATTCATCTGTCCATGTATTTGTGAGAGTAGAAAAGACTCATTGTACCCAGTCTAAGAGAGGACACCACAACCATAATGCATGCTGACAGAGGGACACTTTTATTGGACAAGTCTTTTTATTCTGAGCTGTACCACATTCATATACACTACCGGTCAACAGCTTGGACACACCTTCAGTATCAATATATACAAGCTGTACAATGACATTGCGTTGATCAGATTGGGGAGGTGGGGTTGGATGGCGGGTGTTTGCTCTTCTTGCATATTTATGAAGGTAGAAGAGACCTATAAAGACACAGCTACAACATGCACATACACATACACAGTACTCAAGACCGTACTGCAGTGAGATAAGAATGTTACATCCCACGTCTGCACCGCCCACAGGATTTACATCAATTCTAATGTGTAATTTCTCTTGAGCACACAGAGTAGATGAGCAATGTAATATGTGTTAAACTGTTTTCTCGTTTACAGTATGTGATTTGTTTACATTTAACATGTCAGTTGAATAAAATAAAACTTTTTGTTGGCCATATTTTGAACTGCATCATTAGTCTGAGTCTCACAAAGCCTTCCCCTGGTCGCAGCAGCATTATCACCTCTGAACATTGTGCTTGTCAGAACAGCAGACAGAACCCCTGCCTCACTCATTTACAACTGTCAAGAAACTTTCCCATTTCACGGCGGTCTCAAAAACACTTCCTATTATTCTATTGTAGTCATGTCACGCTCATTATGTTACGCTGAGAATAACTAAAGAAAACTGGGGCAGTTCTGGAGTTTTGGGTTATTGAAGTTTTTAGGATGTTGAAAAACTTGTGGACTAGTTTATCTAAAAAGCCTGAGCTCTTACAGTTTTATAAAAGATATTACAATCGCAACTGAGCTTGGGTTGCCAGTGCCTAAACCTGCATATACAGTATAGAGGACACATACGAGTTTTTCTCATTCTCAGTATATGGACAAGCCATGCCTCATGTGAAAGCTCAAAACCCCCAGAATTCACTCCCTGAGCTGCAGAGGCTGCACTAGCACTGATTCATGATTGACTGTAAGTGCTGGAGTTTAGGTAATAGCAATTCAGAGAGGCCCACCAACTAGATTTAGACATTTCAACTGGCAATCAAAAGAGAAACTGTGTGTGAGACTCTGCGTTCTGATTGAAACACCAAATTATAACATAAACAACATGGCTAATGATTTGTAATCAAGAAGAAATCAACATCACAACAATTGCAATGAGCAAAAGCAAAAAAATAAAAGCAACATTTGACTGGAGCATGTTTACTTCATATTTGGAGACACATATAGGTTATGTTTATGGAATTTAAAATCAAACATTTACTCACAATTCCACTAAAAAACTAAACCTGTGTTTGCTAATGTGTGCAATCTGTCACCATGGTAACTGCTGAACATTCAACCATAGACATACATGTACCTTGAATTCCAGTGTATATGGTTATATCATCATCACTTGACAGTTTCCTTGGAGAAGGTGACACATATCTGCTTTTTCGGCTATATTTGGCCATATAACGTTTCACTATAACTGAATTGATTGATTGTTATTATGTATTGTGCTGCCTGAAGTGAATTTCCTTCGGGATAATAACGTATTTCTAATCTAATCTAAACAAATTATGACAGAACAGCTGCTTATGGCATCACCTTCCCCAAGCTTCAGTGAACAGTCAGTTATTTTGCCATGGAGAACATAATGGATATCACAGAAGAAGATCTTCAAAATTCCTACATTTCTTTGACAATGGACAACATGCTGTTAAAAGCAGAAAAGACTGACATCCATTCATGCAACAAGAAAATTGAAGAAGATTACATGGGATGGAAAGTTACATTTCAGAATATGATCAAGTCTCTGAGGCAAGAATACAATTTTGTAGCAGACCTGCACAAGAAAACAAAGTCAATTTTGAGAATCAAACCTGCAGCTGTAACCTGAACATTCAGAAGTGTGTAGAATCACTGATTGTCTTGTAATTTTCACATCCGGATCACAATTTTAATGGCGGAAATTTCAAAACTTGAGGCTACAAACAGACTTAGAATCAAAATTGGCTCATTGTAAGTTCAACCACATCAACAAAACCGAGCTCAAACAGGTGACCGCCGAATCCTCACAGCTAACGTCCCAAAGAGAGGTCCGATTGGAGAAATTGCAAAAACTAGTAGACTGATACCTGAGACTGAAACCACGCTTTATAATCAAAATCAGCACATCGAGAATTTGAAGAAATGTATAGAGGAATTACAAAAGAACAATGGGAGATTGGTTAGGCAAAAAGACAATCCTAACGCTCAACCGAACCAACATGGAAACGGGAATATGAACATGAAAGCGGATTATATCAGGACAATACAAGGGGAGCAAGTGGAGAATTAGAGGAGAAGTAGAGGAGCTCAAGAAAACAATTCAAATACAAACAATTCAAATACTGACAGAAGAAAATGAGTCACTGGAAAAGTTGAGACAGTGAAGTCTTATTGAAAAGGGCCAAAACAGAAAACATGCAATTATTAGCCCAGAAAGATGATATTCTCAAAGAGGTAGATCAACTCAGCAGCCAACTAGTTAAAAAAAACTAACTAATTAATACTTCAACTTTACAAAAAGAAATTGAATATCTAAATTTAGAAGTTCAAAAGCTTCAAACTGAAAATGACATGACATTGGGGCGGCAGTAGCTCAGTTGGTATGAGCATTTGTCCACTGATCCAAAGGTTTGCGGTTCAAATCCTGCTCCCAACATAAACATCATTGGTTGAGCAAGTTGTGTCCTTGGGCAAGACACTTAACCCACTTCACCCCTATATAAAAATGTGACCATTTACCATTGTTATCAGGGAGACTGGTGAAATTACAGAAATATCTGAAGGTGAAAAATCCAATACTATGAAAGAAAAATATATGCTCACTTGTAAACTACAGGAGCACTCTAAAATCTAAAATGGATTATTTACAAAAAGACAATGATCATCTCAAATTGGAAATTGAAAACCTCAAATCTGATCTATTGTCAGCCAGAAAGAGGAAATTCTACAAAAAGTTGAGGCTCAAAAATCTGATATTACAGAAAAAGACTGCCTTTCCACACTTATAGCACAAGATGGAAAATATTCAAAGAGAGGAAAAATCTAAAAGATTTACTAAAAGAGAATGATTGGCTCAAATCAGAAATTGACAACTTGTCAACTTGTCTGAGAAGCACGATGCTGTTCAGGAAAAATCAAATGTAATCAAAGGAAGAGGCATTCTCTTAAACCAACTGCAGGGACTGGAAATAGGTCTGCAAGAGGAAAAATCCAGAGTGGACAATTTACAAAAGGAGAATAATAATCTTAAATTAGAAACTGAAAACCTGAAATCTGGAAACAGTATTGTTGTTAGGGAAAAGGAGGAAACTGCAGAAAAATTTGAGTCTGAAATTTTTAATATTCTAAAGGAAAGAGACTCCTTCCTTCATCAATTACAAGAGATGGACATTTCTCTGAGTGAAGAAAAATCCAGAGTGAATAATTTACAAAAAGAGAATTTGAAAACCTTAAATCTGAAAACAACAACAACAACAATAACAACCTTCGTAGTAAACTACAGGAGCTGGAAAAGGCCCTGAGCAAGGAAAAATCCCAAATAACCATTTTATAAAACGAGAATAATCGGCTGAAATTAGAAAATGAATATATCTGAATATATGAAATGAAATATGAATGAAATATCTGAAATATATGATGCTCTTCAAAAAAAAAAAAAAAAAAAACAATAAAAATAAAGGAAGGAAGAGGCATCCTTTTAAACCAACTGCAGGGACTGGAAATAGCACAATCCAGAGTGGACAATTTACAAATAAAGAATGATCATCTCGAATTAGAAAATGAAAAAGTGAAATCTGAAAAATTCGATTCAATAAAGGAAAGAGACAACCTTTTCAGTCAGCTGCAGGACAATGCTGAGATTCATTATTTACAACAAGAGAATGATCTCAAATTAGAAAATGAAAACCTCAAATCTGAAAACAGTGACATTCAGAAGCAAGAGACCCTCATTAGAAAAAAGGAGGATGAAATATCTCATTTCATTGAAGAAAGAAACAACCTGTTAAGCTGTTAAACTGCAGGAACGGGACATAGCTCTGCTTGAGGAAAAAATCTATAGGTTTACAAAATGAAAATGATCGTCTAAAATTAGATTTAAAATTGCATCTCTCTGAAAATTGTAAAATCATTGGGGAGACAGAAGAAATTATAAAGGAAAAATACACCCTCTGTCGTTAATTACAAGAGATAGGAAACACTCTGCTTGAGGAATGGTTTTACAAAAGGAAAATGATCATCTAGAATTATAAACTGAAAAACTTAAATCTGAAAAGAAGAAAGAGGAAATCAAACAAAACCTCCAGTCTGAAAAATCTGATTTAATCAAAGAAAGAAAGCAACTCTCCTGTAAAATATAGCAGATGGAGGATTCTTTGAGCCAGCAGAGTTTGGAGATGGAAAAACTAAAATCTGAAAACGATAACATTGTTAAGGAGAAAGAAGAAATTACCCGAAAGTTAAAGGCTGAAAAATTTGAGCGATTAGAGACACTTCCACAACCGTCCAGAATATTTTTTTTTTTCCCATTAATTATTTCATTTATATCATTTATTTGAGTTATTTTGAGACAGGATTTTGCAACCCACCTCTGATCTGATGAAGTCTAAACATGGAACAACATCGTAGGGTGCCTTTACGAATTTTCAGATCATTTCAGCTCAGTGGGAGATTCAGGTTAGGGATAGGCAGGGATTGTGTGGAATAGTCTATTCTATATTATAGACATGTACATCATCATTACATTTGAACCGAAATGTAAATGCCAGGATGTGTGACAGCAGCCCTGACAGCTGCTTGTCTGTGTGTGAGTTATTATGACTTATTCCTTGTACTGACAGTTATGCTGATGGATCGGCCACAGCCTTTCTCCGGGACCATTAACGGCACGACTGGGCACAGTTCCCATTTATCGATGTCCGGACTATTTTTACATTATCTGCTATGGAGCTACAAAACAAACCTCTGAAATTTAGAGGGCACCTACTATGCACAGCCAATAGGAAATATTCTATAACACCTTAGACTTAGACTTAGACAAACTTTATAGATCCACAAGGGACATTATTTGGACACAGTAGCTCACACATCACAATATTTATAATAACAAAGACTAAAAAAATATATAAATGGTAATAATAAATTGTAAATAAGTAGCAAAAATAGCAAGAATGTATATGTACAAATAAAAATAAATCATACAAATATAGTAATATAAATATAAATACACCTAAGCTTAATTTAGATTTTAGGTTTATAAAAAAATTAAAACACATATTATGCAAAATTGACTTTTTAGGCTGTTAACTGTATTATCCTGCGTCCCCTCATCAAAAACATACCTGGACTTTGTATTTTGTTTCATTAAAGAGGGAGTATTACACTTCTATGGGGTATTAACTGCTAACATAACATATTTAGATTACTGTATTACCATAAAACAATGGATCAACATGTGCCTCTCAAATAAACAAATACATAATAACACTGATAATAAATATAAGGGCCCATATTACACATTTTCTATTATGTTATAATGTTGTTTCCTCAAAAACATACCTGGAGTTGTGTTTTGTTTCATTCAAACATGTTTAACACACAAACTTTGCATATTTCTGAGTTCTTGAGTTCTTCTCTCAAACAGAAATAAAATAAGATGATTTCAGCCCTGGAATTGCCCATTTCTACTGAACAAAAAGTAAATGGTAGCTGTTAACTTGAAAACTACTAGTTCATTAAATCATAAGGTAGAACAGAGCATTTCGAGGAAGTTACAACATTGTAACATGGCTTAAAGCTTGCAAAAGTAAATTCTGCGTATTACATTGACATTTAATTACAGTCTCCCATAAAGGCTGTCAGTGCTTTTGCCTGTTTTTGTCCAGATTTTGTTCAGTATGTGCCCTCGATATTGTAAAACTCTCTCCCACCAGGGTCACAGCACTGGCCCCTTATAGAACAATGAAAGCGTTTGATTGTAGGCAGGATTCATTTACATGCCATTATTAACAAGTGAGAACCACCTCTCAGTGTGAATAGTCATACTTGAGCCCTCCTCTGCCCTGCTGTGGGAGTAATAGATTTTGAGATAAAGTTGTGCAGAATAACACTGATTCCGAGCACGCCTGAGAACCACGGATGCTTGCCTTTCTACATTCTGTTTGGCTTATAGAGTGTGACAAACTATCTTAGAACGGTCCAAACACAGCCGCCAATTTGTATCACGCGTTTTTTAAATGCGTAAGACATCTCCTCTCCACTCAAATTCTCATATCATATCACGTTTTTAAATACTGTAGCGCTTTTCCAACTTCGAGGCACTC
The DNA here is from genome assembly GCA_029959045.1 of Taenioides sp. WSHXM2023. Taxonomy (NCBI): domain Eukaryota; kingdom Metazoa; phylum Chordata; class Actinopteri; order Gobiiformes; family Gobiidae; genus Taenioides; species Taenioides sp. WSHXM2023. The sequence continues at coordinate 30,249,168 of CM057091.1, forward strand.
AAGGAACGACTCACCCATTCACACACCAGAGTACACAAACACTGGGGTTAAGTTAAGTGTCTTGCCCAAGGACCGAACAGCTATTTATCTGTGGGAGTTGGAATCGCACCTCCAGCCTGTAGGTCAGTGGACAAACGCTCTACCAACTGAGCTACTGTCGCCCACTGTGACGGTAAAACTCTGCTCTGTAACTTGTGAAAAATGCTTCGAAACTTATCGTGGTGAATAATTAGGATGCTAAAAATGTTTCAGGAAAGTGAGGAATAGGTTTCGACTGCTGCAAACCATTTAAAGTTGCCATTTTATATATATCTAATTTAAAAACAGTAAAAGAAGTGACCAGTCATGATGTTCAAGGGGTAAAAACTCATATGCCCTCGCTACAACACAGCTAACACTCAACGCATTTTTGCATATTTGATTCAAAGTTCAGACTGCTTTTTTCGCCACTCCAGCAGTACTTACAGAAATACAACCTCTTATATTAACAGGGATTACTCACTTTTTTTGTTGAAGTACACTTAACCCAAGAGTACTTCTTCTCACAGAGCTGACGGACTGAAGTGAGCTGAAGGAGTAAGGCGGGAACTGTTCAGCCATCTGACATTTGCAAACTTAAAGAGTGTCATTTTCAGTACTTTCCAAAACACTTTCCAACACTTACATTTTGTGTTAAAGAAAATGATGAAAGGGCTGTGTCACTCTCCATTCTTCACTTATGATTTCCATATTCAAGAGACGCACTACACAAGACAAGCTTAAAGAACACATAATTCTGTTTTAAACCTTTAAAACCTTTGGATAAGTATTTCACATTTTCTAACTTAAAAGGTGCACTATGTAACTTTTGGTCGGGGGTCCGTCACCTGCTTGTTTCTATGGATATGTCATTGTTCAGACAAATTTTGAGGAAAATCGGGTCCAGGACCTTTAATCCGCACACGTTTATTCTTTTATGCCGTGAATAAAGGCGCAGAGAAAGGCATGTCGCTCTTATCCTTGTGCATTTGTATTTTTTATGGTTGTTTTTTTTTTTTTTTTATGATCGCCGTTTGATTATTCCTCCGCCAATCTGTCCTAAAATTGGCATGTGTGTGGTGTGGCTGTCCTTCATGTGACTGTCACACAAATAATCATTGCAAAATGTCTTTATGCTTTGGTCTGCACATTTTCTGGTATGTCTTGAAATTACAGAAGATTTTGAAATCCTCTAGCGTGCAGCCAGCCTTATAAGTAGTAGTTGTTGTTGTGAGCATGTCATTAAGACAGCATTTTTTTTATTATTAGTGGTTATGGTTCACTGTATATAACAATATTTATGTATTTATTCAGTTCAGTTAACTTCTTCTAACTTGAGCTAAGATAACCTGCTCAGTCAATACACCTGTGGGGTCTGTGCTGCACTGGGGACGTTTATCATTATTGGTGTAAGTGTTGCTTTTAATCTGCTCTGTTATCTTCAATTGAAAAATGATTCTACCTACCTACACTACAACTGTGTTTCTGTATTATGTGTTTCACCAGGGCTCTTATTCTTTCAATTGCACATTGAACACATGGTGAAAATGATTTACTTCTCTCCATCATCATTTGAAGAGTGCAAAATAGTTACAGCCATCATATTCTGGTCTTTATTGAACCATTATATAACCATGTTTGTCTCATTCATCCAGAAGTAAACATCTGTAGAAAGCAGAGCTTGCTTGCAGTTAGGGCAAAAAGCAATAGCATTCACTCAAGAAAATATGGAGACTGCTAGAGCGGTAAAAGTACAGTTTGGATTTTAAAAATTAATAGAAAAAAATACAGAATTCAATGGAAGGGCAAAAGGTCAGGTCAGCTCTACAGAACAAGATTATCATTCATGAGCTCAGACCGGTGCAGTGGAGGAGAATACAAGATGGACGGCCATGGACCAGGAGGCCATACTGGATTCTTCATCATCTCCTACTGTTATACTGTTAAACTTAGGCCTGTCACGATCTGTCACATCAATAATTACAATATCCACTTATTGTTCAATAAATAATATTTCTGATGCAAAATATTTATGTATAAATACTAACTGCTATAATGTCTTATTCTGCTATTTGAGGCTGCTTCATGTACAGTGTTGTACATGAAGCAGCCTCCTTAAAGCTACTATCCACAAGTATATTTCTCTTTTTTACACCAGTAGATGGCAGATGTGAAACCTGTCCCCCTCCTCTCACCTGGTTCCTCCCTTCCCCTTTATTTAAGCTCACTTGTGCTCTCTGGTGGTCTTCTGTCATACCAAAGCTGGCACACTGTCACACAGCAGTGATGTAGACAGTGGTGAAATGTGAGTATGCAACAGGTCAGCCAGGCTAATTACTTTACAGACTTTAAGGTTATTTTTTCAGTGGCATAAAATAGTTATAATGTTATTGTGATACTGAAGCACTATAACTATAATAATATATCATGACAGCCCATATCTGGTGTACTACTACATCTCAGCATTAGTATATATAGTATTTATAGAATACATGAATTATGCATAGAACATCTTGATTAATTGATAAACTCTTTTAAATGAGAGCTGACATGTTGATTTGTAATTATTTTTATTTATTTATTTTTTGGAACGCAGCAATCAATAAAAGTTGATTATAGACTACCGGTGGCAGCATTAAAGGTCCTATATTAGGCAAAATTGTTCCACTTTATGATGTCATGTAGTGGTTTAAGTATTTTAAGTTAACAGCTACCTTTTACCTTTGGTGTGGAGCACTTCCTGTATTACCACATGACATCACAAGGTGGAGCAGAGTATTTTTGTTTCTCCTGTTTGTCTTATTATTTTTTACGCAAACTGCCTAAGAGGGACTAAAGAGAGACATAATGTAACTTAATCTGTTATTAATTCTGCCAAATGAGCGTCTAGCAGTAGCTCTTCATATAGAATTTTCTCCCATTCATCCTCTCACTGTTTAACGACTGAATCCAGCGCTAATAAGACGTGCTTTGCCTTGCTGACACAATGGTCTCTGTAAAAGCTAATTAGAAGTTGTTGTGAGTTCGTACAATGTCCTCTGTTCCTCCCACTGTTATCTGTTCTTCTACTCCGCATTATTACAGCAAAATACTAGTACACACAGAGTTCAGTTTAACAACCCTGCATTGTCTGATATAGCTGCGCTTTTGCTTTTCCATTTATGTCACACAGAGATTACAGACGTGTCTTTGAATTGAAAATATCTGATGGAGCTTTACTTGCACTGACATACCGGTGTGATGAAAGTGAAAGTGAAAGAAGCGTAACAAAAAAGGCGATATTCTAAACAGTGGGAGTCTTGTATGTATGTGCCAAGATAGAGTTGAGCGTAAGGCCTTTAAAATGTGTCTATGTGATGTATGCACTAGTATGTTTTTCAGATGGAGTAAACTGTCTCCAGGGAGAGTCCAAATCAAACGACAGATATAGGAGCGTACATTTACAGAGCTGCTGCTGTTTTATTCAATGAGAGGCAAACAAACTGGCGGTGTAAAGGTGCCATGTGTACTTTTTCCGGTGCAGGGCCCGTCAAATGCTTTTCTCCATGGAGATGTTATTGCTTTGTCTGGAATGTTTCACAGTATGATATTAAACCCTTCTGTCTTTATGAAGCTCTGGTCTGTGCAGCTCTGGTCCAGTACCTGTGAGTATTCCATATAATTAAAAGTAGTGAGAGGAGCTCAGAGCGAACCAGTGCAGTCCGGTGCTGCCGGCGGAGGTGCTGTGGAGCTCCGGATTAATTCAGTTGGATTCTATTTTTGCCGGACACCGCAGCCTTTTCCCTTCATAAATAAATAGTTATGGCACGAACACATGGTCTCTGTGCAACCTTCAAAGGCGCTGACTCTGGTCCTCATGTGAGTGTCACAGCAATAAGACCGGCCCCACACTGAGCTGCAGCTGGACCGGGTGTAGTCTGAGCCCAGGGTTATCCAGTTTATTCAGCCCTGTCCAATTCTGTCTGCTACTAATCTGCATCGCTGTTGTGATTGGCTCTTCCGATTATGAGGAATCCCATTCATATTACACGAAATAGACTCTTGTGAACTTTAAGTCATGTTAGAATACTGTTACCTTCACATATGTTTGAGTAATGTCTATATCTCCAAAGCTCCAAATGCCCTATTCCACCAAAGAGTTCCTTCATTTACAAATAAAATCTGTACTGGGGCAAGAGATATTTTGCTCAAATACATGGGAATATTCAGGTAAAGAGCCTTTAATTGAAATGAGGATGATTAAAATCCACTTCACCAATTAAAACACTAAAAGCAGATACAAAAATGTCACAATCTAGCATGGTAATGTAATAGCTTTACCATGACTCTGCTTTAGCCTCTAAAGTGCTTCTAAACTCATTGCAGTGAGTCAGTTTTCATGTTTGTAACAATAAAAATCAGGCACAGCACCATTAACATGCAATAAATGTGTTATATCTGTTAACACATTTAGTGGATAGAGGAAAGTGTGGTCTTCCTTTGCTTACACTGCAGCTTATTTGTGTGGAGTAAGACACTAAATATCACAATGCTCAAAATAGTGGTTATTTTATGCAAATTATTATTATTATTTAGAACTTAATTACAAAACCCGACTTCATACAAGGATACAGCAGACCTCGGGGTCAACAACAAACATGAATATTCACAACTGCTGTCACCAATTATAAATGAGAAGGAGCTCATTAAGAATTGCAGTCCACGCGATATCCCATTCTTTATCACAGCTATTAAGAGCGTGCGGTGCGTAAACATGATGGAGTGCGTATGCTGTAATTACTAGCTCCTCAGTACATAGACTGTCAGAGGCATGTCCATTTGTCGTTATGCACATTAGAGTTTCAGATTTCCAATTTCACCCTGGAGTAATTATGAAGTATGTTTGGTAAACACTAAAGCTGTAATGAGGAGCTGCTAGGACTATCAGAGACTGGATGTAAATGTATATATTGAAGACAACAAGAAAACACAGCGGCTAACAGGGTCATATAACACAAGAGTAGAACAAGATCGATGACAGAGTGATGTCCTTTAAAGGTCCTGTATTACACAAAATGGATTCTTGTGAACTTTAAGCCGTGTTAGAGTATAGTGCGCACCTCAAAAACCTACAGTACTTTCATTCACACATGTCTGAGTAATCCTTTACTATTAGGCTGTCTACATCTCCAAAGCTCAAAATGCTACGTTCCACCTTCCACCTCATGAAGTGGTAGTGTTCAAGTTTTCAACAGCTACCTTTTACCTTTTGTTTGTTAGAGATTGGCTAAAATCATCCAAAAATTCTATTGCAGGTGTATGGAGTTTAAGAAAACACAGTGGAGCACTTCCTGTATTAATACATATCACAGGTATGCTTTTTGACAAGGAAACAACATTATAACATAGATAAAAAATAGTGTAATATGGGCCCTTTAAATAAAAACTGGCATTATAGATTACAGATTATGTTTGTAGATAGACTGTGTACATGCCCATCTCAATTTGAAAGTTAGCACAATCTTCTGAAATGCATGCTATTCTTGTATATGATTGTTCCATATTAATGTTGGCTTTTTCTGTATTTGATTGTCTTTGTATTTGTATCTGGTTTTAAAACTAATTAGTAGTGTAAATGCTTATGCAACCCCTTGCTCTGATAAAATTGTTCCTGGATTTTTGCACCTCCCCTGGTCTCCACTTTGCCTGTAGCTCCTTTCTGGGCCTTAAGATATCTACCCCTGAGATTTTTCCAACATTTCTTGGTCTTGTCTTTTCCTAAAGTCCTGGCAATCTCCCTCTAAGAATAGCTGATGATGTTTTGATTACGGTGATGTTTATGACTAGCATCATACAAATGTCTGTACTTATGGACATCGTTGTTATTTTTTTCTGTGCAGGAACGTCTGCCTGCAACTTAAAAAAATATTATCCAACACCTGTGCTAAAAGTCTGATCTTCTTGATAAAATGACATCATTTGGCTGCACAGATCTCATGATGGCTTCAAGCATAAATCAATCTTTGGAAGGACTTGATTCGTGCTGCTACTGTAGTCATGCCCACTGCACTTATGTTATTCCAGTTTCTACTTTCTTTGCAGTTGTGCTGTTTTCTCCAACAAGCAGTGTTTATAGCGTTTTTTACAATGTGTTTTGCCCAGAGTCTCAAGTCTCTGGTGTAGATGTGTTAAAGAGCGCTGCTCTCTGATGATTTCTATGAACGGTCTTCAGGCAGAAAAACACCGCCTACACACAGCCACAAACATGGACAAACGAAGGCTTTGACCTGCTCATGGCATTCATTTTCCCATTACAAGTGATAGCAGTGCTGCAGTTTAAAGCTTTCACATCATCTAGTATCTCAGAGAGAAGCCCTTGTGTCTACAGTGTTTTAATAAGATATGACATAAATGTCTTAAATGATCTATATGACGATTCTTGCTGTGGTGTTAGTACTGACAAAATAAATATACCATTTTCTTCCAATTTCTTGCAGGTTTCAGAAAACTTGTATATTGGCAGAAGACCTCCCCAAGATGGAGAGTTATTGTCATGCACCTATATCTGTGAACAAACTAGTATTATACAACTTTAAGTCCATACTCAGAGGTACTTTGACTAACTCATACCTGAATACTTTCAGTTTTCACACAAGGGAGTAATATAAATAATAGTAGGCTTCCTGTATTTCTTCACAAATGTGACGTGTTTGTGACTATCCTACTATCCCAGTTCCCAACACTTTTATTCCCAAATGTTTATTAAATCTGCTGTTATGCTGGACACCAACACTACAGCAGGCCAACTGAATTAAGCACTGCAAATGCTATTAAAATGAAAAACTTTGTAAGATTTAATATTAGCTGGAACTTGGTTATGGTCGATGCATATTACTCGTAGCCAAATATAATTTGGATACCAACATTGGTCTATGTGGAGCTTGGGATTGTCAGTGCCAAAAACATTTTGTTTGCAGCTAAATGCCAAAATAACAACAGAGATACATTAGCAAAAAACATGTAACAAATATATAAATATGCCATAGAACAAGATACATGAGATAAGCTGCTGGATCAATACTGGTAAATCCACGCTTTGTGTTAGAATCATTTTGAATGAGCATATTTAGCCACTTAAAATGTTCATTGGTTAAACATTAGAACAGAAAGTTCTATGAGACACAAACTCAAATTCTTTTTGTCAGGGATGGGACAAGGGACAAAACTGCCATAAGAATGAGAACACATGAGAAAAATGATCATGTTTCTGTCTTTAAAGTTACTCAGTTCCAAAACCTGATCTTGTGAGTTCATCTGGTCTGTTATTTAGTTTTGGCACATCATCTAATAAGAATAAATATAAAAATAAGAATAAAACAGGTCATTTGTTTTTAAGCCTCATTAACTCGCAGTGACCGATCTTTCACAGACCTTTAAGTTGTATGAGCTTGGGCCAAATCAGATTCTTTTTAGGACAGCCTAAAGGTAAAGGGCAACTATCGGCGTAATCTTTTCCATCGTTTCTCAAACAACAGGAAAGGAGATCAACTGACTGATCTGTTGTTTTAGTGGATTAATTACACTTTGTGTTGAGTTATGTGGGCCCACAGTCTCTGTGTGCTCATGCAGACAACAGTCTTGTAGTGTGACCCCTCCACAACGTCGTAAATCTCTCACCACTATACATAGCAGTTATAATGGAAGTCAATGGGTCAAAGGTTCCATTAGGGAAAAAAAAAAGAAATCTGTTCCTACTTAAAAATTGAAAATCATCAAAGCCAGTGTTGTAACTCATCTGTGACATGCCCAAGACTGCTATAAAAAAGTAAACTACAGTATATATCATATTTTATAAAGAAAATAGGCCGTTTTGTGTGCCTCTTTTACCACATATTTGACTTAGTTTGTTAAAATTACAAAGAGCACTAAAGTGGATGAACAGACTTATGCCAAAAAGTTTGAAAAATAAATTCACTATATTTCTACAGCTGTTCAAAATGTTCAAAGCAATGCTGCTAACATTACTTTATTCTTCTCTCAAATACCAATGCACCAGGATTAGTTTCAAATTGTGAGATGTGAACTGAATCCTAATTGTAATCATAAACTGCAAATCTAATTGTAATTCTCGCCAGAAAATCACTGATTACATTTTTCTCCCTGTGTTCCAATTTCAGGCAGCTTAATATTAAGATTCTTACTATTGGAAAACAACAACAAATGTATGAATCAGCTCCTCTTTGGAACTAATTGTAGGACAGGCCTCCGTAATGAACTATCAACCAGCTCCAGCTCTCCGTCAGCGATTGCACGTTTCTTTCCGTCCCTCTGACAATTATTTACTGCCCGTCAACTTTCACACTTCGCCACAGTCGCCTCAACTTCAAGCATTATAACTTTCCATTATCGCACATCAAATTTATCAGTCAGAACGTATTACCCGGCGTGAGTTTCCGTTCCATTAAATACCACACTGTCAAATAAATCAACAGATTGCATGGCGTGAAATGATGGTCGAAGGGTGGGAGGTTGGGGGGCTCCTGTCAGAACATATTTGAGATAAAAAGGTTAATGGTAGTATGAGTAATAACTGAAATTTTGTCTAAGCAATACAAAGACCATCCTTAAGTTTTAACACGATCAACAAGACTTCTAGTAAACAAATTTAGCATGGGACTGACAGATTGGGTTCACCTTTGGTTCACCTCCTGTTACAATAGAGGATTTCCCTTTTCAAAATACAGAATTTTCTTCATTGAGCTCATGTAAATAAAAACAAACAAACTGCATGCTGTTTATGCTGTTGCTTTGATTTGGCAGCACTGGTGTGTGTGCAAATTGGTCCAAGGCCTTTGAGGAATGTAAGACCTTTATGGAATATGTGTGGACAAAACACAAACATCCTCCAAATGGTTAATTTCTCAGCTCTGAGCTGCGATTGCTTTTTGATTTCCCTGTGAAAGCCCCACAGTCACTCTGTGGTCCAAGCGACACATTTTATGTCAAATAGTTGCAAAGATAAAGATAAAAAATAATATTCAAGGTTTATCTATGTATATTTAATTCTCAGATCAGTTCAAGGTGGCGTGGAGGAAAGATAATGGCATCAAGGTCCTTTATAGTAAAGGAGTTTCAATGCATTTTAATATAAAAGAAGGTGTCAGATCAAAACAGCCCATAAATCTGATCCGTAAAGCTGGACACGTGATCGGCTGTGAGCTGGAGACATTTGTCACAGTGAGGGACAGGAGGACACTGGACAAACTGCTCTCCATCACGGACACTCCTGCTCACCCACTGCACCAGACTATAGAGGGACAGAAGAGATAATACTCCCTACAACTGTACAACGACTCACCCACTGCACCAGACTATAGAGGGACAGAGGAGATAATACTCCCTACAACTGTACAACAACTCACCCACTGCACCAGACTATAGAGGGACAGAGGAGATAATACTCCCTACAACTGTACAACAACTCACCCACTGCACCAGACTATAGAGGGACAGAGGAGATAATACTCCCTACAACTGTACAACAACTCACCCACTGCACCAGACTATAGAGGGACAGAGGAGATAATACTCCCTACAACTGTACAACAACTCACCCACTGCACCAGACTATAGAGGGACAGAGGAGATAATACTCCCTACAACTGTATAACAACTCACCCTTATATAACAGATAATACTCCCTACAACTGTACAACAGCTTTATTATTCCAAATAAAGTAACTCGCAGAACTATGATGCATGTGGTGTGTTTTTGTTACAATGTTGTTTCCTCATCACAAACATACCTGGAGTTGAGTTTTGTTTCATCCATACCAACCCAGCAAATTTAGACTTCTTCTCTCAAACAGAAAACACTCCACCTTGTGATGTCATGTGGTAATACAGGAAGTGCTCCATTGTGATTTCCTCCATGAACCTTCGCTAGAATCATTTGGATGATTTCAGTCCTGGAGTTGCCAATGTGTACTGAACAAAAGGTAAAAGGTAGCTGTTAACTTGAAAACTACCACTTCATGATAAGTATTTTTGAGCTTGAGAGATGTAGACAGACTAATAATAAAGGGTTACTCAACTAGTGTGAATGAAACAAAACAAAAATATGGATTTGTTTTTGATGTGGCAACATCATTATAACATGGTTTAAAGCTCACAAGAGTCAATTTTGCATAATATAGAACCTTTAACCATTAGTGGATGCAAAATACTAGCATAAACATATGTATTCTATTTCTTATGCTCCAGCAGGTCATCTCCATCACTAAAAACAATGTTCAGTTTGAGAAAAATGCAACTGGTGATAGACCTAGGAGTGAATAGAAGCTTTTTGTGCGTCAGTTCAGAGTCACAGTAATAACATGATTACACTGCTGCGTCTTCATTTGGAGCTGTTGATTGTGTTTTCACTGCTGCGTTCAGTCAGAATTGGACCCAAATTAATTTGAACATCTGCTAAAATGAGTTTCCTCAGCAGCAGTCAACAATATTGGTAGGTTACAGAACGTGTCTACAGGGTCTCTCGATCATGTCATTAAATCTTCAGCTGTGAGCACAAACACAGTAGCATGAGAGGAAAACATATCTGTGGGGTTAGGAAACTGTCAATTAAGATGTGTTTTGTGGCACACTCTGAGCTAAAAAAGCAATGCACAAACAAAATCTGCTTCACACTTTGTTCATTTATGTACTCTTTTTGGAATAAAATGCAGCTCAACAGTGTCTGCCTACCACTTGGTTACAAAAGTGAATTTTCCATGTATTTTTCCCATACACTTAAATATAAACTACTCACTGAAAATGTTATATTCTCCGAAAACAATGTATTAACATATTTTATAAGTTTCACTTTAATTTTTGATGCTCTGAGTCTCCCTTCCTTTGCTCTCTGCTTCAGAGCGCCAGCACAACACAATCAGTGGGCATGCGGCTAATGAAACTATTGCACATCGCATTAGGTTTGTGAAGTTGCTGTGTACAGTTTTGTATCATGTTTTTATATATTTATGGAGGATTGTAGAAATGCAGGCTTGTGGGCTGAGCATTGGACAGAATCTTATAGCTAACCATGAGGAGGGTTTGAATAGTGCCTAGGAGAGATTGCTAAATTACTCAAACATATATGGATGACATCTAAAACCTCTTCAGGCATGTCTTTTAATGATGTGGCAGAAAGCTCAAACATATAGATTTTGTATAATACTCCCTCTTTAACAACATGTACGGCAACAGAACCTTGAATTGGCCAAGTCTGTGGAACAATATTGAATATTTCATATTTTCAACAGTCAGTGTTTAAACTACTTTTAATATAAAGCCAAACCTGAGGTTATGGAAATTAAATAGTGCTTCAGTGATGAAAACCAATTTGAATTCATGAGAAACTATGGCTTTAGGCTTTACTCTGTAAGATTCTAGGTGATATAAAACTGAAATCTCTTAAATCACACCCCTCTTGAGTTCTTCGTTGCGTATGACAGCAAAGATTCCTCAATTCACCTTTTATATAACAAGCATCTGTATCTTTTTGCAGATATATGAACAATACAAAACGCAGTTAGTTCAATGTGGGTGCATTTTAGTTTGCTCTGCAGAAGGTTACACAGGCTCCTAATCAAATCCTTGTCTGTATTATAAAACACACTATTACTACTGCAAAGACTATTGTGAGTTTCCCAAAAAAAGACATAACATGGGATGTTTAAATGCCATTTCAGTAGAAATCCATAACAGCAGACCAGAATTATTGTTTAAATGGAAGGAGGCCCAGACGGCGTTTTCTCAAACTGAATTCAATTAACTTACATTAACTTCACTATGACCGTTTCATATAGTGATTTCTCTGGTGCTTAAACAAATACACCATTTATTTGTGTTGTTCACGCTTGAATGCTCAGAGTTTATGAGAAAATATAGAATAGTAATGTGTTATCGATTTGGAGCTACAGCAGAACAAAAAGACAAACTTATTTTTAAACAGATAATCAACGGCTCTGGTGATCTGTGCAGTTTCGCCCAGGCTCAGTCTGAGGTTGGATAAGGTCCCGAGAGCCGAGTGTGAGGACTGGAAGGACATAGAGTAAATGAATTATTTGGCAAAATTGTATAAGCCTTTATTATGAGGATTCCATTTGTACCTAAATGAAGTCCTTGTGGATATACTTATACTGTATGCCCTCCATTTAGAATTCACAAAGCTTTTGTCATTCTCTACGCATGCTGTGCTACCCTGTCACCTCTTTTCTGTCTATTGGAGGTATCTGTACCTTTGCTCTACTGAAATTAAAATAACCTGCAGTGAGGCATGGACACCTCCAATAAACAGTCTATGGACACTAAAGACTTAATTTTGGCACAAATGGAACCCTATACTTCTTAAAGATTTGATTCATGACAGCCTGTGGGTTGTAAAAGGGGTGCATTTGACAAGTCTGACAGTTTCATATTTAGTTTTATAATAATTGTGCGACAAACAGGCCGGTTTGTTACCGATAAGTAACACTCAGCACTTTAAATCACAGCACATTTGATCGCACACAGCACTTTAAACATATTTGCACATATTTTAAAAAAGACATTGCACATTGTACATTTTTAAAAATGTATTTCTTGTCTTTCCTTTTACCACTTTTAATTGTGAGGCACAGTGGCACTTTAATTGACAGCTGCTGGGCCCTGGAGGGATTATTATTTAATCAGTTACCTTTTTAAATTGAGTAGTGCAATATATTGGGTGCAATATATCTGTTTTGGAATGTTGTAAGTGTTGATGTGTGTGTTAGTGTATTTTATTGTTTTAATGAATGGTGTGGTGCTTTGTTTAGTACTTACCTTCTTTTTCTTCTGTCCAGGTCCTAAAAAAGTCCCCTGGAAACAAACTCCCCCTTTTAAGGTTCTGGGCTGGACCCTGTGTAATATGTTGTACAGGGGTAGTGGGATAGGTGTTTATTGGTTTACGGGTTTTAAAGTTTACTTAGTGTATGGTTTTAGGGTTTTTATGTATATATCCTTGGGGTTTTAATAGTTAGTTGGATTTGGGTTTGTTTTATGGAGTGTTAGGGCAATATTTTAAGCTAGTGTTAATTTTTTACCATAGTTTTAGTTGTAGTTTTACCCAATCAGACAGACCAGATAAAAGGCGTCTCCACACATAATTCTGGGTTCTGCTGCTGGAGAGGAAACTGCTGCTTGCTTCCATATTGCACCTTGCACTTTTTTGCACCCGTACTTTTTTGTTTTTCTATTGAAAAACAGAAAGTAAAACTGTGGACCACATCTTGCCATTGTCTGTGTTTTTAACCTCTCTCACTGAACCCCAACCCGCTCACAGTCAACCTACATTGCAAATTGCATTGCAGTCTATCTGGAAAATGTACACTAAGGGAGTGCAACCACCCGGCACTGGCGGTATTGTTATCCTGTCCTTTTAGCAGGCCACATTAGCTCCTCCTCCCTTTAAAGCCTGAGAACTATAGACTACTGATTTTTGAATGTTAAACTATAAAATGTGGGACATTTAAAATTGGATCACGTCTCAGCTCACATTCACACTGACATTGTGCAATGCTGCACACGATCGATCGTAGTGATGATCAAAGTTTGCAAATAGCAGGCTATAACGCCATTACAGCACTACATGATAGCTGTGTTTGAATGAGTGGCAAATCTGCAGTACTACAGCTCAGAAAGCTCAGTCTCCCATAGAAAACTGTTTTTTCTTCTCTCTCTCTCTTTCCATGTGAAATTAAACTGCTCATGTTCAGCTGACAGGGACTTACTGTTCACAGTCCAGTTCTAATCTCTGTTTGGTCAGAACTGATCATGCTTGTTTCTGTTATCATGTGGAGTGTGTGGCGCTGAGCATGAAGAATGAGGTAGTCGAAGTAATGTAGAACCAAAAAAATAATGTTTAGCCTCATGCACCAGCCTTATGTTTTTTACTTGGAGGTAAAAAAAAAAAAAAAGGTTAGGGTACCCCTCCTTGAACCACCACCTTAACGTGGTGGAGAGGTTTGAGTGCCCGAATGATCCCGGGAGCTATGTTGTGGGGGGCTTCATGCCCTTGGTAGGGTCACCCAAGGCAAACAGATCCTGTGGGACGGGTCTGACTAAGAGAGGTTCAGAAGACCCCCATGATGAGAAACACAACAAGGCCAGTTAAGTTGCCCGGATTGGTGTTACCGGGGCCCCACCCTGGCACCCTAGAGCCAGGCCTGGGGTGGGTGCTCGATAGCGAGCGTCTGGTGGCCGGGCCTTCCCCCATGGGACCCGGTCGGGCACAGCCCGAAGGAGCGACGTGGGCCGTCCTCCCGTGAATCCACCACCTGCACAGCAGGATCCATAGGGGTCGCTGGAGGGACTATGTCTCTCGGCTGGCCTGGGAATGCCTTGGGGTCCCCCCAGAGGAGCTGGAGGAAATATCCAGGGTGAAGAAAGTCTGGGAGTCCTTGCTTAGACTGTTGCCCCTGCGACTCGGCCCCAGATAAGCAGAAGAAAATGGATGGATGGGTTTATTAGGTTTGAATAATTGCAAAACGACATTTGGTCACTTGCACCATGTATTTTCAGTTATTTTTTGTTTATTTCAAACTCTTGGGTGTTTTTTCCCCTGCTCCTTGTGCCAGGGCTGGGCTTTGTCGGGGAGCTGTGGGCTTTGGCTGTTTTTTAAATGTAAATCTTTCTTTCTGTTTGTCTGCCACTGGTTTGGTCAGGCCCCTGTGGCGGTGTGCAGCTCTCTGTGATGTCTCTGTGTATGTGCTCACTCAAGTGGAGCAGACGCGAATGTCAGGACACGCCGGTCACCATTACTCCAGGGCCAACAGAGCAGAGACCACCACGTGCATGCTCCTAGATCACGTACACACTCTCAGCCCACATGCACGCTCCCAGCCCACGTGCACACTCCCAGCCCACATTCGGTCACAGCACAGACAGTGGTGGATCCTGCAGACTGTCCACTGCATCATTGCTTGACTCACTGCTCGCTGAAAGAGAGAAGTGATGTTTTCTTCCTCTCTGCAGGTCTTTCTTTCAGCAGCGCTTTGCCTGAGGAACAGCCACAAAGCCCCTTCCTGATTAGTTTGATTTATTTTCACTTATGATAAATACAGAATTAGATACTTTATACAAGAGAATGTGTAGGGTGGTTACTAAAAAAATCTCGGGGAGCTTAAATGTGGTAACTTAAAGGTGTATTGTGTAACTTTTGTGGTGGAGGGTCTGTCACGTGCTTGTTTCTATGGATGGTCCACAATATAACATTACACATGGTTTTATTGCTCAAAAATATCTAGAAAAACAGGTATTCTGACTGTGAGCGGGGTCGTCTCTCCACAGGTCTGACCTGTAATTTGGTCTGGTTTGGTCTCCATGAAGATAGAAACGTCTAATACCATACTGTGAAAAGTTCCAGACAAACAATAATATGTCATTAAGAAAAGCATTTGATGAAAGCTCCACCAGAAAAGCTACACAATGCACCTTTAAAATGTGGCATCCTAAAGTGCACAAGGCTCTAATAAAACTGTGGAAAATACATGTGTTGCTTACGAGAGATAAGATACATGAACAGAAAGAGAGTTACACATCAGGTTTAACAGGAAATGCCATATGGAAAAGTGCACTTATTCAGAAGCAGACATTTTAAAGTGTTTTTAAACTCTTCAAAGGAGCCTGCTGCTGCGGCCAGAGCGCTGCTACGTGATCTAAAACCAATTTCACTATTTGAATGCTCATCTGTTTCCTTCTCTTTGCATTGCTGTCATAAAACCATTGGACTTAACTATTATTTTCTCATCCATGTTATGATGTTGAACTCTGTTTTTAAACTCCATACACCTTCACCAGAATCATTTGGATGATTTCAGCCCTGGAACTGCCAGTCTCTGCTGAACTAAAGGGTAGCTGTTAACTTGAAAATTACAGCTTCATGACATCACAAGGTGAAACAGAGCATTCTGAGTTTTGGAGATGTAGACAGACTAATAATGCAGGTCTACTCAAACATGTGTGAATGAAACAAAACCACAAGTCTGAGTATGATTTGAAGAGGCAGCAACATTGTAACAAGGCTTAAAGCTCACAGTAAAATTTGTGCTGTACAGGCCCTTTAAAAATTGAGTTTCAGAAGAAAAATTCAATAATACAGTACATTTAAAGGCGTATCATGTTGCTTTCCATTCACCTACATGTTTGTCTTTATATAGATGTAATTGCCTTGCCTGCATGTTTCACAGTATGGCTTCAAATATATTGTATTTTTATACACTATACTATACCTTGAATAGCATGCATTCCCACTGTGAGAGGGATTGCATAGCCAGAGATCTGACCTGTCACTGACCTGGATGCGTCACCCACTTGTCTCCATGGCGACAGTGACTGGAGTCTAAATAAATCTAGAAATTCGAACGGTCAAGAATCAGCCATTGCAGTAGGATCGAGCCATTTTAATAAGTTCCCTTCCCTGTAAAAATACACTTCACACAAACTGTACCATTCTAAAACTGCAGTACTAAAGTATACGTGGGGAGATGATATTGGAATTTAAGTTGACCAAAACATTCCCTCAGAAAATCAGTTGTAGCTGTTTTATATTCCTAACACTGAACTCAAAGTGAACTGTTCCTAAGAGATAAGCAGGTACTTTGCTGTGAGGGAATATTTCGCCTCAACAGCAATGAATATTAAAGGAACATTTAAAATATAGTTTGCTTTTATAAGGCCCCACACACAAGACTCAACAGTGAATGTTCAAGCTGTTTTCATTGGATTTTACCCCTAGGAAGAGTTCTTGTTATTATTCTGCAGTTTATGTGCGTCACAATGGGGTATGCAGCACAAATGATACAAACATTCTTCTATCATGACTTGCATATCAGGGCTGCTTGTCTCCAGGGAGATAGGATAATGTTCATTATAATCTGTGGAACGTTCCAAGAACTGCGCCTGGAACTGTATGCTGTTTCCCCGATTTGAGTTAGGTGTGACTGACCAGATGATTAACCAGTCTGCATATGTGTGTCAAAAAGGAGTGAAAATATGCAGAGGAGTAAGAAACAGGGCAGATTTCTGCAGAATCAACAACTGAACAAAACTATTATTTATCTCAGGGAAAATATTTATTTTGTTTTGAATGTTACAAGAATGTTGGAGAGAAGATGTCTTCCGCATTTGAGAGTGTCTGTGGTTGGACAGATCCAATTTAGGACAGAGGTTTTTCATGCTCTGGAAAGTAGAAGGGACTGGCTGGTCAGGCAAAGCAAAACCATTAAGACAAGCAAGCGTCGGACCCTACACCAGAACCATTAAGTGAAATGCACCTTAAGAGTGGCATATTATGCTTTTTCGTAAGACAGTCATAAACTATAACATTGTAATGTTGCATTTTGTTCATTGCAAATCACAATAGTTCTAAAACTGCTTAATTAATTGACTTCCTGCTGCCAAAAATTTAGCACGTAACATTTTTACTTTACCACTCTGATCCTGATCATTTCAAAGTTCAAATGTTCTTTTCAGGCATGACTAAACAAGTTTGACATTAACTACTATTTGAATGACTCTTTCTTGGGATCCTCCATGATTTTCTAAGCCTTTTGAAACACAGAATGTTTTGGACATCGGCCATCTGAGTGTGCTATGTAGTTTTGTTTTCCTTTTTTTTTTTTTTTTTTTTTTTTTTTTTCATTTTTGATGTTGCTGGTCCTGCATTTTCACCTCTATAAAGACATCTGTGAGCATTATTTGTTTGACTTGATTCTAAACCTTTTAACATAAAAACCATATACATTACGCTGTCACAGCAGAATTTCTATATAACTCTTGTATCCATTTATAATAGTCTGGTACTGACAGTCTGACTGCTTGTTATTAATGAGCCCTAATGATATTTTCATATGTGATATTGATGTTCTGTCAGGAGGGGATGAAGGGAGTTAAAATTGCATAGCCACAAAATGATGATTCTGAAAGTGTTACAGCCCAAGGGCGTATCGATAGTCACTATCAAATTATTTAATCATTCTGTCTATTCATATTGATTCACATATGAAAAATCTGCTGCATATTTGCCCCATTATCACTCCTGTAGGTGGGAGGGGTTTTAATATAGTCTATAAGTGTCCCCTGTCTGCATAGTCCGCTAATACAACCTAAACAAATGGAAATAAATCACTATATTTTCAGAATTTTTGATGTAACTAAAACTTTACCTGACCAGCCAGTACCACACACTTAGCAGAACTTTACAAAGACAAGTGGATCTGGAGCTGTATACTGTCTCCCCGATTTCAGAGGCCATGATTGACAGGCGGATTAACCAATCAGAGAGACGCATGCTGTGTTCGCGTCAAAAACAAACATGGCTGCTTACACATAATAAAGGGGAAAAAATACCATGAAACAATACCATGCATTTTGTATAGCATTTGGCTAATCCAAAGGTCAATCACACCCATCTGAAATCAAGGAGATTCAATGGGGACCAGACTCAAAGCTTTGTAAAGTATTTGAGAAGTGTGTGGCCTAGCCTGGAACTCAAGCTATACGTAAATACATAGAAGGTGAGTAACTTCTTATTATGGTTGAAACAACTACCATTTTAGAATACAGGTAAGCTACAGAGGACACTGTGTATAATGATATTCATGGTTGTGGCACCAGAGGCATATTCACGACATCTGTTGCCATGTAATGGAAAAACTTGTGTATTAGAGAACTCTTCCTCTAAAACAAACATATTTGATAAATACAAAATTCATAAATACAGAAAAGCATCCTGGTAATGCTGATGAATTCAATCCAGGCATAGAGCAAAGTAAGGAAAACCCTGAAGAACGTTCAGCTAATGTTGAAAGTGATCTAAGATATGGAAAGAAATATTGACAGTGAAGTAGGCTACTCCACTTGGCTTTGGTGTTTCTCAACAGTGGGAAAGGGAAATAGAAACCAAACTTAACCTTCCTCTCATGTTAGCTTTCTATTACCATCTCTTATGTTAACGGGTCAGTTTTGACCCGTGTCCTAAATCAGCTGTAAAATACACTAAAAGCAATTATCTGTAATAAAATTTGTTTCTCATCTCTTGGTTACCTTGTTAGGCTTCCTTTTCCATGAAAATTTTGGTTTTAATGTCTTTGGTGGGAGCCTCAGCTCCTTTTTTAGTCAGTATGCCCCTCTATTTCAATACAAAGAAAATAGTAAAATGAACCTCAAGAGAATAATATAACTAAATAAAAGTTTTTTTGTGTTACCTGACTGTTACTGAGGGGTATTAGACACATCTCTAAAATAAAAAAAGTATTTTTTTAATGATAGAACTTAGAATATAAACACAAAATCAAAATCAGAACAAGTCATAGCACAAAATATAGATTTGCAAGGTCAAACAATCAACAAAACAACAAACAATATTCACTTGCGAGATTTCAGCAGGCAGCTCAGGTCTATATTTCTTTACTGTGCCCACCATGGTAAGTTTCCTCCTAAGAAGCTCTTGTCCAAGGTCATAGCTGGTAAAAAAAATTGTCACAAGTGATATTGTGACCCTGCAGTCCAGTAGTCATATCAAGGACCACCAGTTTTCCTTGGTTTTTCTCAGGTATGGCACTCACAGCTTTGCCTGTGTAAATCTGTAGATTCCAGGCATAGCTGGTTTTTGCATCACAGGCTGCCCAGATTTTTATACCATACTTCCCTGGCTTATTGGGCATGTATTGCCGAAAGGGGCATTTTCCTCGGAAAGGAACAAGGATGCTCATCCACTGTCACCTCTGGCCCAGGGTTGAACATCAGTGGAAGGAGCTGCTCCCATTTCTCTCAGACATCTCTGATGGGGAAGAGCTTATCAGATCTTCCTCTGGTATCTCTGTTCTCAAATCTGAGGACTCTTGATACCATTTGAAAGGTCTGAAGTGACATTATTGCCCTGAAAATATTTCTACCTGTCGATGCATCCCAGATGCCTCAGTGGCCTCATTGCCTGATCTGTACACTAGAGCAAGAAGAAGAAGACCATATCCAAGCATCCAGGCATTCTTCATCAATGCCGTTCCACCTGTCGCCATGGAACTTTTTTCCCCTCAAGGTTTGTCATGCCAATTATGACTCTTTTTAGTGACAATGGCATGAACAGTTCAAAACATGTCTTGATGTCACTGACTCTCGTCACAGCAAATGTTGTGATTCCAGGAGTCTTTTTGATGACATTCTCAGCAGCTGCCCTGCCACATACATCATGAGATTCTGAGCTCCAACAGATCTTACCATCTTTGGATCTTTCAGCTGGAGGGGCTTCACCACCTGTGACTTCCTCATCTGACTCATCAGATGTGTTTGTGTCTTCTGGATGATACTCCACATTGTCTTCCTCCTCAGAAACCTGCTCATCCACATCACTATGCAGCTCTGTGTCATCTCCCTCATTTTCATTAAAAACATGATCCAGAACTGTAAATCTTCTTCTCATTTTTGCATCATACAATTTCGAGATGTGCACTCTGCAAGTCACTAACAATATATACTGACTACCTGGACTTGTCTGCACTTGCCTGTCTTTGTTTTATTTTTGTGCAGGTACACAGGAAAATGACAAAATGAGACCCTCCTAAAGCTGAAATGATTGGGAGAGGAGCTGGCTATTATTATTTTGGCTTACAGTGCATTTATGATTTCAGTTTTGGTTGTAATAATTGCTTTACAATCAAATTTTTATAACCGGGTCGAAACTGACCCTAACACCACAAAGGTCATATTTTTAACCAGAGCATTTTATAATTAATGAAAAAAAAAAAAAAAAAAATTAGTTGATTATTTTGTTGAAATAGAGATTCCTGACAAAGTCAAAAAGCCTTGATGCAATAAATTAACCCTATGTGCTTCTTTTATACATTTAAAACTTAAAACAGGTCGGTGGCGACCCTAACACAGGAGGAAGGTTAAATGTATTTCTCCAGTGCAGCACTGCATGAACTTATGAGAGTTATTACATCTGATCTCTTCCTCAGTCCAAGAACTACCCCACAAAAGATTCACTTTGACAATTCACCTTTTAAAAAAATTTAGTCATTGGCTAAGTGGACATGCACAAACATTACATTATTCTAAACCCTAAAGAAACAGCAAAATCTGATGTGAGTAGCACTGCTGAGTAGAGCTGCTGCTCCTCTGTGTCAAGAGGAGCCAGCTGAGGTGGCTCAGGCATCTGCTGCCTACTGGACGCCTCTGTGGGAGGAGTTCCTGGCATGACCTACTTGGAGGAGGCCCCTGTTGAAGACCCAGCACACGTTGGAGGGACTATGTCACCCTGGAAGAGCTGGAAGAAGTGTCATGGGGTCATGGGGTGAGGAAAATCTGAGGGTCCCTGCTCAGACTGCTGCCCCAGTAATTTACATTTAATCTTTGTCTGTACAGTATACATATCTACTTAAACAGATACCTGTGAATAAAAGTTCCACTCTCCCTCATTTTATTATACATTATAGATAAAAATGTTTAGATGAATGA
Organism: Taenioides sp. WSHXM2023; assembly: GCA_029959045.1. NCBI lineage: Eukaryota > Metazoa > Chordata > Actinopteri > Gobiiformes > Gobiidae > Taenioides > Taenioides sp. WSHXM2023. The sequence continues at coordinate 30,270,684 of CM057091.1, forward strand.
CTTTAGATACTCTTTGATTTAATCAGTGTTTATTTTTAATTAACATAAGGTCAAGATATGATTGTTCTGTTATTGCTCTGTGATTTTAATGCAGCTTGTCTTTCATAGAGTTATTTTTATTTTTTTCTACAAACCACAGCTTATTAACTAGGGTTAATTAATGTTTTCTTTTCTTGAATCAAATGATATGTTGTTCAATGTATCTGTCAAAATATATTTTTTCACTTGTTCCTTGTTGTATGGGGACCAGTAATCATAAATCCTTGAGAACAACATCATCTAAAGATATGGCTTAATTTATGTTAAGGCTAGAGTTTGGATTAAGGTTATAGATCTAGTCTCCAGGAAATGAATGCAAGTCAAGGTAGTGTCCCCACAAAGCACTGACATCTACCTGTGTGTGTGAAAAGTGTGAGCCGCAGAAGGTCAGAGCAGATTTGATGGAACAGATTCATCTCAGAGCCTTTTCCATTTCTTTAAAGTGGGATCCCAGTCTATAAACAAACAGGATTTACTGTCCTGTCCTTTCTCCTTCAACATTGTTCAAGTCCTGCATTCTTCTGTTTTGACATATAGTTTTATCAATAACAAAATAAAGTACCACAAAACTTTTTTTTGCAAATTCTCTAAGAATGAGGGGTATTAAATAGCACAGTCTACACCATACAATTATAAACATCTGGTTAAAATACTGTATATGTGTAGTCTTTGTAGGGACACAATACACAATAGCATTAACCTGATGTTATGTTTTATCATGAGCTTTTAACCATGTAGTAGTGATGTTTCATAGTCATCAAAACATACCCAAAGGTATATTTTAGTTTGCGCATGTTTGAGTACTTTTACTATTCGGCAGTCTTGTAAAAAAAAAAAAAAAAAAACATGATCGCACGTACAACCACACATTTGGCAGACAAAGATGAAACAAAGATCTCATTTATGTTGAGCACTGATTTTCAGACAGGCTTGGAACTGTTGTTAAAACTCTCTGTGTGGTCACCAGACTCTCTCTGTTTTCAGATGTGTGTGATTGACAGGTAGTTATCCAATCAGGCTGCTTACGAGGGAAAAATAATAAATATATATCACATGGTAGTGAAAAAGATGCTGATTTCTGCAGAATCACTGAACAATAAGGATGGGACGAGATACAATTTCTATGAGATGACACGTGTCACGAGATTTAGTCCACGAGAACGAGACAAGAAAAGATTTTGATTTTAATAAATTAAATTGTGCCATTCAGTTCACACTTTATGTATTTAATTTTACAATATTACTGTTATTGTAGTACTGCGTTTTGGAATTTCAGCTTCTACGAAGAGTTGCTCAGCAAAGTTAACCCCTTTTTTATCCAAGGCAAATGTAAAAATGTGATTTCCCACATGCATGTACAATCTTGTCACAATTTTGTTGCACGAGATCTTGTCCAATCCCTACTGAGCAAAGCACCAAAGTCTGCTAATCAGAGCTGAGAGAAATGTAATTTTGTTTGGAAATGATAGATGACGAATGAGCTCCTTCATTTCACATGTGTCACTGAGAAAAACAAATCTGATTGAATGATCATGTTTCAAAGAGGACTATGAATCTGAAATGTGAAGTCTTAAAGGGTTTATTATTCACAAAAGTAAATATACAGCGTAGCTAGACAAAAGAGAACAGCATAGCCACGGGAAAGGACAGGGGGAGAGCCCTGAGATGTGTGTTTACAGTTTTTATGGTGTGTATCAGTGCATGTGTGTGAAGGAGGATCTTCTGGTCAGCAGAGAGTTATCTTCATGAGCTCCCATGGAATGGCAGGGTCACAAGAACTCACAGTCCTGTACTTGAGTCCGAACAACAATGTACACTATTGGATTTGAAATAAAAGTGTAATAGTAAAGTGCATTGCTAAATGTAGCCTGTTTGAATTCAATACAGCAGCAGATGGCAGTGGAGAATAATGACATCTAATATAAAACAAAAACGCACGATTTGACCCTTCAAACAAACCTCTCTAGTGGTGTGCAAATACTCAACCCACTTCGCCTCTGCTCCCCGCTGAAATAGTGTAGCTCATGAAGTAAATAAATCCAAAGACTGTCCCTGCAGCATACTGTAGCGGCTCTGTTCTCAGGCAGTATCCATCTGTTTTCTGTAACACTGAAGGGCCCCATGCCAGCCTTTGGACAGCCTGCACACTGCCTACAGCTCCAGGGCGCTGGTGAGAAAGAAAAGCATTGGATGGCATGGATGAAACCCAGCTCGCCTCTATGTGTCATCTTCATTTATCCGCTGCTAGTGATGGACTCCTAATGTGTGGAGAAACTGTGTTCAAGGATGGTGGCGTGGACTTCCCCTGGGCCGGGCTTTTCAAATGCTTTCGACACCAAAGAGTTGCTCATTAAAAGTGGACCCACGCCGAGAAGCATCTGCTGTGGAAAACACTTATTCTAGGAGCCAGCTCTTTATTTCTCTGATAAGATTTTATATTTCCATCAACAAGCGTCTTCATACACACTTCAATTATGCAGCTAATTTAAAGGAAAATGTATTGTTGAAATGGGCAACTTTTCCAATACAGCTCTTTGAAAACTCACACCAAAGGATTTTAATTTAATGAGACTTGTTGGTTTGTTGCATTCTTTTTATCAAACTGTAACATAAATTTCCATTTTCTTTTTGTAATATTAGCTTGGATGCACCATCTTCCTTCAACTTAGCTCCAGGGGCAGCTCAGTTCAGTTAGTCCACCAACTCAAAGGTTTGCTGTTCAGAGCCTGGCTCGTACCAGTGCATGCTGTTGGGTCCATGGGCAAAGCACTTTACACACCTTGTCTTTGTATGAATGTAGTGTGTGAGTGATTGGTGGTCAGAGGGCCCCATGGCGAAATTGGCAGCCTTGTTTTGTCAGTTGTGGCCATACCGGCTTGTCAAAGCCTGATCCCGTCAGATCTCAGAAGCTAAGCAAGGCCGGGCCTGGTTAGTACTTGGATGGGAGACCACTGGGAAAATCAGGTGCCACAGTGGGGCGCCAGTCAAAAAAGCTGTCGTTGTGTCCTTAGGCAAGGCACTTCACCCACATTGCCTAGTATGAAAGTGGTGTGTGCGTGAGTGATGGTGGTGGTCGGAGGGGCCGATGGCGCAGATTGGCAGCCTCGCTTCCGTCAGTCTGCCCCAGGGCAGCTGTGGCTACAGTAGTAGCTTACCATCACCAAGTGTGGAATGAATGAATAATGCTCTGTAAAGCGTCTTTGAGTGTCCTGAAAAGCGCTATATAAAACTGATGCATTATTATTATTATTATTATTATCCCAGTACAGCTGTGTACATAAGTAGCTGAAGTGAATGACACTGTAGGCCTGTAGTTGTTTAGTGGATCAATCTGTCGATGTATCTTTGTCGACCAAAATTTATATCTGTTGACTCATTAGTGGCCAGACCTTGTCAAAACCTGATCTCATCAGATCTCAAAAGTTTAGCAGGGCTGGGTTTGGTTATATAATATAAATAGGCTCAATTTTGGCTCACTAGCCCCAACTTGTAACCATAATATTATCTAGCAGCGCCACCCAAGATGTCCTGAGGTGACCCTCGTGCACATGCCAGAGGTGGACGGCACATGCAATGTGGGGTACAATCACCAGACTTTAGACTAGAGAAAGCTATATTAAAGTTTAATCTGGCGCTCATACTGCTGCACTACTCCTAGACGGAGGGTGACGACAGAGGCGACCAAAGGCTCAAGCAAGTAAAGGACCCTCACTCTTAAAGGTTCAGACCATACGTAATTGGCTGCCGGCAAACACACGGGCCTACTGCCACATTCTACCCCTCCTCCTTGCATCATCGTCTCGACAATGGACGTCCAACTTAATTCCAAGGTCTAAAGATGGCAGACATTAAATTTGACACGGGATTCCGTGTGTTTAGTGCAGACCGTGGTAAGTGATGCAGATTCAGATGGCGACCAGCGGTAGGACGAACTGTCCTCCGCACGACAGTGTAAACAGTTCCAACAGGTGAAGATGGTCCAGAATCTACCGTAGCTGCCTCAGCAGCTGGCGTTTCAGTCTCGAATGCCACTGCAGGGGCAAGCGAATGAAGTCTGCATGCACCCTCATAGGCCAACTGGGGACAGATTCTGGCTCAAATGGCTGTTCTGGTACAGCATACCACAAGTCTCCATCATAAGATTATCCACTAGGTGAGTTTGGCTGGTGGCGGCACGGTGGCTGAGTGGCAACACTCATGCCTCACAGCAAAAAGGTTACGGGTTCGATCCCCGGGTCGCCCGGGCCTTTCTGTGTGGAGTTTGCATGTTTCCTCCCCGTGTCTGGATGGGTTTCCTCCGGGTACTCCGGTTTCCCCCCATCAACCAAAAACATGCAACACCCCTATGAACAGTTTACCGTCAAGGAACTCCTCCCTCCTGTGGGCTCACCACCTGCAGAGGGGTTCATAGGGGTCTCCAGCCGGATTAAGCGGGAGAAGATGGATGGATGGATGGAGTTTGGCTGGCCACCCTGTGAAGGGTCGATATTTTTGGTTACCGGAGTTACCCCAACCAGTGCCTTTATTAGTGAGCAATGAACTTGTTTATTCTTTGTCTGGTCCTGCAGGGGAGCAATGGTGTAAACAGATCCTTCCTCTCGTGGAGCCAACATGTGGCCTTGAGGACCAGAGGTCCTGCATCTTACACCGACCCTTAACATCAGTATGGCACACCAAGATTAGCTCTCCTTCCCCCAAAGGTTGATCATGCACCTCTCATCATGGTGGGCTTTCCGGCTACCCTCAAGCGTTCTTGAGCTCCCTCAAAAGCCAAGTGTAAGCATGTTTGATGCTCAATGATCCATTCGTGAAGTTCACTAGCGATAGGTTCTGCAACCTGGCCCAGCAAGAAATGCATCGGTAACCTGGGTTCTTGACCAAACATCAGGTAAAATGGTAATTCACCAGTTGACTGATGTGGTGTGGAATTATAGTCACGCATTGCAAACGCTGGGGGTATTTACTAAAAACATCTGTAATAACAAGGATGTTCTCAACACCTTTGAAGGTTCAAGCAAGGTGAAATCAAGGGCAATGACCTCATTTGGTCGCGAGGCCAGAAGGTGACCCATGAATGCATGAGCTGGAGGATGATAGTCCTTTACAATCTGACAGCATTCACACTGTTGGCACCACGCAGTCACGTCCCTGGACATTCCTGGCCAGTAGCACCAAGCTCGCAACAGGTCTAGGGTTCTCTCCACCCCCTGATGGCTGTGTTTTTGATGAACCTGGGTTAACACCCCTTGAGTTAAAGCTGCTGGAAGTAACAGTTGTAAGATGGCCTCACACCCATCTGGGTGAAATACCTTGTGTTAAAGTAACCCATTCCTTTCCACCGGACGGTCCTATTGCCGAAGCAATAACTCGGTGGAGGGAGAAAAGTTTTTTCACTTTTCAACATTGGGCCATACCCTGGTTTTCCAGAAGGTCATAACCTCCTGAATGACAGCGTCCACTTCCTGCAGGGCATGTATGTCATCAGAAGAGTGTCCAGGCAGAGCTGCCACCGCTGCCCTGGGATCATTTCCGCAAGCTCCTGAGAGGTGAGACATTGCTGGTGGGACAATGAATCTGCATTTTAATTGCTTTTACCGGATCTGTACCTCAATTCAAAATCAAATGATGTGAGCTGTGCAGCCCAACACTGCTCAACAGCACCGAGCTTTGCTGTCGCCAGATGGCTCAGCAGGTTGTTGTCGGTATAAACGACATACTTACGGCCGAACAAATACTCTCGGAATTTGTCAGCCCACTTAAGGGCCAACAGCTCTAACATCATTGAACTGTAATTCGACATGAGCCCGTGGGCCTCAAATCACGGCTTGCATAAGCAATAGGCCTAACCTTTCCATCCTGATCTTGAGAGAGTACCGCCCCTAGACCCCAGTAGCTCGCATCCACCTCCAAGATGAAGGGTAGCGAGAAGTCGACATACGCAAGCACCGGCGCACTGGTAAGATTTGCCTTGAGGGCATCAAACTCTTGCACTCCACATTCCAGACCTCAATGTCGCACTTACCTGACTTCCTTTTCGATTTACCCATCAACGCTGCCATTTGCAAAACCTTTGACAAGGCAGGGGTAATAGCTGGCCAGTTTGCAACGCACTCGATCTTTGTGGGGTCAATGGAGACACCCTTGTCGTAATGACATGACCTAAATAACTGACTTTCTGCTGGAAGAAACTATATTTATTGAGTTTCACCTTCAGGCCCTCATGATGGAGCCACCCCAGGACACTATCCAGCCTCTGCAGGTGCTGCTGTACAGTGGATGAAAAAATTATATCATCAGAATCAGAATCAGAAAACTTTTATTGCCATTGTCAGTGAACACAATTCACAAACTAGGAACTTGCTTTGGTGATGAGGTGCAACATAGAACACTGAATAATAATAATAATAATAATAATAATAATAATAATAATAATAATATAAAGTAGAGACATCACTATTAAAGAAAAAAATAAAGTATCACTGTTTAAAGACGCTTATTGGGCAACGTTCCTGCGCCTTTTAGCTTTACAGTTGTGTTTTTTAGTTGATTGTAAATACTTAATATTATTTATCTTGATTTTGATGCATGCTCTTATTTTCCTACTGTTTCTGAAACTTGCGTTGTGACACTGCAATTTCCCCATTGTGGGACAAATAAAAGATTATCTTATCTTATCATAAAATAAAGTAAAAAAAAATTAAGATATATAATAAAAAAATAAAAATAGTCTAGTATATACAGAAGCATCAGAACAACAGTGCAAACTGACAGTGCAAAAGATCAAGTGATGTGGCATGACTTATTTAAAGTGACTGGTGTTATAAAGTGTCCAGCTTACTACAGGTATTATAAAGTGTCCTTAGTACAAGTGTTATAAAGTGTTCATAAAGTGTTCATGAATCCAACGGCAGAGGGGAAGAAACTGTTCTTATGGCGAGAGGTTCTGGTCCGTATGGACCGTAGCCTTTTGCCAGAGGGAAGTGGCTGCTATCCGGCCTGCTCGCCCCCGAGTCCTGGAGACGTAGAGGTCCTGGAGAGATGGAAGGCTACAGCCGATCACCTTCTCAGCAGAGCGCACAATGCACTGCAGTCTCTGTCTGTCCCTGGCAGTGGCCCCAGCGTACCACACAGTGATGGAGGAGGTGAGGATGGACTCAATGATGGCCGTGTAAAACTGCACCATCATCTGGGCTGGCAGCTTGGCTTTTCTCAGCTGCCGCAGGAAGTACATCCTCTGCTGAGCTTTCTTGATGAGGGAGCTGATGGTCGGCTCCCACTTGAGGTCGTGGGTGATGCAGGTGCCCAGGAAGCAGAAAGAGTCCACAGTGGTGATGGGGGAATCTGTCAGGGTGAGGAGAGGCAGGGGGGCTGTGACTTACCTGAAGTCCACGATCATCTCCACTGTCTTCTGGGTGTTGAGCTCCAGGTTGTTGCTGCTGCACCAGGACACCAGCCAGTCCACCTCCCTCCTGTAGGCAGACTCATCGCCGTCCGAGATGAGCCCGATGAGGGTGGTGTCATCCGCAAACTTAACCAATTTCACAGAGTTGCAGCAGTTGGTGTAGAGGGAGAAGAGCAGGGGAGAAAGTACACAGCCCTGTGGAGCTCCTGTGCTTATAGTCCGAGTGTCCGAGACGTTCTTCCCCAGCCGCACGCACTGCCTCCGGTCCGTCTGGAAGTCAGTGATCCACCTGCAGGTGGAGTCAGGCACATTGAACTGGGTGAGCTTGTCCTGGAACAGAGCAGGGAGGATGGTGTTAAATGCAGAGCTGAAGTCCACAAACAGGATCCTGGCGTAGGTTCCTGGGGAGTCCAGATGTTGAAGGATGAAGTGGAGGACCGATTGGCTCTGTAGGCGAAATGCAGAGGGTCCAGGAGGGGGGAGGTGAAGGACTTGAGGTGAGGCAGAACCAGGCGCTCAAATGACTTCATGACTACAGACATCAGTGCCACAGGTCTGTAGTCATTAAGTCCAGTGATACTGGGCTTCTAGGGGACGGGAACAATGGTGGACAGCTTGAAGCAGGCTGGGACGTGGCATGACTCCAGGGAGGTGTTAAAGATGTCCGTGAAGACAGGAGCCAGTTCTTCAGCACAGTGTCTCAGGGTGGAAGGAGAGACACCGTCCGGACCTGGGGCTTTCCGTGGGTTTTGCCTTTTAAATGTTTTAGTCACATCCTGCTTGGAGAGTGTGAGGACAGTGATGGAGGAGGAGGAGTCTGGGGTGGGCTTGGCCGCAATGTCCATTGTAGTCAGTGAGGTGGGGGAGGGGTGTGAGACTTCAAACCTAGCATAGTAGGTGTTAAGCGTTTCTGCTAATTGTCGGTCATCCACAGCGGGGGGGGCTTTGGGCTTGTAGTTTGTAATTTCCCTCAGACTTCTCCAGACAGAGACGTTGGACCAGAACTTCTCCTTCAGATGTGTATTCTATCTCGATTTAGCCTTCTCCACTTCCTTGCTAAATGAGTACTTGCTCTGTCTGTATGAGTGAGCAGCAATGACTGTCCAGCAGCAATGACTGTCCTTGCTGATCTCCAAAAATGTGCCGCATGAGGTACTGGAAATGTCCTAGGGCATTACACAGCCCAAAGGCATTCTGTTCCACTCAGATAATCCAAAAGGGGTGCAAAATGCAGTCTTTGCTCAGTCTTTCGCCACAACTGGTACTTGACTGTACCTGCTTGCCAGGTCCATTGTTGAAAACCAACATGCACCCATGCACATGCAGTTCCCATACCACACTGGATCTATCACAGTCTGGTATGGGAACTGCACTGCTCAGAGCCGAAAATCACTACAGAGGGTGGTGCGAGCGGCAGAGGACATCACTGGCAGCAGTCTCCCTTCCATCCAGGACACTTATCACAGCAGGGTTCTGAGTAAGGCACGCAGCATCACTAAGGACCCTACTCATCCAGCAAAAGGACTTTTCCGTCTGCTACCCCCTGGTAGACGATACAGGAGCCTACCAGCGCACACAAAAAGGCTCAAAGACAGTTATTATCCCCAAGCTGTCAGACTACTGAATTCTGGATAATGCTCCAATATACTGAATTCTTAATAATACTGCACCAAACCACTTTATATAACATGTTTGTCATTACCTCACTTTAAATACTATTTATTAGCTGTGAAATAACCTGCTCCATAATCAAAGTGCAATATTTACAATGTACTTATGCTGTGTGCAATTGGTTTACTCTTTTGTGTGCAAGTGTTTACTTACTTATTTGTGTGTGCAATTGTTATTTATTTCCTTGATTTTGTTGTGTGCAATTGTTTACTTATTTCCTGATTTTGTTTATTGTCTAGCGAGTCATTCGGTTGCTCTGATCCTAAGCTTTTCATTGCATTGTTGACCTTGTGTTGAACCTGCATATGATAAATAAATCAATTTATCAATCTATCAATCTATCAATCAATCAATCAATCAATCAATCAATCTATGAGTTGAGTTCAACTGGGGATAGTCCATGCATAACTGCAGGGTGCCATCCTTTTTAAGGACTAACACGATAGGCGAGGCATAGGGGCTTAAGCTCTCTCTTATAACCTGCGCTTGGAGCAGTTGGTTCCTTCACTACTTCCTACTCTGATGGAGGAACACACCTTTTGAGAAGCAACTTGTTCAGTGACTGATGACGCCTCAACAACCCCAGGTGGAAAGCTAACAACAGTTACCTTGTCCAGGGTGCCAATGACTGTGCAGGAGTAGAGAAGCACATCCGAATCACCAACATTCACCACAGGAATGTAAGCAGTGCCCCGAATGACCAGAACCAAGGCAGGCGATGCCAAAAGGCCAGCTGGTAAGCCAGACTCAGGTGGTTCAAACAATACAGTGCCATCCGCAAAGTGTTCTGAACAGGTGGCGGTGACCATCTTCATGGCACCACCTGGTATTCAACAGGCCTTACCCTGAACCCGAACTCTACCTGGTTGCATAGGAACAGGCTTCACACTAGGAATGTGACATTTTTGTATAGCATCAACATTGGGAAGGACACTTGAAGCTTCTCCAATAGATCAGGGCCGTACTGACCAAAAAGCTCTTTTTAACATTTACTAAGGATGTTCATTCCCAGGACACAAGGTAGCCAATATAAGAAATGGCCAAACCATTGGCAGCTATAGGCTCCAACCAGTGACAGGCTTTAAGACGTTCTTCACCCCAGGGCTCGAAATTACTGAGGAAAAGCTTTCAGTGATGGTAGAAACCATCGACCGGTACAGTGCTTTGAAAAAGTATCCAACCCCCTTGAACTTTTCCACAATTTCTCACATTATGACCACAAACATAAATATATTTCATTGAGCTTTAATGTGAAAAACCAACACAAAGTTGCACACAATTGTGAAGCAGAAGGGCAGTCATACATGAGTAATTTTTTTTTTTTACAAATGAAAAACTGAAAAATATGGCGTGCAATATTATCCAACCCCTCTGAGTCAATATTTTGTGGAACCGCCTTTTGCTGCAATTACAGCTGCAAGTCTCTTTGGGTATGTCTCTACGAGCTTTGCACATCTTGAGACTGAAATTTTTGCACATTCTTCTTTGCAAAATAGCTCCAGCTCAGTCAGATTAGATGGAGAGCGTTTGTGAACAGCAGTTTTCAGATCTTGCCACAGATTCTCGATTGGATTTAGGTCTGGGCTTTGACTGGGCCATTCTAAGACATGAATATGTTCTGTTTTAAACCATTCCATTGTAGCCTTGGCTTTATGTTTGGGGTCGTTGTCCTGCTGAAAGATGAACCTCCGCCCCAGTCTCAAGTGTTTTGCAGACTCCAATAGGTTTTCTTCCAATATTGCCCTGTATTTGGCTCCATCCATCTTCCCATCAACTCTGACCATATTCCCTGTCCCTGCTGAAGAAAAGCACCCCCAGAGCATGATGCTGCCACCTCCATATTTGACAGTGGGGATGGTGTGTTTAGAGTCATGAGCAGTGTTAGGTTTCCGCCACACATAGCGTTTTGCATTTTGGCCAAAATGTTCAATTTTGGTCTCATCTGACCAGAGCACCTTCTTCCACATGGTTGCTGTGTCCCCCACATGGCTTTTGGCAAACTGCAAATGGGATTTCTTATGGCTTTCTTTCAGCAATGGCTTTCTTCTTGCCACTCTTCCATAAAGGCCAGATTTGTGTAGTGCACGACTAATAGTTGTCCTGTTGACAGATTCCCCAACCTGAGCTGTGGATCTTTGCAGTTCCTCCAGAGTCACCATGGGCCTCTTGGCTGCATCTCTGACCAGTGCTCTCCTTGTTCGGACTGTAAGTTTAAGTGGACGCCCTGGTCTTGGTAGGTTTGCAGTTGTGCCATACTCCTTCCATTTTTGGATGATGGTGTAAACAGTGCTCCGTGAGATGTTTAGAGCCTTGGAAATCTTTTTATAACCTAATCCTGCTTTATACTTCTCCACAACTTTATCCCTGACCTGTATGGTGTGTTCTTTGGACTTCATGGTGCTGACTGCTCCCCAATACTCTCAAACAAACCTCTGAGGTTTTTACAGAACAGCTGCATTTATACTGAGAGTAGATTACACACAGGTGGACTCTATTTAATCGTTAGGTCAACATTGGATCCTTCTAAAGCCTCTAAAAGCAATGTGTTGCACTCAGAAAAAAAGGGGGTTGGATAATTTTGCACGCCCACTTTTCAGCTTTTTATTTGTAAAAAAAAATTAGATCATGTATGACTGTCCTTCTGCTTCACAATTGTGTGCAACTTTGTGTTGGTCTTTCACACAAAGGTTCAATGAAATATGTTTATGTTTGTGGTCATAATGTGAGAAAATGTAGAAAAGTTCAAGGGGGTTGGATACTTTTTCAAGGCACTGTATCGAGTTGTTCCTGCTGGCGCCTCAAAAGTTCCTTCATGTCGCATACTTCTGAAGTGGGAGGGCTGTGTGCCAACCGCTGGTAGCCACCTTGCACCACGTACTAGATGCCAAAAGCCACACTTGGATGGGAGACCACTGGGAATACCAGGTGCCACAGTGGTGCAGCAATTGCAAAACAGTGTTGTGTCCTTAGGCAAGGCACTTAGTATGAATGTGGTGTGTGTGTGAGAGAGTTGGTGGTTGGAAGGGCCGATGGGATAGATTTGCAGCCTAGCTTCTGTCAGTTTGCCCCAGGGCAGCTGTAGTAGCTACAATAGTTGTTTACCACCATGCACAGGATGTTGTGTATTCTCCTCGGAGTGGTGTAGATGGTACTGTTCTCCGGGAGAGCTGTCCAAATGACTTTCTCTGCGGTTTTCACCACCTGCTGAGTGTAGTCTTGTGAGTATAGTTTGGGTCAAATACACAGAGATATGTAATAGTTTTGAGAGGTTTTACCGTGCCATCTTTTTAGTCCATTAAAGGATCGGCCATGGGACATGTCTTTAGTCGACCAAGAATTTTTTTTGTTACAGCCCAAGCAGTGGCATTTGTGAAATCATAAAGATTTTTCTGATTCTGATTTCAAATCCGAAAGCAGCATTGTTCATCTGTTAGCAGGCTAGTTGTTAGGATTATCCATTTTAACTCCACTCCAACTCCACTTTGTCACCTGAAAGTTGTGCAAACATGCTTCTAATCTCATCTATGTTTAAACTCAGCCATCTTTGTCTCAGTCTGACATTAACCTTTAAAGCTGGGTACCTTTTCATACTGAGGACTTTAGTTAGTGAAGTAAAACTGGGTGGAACTCCCAAACACAGCCAATCAGAGAGCTGTTTTTAGTGCTTATTTCCAGGTTGACGAGAAATATTTAATTTAATATTAGCTGCAGACAGCACACGTGGCATCATTTTGTCACAAGGTGCTGCTTCTACAAAAAAAATATATATAATCTCCACCTTTACTTTATTACTGACGTCTCCATGCACCAGAGCTTCTCCATCATCTGGTCACTGCACCTTGCTAATTTTGCTGTGTCTATTTATTTCTGTCCTGTTTTAAACTTCATGAATGGTGCTTGAAAATTGCAGTTTAATTCATCCTTTTCCCATGGTTTAATTCTTTCCTCTGCCATGGTTTAATGCACTATGATGATGTTTTGATTTATTCATTACTTAGCCCTGAACGCAGTGACATCTCTGTGAACCTGGCACTTCAGCAGAGCGCAGATGAGAAGTGCAGGGTGGACGCTCAGGTTCATTTGTTTAACCAGACCTCATCAGTCAATAATACACCTGCGGTGAAAGGATGTGGGCTTAAAAGCTTCTGAAAATTAAATTGCATCGAATAATTATTCTAACTGTTCTGCTTGAGTCATAAAATTAGACTAAATGCCATGACAGACTGGCACAGGCATTTGAAGGTCTTTCAGTGACCTAAAAGAACTGTCTCTGGAAGATAAGCCATGGATCAATAATGTATTTCAGATAAAGATGATTTATGGAGAAAAAGTTGACTTGGAGTTAAGTTATGAAGGACTTTCTGTCTTCCATTGCCTGATAAAGAGCTATGATGAACTCCTCTAACATTATAAAATATTTTTTTCTCAGCATAAAAGTGTACATACTTTTTATGTATTGTACTTCAAACAGTTTTATTACAACATTTTACTTTTGGTTTTACATTTTTAAACTGCATGTATTGACTAATAAAGACTAGAAATAACAATGAAGGGGGAGGGAAAGAGAAACTGACAAATACTGAATATGGTTAATTCTTTCAGTAACCCTATAACTCACTATATTACAACAAAAATCTGCATTGTAAAAATATAAATATTAATAAATATTGTCTGCTCCCATCTGTATTAAATTTGACAAATGAAAATCTGTAGATTGGTAAATTTCTAAAGCACCACTTCTCCACCGTCACACCGCATAAGCTATTTGACTTTGTCTAGTTAACCACTATTGAATGTTTGTATTTTCTACTGTAATGTTCACAAGGTTTGCTGAACTGAATGTGAACCATGTGGCATAAACGACTCCTACATTTAACGTTGCAGTCTTCAGTGTTGCTGTGAACTGTATTGTTCCAAATGACATATCCTAGATTTGCAGTGCGCAGACTGCCTTCCTTACTGTAGATTCAATTTTTTTAGTTAATCCTCATTTGCAGTACATTTCTCTGCACAACAAAACAAACAGGACTCCAGCAGACAAATCCTGTTAGCTCTGCATCAGAACAGATGGTCGACAAATATATGATGTATTTAAGATGCTTTAATCCGTCAGAAAAAATGAATGTCTGTGAAACATGTCATCTCATGTTTGGCAATGATTACGACTCCTGACAAGCATCATATATTCACTAGAAAAATGTATGTAAAACCTCTGTGAATACTGCCTTTCTTTGACTTGTTTTTTTCCTTTTAAACACTACATTTAATTGAATGGTTGTCAATTTAATCTCGTCAAGACAACAGCAGAAGACACTGACATAATCTAAGTGTGGTTTCTCTTGTGCCTTACACAACATAGAAGATAAAAGCATTAGCTGATGAAAATGACCATGTTGTGCACGTTGTGATTTTTAAAGAGGGGGTATTATGCAAGGAGCTTTCTTGCTTATCTTGTTTATAAAGTTCCCTTGTCAAAAACATGCCTAAAGTGTCATCATGCATAGAGTGAAGTTCTTTTTTGGGGGGTTTTGGAGTCTTTCTTTGTTGTGAAGGAGGGTCTAAGGGGATGTTCTGGGACAGTTATTCACAGGAAACAAGGAAATGGTCCATAGATGTTAGTTAAAGGCCCTGTACCCAGTGTATTTGAGCAAAACGTGTCTTGCCCCAGTACAGATATATTGTATAAGCAGCTCTTGAGGTCAAAATGAATCTGTTGCACGTAATCTGCAACCAATTAGAAAGTGTTTTGTTATCCAATAATTAGCATGCTATGTTGTTAAGTATCTAGCTGTTCAGATGAGTATCTAGCTTCAATACTTGATTTAGTATCGATTAGAGTCTGATTTATAATACTTTTGACAACCCTATGAGAGAGAACCTCCAAAAACATTTCTTACAATTTTGTCCAACATCTGTATTACCCACTTTTGTCAGATTAGGTTTGCACACACATGAAAAAGCCATTAGGCGTGTAATGGTGACTTCTTCCATGACACTGAAGGCATCCTCTCCCTGATAGATGAGACGGAAGAGGGAGGAGAATCTGATAAATCGATCCAAATGAAAGCAGTCTGCAATTACACACCAATGTCAGGAAAAGTCAAGTCTGCCCTGTGACCACAGAGCTGCAGTCATTACACTGAGAGCAGAACAATATGAGAATGTCAAACCCTTTTATTATTAGTGTATGTTGAGATGACTGTGGAGGTCACATAGAGGTGGTTCACATGATGCCAAAACATAATAAAGAATCTATAGCGTGTCATTTTCATTCGAGACATGCCCTTTAATTTTGAATTGAGTGGAAAAACAAATGAGCACATGCATTCCAATTGTCCAGTGCCCTTGTCATGTTTGTATCTGGGTAAAAACTCCAATAATCAATTTTTTTAGACCAGACAAGAGAATGCTTGCAATGATGTGTAGACTGATGTAGGATTAAGTGACATTGCAAGTCAAGACTGATATCTCTCCTTATTATCAGTCTGGTCACTAGGCTCTCTGTTGCATTTGTATGACAAAAGTGAAACAAAGGAGTTCATTGGTTACTCATCATTGGCAACAAAATTAGATTTCTCTCCCCTCAGATTAACAGTTTAGTGCCTCGCTGGACCTTGTGTTCCTGATTGACTAATCCATCTGTCAGTCATACCCATCCGAACTCAGTAGTCAGTAGTGACTCACATCTTACTGGTTTTACACTAGATCTGATCAAGTTCAAGATTTTGTTCTGTTTATTTATGTGTATTAATATTTCTTCAAATTCACTCTGGTTTCAATACTATTTTAGCACAGATTAGTATCTGATTTTCAGTACTAGTTTTAGTATCAGTATGAGTATTAAAGTTGACCTCTTTCTGTGCATGGATGCGCATCAGTCCTGAACACACTGGCAGTTCATGCTGGTTCAGTCCTGGTTCAGTCCTGGTATAGTCCTGGTTTAGTCCTCATTTAGTCCTGTTTTACACTGAGAACAGAGCAATATGAGAATGTCAAACCATGTTATTATCAGTGCATGTTGAGACTGTGGAGGTCACAGAGGTGGTTCACATGATGTCAAAACATAATAAAGAATCTACAGAGGGTCATTTTCAATCAAGACATGCCCTTTAATTTCGAATTGAGTGGAAAAACAAAAACAAAACCACACTCGTTCCAGCTGTGTTTGTATCTGGGTAAAATCTCCAGTAATCTAGTTTTTTTTTGGACAGGATAACAGTGCCATAGAATTTAGAATACTTATAATACTGCAGGGTAATTCTAGTGATGATGTTTAGACTGACGTAGCATGAAGAGGAAGTCTCTGATATCAGTCTGGTCACCAGACCCTCTGTCGCGTCTCAGGCCAGGCTCAAACACGGCTGTCCAATCAGAATTGTTCATTTCAATGACACGTAAAACAAAGGAGCTCATTGGTTAACCATCATTTTGAACAAAATTGTATTTCTCTTGCCTCAGATTAACAGTTTAGTGCCTCGCTGTTTGATTCAGCAGAAATCTGCAATATTTCCTTGTAAGCAGCCATTTATATATATATATATATATATATATATATATATATATATATATATATATATATATATATATACTCAGACTCAGAAACGGGGCCACCATCAGCCACCTCCTCTACATGGATGACATCAAGCTGTACGCTAAGAGTGAGCGGGACATCGACTCACTGATCCACACCACCAGGATCTACAGCACAGACATTGCAATGTCATTCGGGCTTGAGAAATGTAGTAGGATGGTGACAAAGAGAGGGAAGGTAGTCCACACAGAGGGGGTCTCACTCCCAGAGGGAACAATAGCAGACATTGAGGACAGCTACAAGTACCTTGGTATCCCACAAGCAAATGGCAACAAGGAAAGCGGCTACGGCCAAATACCTGCAACGAGTAAGGCAAGTCCTAAGAAGCCAGCTCAATGGCAAGAATAAGGCACAGGCAATAAACAGCTACGCCCTGCCAGTGATCAGATACCCTGCAGGAATCATAAGCTGGCCAAAGGAGGAGATACAGACCACAGACGTTAAGACACGAAAGCTCCTGACCATGCATGGAGGGTTCCATCCCAAATCCAGCACCCTGAGACTGTATGCGAGCCGGAAGGAAGGAGGCCGAGGACTAGTGAGTGTGGGAACCACTGTCCAGGATGAAACAGTCAAAATCCATAAGTACATCAAGGATAAGGCCCAAACAGATGATGTGCTCAGGGAATGCCTCAGACAGTGGAGGTCAGAGGAAGAGGTGCTGGAGGGACCATCATGGCAGGACAAGCCCCTACATGGGGCATACCACCGAAACATAACTGAAGTGGCTGATATCAAGAAATCCTACCAATGGCTGGAGAGGGCTGGTCTGAAGGACAGCACAGAGGCCCTCATCCTGGCTGCACAGGAGCAGGCCTTGAGCACCCGAGCAATAGAGGCCCAGATCTACCACACCAGACAGGACCCAAGGTGTAGGTTGTGCAAAGAGGCTCCTGAGACAGTCCAGCACATAACTGCAGGGTGTAAGATGCTGGCAGGGAAAGCATACATGGAGCGACACAACCAAGTGGCGGGCATAGTGTACAGAAACATCTGTGCAGAGTACGGGCTGGACACCCCAAGGTCAAGGTGGGGAACTCCCCCAAAGGTTGTGGAGAATGAGCGTGCCAAGGTCCTGTGGGACTTCCAGATACAGACTGACAGAATGGTGATGGCGAACCAACCAGACATAGTGGTGGTGGATAAGCAACAGAACAAAGCCGTGGTGGTGGACATTGCAATACCAAGTGATGGTAATATCAGGAAAAAGGAACACGAGAAACTAGAGAAATACCAGGGGCTCAAGGAAGAGCTGGAGAAGGCCTGGAAGGTGAAGGCATCAGTGGTGCCCGTGGTGATCGGAGCACTCGGGGCTGTAACCCCCAAACTGGAGGAGTGGCTCAAGCAGATACCAGGAAAAACATCAGACATCTCAGTCCAGAAAAGTGCAGTACTAGGAACAGCAAAGATACTGCGCAGAACTCTCAAGCTCCCAGTCCTCTGGTAGAGGGCCCGAGCTGGATGAGGGTGAGAGAGACCAACCACCGTGGAAAGTGAGAAACACATTTTATATATATATATATATATATATATATATATATATATATATATATATATATATATATATATATATATATATATATATATGTGTGTGTGTGTGTGTCTGTGTGTGTGTGTGTGTGTGTGTGTGTGTGTGTGTGTGTGTGTGTGTGTATATATATATATATATTTATTTATTTATTTATTTTTTATTTTTTTTTGATGGACAGACCTTGCTTGTCCCCAGTTGGCCAATCCACCTGTCATTCATGTCAATCCTAACTCGGAGAGATTCAGCAGTGACCAGACGCACAACTTCATTAAGTGTTGGAAGAAGTGCGTATTCTGGAGCTCAGACTAGGGGACGTCAACTAATTTCTCATGTCATCATATCATCAGCATGTCATCAAAACTATTCTACGTCTACATCAACAGCAGAAGTGATCAGCAGGACAAAATAAGAATGTGGTAGTAATTTCAAACAGGGGACACAAAAAATCTGGTTTACGAGCATGAACGCTGCAGCAAAAGAAGCTAATTCTACCACGGTTTTGCACATTTCAGGAGCATGGCTTCAAATTTTCAAGTGTTCAGTGCAATGTCTGTTTCCTCTGGGTTTGCTGGTTGTTCCCTATTGTCCTCTGCCTTGTACTTTTCACCAAGATCCAAAAGTTATAGGCACCCAGTTACCCACTACCCCAGTGACTTTGTCTGATATACTACAACACATTTCCCAGTTGTACAAACCTGAGCAAAACCTTTAACTTGAGGTTCCTGGAGACTATGGCCAGGGCTCTGGCTCTATTCTTATGCAAAATGTGTCCTCCAATGTATTTCGAGCGAGAATTATCTGGTATTTCCGTGCCTTATAGCTCTCAGAAGGAGTCATAAGCTCCTACATATTCCCATTACCGCAGTCTTCATGAGATTTGAATGTATAATGTGATGTGATTGACAGAAAGGGTCCAATTAAAACTGTATAATGATGCTCCTGAAACATGTTCCTGTTGCAGAGAGTATTGTTCAAATCCCAGAATACTTCCAAACATTTCCATATCTGTATTTCTACAGCGTGTGTATGTAGTCCCATCACACTAGCGTCTCAGGCCTTCACGTCAACTGAGCACTTGGGCAGATTTAGACAAAGAGATCAAGACGTCTGCAGCCGTGCACTATGAATTTTACTCTGTTTCCCATAGGAGTCAGCAAATGTGGGGGAAAAAAGTGTCTATTTGTTGTAGCAGTTCAAAGTTATTCCTCACTTTCCTAACACATTCCTAGCATCCCGCGATGCGTTTATTGATATTTTACCGCTGATGTGATCAAAATTCCCTGGGGGTGTGATGCTATCTGTAGGCTCTGCTCTGTCTGAGGCTCTGTTAGACTTTAATCTGAGCTTTAACACAGTCTGACCAGGAAGAATTTGATTTAGTTAGAACGACATCAGGTGAGCTGATTTTCCACAAAAGCCCCTCTCACATAACATTACAGTTATAAGCTAGCCAGCATTAGCCAACAGTCACGCTCACCTTTTTGTTCAAAATCAAACTCATAAACTGGACCATGAACACTCGTCTTGATCACCGGCTCCTGACAGTGTGCTTAACCCTTTAGATGAGAGAAGATTTTTTTTTTTTCCTAAAACGTTTGATTTTAACATCTTAATTTCAAAAGGCTATAACTTAAAAGTGATAAAAGATAGAGACTTTCTGTAAATTAGAGAAATATTAAGGATGACCCAAAGTTTATGTATCCTTAAATTTATCCATCTGATTTGCATATTATGATGTCATATGGCGGCGGCCATCTTGGATTATTGAATTTTCATGAAATGTCACATGTTTGAATAGTAAAATGCAGTACTTCTTTCCCCCCAAAATGCCCCTCACCTTGTGTATGCTATTGCACAATACTGAATGCTCAGGTAAATAGTAAACAAACTGTGTAAATCATTGCTACTACTAAATATTATTATTATTATTATTATTATTATTATTATACAGCTCCTCCCGCCTGGACCTTGCCGGGGCAGGAGGAGCTGTAAAGCACGTACCCGGAACCTCGTGCAACCTTCACCTGGCCCAGAGCTGGTCGCGGCGCACAGCCTCGAAGGAAGTGCGCTTGGCGGGGGGCCAGCAACACTCGGGGAGAGGTCCCTCAAGGGGATCCTCCCGCACTGAGCGGCCGTCCCTTGCCCGCAGAGTTGGCAATATCGCTGTGATAAAATGGCTCACACCCACACTAGATCCGCTCGCGCATTAGCCCCACTCACAGTGATTCAACGCGCTCTAGCTGCACTATTTTATATAGAAGCATGACATAATTCTGAGTTGGGGATGTAGTATGGCATATCTGCCATCTAGTGGAGGAGAGCTTAAATTTGACACCCTATTTGACAAAATCGTTGGTTTATTCATTGTGGCATCTTGTCGACTTAAGTCGACAGTGGTGTCTAGAGGGTCAAGTCCATTTAGTATTTTTTTTTTTCTTGAGCTTTCAAATGATCTTAAAACTTTTTACAATACACACACATGTAGAACACTGTGATATCAGTGCAAAGTATCAATAAGTGTTTTCTCAGGCCAGAGCACCTTTCCTAATTATTGAACAGTAATTGTTATAGTAATTTTGACCCTAAGAGACAGTTTTACAACATATCTGTACTAGGACAAAACCCCCTTTTTCATTATATCACACTTGTTTAACACACAAACTCTGCATATTTAGGCTGAGTTCCTCTTTCAAATGGAAAAGACTCCACCTTGTGATGTCATATGGTAATATAGGAAGTGCTCCACTGTGTTTGGATAATTTCAGCCTTTGAAGCTGGCAATCTCTACTGAACAAAAGGTAAAAGGTAGCTGTTAACTTGAAAAATACCGCTTCATGATATCACAAAGTGGAACAGACAGAGCATTTTGAACTTTAGAAATTATAAAAGGTTACTCAAATATGTGTGAATGAAACAAAACACAACTCCAGGTATGTTTAGATCAACAACTTTAACATGGTTTAAAGCTTACAAGCAATTGTGATCTTTAACTTATATACATAAGCAAGCATTATAAATCAAATTTCACCTTATATGTTTAAACCACTTTTGAGAAAAAGCTGTGAATGAAACCACAATTTCAAAGATAATAAAGAAAAAACTATTGAAAGACTGACTATGAGCTGTCCATTTTATTGGCCCTATAGTGTAATTGCCGGGCTGTGGTTGCGTGGCCATGTGAAAGAGGATAACCAGATAAAGCTCTCTATCAGATGAGCTGAACTGACACATGTGCAGAGGAATGACGCCGGTGAACTTTGACCTCTCCGCTTCACAAGCCAACAGGCGATAGCAGTGAGAGGAGGCTCTTTAACACTGTGCACTCCGCAAAGCTGTCTCATTACCAGCATGTCACTGTGTCTGCTCCCTGCCCACGTATCTCACCTCTGAACACTCACACTCAGGCCTATTGTTTTGGTCTGCACTGAAAGCCTGTGGAGTCCGTGGAGATGTGCAGCAGCAGATGAGGAGGAGTGACAATAACAGATGTTGATTCAAGGGTTTCAAAAAGACAAAAAATGGGATGTTGTCAGAGATTTTAAGGCGAGACACTGCAGGTGAATAGGAAAAATTCTTATATTTAGAAAAGTCAGTTTGAAACTTCTGTAGTTTATTCATTATTCACATAAATGTAAGAAACTAATGTGTTTTCATATATAAATATATCTTATTTGATATTTGATTTTATATAATATTTGAATAAACTTGAAATTTCACCTTATTTTTAAAGTTAAACCCTTAATGGATAGTGAAGTTCCCGAAGTGCAATTGCCATTAATTACAAAAAAAAAAAAGAAAATAGAAAGAAAAAAGTATTAATGGCTAATCAGCTATGTGGTAACTAATGACCACGAATAATAATTCTATGCTAAATTTGTTTCTGAAACATCATAAACCGCTAAGTTATTAAAACATTTAGCAGCATTTTAAACATTTCTTCAGTGCTGCAGTGCTCAGGCACCCATCTCTGTGATCTTGTTGCTAGTCTTGGTCAGGACTACCTTAGCTGGAGGATCATCTCACCTATAGCGAATGTGTTTTGGGGATATTAGTCATCACATAGCTGATTAGCCTTTTGAAAAGTCTATAGGAAAAATGAATGAAAATGTTACTTCTGTAACCAGCGCGTACTTCGAATTGGGTGGGACTGATGAGCTCCATAAATCAGGTTTAGACATCAACAAATCCTTTGAAATCTTGTTAAATAGGTTACAAGATTGGAATGTTTGGTGTATGTAGGTGCTACTTTAAGGGGCGATGCATTTTGACCTTTTAAATTCCAGTGCCTTATCGATGCCTTATCAGCTTAAAACAAATATATTTTTTGAATGGTTGGTCATACATTTATTGCAGGCAAGGTGCATTAAAATGATTGAAAGGGAATTTTAAAGTCCGGCAAGATCATGTTTGAGAGATTGTTGCATATCTAATTCTGTTCTGAAGGTTACAAAGTTTAGAAAGAAGAGTGTCCCATCTAACAAGTTTCTTCCTTGAATCCTCCTCCATTACAACTGAGGGATCAAGGACTGGAGGCTCCGAGAAGTCTTCAGAGATGGGATAAGCCCCTTGGAGTTTTCTTAGGCCACACAGATAATCTCTACAGAACTGTTTGCTGGATTTGGGAAATAGAAACAGAATTCTCATTTCAAGGAAAGGCCAAAACACTCAATCTTTAATTAGTCCTGCTCCCATGAACTCTTTTCTGTTACTCTCAGGTTTTTAATGTGCTGGTAAGATTTTAGCTGCGGAGCTCATTATTTGATGAATAATGTTGTTCCTATTGTCCTCTGGTGTTGTTTAGAGCAACTGTCCTTGTACATTTACAACATACATTTAGACTATGTGCCTTTTCTACACATCTCCATGGAGATTTTATTGCTTTAACTGAAATGCCATACAGAATTGCATTAAACATATCTATCCATATCTTTCCATATTCAATTCAACTGCTGGGTTGCAAATGACATCATTCATTCTATAAGACATTATTATTAAATACAGATGGAGGGCAGCCAAAATGAATAGTTTTAAAATGCTGATTTTTGTTGTAATTCGGCAAGTTCTTGGGTCTAGTCAATAATAGAAATGATCAGGTTAAACATTTGTGAATTTACCTTTTGAATATTTCATGGCAAAGTCTCTTGCCCCTATCTGAGAGTATGATATCATCACATTCTAGAATCTGACAACCATCTATGGTTAAAATACATTGAAAAACATGCATTCTTACTACAAGCAAGGTCATCTCATCTATTAAAGGGCCCATATTACTCTATTCCTCCTGCACCAAGCGGCCGTCCCTTGCCCGCCGAGTTGACAATATCCCTCTGATAAAATGGCTCACACGCACACTAGCTCCGCTATTCCTTGCACTGATTCAACGCACTCTAGCTCAACTATTTTGTATAGAAGCATGACTTAATTCTGAGTCGGGGATGTAGTATGGTATGTCTGCTATCTAGTCCAGGGAAACTTGAATGAAATTTGACACCCTATTTGACAAAATCGACCGTTTTATTCAGAGCGGCATCTTGTCGACTTAAGTCGACAGTGGCACCTAGAGGGTTAAAGCTCACAAGAGTCAATGTTGCGTAATGTAGGACTTTTAAAAACTTTCAAATCTGACTCTTTTGAAATTAATGGAATTTCTGACCTAGAAGAAATTCTTGACAGTGGCCCTGCTCATCATTTACAACGTGAACTGTTATCTGGAGGATGTGCTAACTAAAAAAAACACTTGGTCAATGAAGCAGAGGCATTGTTGACACTGTTATTTAACCTTTAAAGAAAAGTAGTTGATGTGACACCCAACTTTGGAGTGCTTCTCAATTTCCAAAGAGTCGATGATGTGACACTGTGCAACCAGTGAGACACCTCCGTGGGACATGAGCCACTGGAGTTGAAAGTGACACTGATGAAAAGTTGCTGCTGTGGACATAAAAAAGAAACAGTTCCAAGCGAACCTTCTCCTGAGTCGGCTGCATCATCCCTTTTTCATCACTATCTTTTGAGGGACGAGAGCCTAAACTGTGGATTCTGCTACAAAGAAAATATATGGCATTTGTTGTTTAGACATATGGAAAAATGTAATATTGAGTTGTCTCTCACAGTGTTTCCCAACCAGGTGTACACAGCACTTGCCATGGTTTCAGATTGAAAAGAAAAATGGAATTGATTCTAAAATTTTCATTGTAATGCAATTTACATCTTTTATAATGTTTCTGTAGAAAATTTATTTTGACATAATTATCATTAAAATAATATAATATATAATATAATTACATGATATAGGGAGTTCTCAAGAATGTGAAACAATGCTTTGGGAGTATGCAAGATTAAAACGATTTGTAACCACTGGTATTTCACACTAGACTTTAACTTTTTAAGAATGCAAAATAGATTTTTAATCATGTTTGAATATGGTATCCTCATTAAAAAAAAAACAAAAAAAAAACAACATAGCTGGAGTTGTCTTTCGCATCATTCACCGGTTTCATTAATCCTCTTCTCAGTGGCCAAAAAAAAAAAAAAACTCTTCACCAAACATGTGGTTTAAATTTCCCAGGATTGTGATGTCCCCTGAATAGTTCACTAATCATCGGCAGACTTGTTTTAAGCATTTCTGTCAAATTGTGTCCATTTCTGCTGTGGCAAAGGAGAAATTAAATTTGTCAACCAGACACTTTATTTAGGTCGAAAACATTTCTGAGCTCATCCAGGCTACTTCTTCAATTCTGGTTAGATGCTGGTGGACACTGCCTTATATCTGTCTGCAGGGAGGAGCCAACTACACTGAAACTACTCTGAAACTAACACACCTACTTGTTTACAGTTCCTGTTTGTTAGTTAGGCCAATTCAACTGTATTGAGTGTGGGGTCATATTAGCATAATCATTCAGGCTCATGATGTGTGCTTTCACACCTCTGGCCCTGACCTGGCTTACTCTATTGTTCTCTTTGTTGAAAGCCTATTTTGGATATCTACAAAGCAATGTGGTCTACTCCATTCAGTGTAGTGAAGACTGCAGTGAGCGCTACATTGGAGAAACAAACAGCTACTTCCCAAGAGGATGTACCAACACAGACGGGAGAGCCAGAGTGGACCTCAATCTTCTGTACATCTCCACCTAAAAGCCATGGGTCACTCCTTTGAGGACAGTGAGGTCCAGATCTTAGCAAGAAAAAAGAACTGGTTTGAGAGGGGAGTTAAAGAGGCTATTTTTGTTAGGAAAGACAATCCATCTTTCAACAGAAATGGAGGCCTCAGACATCATCTGTCTCCCATCTACAACTCCATCCTCAAACCTAAAACAAAGAGAACAATAGGTCAGGGCCAGAGGTGTGAAAACACCCATCATGGTCCTGAATGATTCTGCTAATATGACCCCACACTCAGTGCAGTTGAATAGGCCTAGCTAACAAATAGAAACTGTAGAGGTGTCAAATTATCGTGTTAATTGCAATAAATTAATTACAGTCATACTGAGCGTGTTATGTTTTTAATCGTGTTAATCTAATTTTTAATCTCTAACTTATATTATTATTACTTATTACTTATATATATTGTTTCTGTATGCGAGTTGCCTTTTTAGAAAATCTGTTTTTATGTGTTGGGCTCCTTGTGCTTGAGTTGTTGGTTAGTCACACCCTGAAGGAGACATTGATTGGCTGTCATTGTGTTTGGAGGGCAAGGTGAGGAGTGGTGATTACAGAGAGGAGAGGAGATGTGAAAATGGAGGAGAATGTGAGCGTTGTCAGCCCACCCAACGGGAAATTCACATTTCACAAACGCTCTGATGGCACTATTAATAAAGGTAAAGTGATATGCCTTCTGTGTAAGAAAGTTTGCTTACCACAGAAGCAGATCAAGTTTAGCCTACCACATCAATGCAAAGCACCCAGCTGAGAGTGCAGCCACAGCTAACGTTAGCAGCGAAGACGTTAGCAATTTAGCAAGCCAAAGAAAAGCTCTTTGTCAAACTAAACTTGACAAAAACACCCTGACCAAGTCTGGGACCGACAGGTTGATGAATGTTCTTGCCAAGTGGATACCGATGAACTGCAGGTCGATAAAATAGTGGAAGATAAGGGATTAACAGAGGTGTTGCAAACTGTGTCTAATGACCCGTCATACAAGCCGACGTGCAGGACTACAGTGTCCACCAAAATCAGCAAGCTGTACAACGGCGAAAAGAAAAACAAACTTGAGATTTCGGTGGAGGATTTGCCCAACTGTGTTGCCAGAAACCAGGCACTTTGCTGATAAATGCGCCGAACAGTTCCTCAAGGTGGCAAATGACTGGGGAATTGAAAACATGATATCCACCATCGGTACAGACAGCGCAGCAAAGATGCCAGCTGCTATGAGAGCGCTTCCATACTTATTTATTTATTCATTTAAAAAGGGACAATGTACATTGATAAACACCAGTAAAAAATAAAATACAAGTGTAAATGTACCGAAGTTAGCGTACAGCTAATTTACATTCGTAGTCCCTTGACATTTAGGACAGGACAAGACAAACACAACAGTTAAACAAACACAACAGTTAAACATTCAATAAGGCATCCACGTATCACATTCACACAGGGTCAAAAATGCATATGTTGTTAAAGTGCATATGTGATTAAAGTGCATACCGTGATTCTAAAGTGCTGTAGTTTTCAAATAAATTAATTTTAATTTATACGAGCACATCGCCTGCAATGCTCCAGAGGACCATCATGGTCTGCCTCGATAGTAGTAGGTTTGTCGGTGTACTGGTAAAGTGCTGCAAGATTGTTGGTCATTTCAGACAAAGTCCTGTGAGTACCACAGAACTTAACCAGCAACAAGTAGCACTTGGAAAAAAGAGTAATCAACTTATACAAGATTTACCGACCAGATGGAATTCGACACTCGCAATGGTCTCACGCCTTCTACGCAACCGAGAGGCTGTCCAGGTTACGTTGGACCAACAGAACAACCACAGATTGGTCATGCCAACTAAAGCTGAGTGGGGGAAACTGCAGAAGCTGGAGCTCCTGCTTGAACCATACAGGTAATCTCAAATAACACCTGTCCATTTTAATGATATAAACTACTGTCACATGTGTAATCTCAAAATGAATGAACATTAGGTAGTTTCTTTTAACACTAGAAGTCCCAGAGAGGGGTCATTTGATATTTCTACTTTTAGAACCTAGAGATGGGTCGGTTGACCGGAAGGATTTTAGCTAACATCCCGTCTTCAGCTGCGAACAGCTGCTTTTGTTTTGTAAACGAGGGCGCATGCTGAAACGGAGACACTGTAGACTCTTGAAATTACATTTGTTTTGTACTTCTTTGGTGTATTGAATATGGTGTGGTTTGTGAATAAAACCACAAAAACGGTCCATTTATTTTATTTTATTTTATTTATTTCTCAAATTAAATGTGTTAAATATTTATGATATATCCCTCCTCGACACATTTTTGTGCTTTTAGCAGAAAAAAAAAAAGATAAAAAAAGTCAACATTTTAGAATGCTATAACAAAATTATGAATTAATATTTGTAAAAAAAAAAAAAAAAAATCACTATAAAAGGTCCCGCTTTTTTCTTTTCATACATATGAAAAAAATAATATTTTTCAGAATTTTTAACCAACTTTGCCAACTTTCTAACATATTGTTCATGTACCTTATGGCAAAAAAGCACAAACAATTAATAACTTTTATTATTTAAAATGGAAATTTTTTGGTCCTGGTGGTACAGCCAGGGGTCTGTGAGTAAAATGACCAGAAGCATTAGTGTCTAAGTCAAGAGGACTGAAATGTCAGCATGACAAATATACAAAAGAAAAACTGTGATTTGTTTCCAATTCTTT
Source organism: Taenioides sp. WSHXM2023 (assembly GCA_029959045.1). Classification (NCBI taxonomy): domain Eukaryota; kingdom Metazoa; phylum Chordata; class Actinopteri; order Gobiiformes; family Gobiidae; genus Taenioides; species Taenioides sp. WSHXM2023. The sequence goes on from CM057091.1 coordinate 30,298,765, forward strand.
TTATTTCTGTCAAAAAAAAAAAAAAAAAAAAAAAACAAGTAATAAAACAATTCCACACATATTTACATATTTACACTAGGCTACAGTGGCATGTCCTTGTTGTGTGACTGGCATCTCCGCACTCCGTCTGCACTGTCAAAACATACTTGGCACTGCCATGGGATCTCCCTCCTGCATTTGCCACATGTGTATTTGTAGCAGTCAATACATCTCACAGTTGTGCAGTTGTTCATGCATCGATGACACTTCGCCCTTTTCCCAGGGCTTTGTGTGGGAGGTTGCTGCTGAAGCAGTTGCTCCTTGTGAGCCTTCTTCTTACTCACATGACAGTTAGCCAACTCTCTCGCAAGCTCAACCAGGAAGTCCACCCGTCTCTCCTGCACCCCGGTGCATGCCTTATGAACAACATAAGCATTCTCTCCCCACTGGGACGACTGGGGTCCTTGCCAAGATATGGGAGGACATTGCAGATGTACTGTCAAGTTGCAATCCACCCAAAACTTGATGCCAAACTTATCAGGTTTGGTTGCAATGTACTGCAGGAAACAGCAGCGATTCTTTGACGGGAAAAGCTGTTCATCAATAGTGATGTGTCGACCAGGGTTGTAGGATGCGATGCAGTTATTGACAAAAGATCCCCACACATCAGAAATTGCAGCAAACTTATCGGTCTCCACTCGCTCACTGCGTGTGAACATGTCATCAAAGCGTAGGTGTTGCATGATGTCTTGGAAGCGGTTTCGGGCCATAGCATAGCCATCCTTCTATTTGTTGAAGGTGAAGCAGGCAACTACAGTGCATCCGGAAAGTATTCACAGCGCTTCATTTTTCCCACATTTTGTCATGTTACAGCCTCATTCCAAATTGTATTAAATTCATCTGTTACCTCAAAATTCTACACACAATAACCCATTATGACAATGTGAAAAAAAGTTTTTTGACAGTTTTTGAATTTATTAAAAATAGAAAACTAAGAAATCACATTTACATAAGTATTCACAGCCTTTGCCATGAAGCTCAAAATTGAGCTCAGGTGCATCCTTTTTCCACTGATCCTCCTTGAGATGTTTCTACAGCTTCATTGGAGTCCACCTGCGGTAAATTCAGTTGTTTGGACATGATTTGGAAAGGCACACACCCGTCTATATAAGGTCTCACAGTTGACCGTGCATGTCAGAGCACAAACACCAAGCATGAAGTCAAAGGAATTGTCTGTAGACGTGCGAGACAGGATTGTCTTGAGGCACAAGTCTGGGGAAGGATACAGAAAAATTTCTGCTGCTTTGAAGGTCCCAGTGAGCACAGTGGCCTCCATTATTCGTAAATGGAAGACGTTTGGAACCACCAGGACTCTTCCTAGAGCTGGCCGGCCGTCTAAACTGAGCGATCGGGGGAGAAGGGCCTTAGTCAGGGAGGTGACCAAAAACCCGATGGTCACTCTGTCAGAGCTCCAGCGTTCCTCTCTGGAGAGAGGAGAGCCTTCCAGAAGGACAACCATCTCTGCAGCAATTCACCAGTCAGGCCTGTATGGTAGAGTGGCCAGACGAAAGCCACTCCTTAGTAAAAGGAATATGGCAGCCTGTCTGGAATTTGCCAAAAGGCACCTGAATGACTCTCAGACCATGAGAAACAAAATTCTCTGGTCTGATGAGACAAAGATTGAACTCTTTGGTGTGAATGCCAGGCGTCATGTTTGGAGGAAACCAGGCACCACTCATCACCGAAAAAATGAAACACCGAAGGTTCATTTTTCAGCAGGACAACGACCCAAAGCACACAGCCAAGATTTCAAAGGATTGGCTTCAGAACCACTCTGTGAATGTCCTGGAGTGGCCCAGCCAGAGTCCAGACTTGAATCCGATTGAACATCTCTGGAGAGACCTGAAAATGGCTGTGCACAGACGTCTCCCATCCAACCTGATGGAGCTTGAGAATTACTCCAAAGAAGAATGGGCAAAACTGCCTAAAGATCGGTGTGCTAAGCTTGTGGCATCATATTCAAAAAGACTTGAGGCTGTAATTGCTGGCAAAGGTGGATCAACAAAGTATTAAGCAAAGGCTGTGAATACTTATGTAAATGTGATTTATTAGTTTTCTATTTTTAATAAATTCAAAAAATGTAAAAAAAAATAAAATAAAAAAAAAAAAAAAAAACTTTTTTCACATTGTCATAATGGGGTATTGTGTGTAGAATTTTGAGGTAAGAGATGAATTTAATACAATTTGGAATGAGGCTGTAACATGACAAAATGTGGGAAAAAGGGAAGCGCTGTGAATACTTTCCGGATGCACTGCATTTATCCCCCTCAGCACAAAAGGCTGCATGCAACTTTGGAACCTTTAGCCCACCATCCCCCACTGCCACACGCCCACACAGCTTATGGGAACTGACCAGATAGTCCTCCCCCCTGCTGATTCTTCAGGTACTGGACGCATTTACAAATGAAGAGATGCTAATTGTGGCCATCAGAGTTGTCAGTTTGGACTAAGGGTCTTTCGACCCTTCTCCAGGACTTTAGGGGGGCTGTCAAAATTCCCGGGACTTCTAGTGGACAATTAAATTGGAAATCAGTTGCACTTTAATTTAAATATTTAGTTTAAGTTAATTTAGCAAACTTATCCACCTCTGCCAGTATGTGACAGAGCTGCTGGGTGGTGAGGCCTGCGTCTCTTGTTCTGTAGTGCTGCCTGTTTTTCGCCATCTGGACCATGTCATGGACATCACTGATGATGATCCAGCCTACGTGGTGAAGTTCAAGAATGCTTTCCAAAAGGACCTGGCAGCACGGCGAGCTAATACCAACGAGACATGGTTCAAGGTGGCCACAGCACTGGATCCATGTTTCAAGGATTTGAAATGTCTTCCAAGACAAAAGAGGGAACAGGTAAAGACTATAAGGATAAGCTGGACTAATGAGTCCAATTTATTATCAAATCAAACTTTATTTATATGCAATACAAAGTGCTTCATAAAATGAAATAAAATAAAGGCATTTAGTATTAGTGACAATCATTCCTTCATCCACCCATCAATTTATCCATTCATTCAGGTGTGGACCAGTCTGGAGAACATGCTCCAAGCAGCAGAGCCCAGAAGAGCAGCTGCTCTCCAGCCCTCCACAGAGGATGAAGAACCAGCTCAGAAGAAGAGGAGGAGCACACTCCTGCTGGGGTCTGACTCTGACTCAGAAGATGGAATGGAGTCTGGAGAGCTGCAGCGCTACAGAGCAGAGATCAGCATCAGTATTGATGACTGTCCCCTGCAGTGGTGCTATGCTCACTCAGGAGCATATGAAAAGCTGTCAGTCCTAGTACACAAGTACCTGACCACCCCGACAACCTCCATACCCTATGAGAGGCTGTTTAGCCTCGCAGGCCACATAGTGCAAAAGAAAAGGGCAGCCTTGCTCCCAGAAAATGTTACCAAGCTGGTCTGTCTCAGTGACTGGCTGAAGAAGAAGAAATAAGAGACATGAGGACAGCATAGCTGCTATGTCCTCTGTAGCCTACTAGAAGTGACCACTTGATGTTATTTCAGCACCCTATTTTGTGACGAACAATGTTACTTTTGATGTGCTAACTTACAGCACTGTGATGGGTCTGTTTTATTTATTTTTATTATAAAAGCAACAAGTTCAGTGTTGTAGTGTGTGTTGTATTGCTCAGAAAAGTGTTTTTACTGTTTTTTGATAACTTACAGCACTTTATATGGACCTGATGTTTTATTTTATTTGTATTTTCTAATTATTTAAAGTTTGACAAAAGAACACAGTGGAATGTAAATAGCTGCATCTGTTAAAGTTTGTTAAACAATAAATGACTTTATAAAGTCACTTTTTTGTTATATATCAGTCTTTTGATCTGCCACAATACTGTAATGAATTTAAATGAAAATACCTCAAGCTGAGGGCTTTTCTCAGCAATTTTTAGGTGAGATTAAAAAATAGATAATTCATTAGAGAGATAATTCCTTAATCTCTCAATTTATTTTAATCTCTTGACAGCACTAACAAACTGTAAACATGTAGGTGTGTTAGTCTCAGAGTACTTTCAGTGTATTTAGCTCCTCCCTGCAGGCAGATATAAGGCAGTGTCCACCAGTGTCTGACCAGAACTGAAGAAGCAGCTTGGATGAGCTGCGAAAGGTTTTTGACATAAATAAACGTTTGTCCAGTTGACAAATTGAATTTCTCCTTTGCCATGGATTCTACCTGGACGACTATGGGATTCTACACACAGTTCTGCTGTGTGCTTACATTGACATGTCTGCGCATGTCAGAGCTAGTTTAATTGTTTTTCCCATGGTAATTCCCTCTACTCCAGTACATGGGAGGTCGCACCTGATCAATGGGGAGCACTGAATCTGTGAAATCATTTATGTTTTTTAATTGGTCATTATTTTAGGTTCTAAATCATGAAATTTCAAAGCAAGGGTGCTCAAGAGCACATTTAATAACACAAATACTGCATAATATTTTATTTTTTTTTTACATTTGAAAAGGGCCTCATGATGGCCACAAACAGCAATGACTATGCCACCTTTTCAAAAACCTACAGAACAGTGGGCAGGGATATGGTGTGAAAATTTAATGACACTTGCACAATTCCATAGAATTACAAAGTTACTTTGGATCATCATACTGTGGAATATTACAGCCAAAGGAACAAAATTTCCATCAGAGGACAAATGCTTTTTAGTGCAATTAGCACAACAAATTTAAATTTGCTTAGTTTAAAGACACTCAAGGCCAAACATTAAACATAATTAAGTATATGTAATTCATGAGGCTATGTTACTATAGATAGGTTACATTATCCCAGTATGTGACATCCAGTCTGTAACAGCAGCACAGGGGGAGAAGTGATGGATGTGGCTAGAACACAGTCATTGATTACAGTTGACATTGAGTTCAGCAGATTGTATTTTTGGACACAGTGCTTCTGAAGAGACTCTCTGAGGAGCCCCACAGAGGATCAGGAGATTGAGAAAGGATCCTACACTCTGATATTAGTTTTTTAAATTGGAAATGTGTGAAAGGAATGACAAATGACTTGGAACTATATTTTAGAAAAGAAGAGAAAAACCTGTGTTGTTCATGGGTGAGGTTCCTTGCTGAAAGTTAATTTGTCTACTTTTAGATAAATATGTCTTTATAAGTTGGTTTGTGGTCAGCCTGGTCTCTGGAGATGATGGTATTCGATCCTATCTGATCTCTATGACCTCCTTGATTCAAAGTGTTTGAGCCAGTCACCCATTCATTGGTGGCTTTCAGATTCTTGGTGTGATGTGACACTCCCAGATCAGGGAAGTCGCACTCCATGATGGGATGTATTTTTTTTTTTTTTTTTTTTTTTAATCTGTTACAGTCAGTAATATACTAAAGTTTTGGACCTTTTCACATTTGTTTAGAAGACTTTTCAGATATTTTACGTCAAACTATAACAATCATAGATAATAATTTTACATTTTGTTCATTGTACACAACAATATTGGTATAAAAATGACTGAGTAATAGAAGCAGGTCTGTTGATTTCCTGTTCAAAACTGCAGAAATGATAAGTTCCGCCTCTTCATAGTGGCATTTCACTTATTCATTTATGTGTTTTTTTATTGCTGAGAAATAGCAATGCATGCATTTTATAATCCTACATTTATGACCAAGAATCTGAATGTTTTAATCATCGTAGGGGGTAGATGAAAACAGTAATTTTCTGAGCACTCAAGCCTCAAATGCAGGACAATACAGGATTACTCAAACATGCACGACTCAATTAAAATACAACTTTGAATAAGCTCATAATGAAAGAACACCGTTAGCATTGTTAAAAACTCAAACTCAAATAGTCAATTTTACATAAAAAAAAAAAAAAAGACAAAAAATTGTTCTGTTTCAGCATCTGTTTTCTAGTTTCTAGCTTCTAGTTTGCATGGGTTAAAGTCTCTGGATCTTGTTGATATGGCAAAAGTTAACCAATTAATTGACACTGACAGATGCATATAATGTACATTTTTGGAAAGCATCCATTGAAGCTGTTTATAGCAACCCATTTTCCGTTTTTAGTTGCTTGCATAACTATGTGAGGCAAACAGGATTTTGAAGTGACATAAAAACACCAGGCTTTTAGGCTTTCACGCTCTGGTCAGTTAAAAAAGCTTTTATTTTGAAACATTGCAAACGTATCTGGGAGCAGATTAATGAAAGTCCTTTTAATAGCCCCATTCTGCATTCACCGCGCGCTCTCCCGGGGCCATGTACACAGTAATTGTGGCTGTTATTTCTGTCAGAGCTTGCTGATGACTGCAGCCTGTGTTCATTTTCATCATTTTCAAGTGTAAACAATATTAGTCCAAAGCGAGAAAAAAGAGAAGAATTTTTTTTTTCTAACAATATAATCACTGTGTTTATTGCCAACTTCTCTGCTTTTATTCTTCATTTTGCATTGTTCTCAAGCTCCTCCATGACCTTGCTCAAACTGCCAGATTGAGTGTGAAGGGTACAGCACACACTACACACAATTAGGATCCATCTGTCGTTCCAAACCTGGCAACCCACAGCTGTCGAGTGTGTGCACAGCTGCTTCTGTGCTGCAGCGAAGACATGGCGTTTACGATTCAGCATTTTTATGAAAAAGTAAATGTTACTGTGACTATGGTCATATCTACAAGAACACATATTATGCATTCTTGTAGAATGTAATGTTGAGATAAGTATTTTACATGTTATAACTTAAAATAATGTCTACATTTGGAAATTAAACTTCACCTCTGTTTCTAATGAGGTATTTAGGTGCTAGAGCTTACTTTGCTGTCAGCAATAGAAAGAACAATCACAAGGTAAACAGCTGAAGTCCTTTTCCTCTGTGAATGCCATGCCATGTGATCGTAGAATGAGTGGTGATGGTTTATGAAGTTAAAGGTATGGAGGATTGTATACCTTTAACTTCATAAACCATATAGAGGATTTTTTTTTTTGTTTCAAATTGTCAATGATAGCATTATAGAGCTGCAGCAGCCTTGTAATTATGATGACCAAAAAGAAAGAATGAAAATCCATCAGCTGTGGACATGGTGGGGCCAGCTAAACATTAGCCATTAGATAACGAGGCTACCTTGTTGTATATTGACTGTTAGGTTGTCAATCAAACTCCCTACGCTTCTAGCGTAACTGACTTGCTGGCGCACTGGGATTATGTGGTTTATGTTCGCCTCTTACACATTCCACAGACGCAAGACGCTGTTTACTCAACCAACGCAGCGATTCTTAGCGGCTTTTTCCAGCTGTACCTTCCTCGCAGTTGGCACAAAGTTCGTTGCGATGGAGGAGCGAAGTTAAATTAAGGCCATTCTCTGAGATTCTTTCCAGCAAGCAAAGGGTCTAAAGACAGACACGTTGGTCGCTAAATTACTTCTGGACAGGAAACTTCTTCTTATCATTTGAAAACACACAGTATAGTTACAGCAGCAACAGCAGCGTAAGCATAAGGAGGAGGCGAGAGAAGGTGTTTCTACTTAGGGAGCTGTGGGGGAGGGGGGTTGGTTTCACGCATGTGCAACACTTGAAAAAGGACTAACAGTTGCTGGCTTTCTCGATCCTTGGAAAATCCTCTATAAAACCTTTAAAAACTGCATGGGAGAAGTCTGGAGTTTTATCTATGACACAACTAAATGGACAAAATGTAAATGGAGCATTTTTGAGTGCTTAGAACAGATGACTTTGGATTAATGGATTTATAAAACTAGCACAAAGACAGATATGACGAGGGGACAATAGTATAACATGGCTAAAAGCTCAAAAAAGTCAATTTTGCATTACATGCAAACATGCTATAAATGTGTGATCTTTAGGATTACATTTCAGATAAATGAATGTGGAATCATAAGTAATGATGTGACTTTCAAGCTCTTTAATGGGAGCTAGATCTTTTCATGCATTGTTACTTTAAAAGAGCTACTCAAAAGACTGGCTTTTAAGATTAGTTTGTATTTGAGAAAGCAGTCTAACTTTTGTGCAATAATAGGCACTGTGAGAGATGATGAAGGCTAAGTATTGACTAAAATCATCCACCCACGAGTTGGAAGAGCATTTGAAATAGTTGGTCGTCTTAATAAAACTTTGTAACTCATTCAAAATAGATTACTTCTTTGGTGCAAAACAATTTTAACAAAAACTGTGTTTGCCTTGGTTTTCTTTGTCATTAGAAAGTAAAAAAGTATTAGGAAATGGTAGAATTGTTCATTTCTGTTATACAGTGTGACATTTTGTCTTTTTGACTTTTCACTATTCAAACATTTTAATTATTAATAGCTATGTCAACATTTTTTCATTATTCTTAAACCCAAGCATGATTGGTCCATCTTGTCTCCAGTATCATAAAGAGGCCCTATCCGACAGAGATCAAATTTACCAATGCAGCCCATGTAAGAGCCCCCTGGAGTGTTTTCATAAGCTAACAGTTCTCTGTCTCTGTTGTTGACCAATTTACAATTAATATCACATTGTTAATATCCCAAAAGAGCTGTTCCAATTGTACTGTCTGCATTAAAGTCATTATGGTTATTGTTCTCCAGTGGCCTTCCCTTTGGAGCAGCCATTGAGTTATCAATGAACAATTCACTAACACAGCAATTACGTATGCATTCAATAAACCCCTGTCCCATTATTATTCATCACGTTCATTTGCGTATTACCACCTCACACTGTTTTTCGCTTTAACTATATTGTCTTTTTATTGCTAGTGAAAATATATGCTTTAGCCTCAGTGGTAGATCCATCTCCAGCTAAGTATATTACTGCTCTATTCTCAAAACAATCAACATCAAATTATGAGGGAGCATTTTTCATGGTGTGAATTCAGTAGTTTGTAAAAGCTCCCCTGTTGTAAAACTCTCATTACTGACTGTAATCATCCTTTCTCTCAGCCTAGTACTTACAAGTGAAGTGAAGTTTAATCCAAGGTTATCCAGTTAGATATTTCTCTATTTGTATAACAGTATCATGGAAGTTAAATGCAAAACAGTTTAAAGGGCCCCATTGATCTATGTTATAATGTTGTCCATTCATCCATTTTCTTCCGCTTATCCGGGGCCAGGTCGTGAGGGCAGCAGTCTAAGCAGGGACTCCCAGACTTCCTTCACCCCGGACACTTTCTCCAGCTCCTCCGGGGGGACCCCAAGGTGTTCCAAGGCCAGCCGAGAGACACAGTCCCTCCAGCGTGTCCTGGATCTTTCCTGGGATCTCCTCCCGGTGGGACATGTCTGGAACAGGAGGTGTTCGGAACAAATGCCCGAGCCACCTCAGCTGGCTCCTCTCGACGTGGAGGAGCCGTGGCTCTACTCGGCCCTCCTTCCATGTAACTGAGCTCCTCACCCTATCTCTAAGGGATCCCAGCCACTTGCTTGTATCTGCGATCTTGTCCTTTCAGTCATTACCCAAAGCTCATGACCATATGTGAGGGTAGGAACATAGACTGACCGGTAAAGCGAGAGCTTTGCCTTTAGGCTGAGCTCCCTCTTCACCACAACGGTCCGATACAGCGACCGCATCACTGCAGACCCTGCACTGATCCGCCTGTCAATCTCACGTTCCATCCTCCCCTCACTCGTTAAGAAGACCCTGAGGTACTTGAACACCTCCACTTGAGGCAGGGATTTTCCACCCACCCGGAGAGGGCAAGTCACCTTTTTTCTGTTACCTTTTTTCCATGGCCTCGAATTTGGAGGAGCTGATCCTCATCCCAGCTGCTTCACACTCGGTTGCAAACTGCCCCAGTGCATGCTGGAGATCCTGGTCTGTTGAAGCCATCAGGACAACATAATCCACAAACAGCAGAGATGAGATCCTGTGGTCCCCAAACCGGACCCCCTCCGGTCCCTGACTACGCCTAGAAATTCTGTCCATAAATACAATGAACAGAACCGGAGTCCAACATGCACCGGAAACAGGTCTGACTTACTGCTGGCAATGCGAACACAGCTCCTGCTCCGGTCATACAGGGATTGGACAGCCCTTAGCAAAGGGCCCCGAACCCCATAGTCCTGGAGCACTCCGCACAGAACACCATGAGAGACATGGTTGAATCCCTTCTCCAGATCCACTAAGCAAATGTGGACTGGTTGGGCAAACGCCCATGAACCCTCGAGCACCTAATGGAGAGTAGAGAACTGGTCCAGTGTTCCGCGGCCTGGATGATAACCACAATGCTCCTCTTGAATCCGAGGTTCAACAATCAGTCAGATTCTCCTCTCCAGTACCCTGAAATAGACCTTACCAGGGAGGCTGAGGAGTGTGATTCCCCTGTAGTTGGAACACACCCTCCGGTCCACCTTTTAAACAGAGGGACCACCACCCCAGTCTGCCAGTCCAGCGGTACTGTCCCCAACCACCACGCAATGTTGCAGAGACATGTCAGCCAAAACAGCCCCACAACATCCAGAGACTTAAGGTACTCAGGACAGATCTCACCCACCCTCAGAGCCTTGCCACCGAGGAGCTTGCAAACCTCCTCAGTGACTTCAGCCAGGGTGATGGACAAGTCCGCCTCCGAGTCCCCAGCTTCTGCTTCCTCCTAGGGAGACGTGACGGTGGGATTGAGGAGATTCTTAAAGTATTCCTTCCACCGTCCAACAACATACCCAGTCGAGGTTAACAGCTCTACACCCGCACTGTAAACAGTGTTGGTGAAGTACTACTTCCCCCTCGTTAGGCGTTGGACAGTTTGCCAGAATTTCTTTGAGGCCGTCGATAGTCCTCCTCCATGGCCTCTCCGAACTCCTCCCAACCCCGAGTTTTTGCCTCTGCGACCACCCGGGCTGCAGCACGCTTGGCCTGCCAGTACCTGTCAGCTGCCTCAGGAGTACCACAAACCAACAAGGTCTGATAGGACTCCTTCTTCAGCCTGACGGCATCCCTTACTTCCGGTGTCCACCACCGGGTTCAGGGCCAAGAACAAAGCCCACTTGGACTCCATGTCCCCAGCCTCCCCGGAAGCCTCCCCCTGGGAGGAGCTCTCTCAGAGGTGTGAGTTGAAGGTCCCCCTGACAGAGAGCTCTGCCAGACGTTCCCAACAGCCCTTCACTATACGCTTGGGTCTGCCCGCTTTTTATGGCTTCCTCCTCTGCCAGCGGACCCAACTCACAACCAGGTGGTGATTGGTTGACAGCTCTGCCCCGCTCTTCACCCGAGTGTCCAAAACACTTGGCCGGAGGTCAGATGACATGACAACAAAGTCGGTCATCGACCTCCGGCCTAGGGTGTCCTGGTGCCATGTGCACTGATGGACACCCTTGTTCTCGAACATGGTGTTCGTTATGGACAAACCGTGGCTAGCACAGAAGTAGAATAACAGGACACCGCTCAGGTTCAGATCAGAGAGGCCGTTCCTCCAGATCACCCCTCTCCAGGTGTCACTGTCATTGCCCATGTGGGTGTTGAAGTCACCCAGTAGAACAACAGAGTCCCCGGTCAGTGCACTATCCAGTACCCCTCCCAGGGACTCCAAGAAGGCCAGGTACTCTGCACTGCTGTTCGGCCCGTAGGCCGACACAACAGTGAGAGACCTGCCCCCAACCCGAAGGCGCAGGGACGCGACCTTCTCATTCACCGGGGTGAACGCCAACACACGGCGGCTGAGCTGTGGGGCAATGAGCAGGCCCACACCTGCCGGCCGCCAATCCCCGCGGACAACGCCAGAGAAATGGAGAGTCCAGCCCGCCTCAAGGAGTTGGGTTCCAGAGTCCAAGCTGTGTGTGGAGGTGAGGCTAACTATATCTAGTCGGTAATGCTCAAACTCCTGCATGAGTTTGGGCTCCGTCCCCCCCCAATGAGGTGACATTCCATGTCCCCAGACCCAGTCTCTATGTTCTGAGATCCAGTCGTCAAGGGCCCTGCCTTCGACTGCCACCCAGATCTCCCTGAACTGGCCCCCTATGGATCCTCCAGTAGGTGGTGGGTCCATGGGTGGACAGCCCCACGTCGCTCCTTTGGGCTGTGCAGCACCCCACCCCAGGCCTGGCTCCAGGGTGGGGCCCCGGTAACGCTAATCCGGGTGATGTAACTGGCCTTGCTCTATTACTCATCTTAAGGCCTTCTGAACCGCTCTTAGTCTGACCTGTCCTCCAGGACCTGTTTGCCTTGGGTGACCCTACCAGGGGCATGAAGCCCCCAACAACATAACAACATTCGGGCACTCAAACCCCTCCACCATGTTAAGATGGCGGTTCAAGGAGGGGATGCTTACAGCACCTGGTATTCCCAGGTGGTCTCCCATCCAAGTACTAACCAGGCCTGCACTTGCTTGGCTTCCGAGATCAGACGAGATTAGGCATTCTCAAGTTGATATGGCCGTAACCCATACCATTTTGTTGTTTCCTCATCAAAAACATATAGTACCTGGAGTTTTGTTTCATTCACACATGTTTAACACGCAAAGTCTGCATAGGCTGAGTTCTTCTCTCAAACGGAAAACACTATTTTCCACCTTGTGATGTCGTGTGGTAATACAGGAAGCGCTCCACTGTGTTTTTTTAAACTCCATACACCTTTACTAGAACCACACTAGAACCAATTTCAACCCTGAAATTGTCGATCTCTGCAGAACTAAAGGTAAAAGGTAGCTGTTAACTTAAAAACTACAGCTTCATGACATCACAAAGTGGAACAGAGCATTTTGAGCTATGGAGATGTAAAGGGTTACTCAAACGTGTGAATGAAACAAAGCCAGGTATGTTTTTGATGAAGTAACATTATAACATGGCTTAAATTTTGCATAATGTAGGACCTTTAATAGTATCATGAAAATTAAAAGGCATGAGATCAAATATTCCCTTGGAAATAAACACGGGAAAACAGTTTAATCAATAAAGAGAGACACAGATAGTGAAGTGTAAAGGCTCATTTATACTCTATGTTGTAGACGCATACAGATACACATGGAGGCTTCTGTCTAATAATAATAGTAATCTGGTCCGTCTCCTCAGAACATGCAAAGAAGAGTAGTGGAAGGCAACAAAGTACAAAAGTAAAAGTACAGTACTTAAGAACAATTTTTAGGTATCTGTGCTTCATTGAAGCACATTTTACAGTGAATACCTTTTACCTTCACTTCACTACATTTGAAAGCATGTATCTGTACTTTCTACTCCACTATTTTTCTTTATGGTTTGACACTTGCTGAAATGGCCAAGACTTATTTTCAGCACATTTAATTTGAGTCTAAAAGTTGAGCAAATTAAATACACAAAAACAGCTAAAAAAATTTTAGAATCACTTGGATCGCTTGAAATCAGCTAAATTCTTTATCAAAATCACAACATTTGATGCTTTAATTGTTCAAAAATACTTTTACCTCTTAAAGTACATTTTTAAACAGGTACATCAAAAGTTTAACGTAAGTAGATTTCTTCATGTGATACTTTAACTTGAGTAATCTTTTGCCCATGTATCTGTACTTTTACTTACAGAACTGAGTAGTTCATCCACCACTCGCAACGGAGCAGTACATGAGCCAACCACTGGGGACAGTAATGAACACACCTTGACAGGGGAAGCTAAACTTGTAGAAAAGTGACTAGAACCAGCTGTAAAAGAAATAAATGTTTCTCTTGCCTAATTTTCTTGCCTTTTTTCCAAGACATGCAATCTAAAAACTAGTCTTTTTATTTGGTCAATTCTCAAATTGACTTTTACCGCCCTCTGGTGGTTGTTTTACAGAACACAGCCTTGACATTAGACATGTTTGGAAGTATAAATGCAGTAACTTTTTCTATGCTTGGGACGCACGGAACTGTATAACTTTTGGGTTGGGGGTCCATCACCTGCTTGTGACCTGAGATGAAGTGGTTGAAGTGGCTCAAGGTTCTGCTGCTGTGGTGAAGAAGCAGAGAGTTGTCGCCGAAATAGCATGAGGTGAGGTAAGAAAGAGAGCATTTTATATAGACCGTATAGACTTTATTCCGAAAGCCATCGTTGTCAATCGGGCTGTATTATTTTGCATGGGGCTGCCGCTCTTAACAGCAAATCAGTTCTATATGGACTACAAAACCATTTTAAAGCACCTAGAGAATTGGGGAATTGACTTTTGGTGCACATGAACAATGAATATTTTACACAAATCAACCTGCTTTATTTTAGTGGGAAGATTTTTCTCTAGTTCTCCATTGGAATGAACAGAACGGAAGAGTGGTTAGTAGCAGTCAGAAGCAATAGTGAGTAAGTGATTGATTACATAAGACATACTGTACCTTTATTTGTCCCACAATGGAGAAATTACCGTGTTGCAAGGCAAAGCTCAAGAACAGCAGGAGAATAGGAATGTGCAATTGAAACATGTTCAAGTGTTAAAGGACAAAATTACATTAGAAAAGACAGTAAAATTCATCATGTTATAATATTCCCTGATGATCTGGCGTATTTTGTGCTAGTTTTACAGACTTCTTCTGTGCGTTTAAGTCCATATAAACCTTACCTGTCCAGCCAGAACCACACGCACTGAAAAAACTTTACAGAGACGAGTGGATCTGGAGCCATATCTTGATTTCAGAGTGTATGATTGACAGGCGGATTAACCAATCAGAGAGATGCATGCTCCATTCACCTCTAAAACAGACATGGCTGCTTACACAAAAAAAGGAGAAAAATCTACATTAAGTACTGCAGATTTTTACAGAATCGACAAGAGAAGCACCAAACTACTACTTATTTCAGGTTAAAGAAGTTATATATTTTGTTCTGAACATCACAAATATTTTCGAGAGGAGATGTTAGAGGACTCTCGAGTTAGAGGAAATGAGAAATTAGAGGCTGGATGGGTTTTTCACGCTCTACGGTCTATAGAAGGGACTGGCTGGTCAGGCAAATGCAAACCATCAGTGGATTTGTTCTGAGCATTTCTGAGGTCAAACAGCTGTATTGGCATAGCATTCATGTTGCCTAATTGCTTAATTTATTTTATACTTTATAACCACAGCTGACAGCAAAGTGAGCTTCAATGCCTAAATAACTTATTGAAGACAGAGGTGTAGTTTTCTAAATGTATGCATTATTTTAAATTAGGAAATGTGAAATACTAAGAATTCAGGATGTGTCAAATTTAGAAGAATTTAAAGAGAAAATCAGCACCATCAATGTCTCACTTTATTTAATTATCCCTTCTTTGACACCAGTCTCTTGCTATTTTTGCTCATTGTTTAGAATTTATTATTACCATTTATATTTTTGCTCTTTATTATTATTATATATTGTGATGGTTGAGCTACTGTCTCTAAATGATTTTCCCTGTGGATCAATAAAGTTTGTCTAAGTCAAATCCAATGGTTACCTATAGGGATTTCTGCACAATTCATTAATTTTGTTATATTGTTGTTGACCTATTAACTATACATGAAGTTGTAATCTTGCTTCAGTCACATAGATATTTGTTTTTCCTGTTTTGGTCCTTTCATCTTGAGCACTCAGAAACTTAGCAAGTCAATGTTTTCCCAGAGATGTAACAGATGGGATACCGAGAAATCTCCTTTTTAAGTTCAAAAATCACCAGACTGCGACTGAGTTCTGCTCATTTCTCCCTTTTTTCCTAAATTACAATTATTGAAAATCCTTTTTGGGCCAGACTGCCATACCGCTTGAGTGAACACTAAACCAACTAGCATTAGATTAGAGAAAGGACTGTTCCTTGGTTGAGAGACATAGTTGGGGAGCTGCATTTAGGAACGTCAGCATTAAAGGGACCATATTTTGATATTTCCTGATCTGTTATAATGTCGTTTCTTGATCAAAAACATACCTGGAGTTGTGTTTTATTTCATTCATACATGTTCAACACACAAATCTTCCATATTTATACTGAGTTCTTCTTTCAAACACTGTTCCACTATGTGATGGCATGTCGTGTTACAGGAAGCACCTCACTGTGTTTTTAAATGTCATACACTTTCACTTGAATAATTTGCATACTTTCAGCCTTGGAATTGTCAGTCTGTACTGAACAAAAGGTAAAAGGTAGCTGTTAACATTACGACTTCATAACATCAAAATGCTCTGAGCAGTTTGAGCTTTGGAGATGCAGACAGACTAAGAGTAAAGGGTTCCTCAAGCATGTGTGAATGAAACAAAACACAACTTCAGGTTTGTTTTTTGATGAGGTAACAACATCCAAACATGGCTGGTCCTGAACACGTGTCTTCACATCATTTGATAAAAGAACTCTCCAATACTTGGAATAACTACGAATGTCTGGCTTGAATATTCCCTTTGTGCTGTCAGAAACAATGTGGTGATAGTGACAGAGGGGAGAGAGAATTGTAAAAGAGCCATATGAGCGCACGCCTTGAAACAGAATCGAATTACAGCCTGAACCATCTAGTGCTGATAAAGATGGACTTGTGGATAATGTGGAGGTGTTAGCCTGTGTTTCACTGAGAAGAGGCTGGAGAAGCTGGTGGTATGTACTGCTTCAAAACGGCACAATTTTAGGGTACTGTACTTGATTTTTACTGTCACACGTTTACCACAAATCCTCCGTATTTAGGCTGGGTTCATCTCTCAAACATTTGTGATGTCATGTGGTAATGCTTCACCGTGTTTTTAAACTCCATAGACTATCATTATAATCATTTGGATACTTTCAGCCCTGTAATTGCCAATTTACATGAAAAACTAGGTGAGGTTTTGCTGTGGTCCAAAGTTATTCCTCACTTAGGCTACCTTGTGCATACTAATTATTCACCACAGTGAGTTTATAACTGCTTTACACAACGTTCAGAGACAAGGTGAAGCTAACAACAGCTAGCATGTGAACGCGCACTTCCATGTTATTGAACAATAAAACACTATATAATTAGAAGCAGACAGCATGCAGTGTATTTTGACCCCAAGAGTTGCAACATATATGTACAGGGGCAAGACAAAGTTTGCTCAAATACATGCAGAGGTGGGTAGTACTCAGATTTACTTGAGTAACTTTGTAACTTTTTAAGTTTGTAACTTTTTTAAGCTTACTTGAGTAGTAGTAGTCCCAAATACACGTTTACTCCTACTGGTAATATTGTTTTGAGGTAACGTTACTCTTACTTGACTACCCTACCCATCTCTGAATATGTGGGGAAAGAATTGGGTGTCAACCTTTTAAAATGATCAAGTAATTCAAATTATATACACACACACACACACACACACACACACACACACACACACACACACACACACACACACACACACACACACACACACACACACTACTCCATATTTGTAGTTTCTTTACATCAACGCCACAACATTAGTTTTGTTTACCCACACAATACTACATACCTTAAAGTTTTCCTTATGTTTGCCAGTCTCAAAGCCGGGTTTATTTTTGTGTGTGACAGACAGATCCTGGCTGGATGTGTGAGCCCATGTGTTTTGGTACGTTGGTGATTCTGCCCACGTCTACTGTAGGAGACACTTCTGAGGTCTGTGTGCTGCTGTCATATCCAGCGCTTTTATCTGCTCCTGCAAATCTACAGCACCAAAACACAAGCTGCTCCTCTGTCTGCACAATACCATTTCTCCCATTTTTGGATCCATTTTAGCCCATACAGGAGCAGACAATCAAAAACTGAAACAGACATATTCCAGATGCATTATACCTTTAAACTACTTTTGGACATATTAAATTTTTGGTCTATGTTATAATGTTGGTTTCTCATCACAAACATACCAGGAGTGTTTCTTTTCATTCACATGTATTTAACACACAAAGCCTTTAGTTTTTTTTTTTGGTATTTTATATTTTATATTTTGTATTTTATATTTTTGCTCCACTGGAACAAAATTAGAGTCTATCTTTAAGTCTATTTCTAAATTATTATTTTTTTAGCCATTATCTATTATCTTGTTTTATTGCATGTTCCATTTTCCTGCTGTTCTTGAACTGTGCGTTGCAACACTGGAATTTCCCCACTGTGGGACTAATAAAGGCATATCTTATCTTATCTTATCTTATCTTTATATTTATAGTTTTGTGTTCTTTTCTCAAACTGAAAAACTATTCCACCTTGTGATGTCATTAAGTGGTAATACAGGAAATGCTCCACTGTGTTTTTAAACTCCATACACCTTGATTAGAATCATTTAGATAATTTCAGCCCTGAATTTGCCAAGTATTGTTTCAGCTTCACTCTGTCCTGGCTGGTAGGAGGCTCTTGCAGCCGACATTAGTGCTCACACAGCCGCACTCCCACTCCTCATGTGCACTCTTTCTCTGGACTCAAACCGTTCTTCTCTGCATCTTTTCTGAAATTATGACATCAGTGACTAAAAGTTATTTAGATTCTTCTCATCTCCATGAAGCTAAAGACATAATGTTGAGCATTTCACGCAAAAGGACTAATGTCTCTTTGGCGACTGCAGCAAGGACAAGTTTCAGGTCAAGTCTTTGGAGACACTGTTTATCATGTATCCTGGAGCAATGCAAGCGCTTATATGAAGGCTTTTATTTGAGTCTGCTGTTGGTTGAAAAGTTAAACAGTGGGTCCTCTGCAACCTTTTCCCCTCAGTGAGCAATTTTTTCCCAACAAACAAAGAGGTATTGTTTTTAGGGATTGCACAAAATTAAGACAAAACACAACTGTAGGTATGTTTTTAAGAGTCAATTTTGTATAATATAGTACTTTTAAATTGCATTTATGATAACAGGCTACAGGTTGGAGACCCCTAGTCCAGAGAGATTTGTGCTGAGCCTTCAGTCACTAGGTCTAGAATTCTTTAACTAGTTCAATATAGTTCTGGGAGGTTTCAATGCATTTTTCTCTTGTTTCAAGCTAAATTATGTGTTTGCCAGATCACATTAATTCGTCATATGCACAGGCTGTTTAATGCTGAAAAATCAGTCCCCAGTTTACTCATCCTCCTGCCTACCCTGCCTAACGCCATTTTTATGTCTTACTATTTGGATGACTTTTATAGCACTTGTTTTCTACACAAATCCATTTTGCAAACCATCATTATTATACCCCCCAGACTGTATAATCACCCAGAGAAGTTCCCACTATTACAAGCTTAAGTTTGACATTGTTTTTGTTCTCACACTGAAGCTCACTGACATTTAAGCATCAATGTGCTGTGACCAGAACATAGTCAGCCCTGTACAAATCCGTCAAGTCTCACCACGCTCTTTGTATTTAAGGATCACACACTTAAGAAGATTTTAGAACACATATAATGATGATCTACCACACCATCTCTCCATCTAGATGACAAAAGAAAAGTTACCCATCCTGACAATCCTTAGACATTACGTGGCCAAATAAAATAAAAAATAGTACTGAAGTTAAAGCCGATGAAACAAAGTAAAGCAAAGTGGGACTAAACTCCGCCCACAACCATATTTCAAATAGAGTTGATAAACTGGCCAGTACCTGGAGGATTCAAAAAGAGAGTGAGGGGGAGGAGGGCCTGGGTTTGGGGGTATAAAGAACAGTGTGATTGGTCTTAAATGTCCATCTCCGCTCCTGCAGCCAGGTGTTTGTACTCAGAAACACCTGGCTGTAATCAGGGCAGTCTTTTGTGATGTCATCAACTACTTGAAATGGCAGACACTGAAAGTGCCAAAAAATGACTAGGAACAGTGGGCAATCATATTAAAACACCATATACACAGTTTAGTATAAAAAAAAGTTCATTTAGTGTAGCTCCACTTTAAATGGTGATGGTAAGAGCATCTGTAATTTAAAGGGTCCTAGATTATGCAAAATTGACTCTTGCAAGCTTTAAGTCTTGTTATGATCTTGTTCCCTGATATGGAATACTTGCAGACTATTAAACACAGCTTCATGAGTCTCCAGTAGTTTTGCATAGACCATGACACTCACAGACCAAGTTGACACCCTTGTTGAGTTCATGGTAGCTTTACAATCTGCAAGAATAAGAACCTTTTCATGTTTGAGGCATGCACTCTGCAGCAGTCCCTGGTTCATTCCCCTTTAAGATTAAAGACAGTCCGCACAGTGTCAGCTTCGTTTGAGTCCTGTCTTTTCTTTCTGAGTCGAGGCTTTGAATGAAATATTTATCAGAGCACTTGTGATAGCTAGCTGTATGTCGTGGAACAGAATACTGGATCCTAGAGAAGAAATTTTTTGTTGCACAAGACATATTAGAGGCCATATTGTGCTATTTTCTGATCTATGTTATAATGTTGTTTCGTCATCAAAAACATACCTGGAGTTGTTTTGTTTCATTCACGCAACACACAGACATTCAGCATATTTAGGCAGAGTTCTTCTCCCAAACAGAAAACACACTGTCCTACTTTGTGATACAGGAGGTGCTCCAGTGTGTTTTTAAATTCCTGATATCTTCACTATATCATTTTGACAATTTCATCCCTGGATTTGCCAATCTCTGCTGAACAAAAGCTAAAAGGTAGTTGAAAACCACAGCTTCATGACATCACAAAGTAAAACAGAACATTTTGAGCTGTGGAGATGTAGACAGACTAATAATGAAGGATTACTCAAACATGTGTCAATGAAACAAAATATGTGTATGTTTTTAATGACGTAACACCATTATAACATGAATAAAAACTCACAAGAATCAATTTTGCGTAATATAGGACCTTTAAAGTATGACATAAATAATTGTGTGCATTGTAAACTGCAATATTTCTCTAAAAATAGTTTCATAATAGCTAGCTAAATTCACGTCCTGTTCAAAACTGCAGAACTGATTGGCCCCACTGCTTCATAGTCCAATTTCACCATGAGAGCAAGATTTTCATGAACTTTTTTATTGTTGAAAAGTGGATAGAAGACATTTTTTAACCCTACATGTGTGAACCAGAGTGAACTGAGAGATGAAACAGACATTTTCTAAACAGTCAAGCCTCAAATGCAATGCAGGATTACACTGTGTAACTTTTTGACTCGGGGTCCGTCAACTGTTTCAATGGATATGTCATTGCAAACTCGAATCAGTGTGCATAGATCTGCCTGGTACCCACTGTGAATATTGACCAATGCATTTGTTTTCTATGTAAGGGAGATGTGAGTTACTAGTTGCACTGACTGAATAGTTAAAGGTGCACTATGTAACTTTTCTGATGGGGGGTCCCTCACCTGCTTGTTTCTATGTGTCGTGGCACAAAAAATATGCGTAATTATACCCATCAAACTCCCAAGATGTGCCACGCCCACAGAAGCACCCAGCATGGAGAGTGGGTGGAATCTGAGTGCCCCACCTGCAGACAACGCTGGATAAATTACAGTGGAGGAAATGAGTATTTGATCCCTTGCTGATTTTGTAGGTTTGTCCACTGACAAAGAAATGAACTGTCTATAATTTTAATGGTAGGTTTATTTTTAACAATGACAGACAGAATATCAAAAATAAAATCCAGAAAATAACTTTAAAGAAAATATATAAACTGATTTGCATTTCATTGTGTGAAATAAGTATTTGATCCCCTACCAACAATTAAGAGTTCTGGCTCCCACAGACCAGTTAGACTCTCCTAATCAACTCATCACCTGAATTAGATGTCTGTTTTAACTAGTCACCTGTATAAAAGACCCCTGTCCACAGAAACAGTCAATCCATCAGACTCCAAACTCTCCAACATGAGAAAGACCAAAGAGCTGTCAAAGGACGTCAGGGACAAGATTGTAGACCTGCACAAGGCTAGAATGGGCTACAAAACCATAAGCAAGAAGCTGGATGTAAAGGAGACAACTGTTGGTGCAATTGTTCGAAAATTTAAGAAATACAAAATAACTATCACTCAACTTCGGTCTGGGGCTCCACACAAGATCTCACCTCGTGGGGTTTGAATGATGATGTGAACAGTGAAAAATCAGCCTAGAACTACACGGGAGGATCTAGTCAATGGTCTCAAGGCAGCTGGGACCACAGTCACTAAGAAAACCATTGGTAACACTTTACGCCCAAAAAAAAATCCTGCAGTGCTCACAAGGTCCCCCTGCTTAAGAAGGCACATGTGCAGGCCCGCCTGAAGTTTGCCAATGAACACCTGAATGATTTATAGTGTGACTGGGAGAAGGTGCTGTGGTTAGATAAGACCAAAATCAAGCTCTTTCGCATTAACTCAACTCACCGTGTTTGGAGGAAGAGAAATGCTGCCTATGACTCCAAGAACACCATCCCCACCATCAAGCATGGAGGTGGAAACATTATGCTTTGGGGGTGTTTTTCTGCCAAGCGCACAGGACAACTTCACCGTGTCAACGGAAGGATGGACGGAGCTATGTACCATTAAAATCTTGAGTGACAACCTCCTTCCCTCTGCCAGGAAACTGAAAATGGGTCGTGGATGGGTCTTCCAACACGACAATGATCCAAAACATACAGCCAAGGCAACGAAGGAGTGGCTCAAAAAGAAGCACATTAAAGTCATGGAGAGGCCCAGCCAGTCTCTGGACCTTAACCCTATAGAAAACCTATGGAGGGAGCTGAAGCTCCGAGTTGCCAAGCGACAGCCACGAAATTTTAATGATTTAGAGATCTGCAAGGAAGAGTGGACCAAAATTCTTTCTGATATGTGCGCAAACCTGGTCATCAACTGTAAGAAACATCTGAACTCGGTGCTTGCCACCAAGTACTAAGTCGGTTCAAATACTTATTTCACTCAATGAAATGCAAATCAGTTAATATATTTTCTTTAAAGTTATTTTCTGGATTTTCTTTTTGATAGTCTATCTCTCAATGGTAAAATAAACCAATCATTAAAATTTTAGACTGTTCCTTTTTTGTCAGTGGCAAACCTACAAAATCAGCAAGGGATCAAATACTTATTTCCTCCACTATACTTAAAATACAACGGTGTCATTAAACCCTAACCCTTACTGGAGCATCCAGATGCAAAGTGCGCAGGAGGGAGGCTGGAGAGACTGGAGGGATCCTCATGCAAGGAAACAGCTCTGGACGGCACACACTACAAAACAGCACCGGGTGAATAGCTATGTTAATATCAATTTGGAATCACCAAATAACTTACCTGAGCTAACCCTCGTGCACGCGCTGGAGGTCTTCAAAACAAGGAATTGTTTGTTTGGATACACTGGTGGATTAATGAAGGGATAAATGAGGATAGCATAATACTTACGGATGGAACACGCAACACAGGGCACAATCACAAGGCTTTAGGCCCAAGACAGTTCATACACAAAGTAATTCTAAGTGCTTTACAGAATAAAAAATACATTGAAATCATAATACAAACAAATCAAAACAGAAAAAAATCATCATAAAATTAAAAAAGAGAAAGAAAACCTTTCAATCATATGCACAGCTAAACAGAACCGTTTTGAGCCAGGATTCAAGAATAGCATTTGAGGTGATCAGATATGTTCAATTCAATTCAATTTATTTTTGTATACCCCAAAATCACAACAAGAGTTATCTCGGCGGACTTCACAAAATTGTTGATTAATAAAGCAGAAGAAACATTCATAAATCAAAAATACAGAATGTCCAACAACAAGCAGGCAAATGGATAATTGTCCCAGCATCTCCTGTCCTTAGACCCTCCTTCTCGGCAAGGAAAAACTCCAAAAAACCCAATGGGAAAACGGAGAAACCTCGAGGAGAACCACAGTGAAGGAGAGATCCACTCCTAAGGACGGACAGGCAGATGAAACTACTAATATAGCAGGACAAGGACAGTTAATCCAAGACAGGAAAGGAGAGGAGGGGTCCAGGTCCTCGACACTAGGGGACAGCAGCGGTCCAAACTGGAACAGCAGCTTCTGAAACAGTTACACTCCCCAAAAGGGGAGTGGGACAGGGACAACATGTGAATAGCAAAGAACAGACTACGAATGAACTAGTAACTGAATATTCTTAACAGTAGGAGGAGAAAAAGTAGGAGAAACCAGAGGACAGTGCTCAAGTTGCCATACTTTCCCCAGTAATATATCTCGTAGAGCAGCTTAACTAGGCCTATGGGTTTAGTTTCTGTTCCTAACTGACCTGACCATAAGCTAATTCAAAGAGGAACGTTTTGAGCCTAATCTTAAATGTAGAGACTGTGTCAGCTTCTTTGACATGAGCAGGGAGCTGATTCCACAACAAGGGTGCTTGGTACCTAAAAGCTCTACCTCCTAAAGTACTTTTAGCGACTCTAGGAACCACCAATAGTGCAGCATTTTGAGAGCGGAGTGAACGGTTAGGATGATAAGGTACAATTTCATCTTTAATGTAGGAAGGGGCCATGTCATTTACAGCTTTATAGGTTAGAAGAAGAATTTTAAATTTTACTCTAAACTCAACCAGAAGCCAATGAAGATTTTTTAATACTGGAGTAATGTGCTCTCGTTTTTTAGTACCTGTTAGTATTCTTGCTGCTGCATTTTGAACCAATTGAAGGCTTTTTATAGAGCTTTTAGGGCAAGCTGCAAGCAGGGAGTTACAGTAGTCTAACCTCGAAGTGACAAAAGCATGGACAAGTTTTTCAGCATCATTTTTTGGCAGTACATTTCTAATTTTGGCTATATTGCGTAAATAAAAAAATAAGCCGTTTTACAGGCATGGCTTATGTGTGCTTTAAATGAGAGCTCTTGATCAAATAGGACTCCAAGGTTTCTTACAGTGGAGCTGGAGGCTACACTGACATTGTCCAATGTGATTATCTGCTCAGTTAGAGAGTTAAACTTTACATCGAGCCCAGCTGCAGGCCGGGACAAAACCACAATAGAGTCTCGTAAGTGTTTAGGTCCTAATAGAATGACTTCAGTTTTTTCAGGGTTAAGAAGTAAATAATTAAAGGTCATCCATGTTTTTATGTCCCTCACACAGTCACTAAGCCTTTCAATTTGATTAGTCTGATCAGGTTTCATTGATAGGTACAGCTGGGTGTCATCTGCATAACAGTGGAAATCGATACCGTGCTTTCGGATGATATTACCTAACTGGTAACTGCTAACTGGACCCAGAACTGAACCCTGTGGCACACCGTAGGCTACTTTAGAGCACTGTGAGGAGCTCTGGTTTACATTTACAAACTGGTACCTATCAGATAAATAGGATTTAAACCAGCTGAGGGCAGTTCCTCTGATGCCCACATCACATTCCAACCTCTGCAGTAAAATGTTGTGGTCGATTGTGTCAAAAGCTGCGCTGAGGTCCAACAGAACCAGTATTGAGACCTGACCATTGTCAGCAGCCAATAACAAATCATTTGTTACTTTAACCAGGGCTGTCTCAGTGCTATGATGAGTTCTGAATCCAGATTGAAATTTTTCAAATAAATTATTTTCCTGCAGATGACGACAAAGCTGTTTAATTACAATTCTCTCCAGAATTTTAGAAATAAACAGAAGATTTGAAATAGGTCTGTAATTGGCTAAGAGGTCAGGATCAAGATTAGGCTTTTTTAGGAGCGGCTTAATTACCGCATATTTAAAAGACTGAGGCACATAACCACTTTCCAGTGAAGTATTTATTATATTAAGAATAGGATCTATAATTAGAGGGAGAATTTCTTTGAAAAGTCTACTTGGGATTGGGTCTAACATGCAAGTTGAGGATTTAGAGGACATAAAGGCTGAAGTTAATTCTGCATGATTTAGAATAGCAAACTTCTCAAAAACTGGACCAACTGAGGATAATTCAGATCCCACCAAAACTGAACATGAGTTTAATTGAGACCCTACTCTTACAGCTTGAACTTGCTCAGAATTAAAAGTAGGGGCAATTTCATTTATTTTATCTCTTATAGTAATGATCTTATTATTAAAATTATTAATATGTGTGCATCTCTGTTGGACACAAGCAGCTCATTAAATTCAAGACTTGAAATAGAGGTAAAGATGCTGTTGTGTAGATGTAGTTTGTCTGTTGTTTTTACTCTGGAACACGAAAAAGTTAACGATAAGCAGTAATTTACTTTTTTTTTTTCTTTAGGAAGATGTTATTACTTTGCTTGGTATGTTCCACAGTATGGCATTAAATGTCTATTCTGCCTTTGTTTCATTAGAGGTGATTTAATTGTTCAGAAACACCTTTAAGAACAGTGTGAGCAGGCCCATCTCTCCACCAAACTGATCTGTACCGTGTCCTCCTTGCCTCCATGGAGATAGATAACTTTAATGCCTTACTGTGTGACATACCAGTCTGAACAGTTAAGTACATGTACATGCATACTAGCATGTGGTGTACCCTTCCCAAGAAAAGTTACGTAGTGCACCTTTAAGAAAACATTGTAATTTTTTTCTTTGGGTGACATCATAGCCCCAAGCAGACCGGGCCGATGGAAAGAGGCTTATTTATTTACATATCTATCCATCCGTCTATCATTCTAAAGAACGTCAAGGGTATCTGTCATTCTTTTCGCAGTATCACCAGCCTTATCAGTTACTGTTGCCAGTGCGAAGACAACTTATAATACCCTCCTTACATTAAAAATTCTCTGTATTGTAAGAGAGATTTCAGTTTGGACGTGTGGTTCTCGGCAGCTGAGACAGGAATGCCTCGAGTGTCATTGAATTCCCGAGGCTTTTAACACTTGGAGAGAGTTGTCAGGATGTGCACATTTCCATCTCTCCATTCTTTCACCTGAGAACCTGCCCTATAGCTTGTCATTCTTGGAACATTTACACATAGAAAGGTGTGATGGCTGAAAATGAGATGAGAAGAATTTGGAGTCAAAGGAGAAAGACTGGTAGAGATGGAAGATTCATTTGACATGAGCTAGCTGGTGAAATTCATTGACAGAGTGGGTTAGCTGGTTGGGTGAGGCTGGTGTTATACTGAATCTGTCAGAAAAGCAATAACTTTTACATTACTTTTTACATTACATTTTTCTCTCTATTTTGAGGTCTTATTATTGCCAGCCAAGAATAAAAGTTTCTCTACTACTCTCCGTGACGTGTAGTCTGGACTCCGGTTTGATGTCTCCAAATCCAAATGGATGTGAACCAGTGTTTTTCAACCTTTGTTGAGCTTACAAATGACACCATTTTAACATTCCTTGCTCCAGTTCTTTATATTTTAGAATGATGGTTGTTTTGCTTTCTCAACTGGTTCAGAAGTTGCTCAGGACACTTCAAAATAGTACATTATTCCATTTAATGCATATATATATATACACACATAGTGTGTGTGTGTGAGTGTGAGTGTGTGTGTGTGTGTGTGTGTGTGTGTGTGTGTATACATACTAGTGTCACCAATGGTCACTAAAATGTTCTAAGTTCATAATGTCCAATATTCAGAATTCAATATTCACAAAATATTTGTGACTTTGTGACTCCAAGCGGAGTCAGCCAATCTCATGCCCGTATGCAAATTAACCATGTGCACACTAAACATAAGAAAGACTAGCCTAGCAACTTGATATTGAAAACAAAGTACTGTCAAAATGGCTAGCAAGCGAAAGCTACAGAGTGCATCACTGGCTCACTTTGGGTTCATCACATCAAAAAAAGTAGCACTGAGAGAGGAAGTTGTTGGTGCAGTGGACCCACTCCCTGCCACAACAGAAGAGTCTAATTTCCCACTGTGTCAAGAACAAGATGAGGCAGAGTCCGTGGCTGAGTGTTCTGAGCGTTGCGAAGAAGCAGCAGGTGCTGAGGTAATGTCAGTTAGTGCTCCTAGTGCTAGCACAAGTGACTTGCCGGCTGGTTGGACACAGAAGCAGGCGGATGAATGGAAAGACCGCAACTCTTGGCTTGACTTTAAGGCAGGGAAATTGGGGTGATTAGTGTGCAGAAAAGCTAAACATTACTAATCACAGAGAAGGGACCCGGTTTACACCTCGCAGAGGAATGGATTAACGCTGATGTTATGAGTTCTGACACAAAGAAGCTTTGAAAGAAAATATAAAACCACAGGGACAGCCGGGCCCACCAAAGGTCAGTGGAAATAGCCCAGCTTAAAGAGAAGACACCCTCCCCAACACTTTCATTGATGTACAAGCCAATTTACGGAAGAAAACAGCAGTCTTGTTCAGAACAGCTTACAACGTGGCAAAGGAAAGGCTGTCTTACAAAAAGCTCAATCTACTCATGACACTGCAGGAACTTAATGGAGCCGAAGTTGGTAATATCCACAAATCAGACGTCAACATTGCTAAGGAAATGCACTGCAAATCCGTCTGCTATGTGAAAGAAAAGGATTCATGGGTGTCAATCGCAATTGATGAGAGCACCATTCATGGCATTCCCTATCTAATAATAAATGTAAGATGTGATGTCAGTGGTAAGGGGGATGTAGAACATTTTTTTCTGGATCTAGTGGAACTTAGAGATGGAGTCAATGCTGAATCCATTTTTAACTCGATGATGTTGAGTCTACACAAAGCTGGAATGGCTGATGACTTTTTGAAGACTCACCTGATATGCATAGCCACTGATGGAGCAGCGGTGCTCACAGGAAAAGGCAGCAAGCTTGTTGGTCGACTCAAAGAAAAGTTTCCAAACGTGCAGTCTGTTCACTGTTTGGCACATAGATTAGAGCTGGCTGTCAAAGATGCTCTTAAAGATCTGACTGGCACTAATCAATTTGAGATTTTTATTTTGAAGTTATACTTCCTCTACAGTCAGTCAACCAGGAACGCCAGATTGCTTAGAGAAGCAGCGGCCGAGCTCGACATGGAAATACTGAAAATAGGTCAAATTTTCACCATCAGATGGGTGGCCAGCAGTTTTAGAACAGTAAAAGTAAAATGGAAAAATTTCCCTGCGCTAGCACTCCATTTCAAAACAAGCAGTGAGGACGCATTGCGCACTGACCTTGACAGGCAAAATTCAAGAGACTTCTCAAACAGCTAAGATTTGGCAATCATGAAAGTCATCCTTCGTGAACTCCAGAGCCAGTTTCTCAAACTGCAGAAAGGAGAAATGTCACGTGTGGATTCAAGTCTTGCCATCCAACAAACGAGATGGAAGATGGAACAGTCCGTCACATCTGGCTTTTTTAAGGGCGCAGAGTTGAATGAAGGCAGTATGAAACTAAATAGGTCATGTTTTTATGAATCAGTGATTGCATCTCTAAGTGATTGCCGGAGTCAAATTTGGTCCTGATGCTCAAAGCGCTTGACAAGCGTTTTTGGCCAGAAGAGCAGGAGGACCTGAAACATTGGAAAGACTGTTGATAGCAAGTCGCACACATCTCCCCACATCAGCCGAGTGCGCACAAGGCTTTTCCGCAGTGAATAACACTGACAACCAGGTGCGCAACAGGTTACACAAAGACAGCCTTTCTTCATTCCTGTTTGTGGACCTCAACGGACCTCCTCTGGTCAAATTTGATCCAGTTCCTTTCATCAGAAGCTGGATTAAAGCAGGACATCGCCTCTCTTCTTCCTGGAAACCAGGATGGCAACCACAGGAAGTCCTGCCGAGGCCTTTTAGGTCTATTCTAACTTAAGGTAAGAGGCTGTTTTTTTCACTCTTTGCAGTAACTGAACTGTGATGATAGAACTTATTGTGCACAAGATGTGTGTGCATGACTGTGCGTGTCCTTTTCGTTGTTGGTTGAACCAGGCTAGCCTAGCATTGGAGTTGGAGAAGTTGGGGTGACTGTTCATGTGCGTGTGTGTGTGCATGTGTGTGTGTGTGTTTGAAAGAGAGAGCGCAGCCACTGTGGTGCTGTGTGGCTTGCTATAGGCTGTCTGTGGCATCCACCGTGGTGTCTTTTTTCACATTGAGGTGCTTTTTTCTCAGTGACGTATCTGTCTAATCGTATTTGCTAGATCAGGGGTCGGCAACCTTCAGTACTCAAAGACCCATTTGGAGCGTTTCCACAGAAAAGAAAACACCTGGAGCCAAAACCCTTTTGACATCTAAAATAACAATAACACTGCATATCATTTTTTTTACCTGTATGCTCTGTATAAAAGACTATAGTGTGTTGCATTTATGAAATCAATGAAAAGCTACAAAGAATATACAGTATGTCCATTCATATATACGGTCTATGCTACTGCAGATGTATAATTTCTGAAAAGTTTAACATGAACCACCTCCAACATGATATACGCACAGAACAGACTCACCATCAGCACCACATCCCTCTGTCACAGGAAGAACACATATATTCCACTGAGTCGTGTCCTTTAGTCTGACTGAAGCTGTCCACATCAGCGGCACAAGGAATGAGCTGTTTTTTTCAGCACTTATAGTTTATGCAAATTAGCTTTGTGGTTTTAAGTTTCGTATCTGTAAAACGTAAACAAATATGCGCAATTCAAATAAATACATTCAAATATCTATTGCATCCTAAGTCTCTGTCCCGAGTTATTGTCTTGGAAACCCTAGTCCTTGACAAGTGCACTGACTGTGTGTGTCAATACGTAACATTTGCTTGCATTGTAATGCACAACTTTGCATAGGCTACTGCATATTGAAAATGTGTATCTGTATTGCTCAACAGTTCGGAGATGGGGACCCAAATACTGATGGATATTTCACACACTGTATAAAACCACTTATATAATAATATATATAAGGTAGAGCTGTTCAGTGTCATACTGTGGAACATTCCAAGCAGAGCAATGACATTATTTATAGAAAGAAGCAGGTGATGGACCCCAACCAAAATGTTACACAGTGCACCTTTAACTGTAATTGGATATTTTTCCAAGGCACACTGGTGTTCCCTGGCGCAAAGGTTGGAAAACAATGGATTTGCCAATTAAGAACACATACAGTCCACCTGTATCAAAGGCTGGGAACTGAAACACAGCACAGAATCAAAGTGTGAACCACCAAAGTTGCATTGCTACGTTCTTAAACTAGCTATTTTCTTTATTTATTTACTAGACTTTTCCTCACGTACCCAAGTAAAAGCAACTACATCCAAGGACAAGGCCCCAGCCACACATCAGCAATGGATACCGTATTTTCTGGACTACAAGTTGCACCAGCCAAAAAATACATAATGAAGAAGAAAAAAACATATATAAGTCCCACTGGACTATAAGTTGTATTTTTTGGGGGGAAATGTATTTTATATTAATCAGAGACCAAGAACAGACATTTTCTTGAAAGGCAAGTTCTATTAATAGAATAGAGAACAACATGCTGAATAGGGGTCTGGTATGTTAACGTAACATATTATATAATAGTTATTCAGATAACTATAGCATAAACAACATAACAGAGCAAGTTTACCAAACTCCTGATCTCACTCCAAATCACTAAATCATTTTTTGGGACATCGTTGTCTGTGCTCTGATAGAGAGGCCGTTGCATTGCATGAAGCTATGGCATGAAGCGGTAACACCAAGATGGTCCTCCCGCAAAGTCATTTATATCCATCGCCTTGGCAACTACCTGGCCGTGGAGAGGTAACTGCACTGGCAGCATGTTGTTCAAGCACCCATTTGTGAAATTGTTTCTCTAGCTGTGGCCAGCTAGCTTTTAGCCCACAATTAGCTTTTTTTGTTTTCTTCATTGTAGTTCGAGTATCCTCCGCTTTCCGCCAGTCCCTCTTCAAGTTTCTCGCTCACTCGAAACTTTCTTTCTGCTGCTCGATTACCGTTTTCGGCTGCATATTTCACTACTTGCAGCCTGTAATCTGCAGAATATTATTTTCTTTTTGGGGACATTTCTCTTCAGTCTTTCTCAGTTGTCTTTATAAATTGATGTTTAAATTTAAAAGTTTCAGTGGTACAGGAGTAATAGGAGTAGCAGATACTGGCACACAAGCCTAGAGCGCCCTCTCGTGGCTGTCAGTGTGAAAATAACGAACATGTAAAATTATATATTTTAATATATAAGTTGCACCTGAATGTAAGTCGCAGGAAGGCCCAAACCATGAAAAAAAGTGTGACTTATAGTCCAAAAAATATGGTAGTTATGGGACTTTCGGCTGTTTCATGGTGTCCAAATCTTTTGTATCCATTTGTTTTAGAGAACCATTCTAAAGACTCTTTTACTTTTTATTTATATGACAAAAGCAAATGTGAGAAGTCATTTAACTACAAACTAATCACAGAGAGAAATAATCAAGGCTAAGATTAGTTTAAAATGGTGGTGTGGGAGTGTGTTTACCCTTTGAAATTATGCAGAATCAAAATAAAATGTTGCACTACAATAATAATAATTAAAATGTAACTGTTATTATGATGCTAAATAAGTTTTGTTTTGTTTTTTATGCACAGAGCCCTTACTCGTGTTGCCTGCTCTGCTTCTGTGCTGATTCTTCTGTTGGCTCAGCTTTAATCGGTATAAAATGCATAAAAATTAGAAAGAAAAAATATTTGGTTCTTTTAAAAAATGAGATCCAGTTCCAGCTTTCCCCTGCTTGGTAAAGGTTCATTTGTACGTAGACAGCTTTTATTGCAGCTTTGCACCTTTCCAAACTTTGGCCACTTACCACACAGTAGCCAGCATGTGGATCTATAAGATCTACAGTATAAGTCTTATAGATCGAATTGTTTCTCCAACACGATTTGCAACAATTTGTCAAGTAAGATCGGGAGTTGTGACAAAAAGTGGCTGTGGTAGATAAATCTGCTTTTGGTCAAGTGGAAAGAGACCAAAGAGGTTACTGTCTCAGCTCTTTGCACACAGTCTTTTCCTGTCACACTGCACAAAGAGAGGGTGGCCAGTAGTGTTGTTATGATGTTCAAATTTTAAAGGCCCTATATTATGCTATTTTCTGATCTGCGTCATAATGTTTCCTCATCAAAACATACCTGGAGTTTTGTTTTGCTTTGTTCACTCATGTTTAACACATAAACCCTGCATATTTAGACTGAGTTCTTCTCTCAAACAGAAAACACTCTGTTCCACCTTGTGATGTAAAACTCCACATGCCTTAAATACAATCATGTGGATAATCTCAGCCCTGGAATTGCCAGTCTCTAATAGATAGCTGTTAACCTGAAAACTAGCACTACATGACATCACAAGGTGGAACAGAGCATTCTGAGCTTTGGAGTTGTAGACAGACTAATAATGCAGCATTACTCAAATGTGTGAATGAAACAAAACACAACTTCAGGTATGTTTTTGATGAGGTAACAAATTGTTTACATGGTTTAAAGCTCACCGTAATCACTTTTGTATAACATAGGACCTTTAAACTCAATTTTGAAACTAAGGAATTCCAATACCGCAATGATAAAAACACTTATTTCTATTTAGACAATAGAATGTGATTTCTCAACAAAAGTAAATAATAGTACTTCTTTTATATTACTTTGTGGCCTTATATCTGTGCTATCCTTCAATAGTCCAGGTATGTTTCTTAGTGGCTCATGGGTGTATTCTTGTCTATGTGGTCTTATACCTTTAATACAGCAATTAGATCATTCTAAAGGTGTTCAGGAAATGTTCATTTCTGTTCCACTGTGTTTTTAAACTCCATACACCTTCACTAGATTTATTTGGGTAATTTCAGCCCTGAAATGGCCAGTTTCTACTAAACAAAAGGCAAAAGGTAGCTGCAAACTTTTTGAGCTTTGGACATGCCAACAATATAACAGTCTTGAAGAATGAAGTATTCTAACATGGCTTAAAACTCACAAAAGTCACATTTGTGTAATATAGGACCTATAATCACTAATAAAAATGACTATTACACCACCTTTTTGGCTGGAATAGATACAAGACATCTCATTTACATTGATCGTTTGATTTTCAGACATGCTACGAACTGCATAACAAGTTATTTGCTCTCAGGATTACAAAAATACATTTAAGCTTTAGTAGATTTCACTTTAACGTAGTAGATCAAAATGAAATAACATGTGCTCAGTGAATGCTGCTTATCTAAGATGAGTCTCATATTTTCCTGGCTGTTTCTTACCCCTAGCAGTTGAACGCCTCTTCTAGTCTGTGTCTAATGTAAATCGGTCTGCGGTGGGTATCCAAGTATCATCTTCTCCAATTGCACTCCCCTGGTTTTCATGCATTTTGTAAAATCACTTTCAATTGGGCTCTGTGCATAATAGTGCTTCGCAGCCTCACTGTTAGCGTCACTACTTCCTGTCCAATTTTATCTCTGAGTTTTTTGCCGAATCATGCATCATATTTAAAGATAAGGTAGTGAACAGGGAGCTGTGGGTGAATGTCACAGATAACATGTTAAAAACCACACAAATCAAATGAATACTTGAATAGAGACATTGTTTGTTAACGTGTGCATTGTGTCCCCATGGTAACCACTGAACATTCCACTATAGACACACATGTACAACACCCCGAGCATGACGTCACTGCAAAGTATCAATACTGCCCTTCAAAAATAACACAAAAAGTAACACTGAACAAATTAAGTGGCTTAATTTGAGGCAAAAATAACTGAGTTGTCTTTATTTTATTTGAATTTTAATAGGTTTACTTCATGTTTTTTACAATTTTAATAAAAGTGACTTAGCTTCGAGCCTATTGGACTAGCCCGGTTATCCGCTTTACTTGGCGTATATATGTAAACAGAGTGATTGATGGGACGGCACTCCTGCATGACCCTTAGTCCCCCATAGTCCTGCAAGGCGATTCAATTAACTTATATCTTAACATGGATTATAATGTAATAGCCCCAGTGAGTATGAAGAGTAATTATGTGTTATCTCACCTCCAGCTTGGCCCTGTATCTCATCTTGTTAGGTGCTCTGTGTTAATCCTGTATGAATATTAATAATTCAATTGCCCCAGCAGCACATGCTATTAGGAGCGCAATCTTCTTTTAAAACACTGAGTCGGCATTTCCAATATTTGCAAAAGCAGCATCCCAAGCGGAAGGTGGTCAAGTAAACAAACTCTGCAAGAACAACAGTCATAATGGAAAACATCAAAGTATCAATAGTGCCCTTCAGAAAATAAAATCCCAAGCCACACTAAACAATTAAAGTGGAACTAAACTCTAAATGAACTTTTGCAGTTTTGTGTTAATGTCCTAATTGCAAGGGCGGAGTTTGATGTGTGAATACTGGTTACGCTGTTCCTTATACCTCTAGACGCCACTCTCCTCCTCTCCCACTCTCTTCTTTACCAGGTGGCCAGTCTAGCTGTATTTGACATGTGGTTGTGAGTGAAGTTATATATTTTATCACTTTAAATGAGGGCAATATTATTACGCTTCAATTAATTATAAAGGCTTATTCTATTGTAAAATAACAGTCCAAAATCAATAAAAAAATAAATAATTCCCCTTGTAGTACTTTTATTATTAGACTGTTGTAAAGTACAGCTGTATTGGAGCATTCCTTTGCCCTTCTTATCAGTAGTTCTCCGACAGAAGCAGCTTGCATTGAGTTGTGGAGAGAATGAAGAGTCCAGAGGGCCATCTTTATCCACTTCACAAAGACAGGTCCAGTAAGTGCAGGTGACAGAGCAGAGCAGGCCAGAGCTCACATCACACAGTATCACTGGGAATCACAGAGAAGCTTAGGTACTAGACCCACCAGGCCCTGCTCCAACCCCCCAGCATCAGCACATTCACAAACGCTCAGAAAAGTGCACATCCACACTTTTACAAGGAAACTTTGAGCACAACTGACAGAGACGTCTCCATTTAGAATCCCACAGCCCACAGTTTCCAAGACTTCAGTCGAATCTTCATTGAGCAAAAGCAGCCTGGCACATCTATGGCTTTGTGTAAAGTCAACCAAAGCCAGAAAGTGCCTTGCACCACTGTAGAAGTCATGTTCTTTTCTGTTGAGATCACTGTAGTTCTACAGGCGCTCTACCACAGAGCTTCAGTGAATAGTGTCAGCTACTAGTATATTCAAATCTCATGGCACAATATGAAGAGTATAAACAATATTATGCTTGTGCATAATAACAATAGTGAAAATAGAATTGCATATGCTTTGACCAGTTCATAGAGCAGTTATTATCGGAACAGCCTATTTGAAGAAAGCATAATATCAACATTGGGAATGTCCAGTGACCCATGTTGTTGAAAACACCCTCTCACTGCACTGGACTGGACTGGACTGTTATAGATGTTATACAAAGATGTCTTTGCTAAAGGCAACAGAAGAGGGCACTATACTGGAGTATGTCTCCAACACAGAGACAGAGAAAGAGAAATCTTTACAGTAAGAGTTCATCTTATGAGTTGGTTAGACTAACTTAGACTTAGACTAAGTTTGAGTTAGACTAAGTCTAACTTGGTTAGACTTTAATACATTGTACAACAATTACAATAAATTGGAATATATTTAAACAATCAATTGCCAGTTAGATTAAATTATTCAATTTTGTTTTTAAAGGTTGTATGGAGGATTTTTTTTTTTTCTTCAAATTGTCAATGATAGCATTATTGAGATGCAGCAGCCTTGTAAAAAAGAATGGAAATCCATCAACTGTGGATGGAGTGAGGCCAGCTAAACATTACCTTGTTATCTATTGGCTGTTAGGTTGCCAATCAAACTCCCTACGTTTCTAGAGTAACTGACTTGCCGGCATGTTGGGATTACATGGTTTACGTACGCCTCTTACGCATTCCACAGACGCAAGACGTCGTTTACTCAACCAACACAGCGATTCTTAGCGGCTTTTTCCAACTGTAGCTTCCTTGCAGTTTGCACAAAGTTTGTTGCAATGGCAGACAAGAATCCACTACTAGTTAGCCGCAAAAGAAAGGTCACTTTTTGAGGTCTCTGAAAGAAGAAGAGAAGGGGAAAAGGAGCAAAGCCAAACTAAGGTGATTCTGGGAGATTCCTTCCAGCGATGGTGTGCACCAAAGCAGAGTGTCTAAACCAGGTGTGCTCACAATTTTTCAGCATGTGAGCTACTTATAAAATGACCAAGTAAAAATGATCTACCTATTACAAAAATGCAAATCATTTATTTATTCTAAAAATATATTGAGAATTCTTTACATGTACAATGTATGTTGATGTACCTTGCATAACTGCATGAACCCATATTGCGCAATTTCATTTTTTGTCATTACCTTACTCTCTTGACTTGCATTGGATGGAATCAGCTAGGGATGCATAGTCCAGACAGTAGCTGCTGACAGCCAGACTTAAGCACACTTCTAAATGCTCATCAGTCATGGTGAAACAGTACTTGGACTTAATGATCTTCATGTGGGAAAAGGCTTGACTCACATAAATACATTTTTATAGATCTATCTCCATTTTATCTGATAAATGTTCATTTAAGCTTAAAATATGACAAGCAAACTGTACTGCCCTTAAACATTCTGTGCCCCTTTTTTGGACCTTCACCCACAATTTGAGAACCCCCTTTGTTGATTTTAAACCTGTTTTTCAAGTTCTTAACTGGAGTTACATTATCTTACTGGTTTTGCAGTAGTATTTACCAGCGTCTGCACATTTACCAAACACACGTCGTGACAAATACAGATGTATTTGTGCACTTTTATTAGGCAAACTTCAACCACATGTCGCGGTAGGCCAGCTCTGTGCTGTAGGCCTGTTTTTTGCCATCATAAATTTAGATTAGTTTTTGCTTCGCATTTCATCTTGCTCTTCTAATCAGCAGCATTGAGGAGGGTGTGTGTGTGTTATATGGAGGAAGGAGCAAGAGTGCAAAAAGGCGAGGAGCGGCATGCTGACGTGAGGCAGATGGACAGCTAGGATGTTTTAAAAAGTTTAACCTGCACTGTGATACACGCTGGTACTCAAGGGTACACGCTGTTGCGTACAAGCTGTGCGCGCTGGGGACACGTGTGGTGACGTCCCGCGCAGTGTCCGCGGGCTCCAGACGAGCGCACAGGCTGCAGGGAGAAGCCCCGTGCTGTCCCGCACACCGGTACAAGTTTATTGCCGACGGCACCAGCCATAATGAAATATGATCGCACTCATCTCGAGACCAAGATCGGTCTCGAGTAGGCCTACTACGACACTACGATCTACCCACACTACCTTGGCGATCGACTGGTAGATCGCGATCGACATATTGGGCACCCCTGGATTTCTCCTTCCTTGGAAAATCCT
This sequence comes from Taenioides sp. WSHXM2023, assembly GCA_029959045.1. NCBI lineage: Eukaryota > Metazoa > Chordata > Actinopteri > Gobiiformes > Gobiidae > Taenioides > Taenioides sp. WSHXM2023. Next base: position 30,336,616 of record CM057091.1, read on the forward strand.
CTATACAACCTTTAATATTTTCAGAACTTAAATTAAATTACTATTTTCTGAATGTATTAATTAATTTACTGTTAACTTAAATTTGGGCATTGATCCAATTAAATAAATCAACCAATTGCATTGACAATGCAACTAAGGCTTTCCATTGTGTTACTCAAATTAATCAGAATATTCACTTCACTTAGGAATTAAGTCTGATCATTGAGTCCTTAGGGTCTTAACACTATTTTCAGTAGTTTAATTATACTTAACAACTAATTTTACTGGTAGATTTACTCACCGGGAGCGTCTCTGTTTTCCCTTTGCATCCCTGGGTTTGGTTTGCCTCCCTGTGCACCTGGGCCTCTTTAAATGAGTGCAGCAGACACTACCGGTTTACCTGTATTTTTAGCGCCATCTGCTGGCCATGGTAAAGGAGCCAATTGGACAAAAGTTTATTTTAATTCATTATTATTATTATTATTATTATTATTATTATTATTATTATTATTATTATTTTATAAACTTTTGTCCAGTCTACATGGATTCTACCTGGATGATTGAGGGATTTTACACACATCTGCTGGCCAGACTAGGAATAAACTAATAAGGGGGAAAGAAGAGGAGAGGTGAATGGGGTTAGGAGTGGAGGTGAAGACTAGAAGCAGATGGGCTGGGCTTTTTGACTTGACACTTACAGTCAAGTTACAATGAAACCTGCATTATTTGTTGGTTGTATTTTAGTTTGTGTACACAAAGAACTTATACTGGCCTCATTCCACTTCATTCACGCCAAGTTTAGATGGCAAACTAAGAGCCAAACAAAATGTGAACTCTGGGTCCAAACATCCACTCAGCTCAGAAGGAAGAGATGATCCTCCTGCTCTGGTCAGGCTGGCAGGAGGCTTGTTTGCAGCTAACCTTTTTTCTATTATTTGGCCCTTTGCAACCCTGTGTGTGTGGTCCTTTACCTACTCATTCACTTCATAACCCCTCCTATACGCACTTCCAAAGGACATTTGCACACACATTACTGAACTTCTCACTTCTAAATCCACTTTCAATGTAATCTTCATCTTAAGAATGGCCTGGAGGAGATCACTGGATTACTCAAGATTGTGACATACATTACCAGTCAAAAGTTTGGACACACCCTCTCATTCAGTGTTTTTTTTTTTTTTTTTTTCTATACACTTACTACTTTCTACATTTGATATATCTACAGAAGACATAAAAAAGTAGCCACCCTTTGCTTTGTTGATAAGTATTATTTAACTTTCTTCATATTTTCCTATATCTTGCTTAGTATATTTGATGTCTTTTATATGTATCTAAAATATAAAAAATAGTAAAAATAAATTAAAACTGACTGAGATTATGTGCCCAAACAAACAGGGACAGGTGTTTTTGGGTATTATGTGAAGGCTATAAAATATGAAACAATTACAAATAAGTTTTTTTTCTTTTTTATGCAAGTTTTTTGAACATATGAAGTCTTTTTTTATTGATCCAGGTAGAGCGAGGTTTTCCAGCTGTTTGTCCCAATGAACGCCACGCAGCTCTTCTCTTAAACCCTGAGGGAGGTGGAGCATGAGAACCTCCCCACAGCATTCTCCTCCTCTTCAGCTCTGAGAGGGCTGACACTGCTAATGATGATGGACGCACTAAGGTTCCCCAAGTGTCTTCTGTTTACCGCACACTAGCAATCTCACAGGGCAGAGGAGTTTGAAGACAATTCAAAGCACAGTCTCCGCATTGGGACCCGGAAAGAGCCAAGTGTGAGAGCAAGGATAATTAACTCCACTTTCTAATTAGGACAGAACATCCGCCGAGGTTACAGTAGCACAAATAAACAGCAGGAAGAGAAAACTATCCCACAATGGTTAACTTTATGGAGTGATTTTCATTATACAAACATATCAGTTGTAAAACATGCTAAATCATATTCTTTGGTTATTTTACAACTGAAAGTCCCAAAGCTGGGGTTTTATAAAAAGCTAGATGAACACCTCCATACTTTTACAAAGTGCTGCGATGATTTTGGCTGAAAAATGTGCGCTCTGCACCGGGGAACACAAGATTAATCCTGCAGTGCCATTGTGTCCCTTTATGAAATAATCGCTGGACAAACTGTGCACAGAAAGGCCTGGGTAGCACAGGAGTCGAACCTGGAACCTCTGTTCTTTAGTAGCCAAGTTGCCTAAGGAAAAATAGACAAGTTTTTGTTCATCTTCATTACACACAAATACTTTATAGACTTGGGGGAGCCCTTGACTTTTCTATTTCATATAGACTAAGAACAGTGGGATTGCATTGGAAAATATATACTTTTCTAAATGTAATGTTGCCCTTTTGTTCAAGAAATTGCACTGCTGTGCTGTATTCAGGGCACACACTGCCAGTTCAGTCCTTGTTATCTTGGACTACATCATCAGAGGTATAATACTCCCAACCACGGGACCATAGCCACTGGACTAGACTAGACTGCACAACTAAGGTGTTAAGGGTTCATGTCTCTGGGTGCTGGCTCCTTTACTGATGGTAAATAAATCTACATTAGAACTCCAGCCTCATGCCTCTTCTCTTCAACTCTCGGGCTACTACAATTTATTCTACAACCTGTCAATTGAAAATGGGGAACCTACGCACCAGGGAAAGTGCAGGCACCCAGCTCAGATTAGCATTAGCATTTTGTAACAAAATTTGTAAACATTAGTTTGGTAGTGTGCCCCAGTGTGCCATACCTCAAAAAATGTTGGGGGAAAAAAAAAAAAAAAAAAAAAGTGGAAAAGAAGTACTGCTGCGGTACATGTGACCATTAAATTAGATGGATCTAAAATGCTGTTCTTAGTTCGAGTGTGATGATTTTGCAGCACTTGTGAACTGCCGACAGGTGAAGACTGGAGATGACACTTGGACAGAAACCCAGAGCCCCGTAGCAGACAGCCTGTCACTTCCTCTGAGCGGCTCTCTGGAGTTTGGCACAGCACATCTCCCTCGTCTTATTCAGTGTGTCACAGTCTGTCATTTAAATATGCAGGGGCTAATTCTGAAAGCACTCATCTCCACTCTCTGAGCATGCTGAGAAATAAAGAGCATGATGGAAACTATGGGGTTGGGGTTTATTTTTATGGGTTTAGTCCTTTTGAGTTTCTTAATGCAGCATAAGGATAAATGCCAAAAGTACCTGGCAAGAGTGTAGCCTGTTTTAAACATGACTCAGGAGGTTGGATAATATATTTTTCAGCATGGAGAGGTTGTTTTAAGGATAGAATAGAACAGAGAACAGAGATGTATTCAATTCACCTCTTCGAAGATGGAAGTAAACCATGACTATACTGACTTAAAGGTACATTGTGTAACTTTTCTGGTGGATGGTCCGTCAAATGCTTTTCTCCATGAAGATGTTATTGCTTTGTCTGGAATGTTTCACAGTATGGCATTAAACCTTTCTATCTTCATAGAGACCAAACCAGACCAAGTTACAGGTCAGATCTGTGGAGAGCCAAACACACACACAATCAGAATGCCCATTTTTCTAGGTGTTTTTGAGATATAAAACCACCCTGTAACTGAATAAATGTAAAGTAGAGCTGTTTAATGTCATACTGTGGAATATTCCAAGCAGAGAAATGACATATCCATAGAAATAAATAGGTGATGGACCCCAACAGAAGTTACAAGTTACATAGTGCACCTTTAAGCCAAATGTATACATTGTACATACTTTGAACAAGTTACTCACAGACTGTTGGTCACACAAGGCATATACTAACTGCGAGATGGCTACAGTTTGGGACCTGCAGACTTACAAAGTCTTTAAAATCGATGCTTGGAGGCTTGGAGTACTGCAGGGCAGGCACAGAGTTGTCCCAAATATACCAGAGCAGCATGTAGCCTCTGTTTTCCATAAGGGCCTGTGTACAGTTAATGTTTGTTAGAAGACTGATTTCAGTCTTGTATCAAAATTGTTCGACTGGAATCATATATTAAAATACAACATAATAGCAGATAATTAATGTGGGTTTTAGGAAAAAATCGATCAGCATCCTTGGCAATAATTAACACAATTGAAGAAATAACAAACTCTATTGACCATAATAAAAATACTGTTGGAATATTTATAGACTTGAATAAGGCTTTTGGTAATATAGATGGCAATATTTTAGCCATTAAACTCAAAATATATAGTATTAGAGGAGTAGCTTTAAACTGGGTCAAAAGTTACCTCACAGTAACAGACGACTCTTGGTGAAGATGGGCCATACTTTTGCTGCTACAGTGGTGTCCCCCAGGGGTCGGCATTGGGCCCCAAACTATTTAACCTTTAAACTAAGTATTTGTGTAATGTTTCAAGCTGTCTAAAAATTGTGTTTTCCAAATGTGTTTTATTCTGGGGAAAACTTGGACAAATTGTTGAAAGTGATTAACATGGAACTAAATTAACTAGTGAATTAATTAACTAATTAATTTGACTAAAACCAAACTCATGATATTCAGTTAACACAACAAGCAAACAAACAAATGTTCAAATGCAAATAGAACCATTATTGAAAGAATACAAATATTCTTGTATGTAAATATTGATGAGCATGTAAATTTTCTTGACCACAAATCATTACACATATTTTTCTGAACTCTGGTCTTACCGTGTCTATTGATATCGCACTGAGATATGGGGAAACTATAAAAATTTAATTCTGTTTAATACCAAATAGCTCAAATTATGTTTAGAATAACTGCAGAACTCTCTACCGTTAAACATACAAAAACAATTGTGTCGTAAAAACATCAATAATGTGCATGCCATAACTTGTTTCACAAAGTTTGTGTGACTTTTAATGACCTGAGTCCTTTCTGTTTCAAAATGTTGCAACAGTTTAAGCAGGAGAATAAAATATCTCATTTCCTAATAATCCTAAAAGTATTTGAGAGATAAGATCAGTGTTTGCTTCCACTTCTGAGATGACAGTTAATTATGCTGTAGCTGTAAATAATCTTTTTCACAGATGATATCACTTGCCCATTAAGCAGCACAGATTCAAATGTGCTGGTTATCGCATTTAGAGAAAACATGTGTTGTTATTTATGAGTCACTTATTAGCTGGAGCATCTCTGACTTAAGATAAGGTCAAAATAACCTTTATGTATTGTTTCACTTAATGTATTAGAATCCAGAATCCAAGATGGCACCGAAGTGCCATTTGGCTCTCCCAGAGTTTGTTTTAGGATTTTAACCTGCATCACGAGGACCTCCGACTCAATGATTGTGTACGATAGATCAGAGCTTTTAAAAATCAAAGCATTTGTGGAACTGAATGCACCTTTTGACTGTGATGATGGACCAAAATGGTTCTGTCCCACCCACCTGACTGACGGTGCCAAAGCAGCACTCATCGGCAACTGAGGTCGCTACGGCAGGTAGCTACTGTTGCTGAGGCCGCTTCTTCATTGAAATGTGGACTCATGAATGCAAGATCAGTGGCAAACAAGACCGTCATTCTTCAGGATTATTTCACTTCCAATTGTTTAGATTTGCTCTTCCTGATGGAGATGTGGATAAATATGAGTCCTCTGCATTCTCCAAACTGTTATCCCCTTCGTGAACCTTTATAAATAATCCAAAAGCTACAGGTCAGGGAGTAGGTATTGCAATTATATTAGCCGCTTGAAATAATAATATTTAAAGAACGCTTCTCCTCTTTTGAACTAAGTTGTTTCACATTGTGGCAAAGGGAGCCTGCTTTTTTGCTCTGTGATTTATCGGCCAACTAAATATAAGAAGGATTATATTAAAGAATTCTCTGACTGTGTTGCTGCTTTCATCCCTGACTATGATAGGATTTTAATTGCGGGTGATTTTAATTTGCATGTTTGCTGTTCATCCAAACTCTTGTCCAAGGAGTTTTTTATATATGATTAATGGTTTAACTTAGTGCAACATCTTAATGGGGCCACTCATATTCATGGGCATATGTTAGATCTTGTCCTTACCTGCAATGTGATTGATTGATTGATTGATTGATTGAGTGATTGATTGATTACTTTATTTCGAGCCATATCGAAAAATAAACATATTATACATACAGTACTGTATACATTGAACCCACATTGGGTAAAGAAAACAAAACTATGCATATATATATAAATCTATAAACAGTAAATAATAAATACAGTACAGACAAGAAAATATATATATGTAAATCTGGCCAATTATATATATTTCATACTGTATTTACACGTACAAGACATTAGCTCGAAAAGGAGTGGGAAGAAGACGAACTTATTTACTCCCACCCCCTATTCATTCTTCTAAGTTATATGGTTGCTACGGTTACACCATTTGATAATTCATTATTTTATTCTATTTTATTTATAATTATAATTAGATAGCACTATCTATTTATTTATTTATTTATTTAATTTTTAATACATATACGATATAATATACATACACATGAAAGTAATATAAATTTTGGTACATTATATACATGATATATATCACCATCATATTACTGCCATTGCTCGTCATATCATCATCATATAATATTTCCATACTATTATATATATACTTTATTTATGTACTTATTATAATAAATAATTGAGTTATATTTAATATACTTTTTATTTATCCATTAAAATTGTAATAATATTTATGTTGGCTTGTTGCTGTTGATGGTAACAATAACTGGAGTGGAATGTGTTTGTTGTGCATTAAAAGAGGCAGGTTGTTTCTGTGAGCCTGCAGCCAGAGAGGGGCAGCCCCCTGACAACAGGACCACCCTTTGCCTGGTGTCCTGTTCCATGCATTAAAAGAGACAAGATCTGGTAAGCCCGCAGCCAGAAGGGGGCTCTCTCCAAGCAACAGAGCCACCACTTGCCTGCCCTGATCTGAGGGTTATGATGAATGTGGAAAAAATTAGATATCTAAATGAATATCTTTTTCCATGTAATCATTAATTGCCATCAGCACCATTACCTCCGTCTGAAATCGATTTCATTTATGTTTCTGAAACAGGATTTGGTTGTTGTATGTTGATATAATAATAATGACCATAGAACAGCAACAATAATAATAATAATAAATATCAAGTATATGCTCCCAACGTAGGAGAAGTAAGATCATGTGCAGTATACCATATCCTACATGTATGCCAACCATCTAGGTTACAACACTATTTCTAACAGTGTGACCATAGAAAATCTTTTAGTTGGTGAAGCAATTTGTATCAGATCATTATCCAATTGTTTTTGATTTGTAATTTTAAATGATCAGGTGAATCTGTTCACTCTTGCCTGCTTTGGTCTCTCTTTTAAGCCCGAAAACGAGCCTCTGGCTTGTTTCTCATCTCTCTTTGTCATTGAAAGTGGCAAAATAACTACCACAGAAAGCACAGAGAAATTAACAGAACACTTTCTGGGCACCTGCAGTAATGTCCTGATGTTGAAGCCCCTTTTAAAGCCATGCGCCCTAGAACCAAACAGGAGCAGGTGGAAAAATTATGGATTACACATTTCCTATGATATCTTAAAGGACACTTGGCTTACATATCAGAAACTGGTGAAAGCTGAAAAGACTAAATATCTTTCAGAGTTGGTTTCAAGAAATGTAAATAACCCATGTGTTCTTTTTAAAACTATTGGGGCAGTTCTTAACCCTTCCCAATCCACAGTTTTAGAAGCAACACCTGACACATGTAACACTTTTTTGCAATTTTTACAGGGAAAGTGGAAAAAATCCGAGCCAGTATTCAGACCTCCATGTGCAGCCCACCACCAGACATGCTCCGCTCAACTGTCTTACGTGATTTTGTGCCAGTGTCTTTAGTGTGTTTCGCCAAAGTTGTTAGTGAAATGAAGCCTTCTTCCAGTCCACTTGACCCTGATCCACCCCGACTATTCAAAGAAGTGTGAACAACTACTGGCCCAAATGTCCTGGAAATTATTAACAGTAGTCTGGTGTCTGGTGTTGTGCCTTTGTTTTGCAAAGAGGTTGTTGTCGAGCCTCTCTTGAAAAAAGCTAGTTTGGATTCTACTAGAGGCCAATCTCCAACCTACCGTTTTTAGCAAAAATTCTTGAAAAGTGCATCCTTTTACAGCTGCAGTCTTTTCTAGAAGCACACGGATATCTTCCAGTCAGGTTATAAAGCACTCCATAGTACTGGTTTTTAATGGTCTGTTTTTTAATGACTAATGATTCTGGGGATTTTGCCATTTTAGTGCTTTTAGATCTGACTGCTGCTTTTAACACAGTTGACCATGTTTTAAATCGTTTGGAAAGCTGTGTTGGTGTCAGGGGGACAGTCCTCAAGTGGTTTAGGTCCTACCTGGGGGCGCTACCACTCAGGAAGCACACTGTGGCCCCCCTGACACTACTGCTTGAGTGCTTTAGTGATATCAAGGCTTGGTTGGTTCACAGTTTTTTGAGGTTTTTGAAGGGAAAACTGAGATCTGGGTCCATTGCAGCAGTTTGTCAAACCTTCTGTCACCTACCTTGGCATCACTATTGACAGTGATTTTAAATTTGAAAAACAAGTGAATGCAGTTGTCAAATCTGGCTTTTATCATTTGCAGCTTTTATCCAAAGTAAAACCGTTTTATCTTTTAATCACGCATGCTTTTATCTCCTCTCGTTTAGAGTACTGTATTGCACTTTTTCTGGCATCAGCCACCACGCATTTTACCACTTAAAGTTGGTCCAAAATTCTGCTATGCAACTTTTAACTGAAAGCAAAAATCAAGAGCACATTTCCCTGATTTTAGCGTCATTGCACTGGCTTCCAGTTTGTTTTAGAATTGATTTAAGATTTTATTGTTTGTTTCTAAAGCTTTGAATGGGCTGGCCCCACGTTACATCTCATCCGAACAGCCCCCACAGTGGAGTGTTTTAAGTCTCGTCTTAAGACCCACTTTTATTTTCTGGCTTTTAACACCACGTGAGTTGTGTGGTCCTCTGTGTCTTTTATTTATTTTTATGTTTTTTACCTTTTTATTATGTATTGTTCTTGCTCTTATTTGATTTTACTAGTTTTATTGTCTTAACGAGGACTAATGGAGTTAAGTAGAGCTTTATTTTATACTTGGATATGTTTTATTTGCATTTTGTTTTAAATATAGAGTATATGTTATTGTTAAGTACATGGCCTTGGTTATTTTGATTAACATTTCAGTTTCAGATTTATTCAAGCAACATTAAATATTATGATAAGAACATGAAATGCACTTGTAATGCATTTTGCAGATTTGTCAAAGCCTCTCACAGCACCACACTGTAGTCATTATTCCACTGAGAGACCACTGCTCTAACCACTGTCGTCCTGTTACCTTGTGACTGCCCAGTCACTCCACTCTTACAGTTGCAAGATACTGTTAGCCCCAGCTGCCCTGGGGCAGATTGATAGAAGTGAGGCTGCCAGTCTGCCACCAACACTCACACACACATTCATTCTAGGCAATGTGGATGAAAGGGCTTGCCTAAGGACACAATGACAGTTTTTGCCACCGGCACTCCACTGTGGCACCTGGAATTGGAATAATAACCAGACCCAGCCCTGCTTAGCTTTTAACATCTGATGAGATCAAGCTTTGAAGGAGGTTTGGACAAAAGTAGCATGTTGGAGTACTCATTCATTACCATCAATTATTTATAGCCCATATTGAGTGGCTTTTTTTTTTTTTTGTCTGTGCGACACAAAACTAGTGTTTACATATGCCACACTCTATAATTATTATTTGTGCCTAACAAGGTGTGATTTGACACTTCAGAATCACATACAGGCAAACACTATAGGCTTCTGCTCAGACCGCTCAGCATCACCATTCGTGTGCATTTTAACAACAGCCACCTGTACTCACGGGGAGGGCTCACAACACACTAGAGCCTAAAACAACTTGCCTGACCAGCCAGTCTCTACTACATTCTTTTTGATCGTTTGATTGGTTAATCCGCCTGTCAGTTGTCAGTCTGAAATCAGGATACAGTTCCAGACCCACTTGTCTGTAAAGTTCTGTCAAAGCGTGTGGTTTTGGCTGGACAGGTGTAACCCAGCCGTTTTGTTAGGCTATTCTCCCTGCCTTATATGTTTCCCTTCACTCCACCGTTCATATCATGTCTGTAGTCTTGCGAGATTTGGCACGAGACTTGGCGCGAGACTTTGCGGACTTCCGTCATAGTTTTAAATATGGCGGCGGCCCATGGGTGGGACAGCGTGTGGGGGACCAGGGAGAGAGTTGGAGCTGCTGCAGGTAGGCATTAATCGCCTTTAAACTTTACTTTATTACAGTCCGCTGTCATATTACTTACTGGTATGCCTCCCAGATTGTAGATGCCTCTACCACTGTGAACTGTGTGCCTTTTGTGAGAGTGAAAACTACCGGGAACTGGTGAGTGTCTGCTTTTGTTTGTAGCATGCTAATGCTAGCGCGAACATGCTAACACTCGGTTCTATTGTTTTGTATGGGTGTTTGGTTTATTGTGTGCATAGCGCGGGCGCTAGCTTCACTTCCCATTCATTTCCATTATATTTTTGGACACCTTTGCTAACAGTTACATTAGCTTGGGTACATTTTTCACTGTATACTGATTGGATGTTGCACTTATACATATAAATGGTTAACAACTATTTAAACCTGAATGTATGTAGTTGTTGTATTATGATGCAACATTGAAATATTTGATTATTTAAAGAGTACTCTATTTGTGAATTGATGTTTGTATATTTATGTGACAAACAATTATTTTTTTTTACGTTAATCATGTACATGTTAATCATTAATACCTTCAGGTTATTAATGTTTATGATATAAATTGTAGATTGTGGTGCTGCTAATGCTAAGCCTTAGTATTAATGAATGGTCCTGTTTGTACAGGCCGGGTTTCCTGATGGCGAGCTACCCATAGGCCTCGGGCCTGAGGAAAAGAGCCCCCCCCCCCCCCCACACACACACACACACACACACACAAACTGAATGCTGCCACTAAAGACTCATTCAGTCTTTGGAACTGGTTGCGCTTTACACTCGGAACGGACTATTGCCCTCTGGCATAAACCTAACGAACTGTGGGATTAATACACTGGGAAGGGGTCTGGTTTATCTGGAACCACTTGGAACTTGAATTATTGAACTTTAATCATCCGTTTGTTAACACAATGTACCGGTTCATAAACAGTGCACTTCTGTAAATATTGTAAATATTGTAAATACTTTAATACAAATCACCTTTTGCACCATATTTCTGGTTTGTGTGTTTTAAATACATCCCTAATCCTCCCTGAGCCAAACTTGGAACTTCTGTGAGCTAGCCCAACAATATTGTTAATAACCATGTAATTACAGCATCTGCATCACATATACTACACAGGCTATAAAAAATCTGTGTCTAAAAAAAAGTTTTGTGTCCAGCAGAAGAACTCAAGTGTACTGTGAATACAGAGGTCATCTGTCTCCAGGTCAGAGCAACACTGAAATACGGCAGAAAGGAAAAACAGCATTCAACTTTATCTGACGCACTGAAAATATTGTACGTTTGTGCACCATACAGGGGTCAAAATTAGCATACAAAGATGATATCTGCGTCTGGCAACACTGCCTCTAAGACTGCTGATGAATTTTTTTTTTTGTTTTTTTAAATACATACTTGATTGACAGTAGCACTGTTGGTAGAGTGTTCATCCTTTGATCTGAAGGTTGGCACAGGTTGGCAGTGCAATTCCAGCTCCCACAGATGAATGCTGCCATTGTGTACTTGGGCAAAACACCTAACCTACCCTACCCCCAATGTCTGCGTACACTGGTGTATGAATGTGTTTGTGAATGGGTGATGAGCATGAGTGGTTCCTTGATGTGAAGCACTCTGAGTGCCTTCAAGGTCTAAAAGCGCTGTATAAAAATTGAAATTGACCATACTATCAAATGTTCAGGTTTGTTATCTGTCTATATAAGATGTTTGAAGGTCTTCTGGTTTTGCCATTCATTTTCAAAGACAGACTTAACAAAATGTTAACACATCACATAACTGTGGAAAATTGAGTTTGTATGTTTATGCTGTTTAATATTGATGTGTGTTATTGGATTATCTCAAATGTTCCTGCAGCTGACACAGTTCCCCTTCACTTCAGATTTCCTCACATCGACATGTCTTTGACGAGCTTTTGACATTGTGAGTCAATCCTATTATGTAAATACCATTGATTGGGGCAAATGCAGATCACTGGGTGAGCCTGGGTCAATTTATGAACTCCCATCAGCCTGCTGGTTCATTCTGATGAGGTGAAGGTAGTGTTTGACGACCACAAAGGGGGGCTGTCAAGTGGAAAAAACAGATGAAAAATATGCTGTAATATTAAGAATACTACATTAATTCATTTAATGGTCCTATATTAAACAAAATTGATTTTTGTGAGCTTTAAGCCATGTTATAATGTTGTTACTTCATCAAAAACATGAGTTGTGTTTGGTTTCATTCACACATGTTTGAGTAATCCTTTATTATTAGTCTGTCTACATCTCCAAAGCTCAAAATGCTCTGTTCCACCTTATGATGTCGTGGTAGTTTTCAAACTCACAGATACATTTTACTTTTTGTTCTGTAGAGAGTGGCAATTTCAGGGCTGAAATCATCCAAGTAATTCTGACGGTATATGGAGTTTAAAAACACAGTGGAGCACTTTCTGTATTACTGCATGACATCACAAGGTGGAACAGAGTGTTTTCCATTTGAGAGAAGAACTCAGCTTAAATATGCAGGATTTGTGTGTTAAACATGTGAATGAAACAAAACACAGGAAACAACATTATAACATAGATCAGAAAACAGCATAGTACAGGCCATTTATGTGGATAATTTGAAAAAAGTTTCACAGCTAAAATATGATAGAGTAGTGATAGAGATATGATAAAGTAGAGTGATTTGTGTAAAATGTTCAATGTTCGTGTGCACGTCAACACTGCACTGATTCACTGGGAGGGTTTAAAATGGCTCAGATTGATTTTATTTGCTGTCAAGATCAGCAGGCCCATGCAAAATAAAACAACCCGAGTGATGATGGAGGCACCCACAGCAACTTCCTGAATGTCAATGTGAAAGTGAATACTGTGATTTAAGGTGTAGTGTCATTTTAGTTATGCATTATAATTAGGGCTGGGTATCATTAAGAAGTTTCCGATATGATACATACCTCGATTCATAGGCCATGATACGATACGATCTTGATACAGTGAGCTTTTGAGTCGATACAAAATATTTCAAATTGATTAGATATCATTCAGTAAAAAAAGACTAAATGATGTCTGTGATACTAAAGGTTTTGTGCAAAGTTAATATAAAATACACCCATTTTCATCATCAAAACAGTGTACAAATGTGTTACATAAACGAGTTTCCTTCCTCTAAACAGACAACAAAACTGTAGAGCTGTTACAAAATAATTCAGTACAAATTACCTAAAAACACTCTTAGCGATATCTCGATACATCAGCCCACGATATCATTACTGTATCATCACATTACACGATACGATATATCGATATTTAAATATTTTTGCACACCCCTAATAACTGTATACATCTTATAGCATTCATGAAGCAGCGTGGGATTGAATGAGAAAATAAGGACGGAATAATGTGTGGATCTGTCCCGACAGCCGACCTTAGCTGCCTAACAATGACTCCATTAGCAGTACCGACTGCACACAGAAATCAATATCATAATACCTCACACAAAATCTGAAGCTTTGTGAGGACTTTCCTTGTTCAGGTATTGTTGAGGAGTTCTTGTTGACAGGTTGTCCACTTTCTGCTTCATTGAATGAAATGTTTGTAAAAAAAAGTACAGACCCAAAGAACAGTTCCAACTGGGGTCATCCATCTAAATATGGGCAGTTGTAACAATTGGCAATTGTATTAAAAGAAAATATGAGGTTATGGTGTCCTGATCATACATTTAGCTCAACAAGAGATCGTCCATTCAGGCCTTTGGAGTGTGACATGTCATAAACCTGCTTTACATTCAGATCTCAATAACCCAGTGCAATATGAAGGATTCATATTGCCTCCTTGGCTTCTACAGCTAAGTCCTAAGTCTCTCACCTTTCACTGTGCTGTAACTGTCACAAGATTAACTATGGACATTGTTTACGAGCTATTACAAAGATAATAATAACTTTGAATGCAATTTCAAGCTCAACATTATAAATATGGAACAACAATTTTACAGCAATAACTGTGCTCACCCTTAAGAATCAGTAAACAGGAGTCAGTGGTGTGTGACTGCTTAGCCTTAGCCTCTGCTGGGTGCACGTGGAGCCCCCAGTCTGCTGACCATGTGAAGCACTCACAGAGAGCAGGTTTGTGTATCATGTGATTGTTCTGAGTGAGCTGGAGCAGAGCAGAGTGAAACAAAAGGTTAAAAATGAATTTTCAAAAACCTGATGATCATCTAAAAACATGCACTAATTGGCCCAAAATCTTGGAAAGCTGCACGTGCACGCTCCACCAAATACACCCACTTTTTTTTTTCCCCCATGGTCCTTTATCTAGATTTATACAGCACCTTTCAAGACACCCAAAGCGCTTTGCAGAACATTATTCATTCACTCCACACTCCCTGGGGCAGACTGACGGAAGCGAGGCTGCCAATCTGCTCCATCGCTCCCTCCAATCAACACTCGCATACACCCAAAGGTTGGGGGGACCATCACTCGGACCAAGTTCTGTTGTTGTTTTCTTAGGCAAGACACTAAGCCACTATCACTTTGAAATGTTTTTTGGGCTGCAGAGAATTGTAACTAAACCTGGACCATACGCAGCAGTGTATTTCTTTTCATTCTTCTCATGATGTACTCATCTAAGCAGTTTCAAGCAATTCTACACACAACGTTTTCTCAATTAATTTTATATGAAACATGTCTGAAATCCACATAGGCAGGGTCAAGTGTATTTAAAGGGTTAAATTTTACTGTGGCAGCCGGAAAAATAATTCATTCTCAATAATATGTCTCATCAGAACAATGAATACAGATGTCGTTTAACACACGTTTTCATTATGGAACAGCCGAGTTCTTGATCTTAACATTGGGGTTATTTCCAGTAACACAGCACTCAAAGGAGGCATGAATATTAAATAAGAAAATGTATAATTCAGTGTTGGCACTCAGTTTTCCTGCGGCACTTATGTGATAACAAAAGATGAATCAAACACATACACAAAGAGTCTCTGTTGTACATCTCGCCCACACAGTTCTGTCACAACCCACAGCAGCACCATGTTTTTTAGAAATTTTGAGAATATCTCCGCACTATGTGTCAGATTAGCCTGTGCCCAGACTACATTAGTGAAGAAATCATTATCTGCATCAAAGGAGTTAAAATTTGGCCTGCAAAGGGATCAAAAGTTGTGGTTCCTGTATTAATGCATTTTACTAGTCGGTTTCACATCAAAAAGGAATACCTATCATTTTATGTTTTTGTGGCTAGGCGATTTAAAGGGCCCATATTAGGCATTTTGAGTTTTGGAAATGTAGACAGCCTAATAATCCAGGATGTTTGAATGAAACAAAACTAACTCCAGGTATGTTTTTGATGAGGTAACATTATAACATGACTTAAAGCCCACAAGAGTCATTTTGTGCTATATCGTACCTTTAAAGGCCCACTGTGTAACATTTTGGTAAGTGTTCATGGAGAAAGACTAGTGAAAGTCACCTCCAGGCTATGCTATAAGTGAGGTTTGTGGAGAGGCAAGCCGACTCTTCTTACTTCTTTTAAGTAATTTATTTTTAATTTATTTGTATCATTTGTTGCACTTAAATTAAATAGAAAAAGAAGGTCTTGTAATCCATTAAAATGCTGTTAAACCAGTTAAACAAATGGAGTAAATCAATGTAAACAAATCAAAAGCGCTCAAATCAAAATAAAACACTGTAATTCATTGTGAATTATTTAAAGATACAATATGTAACTTTCTGAAGGCACATCGCTTGCATGATTTAATGGAAATAGAATGTTAAAGAAGACATATTGTACTTGTGTCTGCTATTTAGTTCAAATCTATGACACCCATGGACCATTATGTTATAATTTGGATTTGAATAAAAAAAACAGCTATTCAGTGGATAGCTTCATGCCACACTAGCAAGTCACATATTTTACTCAACATCGTCGAATCCTACGTGTATCATCAATTAAGAGAATAAAATTGGAACATAGTCAGTACAGAGCAGTGGGCATATGTGGTAGTGCTGAAAACGGGATTGATCAGAGCAATGACGTCTTGAAAATAGTATCGAGTATACAGTATAAAAATTTCTCAAATATGCATGAAACACTCTAAATACAACTTTGAGAGATTAAATGAGAAAGGAAACAACTGTATCCAAATAATTTCCCTTGTGGATCAATAAAGTTTGTCTAAGTCTAAGGCCCAATCCCAATTCTCCCCCTTAGCCCTCTGTGTTTGTCTTAGCCCTACCCCTTAGCCTTACCCCTCTGTCTTTAAACAGAGGGGTAAGGCAAAGGGGTGTGTTTTAACCCTTACAAATGGGACACCCCTTTGCAGTCGCAACAATATGACATTATTTTTAAAGTTTTGAAGTACTGTGCTCCTTTTGAGTTTGTTTTAAATGAACTTTGCAAAAAGTCAAATGTTTTTTTAATTTTTTATTTTTTTTAAATGACTATACTCTGTACAACATATGTAAATCAAATTTTAATCAACTGTAACACAAAATTAAAATGCTGCAGAGGTGGACGGAGTTGTAGAGGATGCCTGGTACATACAAAAAAGAAAACAAAATTAATACATAGTCATAAACATATATAGTTGTTCTGGTACCTACAAATATTATAGAATGTAATATACCTTATATTTTATTTTCAAATTCTCCCACTTTTTTGAAGCTTGTTGGGCTGACACAACTCCAACAAGTCCAGCCTCCTACAAGAAATTTCTAAACAAAATACAAATGTGATTAATAACATGTCGTTTTTAATATAAATAGGGGATAATTTACAAGGCGAAACGAAACAATAATATTTTAGGCCATGCATGTTCGTAATACTTTACACATTCTACCGTAACATGTGTATAGTTCTAAACGCGCATGAGACGAGTTACGAGGCGAAATACAGCGATATATTTGACACATTCTAGTCTGACATATATGCGTATATAGTTCTTTTAGGCCATGCATGTTCGTAATACTTTACACAGGCGAAATGAAAACATATACAGATACAGCGATATATTTTACTCATTCTAGTCTAACATATATGTGTATATAGTTCTTTTAGGCCATGCATGTTCGTAATACTTTACACATTCTACCGTAACAAGCGTATAGTTCTAACCGGGCATGTTACGATAAGCCGTATATGTCAGAAAGCGTAAATGCAGGCGCCATGAGTATACCTACAACTTTTCAAAAGTTACTACAGTTTTATACAACTTTTTATGAGGTTCTTGAGTGCAAATACTCACATTTGTCCAATTTCTTCCCGATTGCTCGACACTTCCCGATTTCCATATTGCTTTCTACTCCGACTTGCGTTAAGCCACGCCTATCCCCTTTGCACAAAGGGTGCATCTGAAAACGCTCTGTTCAAAGGGGTAGAACAGCCCTTCCCCTTAGCCCTCGCACTTACAGAAAAGAGTATTGGGACACCCCTCTGTCTCTCGTGAACGCGCACAACAGAGGGGTAGGGCTAAGACAGAGGGCTAAGGGGGAGAATTGAGACGCAGCCTAAGTCTAAGGCCCAATCCCAATTCTCCCCCTTAGCCCTCTGTCTTTGTCTTAGCCCTACCCCTTTGCCTTACCCCTCTGTCTTTAAACAGAGGGGTAAGGCAAAGGGGTATGTTTAAACCCTTAAAAATGGGACACCCCTTTGCAGTCGCAACAATATGACATTATTTTTAAAGTTTTGAAGTATTGTGCTCCTTTTGAGTTTGTTTTAAATGAACTTTGCAAAAAGTCAAATTTTTTTTTTTTTTTTTATTTTTTTTAAATTACTATACTCTGTACAACATATGTAAATCAAATTTTAATCAACTGTAACACAAAATTAAAATGCTGCAGAGGTGGACGGAGATGTAGAGGATGCCTGGTACACACAAAAAAGAAAACAAAATTAATACATAGTCATAAACATATAGTTGTTCTGGTACCTACAAATATTATAGAATGTAATATACCTTATATTTTATTTTCAAATTCTCCCACTTTTTTGAAGCTTGTTGGGCTGACACAACTCCAACAAGTCCAGCCTCCTACAAGAAATTTCTAAACAAAATACAAATGTGATTAATAACATGTCATTAAATAGGGAATAAATTACAAGGCGAAACGAAACAATAATATTTTAGGCCATGCATGTTCGTAATACTTTACACATTCTACCGTAACGTGTGTATAGTTCTAAACGCGCATGAGACGAGTTACGAGGCGAAATACAGCGATATATTTGACACATTCTAGTCTAACATATATGCGTATATAGTTCTTTTAGGCCATGCATGTTCGTAATACTTTACACATTCTACCGTAACAAGCGTATAGTTCGATAAGCCGTATATGTCAGAAAGCGTAAATGCTGGCGCCATGAGTATACCTACAACTTTTCAAAAGTTACTACAGTTTTATACAACTTTTTATGAGGTTCTTGAGTGCAAATACTCACATTTGTCCAATTTCTTCCTGATTGCTCGACACTTCCAGATTTCCGTGTTGCTTTTTGCTCCGACTTGCGTTAAGCCACGCCTATCCCCTTTGCGCAAAGGGTTCATCTGAAAACACTCTGTTCAAAGGGGTAGAACAGCCCTTCCCCTTAGCCCTCGCACTTACAGAAAAGAGTATTGGGATACCCCTCTGTCTCTCGTGAACACGCACAACAGAGGGGTAGGGCTAAGACAGAGGGCTAAGGGGGAGAATTGAGACGCAGCCTTAGTCTAACTATAACATGGTAAAAAACTTGATTTTGCAGAATAGGCCCACTTTAAAACCATACCATACATTCTCCATGGAAATAAATATGTTTTATGAAATACTTTGGAAATTATGGCCCAAAAGACCACCCAAGAGTGAGGTCTGTGGAGATGCAACCCCACTCATCAGGATGCCTGTTTTTTAGAGTTTTATTTTTTTTTCTAGTCTTTTTTTTAATACATAGACTAGCTTTAATTTATGATGTTATTTGAACTCTTCTACACATATTTTTTTTTCGGTGATGGCTTTGCACCTGCGCATGTCATTTGGGTATAGCTGTGGAGAAACATTTGCACCACAAATCAAGCGTTTTGCACCCACATAAATCCTCTTCTGACCAGCCCGGTGTTTCCTGTGTTGCTTGTTTGCTTGAGTGGATCAGAAGAGTAATGGCCGTTTTCCAGTGCACTTTCACAGCGTTGATATTGATGTCCAAGCAAAGGCTCCTGCCACTGCCACAACACAGGTTCATTATGGATATGCCACTGAGCAGCATGTCGCATCTGCCTCTGCCTCACCTGGAGCAGAAGACGCTCAGATGTCTGAAGACAGGAGGAGGCCCGTGATAAGAGATGTACCAAAAAATATCGTGATTTTCTTGGAACTACATAATGACTAGTATTTTTATTGATACTTTGCCTGGGGATGTGATGCCAGTTGCAGGCAGTTGAGGCTTTGTTAGACTTTAATCTGAGCCAGTCATTATGATCGAATCCAAAGGAGACTCAAAACGGACAAAAGAGTGTGAAAAACATCCATCCAAACTTGACATGATCCATCCACAACTGCTAATCTGTAGCACGTGCCTCTCTAATAAGAGATAAGTAATAGGGTGGTGCTTTGATTGTTGATTCAGTACAAATTCATGCTGTTTCTCAGTTCTTTATGTAGTTTTTCCCCCTTTTTTACATGTAAGCAGCAATGTGTGTAGAATCCCTCAGTCATCCAGGTAGAATCCATAGCAAAAGGAGAAATTTAATTTGTCAACTGGACAGAGTTTATTTGGTCGAATACGTTTCGCAGCTCATCCAAGAAGCAGCTTGGATGAGCTGCGAAACGTATTCAACCAAATAAACTCTGTCCAGTTGACAAATTAAATTTCTCCTTTTGCTGTGTAAGCAGCAATGTTTGTTTTTGTCAGTCAAGCCCTGTGAAATCAGGGAGACATGATACCGCTCCAGATCCACTCGTCTTTGTAAAGTTCTGTCAAAGTGTGTGGTTCTGGCTGGTCAGGTTTTGACTTGGCTAGAACTACAGGTGAGATGATTTGTGCCGTCCCTCTCAAATAACATGACTCACATTAACCAACAGTTTTTTTATTACTTAGTCGCTTTCACCTTTTTTGTAGAAAATCAAACACCTGAACAGTCATATTGATCACAGGCTCTTTTAAGTCAATTTTAAGTCCATTTTGTCACTTTCTTTTTGAGTTTTCAGACAATCTCAAAACATTTTTAGCTGTATTTGCTAATGTGTGCATTGTGTCACCATGGTAACTCCTGATCATCCCGCCATATACATACATGCAGAACACCCTCAATGTGATGTTGCTGAAAAGCAATGGCCCATGTACATGTAACTCTTCATGCACACACACACCCAAACCTACCAAATCCCTCACTATAAGAGTTAGTGCACTGAACCATCATGAGCTTTTGACCATGCTGCTTGCCCCTTACATGGGACTCTTGCACTCTTGGATGATTCATCTACTGTACATTTGTATAGAGCATTTTATATACAACATTCAGTGTGAACATGACAGTATTTGGTCTGTAAATACCAGTATTTGGTCAATATTTGGTCTGTAAATATCTGTAAATACCAGCGCATAATGTTATTTTTTTAAGGAGGAGCTCTACTTGGGTTCAGTTGAATCAAATTCAAATTTATGTGCTGTTCAGAAAGACAAACTACACAAAAGCCAATACGTAATGGAGGACCTTTTTTCATATATATTCACTGCTGTTAGTTTAAATAGATTAAACAAACAGGGAAAAAAAAAATAATAATAAATAAATAAATAAATAAATAAATATATATATATATATATATATATATATATATATATATATATATATATATATATATATATATATATATATATATATAGGCCCATTCAAATAGATGGTGGCATACACCCATTTCAAAATGGAAACAGCCTATTTATATATTTATAATATTTATAATAGCTGAAACCCCAGGTCTTCTTAAAGGAAACCTATTCTGCAAAATGGACCATGTTATTGTTGTTTCCCCTTCTCATTTGCCCTTTCAAAGTTATATTTGGAGAGATTTGTGCATGTTTGAGCAATCTTATTGCTTATTTTTAAGAGGGCATATTGCCGATATTCTCCTGTTTTCACCGCCACTGGTGCACACCCACTGTGTACTTTCTTGCTTCTCTAATGTTATTTTCTTAATCAGTGATAAACATGGTTCAGCTGCATCGTGTAGTCGCGGCTCTTTGTAGTGATGTCGTTTATGGCAACATCAGCTCCCATTGGGGCCCCACTGTTTTCTAACACGGACTTGTTTCTTTTATGAAGTCATTTTAGACTTAAACTGTGCATATTATAACAATGACCCATGGGTGTCATACATTATAACTATATAGCAAACCCAAGCACAGTATGTCTTCTTTACAGATATCATCCATCTTCTGCCATTGCGCAGTGTTGGGAATAACGGCGTTGAGGTATAACAGCGCTTCTAACGCCGCTACATTTTCAGTAACGGAGTAATATAATTAATTACACTCCCCATCGTTACAACACCGCTATCATTACCGGGAAAGCAAAGTGGCATGTTACAATTGTCAATTGTACAAGTGTCCGGCTTCATGCAGCGGACAGCCACACATCATCAGCAGGAGCGGGGAGAGCACACGAGAGAGCAGAGCTGCTGATGATTGGCTAAGAAGTTGGGTGGGCGGAGTCTCTGCTCACGCAGCCTTGATGTTTCTTTCCCACACACTTCAGCTAAATGAGACAAACTCAAAAAGAATGCGACAATGGCAACGACGAGCCAGGGACATTCAAGGGTAGCGTTTTCACACTGGAAATACCGACACTATTTCTCCCTCATTGAAATAAAGGGAAAGAAAGTGTATGTTAAGTGTACACTGTGCTCTGGAAAAAAAATTCTGTCCGCGTCTGCCTCAACTCAAAACACACAGTGAATCCACACTTAACTTCAATATGGACTGTGGACAGCGACAAAAGTTTTGCAGTGAGATATTTCTGCCGCTGGACTTATTTTCTCAGCTAAAAGCGTTAGCTCTGCTGCACGACATGTAAACAAACAGCGCTGTGTGATGACGTCATCGGTTCGGTTGTGCAGGCGTGAGTGCGGCCATAGAACCCACAGCAATCATGTTTGAGCACAGCACGGTTCTAAAGTCCTAGTGTGAGTGTGCCCTTAAACTAAAAAAAAAAACCTCACTTACTTTTTGGGAGAAGTAACTAGTAACTATAACTAATTACTTTTTCAAAGTAACGTGCCCAACACTGCCGTTGCGTTTTAGAGGGAACCTGATCATACATCCAATGAACTAGGAGACATTTTCTAGCCAACCTTCTATACAACCTTCTGGTCATACTTGCCCTTCACAACAGGGGCAGTTAAACCAAGCAATCAAAATAAAGAATTATTATTTAAGTTAAAGGTGCATTGTGTAACTTTACTGTTGGAGGGTCCGTCACCTTGTTTCTTTGCTTCTTGTGTCACAGTATGGTTTAATACCATACTGTGAAACATTCCAGACAAACCACTAATATCTCCATGGAGAAAATCTTTGACGGACCCTCCATCAGAAAAGTTATACAATGCCCCTTTAACAGACAGAATTTGGATCATTTCTGCACATACCTTTTAGAAATACATAGAAAGTTGAGATCTACTGCAGCCCTGTGCCACCCTCCACACCCTCCAGATCCACACACCCACACACAGACACACACACACCCACTCACTGTGACTGTATCTCCTGGACACATTGCAGCATTACAGACTCTACATTGTATAGGGCCTGCTGTAATCTCACTGTGCTCTGGAGCGTGTGATGCACTGATGCGCTATGCAACTACTGTCTGATTATAACACTGTACTCAACCATCTATTCTTCATTCTAATGTTGTTTTGTAATCATAAAATTTCCCCCACACAGTTACTGCTACATGTACCAGTCACCTCAAAACTCCCAGTCATTTCTTTAAAACATAAAATCTGTGATCATGTTTTCATTAAAAATACTGCTATTGACACTACAGGTTATGCATACTAATGTGCGGATTAGCAAACAACATGTAAAAGGTGAGCGTGTTTTACAGCAGAATTGAATAGATACCGTATATACAACAGTCTTAGTGCAGTAGACCGGAAGAGTTGAAGCGAAAGATGTTTGTGTTTTCTCTGGTCAAGACGAGGAAGGATAGGTTGCTTTATTTGTATCTGTAGGTAAATTTGTTTTGCAGATTTGAGAGGCTGGTCCTGTGTTTCAGATTTCATTCACCGTGGGGTCAATGGTGAATGACGAGCACCAATATTGGAGATAGCTAGGTCTGTAGACGGTGTACAGGGACACTTTATCCAAACAATACTCCGGTCAGAGAGTGACGGAGGACACAAGAGCTGATTTGAGGAGCTTTAAGGAGCTAACGCCCTTTCATGTATATCAAGAAAGATAGAAGGTATCTTTAATATATCTTTGTATCTGTCTGTTTGGTATTCTATCCTTTCATCTGGTAATCTCTATCATAGACACAGATTTAGAAACAGTAGGTAGGTAATGATCTGAAGCTACAGCAGTTAGGCTCAAAGTAAAGGCTTTCAGATGACATCACAACATTCTATAGGCCAATATTATTTAATACAGATGGGAGTCAGGTAAAATTAATATTGCTAAAATGGAAAATTATATTGCAATACAGTAAGTTCTTGGGTTTAGTCAAAAAAAATTCAAATACCAGGTTCAACAATTGTGAATTTAATTTTTGGATATTTCATGGCAAAGTACGATGTAATCAACAGGGAAAACTGGCCCTTGCCCCGCCCAACTGCTAAGTTTTTAAACGACATCATAACATTCTACAGGTCAAGAATATGTAAAACAAATTGAGGGTAGGCAAAATGAATATTGTTGAAATGCAGTTTTTTGTTGTTATATAGTGAGTTCTCGATTCTAGTCACTCATCGAAATGGTAAGGTTCAACATTTGTGAATTGTTTTGGATATTTCATGGCAAAGTACAATGTAAACAACAGGAAAAACTGTCTCTTGCCCCCCTGTCTGGAACTATGACATCATCATGTTCTGGAATAGACACATATGTAAAAAAAACACATTACAATAAAGTGTTAAAGTGCAGAATGATTTACAATAGTTCCACAAATAATTCATTCATTCATCGTTCTTAGGTAAAAATCACAATAAATATTAAAAGTACATTATGTAGCTTTTTGGTTGGGAGTTTGTCACCTGCTTGTTTCTATGGAAATGTCATTGCTCTGCCTGGAATGTTCCACGTTAGGACATTAAACTGCTCTACCTTACATGTATTAAATTACAGGTGGCTTTATAGCTCAAAAATACTCAGAAAAACAGGCATTCTGACTGTGAGTGGGGTCGCCTCTCCACAGATCTGACCTGTAATTTGGTCTGGTTTGGTCTCCATGAAGATAGAAAGGTTTAATACCATATTGTGAAACATTCCAGACAAAGCAAAAACATCTCCATGAAGAAAAGCATTTGACGGACCCTCCACCAGAAAAGTTACACAATGCACCTTTAAATGTATAAAAACATGACATTCCAAGACAATAAAATAAAATCAATAAATAAATAGATTACAACTTGTTCATTAGCGCAATAGCAGCTGGAACGAAGCTCTTCTTAAAATGATTTGTTTTAGATTTTGGGACTAAAAACCTCTGAACAGAAGGAAGACTTAGACTTAGAGCAGGAGTGTCCATGATAGAGAGCAGTTTGTCCAGTGTCCTCCTGTCCCTCACTGTGACAAATGTCTACAGCTCACAGCCGATCAGCTTTATTGATCAGACTGTCAATCCGTTCAATGTCCCTTTTGCAAGACTTCTGCTGTAACTGTGTTGAGTACAGGGAGTCCACTCTGTTCTGAGGATGGCCGATCCCCTTACTTGCCCATTTAACCAACTAATAATTCTTCTCTTGTTTTTGGCAAAGACCAAACCATGAGACCAGTGAAAAACTTCAAACTGATTCCATAAACATTTGTCATCATGGTTCTATCTACACAGAACAAACAATGCAGGCCTGGTGGTTTCTAGCAAGGAAGGATAGGATTAAGAATGAGGACTCATGTTTGAGATTTTAGAGTGACCAGATAGAGATTGTGTGGAAAGTTCAGAGGAGAATAGCAGCCTAACCCTAACCTCTAACCTAAAGGTGCTGTATCAGATGTTTCCTGTCTTAAAAACTTGAAAAACGTGTTCATTTTAAACAGTTTGCAATGGTCCAAAGTTATTTCTTACTTACCTTATGCATTCCAAGTATCCTGCTTATTAACCGCGCTTTTCACACCTTTCAGAGGCCAGATCAGAGTTTTGCCATCATGATATGTTAACAACAACTAGCATGCGAACCCATTTTCCAATTCTCAGACAAAAACCTTTATAATTAGATGCAGACAATTCTTAGCTGATTTATTTTAATCTCAAGAGCTGCTGATAAATTATCTGTACTGGGGCAAGACAAATTTTGCTCAAATTCATGGAAAAAGAGTTCAGCCAATAGAAACCATTTAAAGGGCCCATATCATTTTCTGTTCTATGTCATAATGTTTCCACAAGAAAAACAGACCTGGAGTTGTGTTTTGTTTCATTCACATGTTTAACAAACAGACTTTGCATATTTAGCCTGAGTTCTTCTCTCAAACAGAAAACACTCTGTTCCACCTTGTGATGCCATGTGGTGCTCCACTGTGTTTTTACACTCCATAAACCTTCATTCAGCCTTGGAATTGCCAATCTCTACTGAACTAAAGGTAAAAGGTAGCTTGAAAACGACATCACAAGGTGGAGCAGAGCATTTTGAGCTTTGGAGATGTAGACAATAATAAAGGATTACTCAAACATGGGTGAATGAAACAAAACATAGCTTCAGGTATTTAAGGAGGTAACAACATTATAACATGGCTTAAAGCTCACAAGAGTCATTTTGCGCAATATAGGACCTTTAAATTAATTTCTCTTTTTAGCTTTTGGCATGATGTAGGGATTTGGAAGCACAGATGCTGATACTGACACCAAATAACAGCACCAATACAGGAGAATATCCTGGCTTGGATGTTGATTCCTAAAACTAAAATCAGTTTTGTAAAAGAAAAAAGTTTATAGTAAAAAAAAAAGTCCTTTCAGTCTCTATTTTGGTATTAATTCATGAGACCAACATTTTTCTTTTGCAGTGCATGAATGCAAATCATTACTGTCATTAAATTAAAGAGCTTAATGAGCTTAATTATTTCTCCATGTGGTTTGTGCAGTCCTTTTGATGCAACAAAACGACAAACCCTTTGAAGACTTTGTCACAATCTTTCAGTTATTCTTTACATCTCTGACCTAATGACCAAAACGGCAACAACGGAGATCTATGTTGCTGAAATTGCCGCTACTGCTTGACAAAACTGAAGGTCTCCTCACAATGCCAGCAGTTACCAGCAGTGTCAGATATGCATGTCAGTGGTATGTGGAAAGAAAAAAAAATACACGTTTGAGTTGGAAAAATATGTAATACAAAGATACAAAGATGTATAGAAGTACAATACAGCCAAATATATCTTCTTTGCTTTTCAACCGGTGTGCAGGGAAACAATGTGTGCCATGAGGGACTGCCATGACATGTGTGAAAAAAAAAATCTATATAAGTTAAAGGTGCCCTGTGTAACATTTCTAGTGGAGATCTGCTACTAGCTTGTCAGCATGGAAATGTTATTTCTTTGTCTTGAATATTTCACAAGACATCACAAGGGAGACAAGCAGGTTACTACAAGACATTAGAATTCAGATCTGCGGAGAGTCGCCGCTATTCACAGAAAGAATAATTGTATTTTTGAGTAACAGAAACACCCGTAATCAATAAATGCAAGATGGGTATGTTTAAAGTCATACCACGGGACCTTCCAGGCAAAGCAATAACATCTCCATGGAGACAAGTAAGCAGACCTCCATCAGATCAGTTTCACCGTGCACCTTTAAGGTAATTTAATTAGATAATTTACTATTCTGGTATGTCCTGAGCTGCTTCTGAACCAGTTGAGGAAGCAAAACAGTCATCACTGCCAAATTGAAAGAACCAGACACAGTGGCAAGGAAAAGTGAGGAACTGTAATTTGTCATCACTGCTGATTGAAAATGAGTGCGTAGACGTCCTAACACACATTTAATATTTGTCTAGCTGTTTCTTACCCCTTGCACTTGAATGCCTCTGCGCCTAATGTAAATTGGACTGCACTGTTACATGCAGCGGATACATATAGTTCCGGGTCGTAGTAGTTCCCAGTTTTACTTGCATTCTGATAAACTGGTTTAAACTGGACTAAGCCATGTAAGGTAGTAGTAACATTTACTTTACTTTTTATAGAAATTGTGTTTTTCCAGAGTACTTTTCTTGCAGCATATTTTTACTCCAGAAGTAACAGTATAATAGTACTTTGCACTTCTGCTTAAAGGTGCACTGTGTAACTTTTCTGGTGGAGGGTCCGTCATATGCTTTTCTCCATGGAGACGCTACTGCTTTGTGTGGAATGTTCCACAGTATGGTATTAAACCTTTCTGACTTCATGGAGACCAAACCAGACCAAATTACAGGTCAGATCTGTGGAGAGGCGACCCCGCTCAGTCAGAATATCTGTTTTTCTAGGTATTTTTGAGCTATAAAACCACCTGTCGTTGAATAAATGTAAGGTAGAGCAGTTTAATGTCATACTGTGGAACACTTCAGGCTGAGCAATGACATAGAATATGACATAGAAACAAACAGGCGACGGACCCTCCACCACAAAAGTTACACCATGCACCTTTAAATTATATTATTTCTTACTTGGGTACAATTTTTGGCTACTCTACCCACCTCTGCCGGTTATCTGTTTTTCCTGGCGCGCATGAGGATGTAGTGAGTGTGAATCTGGACTATTACTCAGCCCACTGCAGGCCTTGTTCCAGCCGCTGACCACAGCCCAGTGACAGCAGACAGTAGCGCAGGGATGGCGTCTGTCACTCCAGTGTTTGTGTGCAGGTAATGATTGGATGTGAGTGGGCCTTTGTCTGAGCGGCTCACACTCAAGGTCACGGTAGACTTCAGAAATGGCTCAGAACATAATCCGTTTAGCAGCAGTAGAGGAGGAGGAGACAGGGGGCGGCGGGCGAGGCGGCAGGGGAACGGGCAGGGGAGGCGGTCGGAGGAGTTGCACCAAACACGATTAGACGCAGCATCCTTCACTAGGCAGGGTCAAGGCGCTTTATCACGGAGTTTGTCTCAATGAATCGACTAAATGTGACCGGACAGTGTCACAGAGTCATTCACAAAGGCTGGACATTTATGTTTAACTCTTGTGAGCTTTGAGACATGTTTTAATGCTGCTACCTATGTCAAAAACATACCCGGAGTGGTGTTTTGTTTCATTCACACACATTTGAGTGACCCTTTATTCTTAGTTTTCAAGTTAACAGCTATCTTTTACCTTTAGTTCAGTAGAAATTGGCAGTTCCAGGGCTGAAATGATCTGAATGATTTTAGTGAAGTTGTATGGCAGGGGTGTCAAACTCATTTTCACCGAGGGCCACATCAGCATAATGGCTGTCCTTAAAGGGCCAGATGTAACTTATAAATGTAACTAAATGTAATCGAATGTAATGTAAAATAAATGTAACTACTCCTTAATGTTAAATAACTCATTATTTATTACAAGTTATTCAAGTGACAATTACAGTTGCATAGAAAACATATGTCTGCTTGTTGCTCTAAAAGTTTTGAGTGTCTAAAATTTAGACACTCAAAACTTTTAAGCTCTCGCGGGCCACATAAAATGACATGGCGGGCCACATCTGGCCCCCGGGCCTTGAGTTTGACACATGTCTTGTATGGAGTTCTGCATTATCACATGACATTACAAGGTGGAGTGTTTTCAGTTTGAGAGAAGAACTCAGCCTAAGTATGCAGGATTTGTGCGTTAAACATGTGAATGAAACAAAACGTGACTCTGGGTATGTGCATGATGAGGAAACAACATTATAACATAGACCAGAAAATATGGGCCCTTTGTCTTTTCAATCCTACTGTTTTATACACTTTAAAACTGTTTTCCTCCATATGTTCTCTTATGTTAAATGGAATATAACTGCAAGCTATGTAAGTCTATACTAAAATGTCAAACTCAATTTCAATACTAAGGAATAGACTCAACACTCAATACCAATTCAGACACCACAATTATAATAAAAATACTTTATTAGACAATAGAATGACATTTTCAACATAAGATAATAGTACTTTCTTTTATATTACCATGCAGCCTTATATCTGTGTAATCCCTCAGTGGTTCATGGGCGTATACTAAAACCAGTATCAATACTTACTGAAAAGTGTATCACCTTTTGATATGGGTTTTAGTATTGATTAGTATCTGAAGTTTGCTTCAAACCCTAGTCCCATATTACATACAATACTGTAGTCTAAATTTCTTCTCCTAAACCATTAAACAAGCTTTACATACCATGTACCATGCTAAAAGTGTTTTGAATATTATGTTATAATCTATAAAATGTGTTAAAGGTGCACTGTGCAACTTTTTACTGACGAATACACCACCTGTTTATCTATATAGAGATTTTAATACAAGATTGACCAGTGTAACACTAAACTGTGGAGCATTCCAGACAAAGGAATATATTGTTCATGATCACCAGGATCACAATAGTCTCACTATGTCCTAAATTCTGTCCATTTTCAAAGAAAACAAGTATGGACACACAAAAAGGTATCAAAAATAACTTGCAGAGAAGCAAAAAATACTTTTCTCAAATAAATTAGCTCAGAATGCTCTGGTGGTGATCTCTGGTGAAGTGAGGCCTATGAGCCACAGTAAAAGCTCCTCTCTGCTCCAAACTTCACATTCCTTTAAAGTGAATTAAAAGTATGTCATTTCTGCTTATTTCTATCCAACACATGGAAACTATCTTTTTTGCTACACCATCTATTTTTATTACTCTTTGTTATTATATTATATTGTGAAGAGTGAGCTACTGTATCCAAATCATTTCCCTTGTGGATCAATAAAGTTTGTCTAAGTCTAAATCTAAGTAAATCTAAACACTGCTCCCTACAAAACACACTACCCTCTCCTGGTGAGTGGTGGTACTGCGCCCTGAGTCAGTTTTTGGCCAGTAACTACACCGTTTGTTTATATGTTTGAACTATTAGGCAGAGGATGAGCTGAGAGGGCAAACCCTTCAGCCACGACAGCCTCTATTTAGAAATTAGTGTTTTTTGTGGGTTTTTTTGGAATTTGTTTCATCGTTTGAATGTAATTAAAACCATATCCAGGCTTCAAAAAGCCAAAAAGCAGATCACTGAGGATCGTGTGATTCCAACGATTATAAACCTTATGTTAGCGAATATTTCACTGCTCCGATAATAATGTAATAAGTGCAAATGTTCCAAAGTAATTATATCAATGAATAATTCTAATTACTTGTGCTCACTGGATTTAATAAAAACGGGCCACCAGCGGAGAACTGTGTCAAAGCTCGTTACACTCTAGTCCCAAATCATACAATTTAATTAAAAGTATTTTTTTTATCTCAGCGGAGCAATTAAAAAGTGTTGCTATAAAAAAGTAACAATGGGCATGATTTATGAAGCTAATTAACAAGCACTTTTACTATATTTGAATTCATTTACTTAACTGCACCAGTCACACACACATACACACACACAGTATCACTACAGCGTCCTTGTCTGGCTTTTGTGTGCAGTATTTTATTTGATTTTTTAATGTTTTATGACTATCTCCAAGGTAACCATGGATTTCAGAAATGTGTCTTGCCATTCTTATTATCCCCAGTGTAATTCTACATCATAAAAAGTGATTCACTGGTGTCTTTACTCAGTATTTTACATTACAGAATGCCTAAAGTTTAAAGGGCTATCTATGTTATCTCGTTTCTTCATCACAAACATATCCGAAGTTGTGTTTTGTTTCACACACAAACCCTGCATATTTAGATGGTGTTCTCAGACAGAAAACACTCTGTTCCACCTTGTGACGTCATGTGGTAATACAGGAAGGGCTCCATTGTGTTTTTAAACTCCATACAGCTTCACTAGAATCATTTGGATAATTTCAGCCCTGGAATTGTCAATCTTTACTGAACAAAAGGTAAAAGGAGCTGTTAACTTGAAAACTACAGCTTCATGACATCACAAGGTGGAACAGAGCATTTTGAGCTTTGGAGATAATAAAGGGTTACTTAAACATGTGTGAATGAAACAAAACACAACTCCAGGTATGTTTTTGATGAGACAACACTTTTTTAAGAGTTCATTTTCAGAAGGTTTGTGAAGCCAATCCTTTACAAATAATGATCATTTGTAGATCAAACATTTGTATATTTCTTTAAAAAACTGTGTACCTCCCATAGAGTTGTTTCCATGTGTTCATTTATGTGTAGTTGCTCATTGACAGAGTAAATGCCTCTGTTTTTTTTTTTCTGTACCCTAAAAAAGCCTATTTACAATTTTCTTTTTATATAAATAATTTCGTATTACTTATGTAAAACTAATAAATACAGTTTGAAGAAAAAGGCAAGCCCATGTAGTTCAGAAGGTGAAGAAGTACAGTGAATATGCAGGACTTTAGTGTTTGTGTGTTCTGGTTTCTGGAACTATGATTGTTTAATAATAGTTTAATATTTGGCATGTCTGTGTTTTATGTCAAATTCATATGGTAATTAATAGCAAAAGTATAGTGAAAACATGACATACAAGGGTAAAATGAACAGTTTTGCATAGCCTGTACACCTTGCATGTGTATAAGGCAGTTTTTGAACTACTGTCTCTATTGTCATTCTTATTATCTTGGAAAATGTAAATAGGTGAATAATAAGCGCTTCTTTTCTTAGTTTGAGAACATACCAAAAATAGATTATGTTGTGTATCTCTGTCCTGAATTGACGTCATCTGAATCCTTTTATCTAAATCCACTTGCTGTAAGTGCTGTCTCTGTGGATAGACCCACTGGTTAAGTGCAGGATGTTGTTAGACTTTAGTTTGACTGAAGAAAATAGGGTTTGTGCAATACATTTGTATGCACAGTGCAGTATAGTGTGAGAGTGTGTACACAAACAGCAGCAAGACACCTGAACGCATCATTCTTACAGCTATTATCCTTATGTCTTGTATTCTTTGTGTATATTGTTTATCTCTTTTCTTGTGTGTATATTAACAATTTTAAAAAAAAGAAAAAAAATAATAATTAGAGCTTATGTATTAACATCACGCTGGGGGGTTCTGCATGTATGTCTATGGCGGAATGTTCAGTACTTACCATGGCGGCAATAATAATCCAAAACATTTTAAGATAGAAAACTAAAGAAAACTAAAAAATACCAAATGTATTTAAACAACAGCACAAATCAGTTCACCTGCTGTAACCAGGGGCAGCTTGAGGGGGGCACTAGTCTCTCCTAGAACGGCCAATGGTGTCCCATAGCTCCCCCA
The DNA here is from genome assembly GCA_029959045.1 of Taenioides sp. WSHXM2023. Taxonomy (NCBI): domain Eukaryota; kingdom Metazoa; phylum Chordata; class Actinopteri; order Gobiiformes; family Gobiidae; genus Taenioides; species Taenioides sp. WSHXM2023. The sequence continues at coordinate 30,369,324 of CM057091.1, forward strand.
AAGTTTTAAACCCCATTTTCATCATTCGCTCTCGGCTACAACGATTCAAATGGCAACCGCAGTGCTTGAAATGTGACTACAATAAAGAAAGAATTGGATATTTTGTGTTATAGATCAGTACAGGTGCTAACTACATGTAAACTTGTTTAAAACAGTGAAGCAAACATGGTAGGTGGTGGGGTGGGCTCACGTCTATAAAAAAGCTCTAAATGAAGATGTTAAGTGAGCACCCACACTGTAGAACTTGGCAACCCCCTTAGCTCCTCCAACCAAAAATGTCTGGCACCGTCCCTGTTTGTAACTCCAACTAAGTCAGTTCTTTCTGGTCAAATGGTGTACAAACAAAACTCAGAACAACAGAACACAATAATCTTAAAAATGTCATTTAAGACCATTTCTTTGGACAAAACCAGGGATTTTTGTCATGTACTTTTATACTTTTCAAACAAAGTAAGTGTTAGCAGCGGTCTAAACTCATTCCTCCCATTTTTTCACACATTGCTATGACTATTCTTCTCAATGACGGGTTTTTAGCATGTTTCAGAGGCCAAGGCAGTGTTTCAAGGTCCTATATTATGCAACTGACTCATGGGAGCTTTGAGCCATGTTAGAATGTTGTTACCTCATCAAAAACATACCCTGAGTTGTTTTTTGTTTCTTTGACACATTATTAGGCAGATTCCCCAAAGCTCAAAATGCTCTGTTCCACCTTGTGATGATGTCATGAAGCGATAGTTTTCAAGTTAACAGCTACATTTTATCTTCAGTTCAGTAGAGATTGTCAATACCAGGGCTGAAATCATCTAAATGATTCTAGTGAAGGTGTATGGAGTTTAAAAACACAGTGGAGCACTTCCTGTATTACCACATGACACAAGGTGGAACAGAGTGTTTACTGTTTTGGAAAAGAACTACCTAAATAAGCAGGGTTTGTCTGTTACAGGTGTGTGAATGAAATAGAACACAACTCCAGGTCTGTTTTTGATGAGGAAACATTTTAACATCAGAAAATCAGAAAATAGTGTAATATGGGCCTAAAGGCACTGCTCTGAACAACTAGCCAGGTTTGTGATTGCAAACGCTTTATAATATTTACATGGAACTGTGTACAAGGGCTTCAAACGAGCACTAGTACCTTGTGCTGCTTGCTTCCATGTCATTCCTTTGCCTGGAATGTTCCACAGTAAGGCTTTAATCAGGATCATGCATTCTTACTGTGAATGGGGTCACCTCTCCACAGATCTGGCCTGCAACTTGGCCTGGTAGCGTCACCTGATTGTCTTCATGACATAGATACGTTTTTTTACAGTACTTTGGAACATTCAAAACAAATAATAACATCTCTAGGAGAGGTAGGTGGCAGCCCCCAACCAGAAAAGTTCTATAGTGCACTTTAAATGGGGGTATTATACAAAAATTTTTTGCATTGCCTCGTTATAACATTGTTCCCTCTTCAAAAACATGCCTGAAGAGGTTTTAGATGTCATCTACGCATATTCAGTAATTTAGCAATCTCTCCCAAGCCCTATTTGAACCCTCTTCTCTGTTTGGGGAAACAATAACAAATGTTCAACTAAGCCATTATTCTTATTGCAAGAACCTGCAGTACGAATCATTCACAAGGTTAGTTTTTTTAAAAAACATACCGATGATATTTTCATTTAGTCCAAATCATTAAAATTTCCTGACCTTGTACAACATTATATTATTCAAAGCTTTCAATACATTATTACTAAATAATGTGCAAAAGTTTTTTTTTGTTTTTTTTTTGCTCTTTATGAGACAATTTATGACCTGAGAGGTTATTGAAATTTTATACTACCTAAGGTAAAAGTTTTTGTGTGACGGTATGTGGGGTGAAAATGTGGAATGCATCATATGCACTTTCTCTTTATCAGTGTTGGTTGTACTTTATGCTTGTTGTTTCCTTACCATTGTTGGTATGTGCTGCTGTCCTTTACCATTGTTGATATTCTTGTCCTTGCCACTGCTGGTATGTTTTTTCTTTGTGTTGCAACCTAAAAATGCCTAATGGCAACTTATAGTAACACTGTACATGTAATTTATTGTCAGTGACTTTTGATGCAGTTATTGCTACAAATAGAATTCACTTTTATATTTTTTTGTTCAACTGAAAAGGAATCTTAAACAAAGCATCTAATTTATGTTCCAGTGAAAAACGGGTGGGATTTAATATGTTTTCTTCTTCCCACTCCTTTTCGAGTTCCAGTAAGAAAAAAAAAATATATGTGAAATGTACATTAAGTGTACTACGTAGATACACGTATACTTCTTGTGTTCATTAATCTGCTCTAAATAAATAAATGAGTGAAAAATGAAATTAAATTAACACATCTACGTCATCCATGCTCCCACACAACAATTCTCCATAATATATAAAAACATGATACAAAGCTGTACACACCAATTTGACAAATATGATGCGATGTGCAGTAGTTTCATGAGCAGGATGCACACTGATTGTGTTGTGAGGCCGAAATACCCCCTCTTTAACCTGCTTTGGCAAATAGTTTTCAGTACCAGCATTCTGATTGTTACCGATAGCCAAAATTCACAATACTGCAAAAAATACATAATTTACAATGACCATTTGCCCCTGGCCTGAAGTTTCATTACATTGCTAGTATTGACAGGCAGTGGTGATATTACACAGATTATACAAAATGGCCTCTCTTTCCTCAGGTTCCTTGAGGAGATGTGTGAGGAGACATCTTCGGTTGACGCGGGCTCAACAGGAGTGGACAGTGAGTGAAGGCTGCCTCATGTTCCTCTGACAGCTCTCAGGCTTTGAGCTCCCAGGAGATCACTTTGACCCAGTTAAAGACAGGACCGGCTTATGCAACTATGATGGCACTTTCAGGAGCTCGGCCGATTGCACAAAATAAATGCTTTGACAACTGCAATAGCTGCAATAATTTAAAACAAGCAGTGAAACTAAGTGACAGGGCTGAACAATGCTGGTGGATCAAATGAAGGTGCATATGGGAGACTAAGAATAACACTGCAGTCTTGTATAACACTTAGAACAGTTGTCATTCACTCTTTGTCTAAGTCAGCTATTTACCCTCAACTTTTAAAATTCTTCTATTCTTTTAAAGAAATGTAACTTCTGGTGGAGGGTACACCATCAGCTTGTCACCATGGAGATGTTACTGCTTTGTCAGGAATTTTCCACAGAGTATATATTAAATATATATTTTTGATCTATGTTGTAATGTTATTTCTTCATCAAAAACATGCATTTTGTGTTTTGTTTCATTCACACATGTTTAATACACAAATCCTGCATATTGAGGATATATTTATATTTTTGTTTTTTTAAAACTCTGTTCCACCTTGGAATCTCAGGAAGGCATCAAAATGACAAATGAACACATGAAATGTTGTTAACAAAAAAGTGAGACATGAAGCTCACTGAGAGAAGGCCAAGAGTTTGCAGTGCTGTCGACAAAGCAAAGGTGGCTACCCTGACAAATCTGAATCTAAATTATAAAACAGGCACTTTCGACCTCTACCAGTCAGTCAGTCAGTCACTCACTCACACACACACACACACACACACACACACACACACACACACACACACACACACACACACACACACACACACACACACACACACACTTCCATGTGTGTGAACCATCTTCCTCTAGGACACAACAACAGTCTAAATACTGAGACACATTTGGATGAAAAACAAATGAAAGTATTTTAGTAACTAGCACAGACTAAATGGACTGAGGGATTGTGATGCCTCTCATAGTGTTCGGCTCTAGCCAAATGAAGCCAATCAAGGCTAGCAGTTATCGCAGCTAATTTGGAACCAGGTTCCATTATTGGAAATCAGAGCCAAAGAGGCAATCAGCAGCAAGGTTGTTGATAGTACATACTACTTGCCCCTTCCCACGCCCACCGCTGGTTTGGAAAGCAGGGGCTGGGTACTTAGCAACGAGGCCTGATAGCTGTCAATCAAACCTGTTGGTAACTAGCAGATCAATGAATGACAGTCACAGTGGAAACAACTAAATTTTCACCCAAAATGTCGCTTTCAATTCTTAACCCTCAACAAGCAGATTTTCATTCCTGAATTTAGGAAACAGAGAAGTCATAAGAGTTATCCAGTATCATTTCAGCATTCAAGTAGGCCTGCAAGTATTTTTCACAAGAACCGGACCTACCAAGTGATATGAGCCTGATATGAGCTCATGGAACATTAACGGAGCAGTGAGTGATAGCTGGCCACCCCGAGAGGAAATTAGCCTCAGCGGGGAATGTCAACGTGATGGTTCCTTAATGAAACTGCCGCCCTGTATGATTGCATATTGAGACACGGACAGGGGACAGCCTTGTACCGATAAGAGCCTCGGAGGAAATGAGCTACTCTGCCATATGTATGGGAATAATCTGCAGCTATGGAGACATAGCATGCCCCAAAATGTCATGGTGAAATATGGGTCTCCAGAATAAGCAGCTCACCGGCCGTAGAACATTGATGCAAAGCCAGTGGAACGTGAAAGTCGACATTTGTGGAGGACGTATGTGAAAATGGATGTGTTGTTTTTGTTGTTACACGTGCAGTGACGAAGGCTACTGTATACACAATACATAAAACAAGACGTACAATTCGGGGAATTCCAGTCTGTACAATGTTTTCAGTGTGTTCACCTCGCAGAACAATATATGGAATTGAATTGTTTATCTGTTTTCATAACTGTCATGTTATTCATATTTTAGTATTTACAGGTGCACTGTGTAACCTTTCCAGTAGGGGGTTCACCATCTGCTGGTTTCCATGGAGATATTTTCTTATCTCACCTTGACTATTCCACTGTATGGAAATAAACTTGGAAATCACAATGGAGACAGGTTAATGGTCAGATCTATGGAGAAGAGTCCTGCATATTGTAAGAATCCATGTATTTAAGGTATTTTTGAGCTATAAAATACCTGCAATTGAACATGGAAGGGAGATATGTTTAATGCCCTACTGTGGAACATTCCTGGCCAAGAAATAACATCTCCATGGAGGCAAGCAATTAGCTGGCCCTCTACACATGTTGGCTGGGCTGAAGCATACTGAAGAAGATGTCTGACCAGCTTGTCATTGCTACATCCTGATCGAACGCAGAAGAGTCTGGAACCAGGCCATTAAGGGTGTCAAACAACCACCCCAACTTGGGACAGTCCTACCTCAGTCCCTAAATTGTAGCACATGCGTCTCAAATGTGACAGACATCTCTTATAAAAATACAGTATAATTTGCAAACAAAATATATGACTTTTTTACCTGAGATAAATAATAGTTTAGAGCTTGTGACGGAGTAGTCCCGTTAAAGCCAGCGCTAACCTAAGTACGCCCAAACACGCCTGCCACTTACCTGGTTTCTTTCATTCTGCTCCATTTCCCACTCCATGTCCTGCTCCCTGTCCGTCCGCTCCGTTCTCCGCTATATTTACCGTCCGTCCACCACCACAGTAGTCTTGGGTCCACACAAGTCCATTGTTAAATCATCCATGTACATAATTCCGTTTTCCGACAAACTCCAAACCAGTAGTCATCTCCCGTTTGCGAGCCGCACTGTCAAACCGAGCACCTCACGCACTTCCTATTTCTGTCGTCATGTGCGGGACATTGGCGTCTGACGTCATAGTGACGTCATTGCAAAATATAATTTCCCGCACTAAATTAACCATATTATTTTTCCTGGTTCTGCTACAGGCGCAGAGACATGGCCATGATGCACAGTATATTTTCAAGTACTGTTAATTCGGGTGTTGAAAACCAGTATTTTTGTGTTAATTGGCTTTGGGGGAGGAGCCTTGGTGGATAAAAGGGGGCCACTCTCCCTCCCTCAGTCAGTCTGGGCCAGGAGTTGTACACGGAAGCATTCTTCAAACTTTTTGGGATTAAATAATCAAAACCATCCTTCTGACTAGGCCATCGTCCGTCATTACGCAGGATTAGAACCCCGTCACATATGGTGTCAGGAGTGGGATGGCTAGCTGAAGAAAGAGAAAAGGGCTCCGTTCCCAGAGAAAGTTTGAAGAGGAGTATGAGGCTGAGGATGGTGCAGGAGAGACACTCTGCTGTGCAACCTATGGGTGAACTCTTGGGCCTGATGAGGGACTTTATGGTGGGCCAGCAGAAGAGAGAGGAGGGATTGCTAAAGGAGAATCGCAACCTCCAGGTAACGCTGCACTCACACGATGCCATCAATCAGCAGTCGATGAACATTTACCAGCACTCTTCAAACTTTTTGGGATTAAATAATCAAAAACATCCTTCTGACTACGCCATTATCATTATGCAGGATTAGAACCCCGTCACAGTGCTTCACAGTGCTTTTTTACCTGTAGGCCGCCATGTTTGTTTTGGCAAGAATGGGCCATGCGTTTCTCAGATTGATTAATGTGCCTGTCAATCACAGCCTTTGGAAATCAGCGATACAGTTCCAGACCTGCACATCTTAAGTTGATGTTAAGTATGCTGCTTCCATGTGTATGTAGGGCAGTGAGGATAGGAGATTTTTCTGAGGGCGGTGTTCATCCACCCAGTCTATGTGACCTCTGACCTGTGTGCGTTCATGTGCATTTGGTTTGAGAACACACTCTGTATCTGTTCACTCTCGATAGCAGTTCCCCTCAAACTTTTAAATAGCAATATGTTAATTGTTTGCTGGACGGGAGCAGAAGTTGATCATAACGTTTTCAGGATAAATTCTTGGAACAAATTCTCTGTAAAATATAAATAGCATTAGTTGTAAATGATTTAGGATGAAACCGATATGGCTCCACTCCAGTGTACACCCTACAGCTCTGTGACCTTTCTCTGGTCATGGTGTGATACTACTTCAAATTTATGAACACACTGTTCTCACTCTGATAGTTGGGCCATTTGTGCTTTGAGCCTGTTCTATAATGCAGTCCTTTTTAATACTTCTGGTTACTTAAGTTAAATACTGGAGCGGCAGTCTGCAGCGATTCCACAATGTCCCTGACAAGGAAGCTCCCAGGCCCCTTTGGAGGAAACGGTACATTTACATGGTCAGTAATAATCAGATAACTAGAGTAATTAGATTAGATCAGATTATATCTGATTTTTGCTACTAAAAATTAAAGTACCATCATTTTGATAACATTAATAAAATATTTAACATTTTCTCTTTAATTTCTTTCATTTTAGTCTTTGCCACATTAGTGTGCAAAAAAAAAGTATTCGCGTCAAAACCTGCAAATGTGTGAAACATAAAAAAGATATTTGAGGACATCAGATATAACATTTCAATAATCTGATAACTCAGATTTTGATGTGCTCTGTTTTAACTGCTCACTTTTATCCAGGATCTTTTTCTTTCTCTCTCTTTTTGTTCTGATCCCTCATGACTGTAGGTGAGGGAATAGGAACGTCGATTGATCAAGAAAACAAGCACTTTGCCTTTGAACTCAGCTCCTCCTTTACAGCAGTCCAGTAAAGAGAAGACGCAGCACAGAGACACCTTTTAATCATAAGCTCATAGCAGTTGAAATAAGGCTAGACCAGTAGCTTTTGTTGAAGTTGGTCATTAGTTATTAGCTTCTTAGACTGTGGGGGACACATAGCAGGTGAGCACCAACTGGGTTGAACTATAATTACAATTTAAAGTTGTGCAGTTACAATCTAAGCATCAGTGATATGCCTGGGTCTTTTTTAAATCAGAGATCTGAAGCCAATCCTCTGACTGTAAAAGCATGTGGGTACTTTGGGGCAGAGTTCAAACAGGAGCACAGTATTTGTAAATGGTCTGTGTACCTGCTGGACATTTGATTTTCATTTTGAAATAGAAAATCTAAAATCGGAAAACGCTGAGCTGAAGTGCCCTCACTGTCCACTACACTGCAGGGGGGTTTGGTGGTTCCACTGTCACGGACAGTGGAGGTAATGTACATGGACACTTTGCACATCGTCATTCATAGGATATGTGTGGATAGAGTGCACCGCGGGAGTAGAAGGCAGGGAGGAGCTCACAGGGATTGGGTTCAAGCTGGCGGTGTGGACTCACATCAAGCATAAATCAGCACTGAATATTTCCACCACTTCGCACCCTTCAGTGGACTTTGTATCCTGCTCAAGTATATATATGAAGAATGGCCATGTGGGAGCACGGGTGACACAGGCTTATGGGCTGAGCACTGGACAGGCTCGTACTGCTAACTGTAAGGAGAGTTCGTTCAGTCCCTGGGAGAGATCACAAGATTATTCAAACATGCATGGATGACATGTATAACCCCCTCAGACATGTTTTGATGAGGGAACTACATTATAGCATGTGTGTAGAATCTTTCAGTCGTCCAGGTAGAATCCATAGCAAAAGGAGAAATTTAATTTGTCAACTGGACAGAGTTTATTTGGTCGAATACGTTTCGCAGCTCATCCAAGCTGCTTCTTCAGTTCTGGTCAGATGCTGGCGGACACTGCTTTATATCTGCTTGAAGGGAGGAGCTTAATTACAATGAAAATTACTCTGAGACACACATATTTAAATACAGTTTCAGTTAGTCAGGTGAGTCTATTCAATATGGAGTGGGAGTGGGGGAGTAGTTAGCATATCCATTCAGGGCCATGATGGGTGTTTTCACACCTCTGGACCTGACCTGGCTAGTCCCATTGTTTTCCCAGTTTGTTTTGATTTAGGTTTGAGGATAGAGTTATAGATGGGAGACAAATGATGTCTGAGACCTCCATTTCTGTTCAAGGAAGGATTCTCTTTCTTGACAAAAATAGCTTCTTTAACTCTCCTCTCAAACCAGTTCTTTTCTCTGGCCAAGATCTGGACCTCACTGTCCTCAAAGGAGTGGCCTGTGGCTTTTAGGTGGAGATGTACGGCAGATTGCGGCCCACCCTGGTTTTCCCGTCTGTGTTGATACATCCTTTTGTGAAGTGGTTGTTTTGTTTCTCCAATGTAGCGCTCACTGCAGACTTCACTACACTGAATGGAGTAGACCACATTGCTTTGTTTGTGGCTCGGTGTTTTGTCCTTAGGATGGACCAGTTTAATAAATATGTGTTGTCTCAGAGTAATTTTCATTGTAATTTAGCTCCTCCCTTCAAGCAGATATAAAGCAGTGTCCACCAGCATCTGACCAGAACTGAAGAAGCAGCTCGGATGAGCTGCGAAACGTATTCGACCAAATCAACTCTGTCCAGTTGACAAATTAAATTTCTCCCTTTGCTACATTATAGCATGGTAGAAAGCTCCAAAATGTCGATTTTGCACAATACCCCCTTTATAAAGGTCCTATATTACACAAAATGATCCTGGTGAGCTTGGAGCCATGTTGTAATGTTGTTTCCTCAACAAAAAACATACCCGCAGTTGAGTTTTGTTTCAGTCACACATATTTGAGTAATCCTTTATTATTAGTGTAACACTTACAGGGTCTACAGGTAAGCTTTAATAACAAAGCAAGCCAGTCAGTGTGTGCATCCAACACACACCTGACTTTTATGGTCTCTGTCATGCGTCACATGTGTCACATGACAGAGACCACATGATCAGCCACATTAGTCTCCAAAGCACAAAATGCTCCACCTTGTCATCAAGCAGTAGTTTCAAGTTAAGAGCTACTTTTAACCTTTTATTAGATATTGGCAGTTCCAGAACTGCAATCATCCAAATAATTCTAGCAAAGGTGTATGGAGTTTAAAAACACGGTGGAGCACTTCCTGTTTTGCCACATGACATCACAAGGTGTTTGAGAGAAGCCTAAATATGCAGTCTTTGTTTGCTAAACATGTGTGAATGAAACAACACACAACTCCAGGTATGTTTGTGATAAGGAAACAACATCATAACATAGACCAGAAAATAGCTCAATATGGGCCCTTTAAGTCCAAATAGAATTTAATCAAACCCTGTGATGAATCAAAATAAGGAAAAAGTTTGATAACATTTGTATCGCTCACCCCTGCTACAAAAAACTCACACTTTATATCCAGTAATTGGCTCATTACATAGAGAGTGTTCACTAAATTCAATCAGAGGAAATGATGACTAATCTTCAGTGTTTACAGCATTTAAGACTGTGCCATTATCATCAAGTGAATGGTTTTGTGGCTCTTTAGTGGAGGATGCAGAGCCCTGTCAGACCCTGCAGCTGTTCAGGCACAGAGTAAACAAGAATCTCCCACACCCACTTTGCCGTTTATCTCTGCAGTTTGTCCTTCAGCACACATCAATATGAGCGCATTGAGAAGATGGAAATATACTTTGAGAAGAATAGCAAAGTGTTCTTACAATACCCTGTAGGAGAGTGAAAAGAAATGTAAATGTAAAAAGGAAATTCTTTGTAAAGTTACAAAGTACTCGCAAACCATCTTTAGTATGACAGAACTTTGAACTGAACTATTTGTAGTGATAAAGGAATTTTCAAACAGGAGAAGGTCTTTGTTTAGTTTCATCAAAGGCAAATCAAGATACTGTGGAAATTATCTCTTAAAGCCAAAATGTTGTGCTTTATTCCTATTCTTTTTACAGATCTAGAATTGGTATTTAACTTTTTACATTGTTCATTTATTTATATAGAAATCTGATTTTTGTTTTGTCGTGGGAGATGCCAGTAGTGATGTTTCTGAATCTAGACCTGAGGCAGATACATGGACTGATTTTCCCCAAATCAAATGAAATATACTAACTGCATAATAACTTTAAACTCAGTTAAGTTACGACACTGCAAAAAATATGTCTATAACATTGATGTATAAACCGGTCTCAGCTTTGTCTCACTGCCAAGGAAGATATCTTATTGTATAACAGAAATAGACCATATTGAAAACAAATACTTAACAGTTCTATATTACACAAAATTGACTCTTGTGTAATAATGTTGTTAACTTCACACGTGTTTCAGTAACCCTTTATTATTAGTCCGTCTGTATCTTCAAAGCTCAAAATGCTGTTCTTCCCTGTGTGATGTCATGTTCTTCAGTAGATTTTGCAAATTCCAGGGCTGAAATGATCCAAATGATTCTAGTGGAGGTGTATTAACTAGGAGTACTTCCTTCCTACTTTACCACGTGATATCATAAGGTTACCCAGGACGTGCTGGAGGGACTATGTCTCTCAGCTGGCCTGGGAACGCTTCGGGATCCTCCCGTAAGAGCTGGAGGAAGTGTGTGTGGAGAGGGAAGTCTGGGCCTCACTGCTCAGACTGCTGCCTCCGCGACCCGCCCCCGGATAAAGCGGAAGAAAATGGATCACAAGGTGGAAATGGAATGTTTTGTGTTTGAGCGAAGAACTCAGCCTAAACATGCAGGGTTTGTGTGTTAATCAAGAGGGAACATGAGGAAACAACCTTGTAACATACCAGAAAAGAACATAATATGGGGTCTTTAACGCCACACTGTGTAACATTCTAGCCCAAAAATAAAAGCATGTTTTTGTTTTTTACTGTGAGCAGGATTCCTCCATGCATTCTGACTGTAAGTGGGCTCATCTCTTCACAGATCTCAGCTGTAAACTAGCCTGGTGGTGTCTCCTGCTTGTTTCTATGGAGATGGATTAGTTTAATGCTATACTTTGGAACATTGCAGGCAAAGCAGCTACATCTCCATGGGAAGAAGCAACTGGCGGGCCCTCCAGAAAAGTTACATAGTGCAGCTTTACCATATGTGGATCATATATGGACCGCAACATGGATCTAAAATGCAATATGGACTTAAAACTACCTCTGAGCACTCAAGCCGGATGCAGGACAATACAGTATTATTCAAATACGCATAAATCACTCAAAATACAACTCTGAGTACGCTTCTGAAGAGGGAAAACCATTATAAGCTCATAAAAGTCAATTTTGCACAATATGCCTCTTTAAACATGCCAAGGTGAAACTAAATCTACTTTGTGAAATGAAACAATGGCACTCCACAGTGAATACTCCATCATTTTTAATTGAATTTTTAGACAACCTTGAGCATCTTTTGTAAGAAGCAATTGACAACACTCAAACACACACGTCACCAGATATCTTAACAAATGTCCACTCGTTCACTCGTGATTATTGAAAAACATTACTGTGAAGAGACTGCACGCGCCCAGATCTCATTTGCAGTATAAACACTGCCAGAGCCTTCCTGGGCGTATTATGGGATAGCTTCACACCTGTTTGGAGGTGGCAGATGGCACCGTAACATCTCATCATCTCATTTCACTTGAGCGCGTCGGAGATGAGCTCTGCATTTTAACAGGTCCCGTTCCATTTATACAAGTGATTTGCACATAATACATCCCAAAAACAGACATAATCTACTGTCTTTTCTGCTCTTTTTCTGCAATAGTCTGTGTGTTTGGGTTTACTCCATCTTCTGTCTGTCTTTAGCACGAAAGGCATTAAGCTTAAAGTGGAATTTAACACTCAATCCACCTATTTTCACTAGTAACATGGTATTTTAATAGCATTATCTACTGTTCCTAGTAATGGTTCTTCTGGCAGTTTTAGTGCAAACTAGGTCAATTTGCAGCTTCCTGGTCAAAAATGAGACAAAAGTAACCCTATAGAAGTGCGGATACCTAGATTTACGATTTCACAAAAAATATTGGTTTTAGTTTTTGCTTTTTGGTGAAGTTTATAATTTGACACAGGTGGCAGATAAGACGTAATTCTAAAACTGTTGCCTGGAAACCATACTGTAATCTAAATAGCATAATAGTTATAATATGACTAACAAAAATGAATAGCATCACCTGCTTTAAATTACAAATAAAAATGCCTTCCTTGCGCTTAAATTGTCCCTACATTTGTACTTTGTATTATTGTACTTTCCTTGACAACTTTTTTTCCACTAATAGCTTTAAAACTATGGCCAATATTTTGCACAGGCACTGTCCCAACAAACCAAGTAATAATTAGAAAAACATGAAAACCTGTCACATGCAGTTAAACTGCAAGCGTCAAATTACTTTTTAAAGTAGACCTATTCTGCAAAATTGACTTTTTAGAGCTGTTCAGTACATCATTGCTCCAGTATACACCCACTGCTCCTTACCTACTTCATTCTCCAATTTTATTTTCTTTCTCAGTGATCTGCATAGGATTTGGCAGCATCATATAGTTGTTTTGGCAGACACGAAAAAGAAAATCTGCTACTCACTAGAGTGATTTGCAGCTATCCATAGGAGGTTTAGACTGCATGTGGCTCTTTGTTGTGACAATGTTTAGGATGAAGTCAGTTCCCATTGAGCTTCGCAATTTTTGAACCCAGACGTCAGCAGACTTGTTTCTTCTGTTAAGTTGTTCAACATTGTTTTTGTTATGGTGTACAGATGATGCAAATGATGGCATGATCTTCTGAGACCAGGAGATGACTCAGCCTGTAGCCCTAAATGTTACCACTGATATAGAAATAAATGATGCTAATCCTGAATCAGGTAAGTGCCCATTCACACAAGTTAATGTGTGTGTGCAACATCGCCATGGTCATTTTCTAAATTAACCAGGACTTATTTGCTGAAAACAACAAGCAATAAATGAAAATGCAGCTAGGATATCTCTGACCTCCCCCGCTGTCATGCAGAACTCAACTCTGGGGTTAGAATGGGCAAGGGGAAAAACAAGTTAATTCGGCAGGAAAATTGCTGGCAAATTAAAGGTTCAATTCCATCAGATTTTTAAAGCAGAAACATCTCCAGAAAGTGGACCACTCTGGAGAATGCATATGTAGCATGTAACCCTAACCCAAGTGCATCATCTATAAAAGGGGCACTGCTTTCACTGTTCGGCCCTCCACCTACCGGTTACCCCTGACGTCAGATGCCGTTCAGGTGCTAGTCGTGGCCGCGAGACGAGGCTCACATGGGAGACGATTAGGCACACTCAGCCCCCGTTTAATTAGGTGTCATGCCCTGGCGGCTATGTAGGAGTATATGTGTGGGCATCATATTGGGTGAGTGATCAGCCGCTGTCTGTCCATCTTAACCGCGCTGAGCTGGGGCTAATATGGGTGTTGTTTTCAGTGAACTCGGCTTGTGATGGTAGACCTGTGAAACGCCAGGCTCTGTGCAACCCTCGGTATATGTCTGTAGTCCCATGGTGTATATGGGGGTAGTGGATCGTGCCACAGTCTAACAATATTATGCTGGTACTTCTAGGGCTCTGGCGGTGACAAGCCTCTTCTTAGAGAAGTTTGTACGAAGGCTGTTTGTGGCCATGTCATAATGTCCAGGGCACCAATCATTAAAACGACTGTGAATTATATGTATTGTATTTTTAACTGGCAGTGAACAATGATAGTGCTATATTTAAACATTCTCATTTATTAATAAATTCAGATATTTTGTAACGTATGTCTCTGTTATTGTAAGTTAGACAAACCTGTGCTTGCCTTGTATTGCGGAGTAAACCTTGTCTTGGTTTAGCCAGGTGGCATTGCTGTTAAATTCTAAAATGCACTAATAATTATCTGGTGTTATAGCGCCCTTCTTCGTCTGGTCACACATACGAGGAGGCAGTCAACAACAATCCACGCTCCCACCAAACTCCAGTTTTACCAAGAGATGAGTGAACTTGTGAAAATGTGGATTTCCCTGTAGTTGAAGTGGCTCCAACAGACCACAGCTACAGGTAGAGCGTTTGTCCACTGATCTGAAAGTTGGCGGTTTGAATCCCGCTCTCGATGTAAACATCATTGGTTGAGAGGTCAGATCCACTCACCCACAGGTTGGCTGGTGTGATTTCAGCTCCCACAGATGAATGCTGTCGTTGTGTCCTCGGGCAAGACACTTAACCCACCTCACCCCCAGTGTCTGCGTACACTGGTGTATGAATGTGTGTGTGAATGGGTGAGTGGTTTCTTGTTGTAAACCGCTTTGAGTGCCTTGAAGGTGGAAAAGCACTATTTAAAAATGTGACCATTTACCATTTACAATAACCTGATCAATGGAAGAAGGACCTTCCTCCTCATCTTCCATCTGTGATGCTGGATACTCTTCTGGTGTTTAGATCATGGGGCCTTTTGTCAACATCTGCTCACACCTGGGTGTGAAAGTTTCGAATGCTGTATTAAAAAAAAAAATCTAAAAAAAACAAAACAAAAAACAAAACACAAAAAAACACATCAGCAGTACATCTTGAGTCATGTAGATCAGTTTTGTTATTGAACCCCCTGCAATAATGTTCTTTAGAACAGGGGTCATCAAACTAAGGACCGCGGGCCAACTCCGGCCCACCACTCCCCACTGTGCCCCCTACCACTTGACCAGGCCCTATGAGGCAGTCCTCAAAAGTTGTCATGGCCTTTTCTTTTAAATTACGTTTTGGCAAATAATAACATCTAGCATCTTGTACTTTGTTGATTTTTTTTTTTTTTTTTCAGTTAAAAAATTTAAATAATTATATGACGTATTTACCTTTGCCGCCAATTTTTTTATGTATTTATTTTATAGGCCTATTTATTTGACTTTTGTTAAATGCTGCACACGATTTTACAGTTTCTTACATTTCTTACCTTGATATTTCTTACCTTTGATGTTATTGTTATTAGAAAATAAATAAATAAAATATCTGTGGTATTTCAAATTAAAACAAAGTGTGAAGTACTTACTACTTTTGCAAACCACGATATACAAATATGTGCCAGGAATTCTGTGTTGATATAGTATTGGGGCTGGCTGTGCCAGGCTAGTCATTTCTACTCCACAATGAGGCCTGCTGGTCATTTTGGTCTGGGTCATACAATTCTGTTATACAGCCGACCCGACCCGGGCCCCCCATCAGTCAGGAGAGATAATGTGGCCCCCAGAGAAAAAAGTGACCCCTGCTTTAGAATGTTTGATAAGTGTATTTTCACATGTTCATGTTTTCATAATGTTAAAGCCACTTTAGTTCATTTTCTTGTACGTTTGCACTGATTACTAGTGTTGCTGTTACTATAAAAAAAATGTTTTATTGCAATGTGAGCCATGGCACAAACATGGTAATCATCTCTCCAGCTCAGCAGGATCCTAATATCATAAATACAAGGTTAAACATGTACAGACTTCCTGTTAAACTTTGATAAAGGCTTACAGCCTGTAGTGTTTGTGAGGCTTCTTACTAATCTCAGTACCCCCTTTAGTACCCTACTAGACTACTGTGTTTTAAGAGTTCCCTTTTGGAGTTATGGTCATTATAGAATAAATATGAATATGCTTACCTCAAAGGTGCATTGTCCAGAGAAACAGGCCCAAAAGCCCTGATGAGGACTGAGTAATGTTCAATAAAGTGGTGCTCTGGATGCAGCCTGTATTGTGGGAGAGTCATTTGTAAGAGTTGCCAATGTTCTGATCATTTGGAGCACAAAATGCCAACTGATTCTTCTGCGTGGCTTTAAAGCAAACTCAACCATGTCTTAGAGGAGCAGGAGAATCCTCAGCCTCTGTCTCTCTGTAATCTGTGTGTAATGATAGCAGCCTAATGAGGGTGTTCTTGGGTATTCCCTCCCATGGTCCCTTTTGCAATGGGCTGAGGTTGATCGATCTTGTGGAGTGCATAGAAAGCAATATCAAGGCTCTCCAATGTGAAAAAAAATCTATCAAGCATAGGGACAATTGTACAGATACAACAAGATCATGGAGTATATCAAGGAAATGGGACAGGGACTCAGCACACACACTTTTTACACCATATTCTCAGGCCACAGTGGGCTCTTTTGTACTTCCTGCACTTGGTTGTACATTTCTTTATATAGTGTTGTAAATGGGCATACCTCTTTCTGTTAGATTTCTTTTCCTGTTGCCATGCAGAATCAGCAGAATCGTTCCACTCCAAAGCACTCAAAGACTCCAGCTAATGAATGAAAGTTATGAGCACACATGTTGGTGGATGGCAGGTGCCTTTGACAAATGAACCCCTATTAACCATATACACTGTACACTCTTTTGCTTATGCCTTTCAGTAGAAGTTTAAAAACTGTTGAGTGTCTATGTTCTTTGCCATGGGAGGGTTTAAAAGGCCTTTATACCACGATTTTTGATCTGTTAGAATGTTTCCTCATCACAAACAGACATGGAGTTATGTTTTGTGTCATTCATACACTTATTATGTGCTCTTTTCCCAAAATGAAAACACTCTTTTCCTCCTTGTGATGTCACCTTCACTAGAATTTGTTTCCTGGATTTGTCCAACTTTGACATGGCTTTTTATTGACAATCTCAACTGAATAAAAGGTAAAACAAAAATATTCAGAAATAAAAGCAACAACTTACAGAGTACAGAGTACAGAAGTAAAGCAGAGTACAGAAGTAAAGCAGTTCCACTGAGGCTAGAAATAGCTGTTAACTTTAAAACTACCACTTAATGACATGCAAACAAAACAAAACACAACTCCAGGTTTGTTTTTGATGAGGTAACAACATTAGCTAAAAAACTAAAAGCTCACAAGAGTCAGTTTTGTGTAATAGATGACCGTTGCATGTCCATGTTCTCTGACATGAGGGGCTTTACACAAAATGATGCTGGACGGGGTGCAGCGTGGACCTTTCCTTGGAAGGGAGAATGGCAATTACCCAATTTACTGCAGTCATTTTATGCTTTTTTCTTTGATGTGTGAAAAGGGTTTGACACTCAAATGATCTATAGTGAGCGCAATTTTGAAGTCATTCTCTTAAAACAGCATGAACCATCTCTGTATTTTAGGCATTTCTGAGGTACTGACAGTACTTGTTAAAAATGACGTTATTTGATTATTATTTTTCTATATATCAAATCCAAACTTTAAGAAAAAATAATATAGGAAACATATTGATCAACTTTGACCATGTTAATACCACAGTCTATTAGTGCTGTCAAAAGTATCGAAAATCAGATACTAATTGATGCTAAAACTAATATCAAAACTAAAGTATCGAAAAAGTTACATTCACACAACAGAAATGAGCCTTTTCTGAAAAGTTTTAGAATGATATCAGAACAAGTAAAACACCACATGGACACGGGCTGCAAGTGTAGTGCGGTTAGGGGCTTTTGAAATCATTACAACCATTGTGCCCTGCCACACTGACCTCTGACCTCTTTGAGTGCCTTGAAAGTGGAACAGTGCTATATAAATGTGACCATTTACTGTGGAACTTACCTGGACAACTGAGGGATAACACAGATAGGCCACATGATAATATAAAACAAAGTACTATAATTTAATGTTAAAAATGACATTCTATTGTCTAAATAAATCTTTTCATTGTCATCGTGGTATCGGAATCTGTTTCTTAGTATCGAAATTGAGTATTGTGCCAACCCTACTGTCTATCCATGTAAAACAGTCTTCAGAATGAGAAAAATTTGAGTATCATTTATTCAGTGTGTGCTAATTTAGTCAGATTGTAATTTCATTCTGCTAATTTATTTATGATTCATTTGCATATTTATAGTTCAGTTGTGGTCTTGTTTTGTTTTCACTCTACAAAGTCTAAACAAATGAAAAACCATCTATTCTCACTGTGAGCAGACTCCCCTCTCCACAGATCTGACCTTGACTTGGCGACATAATCTGCCTGTCTCTATGGAGATGGATGTGTTTAAGGATGCATTGTGTAACTTTTCTGGTGGAGGGTCTGTCAAATGCTTTTCTTCATGGAGATGTTATTGCTTTGTCTGGAATGTTTCACAGTATGACATTAAACCGTTCTATCTTCATGGAGACCAAACCAGACCAAATTACAGGTCAGATCTGTGGAGAGGCGACACAAACAGTCAGAATGCCTGTTTTTTAATATATTTTTGAGCTTTAAAACCACCTGTAATTGAATAAATGTAAGGTAGAGCTGTTTAATGTCATACTGTGGAACATTCCAGGAAGAGCAATGACATCTCCATAGAAACAAGCAGGTGAGGGACCCTCCACCTCAATGCACCTTTAATGCCACTGTGAGAAGCATCGGAAAAAGTTACACAATGCACCTTTAACTATTCAGTCAATACAACTAGTAAGTCACATCTCCCTTACATAGAAACCGAATGCATTGGTCAGTATTCACAGCGAGTTCTGGTCAGATCTATGCACATTGATTGGAGTTTGCTGGTTGGTTTCAGTGCCTTCATTAAGTGTCCCGGTGTTCGATACTGCAGAGTGACACCCCCACCCCTCCTTCCTCTGTCACCCATGACAACAGCCCATTACAGCTGCCCCGCTCCGGATCTATCCTGCATCAACACAAAGAGGAAATAAACAGCTTTTATCCTCTGAGACTGCCCGGGCCCCATCCTCAGACTGACACTCTCATTAATGTGGCATGAAAACAACCTCAGGGGTACAATGAAAAATGCAAGACTTTAACAATGAGAGCTGCTATATATTTTCTCGTCTCAATAATTTGTTTCTTTGGAAATGGGGAAACAACTTGGTTCTGTTACACTGACAACAATTGGTTAGGGGACAGGATTTCGTGAGACGAGATCTTGCAAGATGCCATAATTATCGTCGCTCTGGAGGATTATCATTAAAAACAGCTGTAATTGAATTGAATAAATGCAAAATAGATGAAGCTTAAAGAGAGGGTATTTCACATCTGTGGGGTATTAACTGCTAACACGTAAAATATTTAGATCACTGTGTTACCTTTTATTGTTTTGAAAATGCCGAAAACAAGGTATTAACATGTTTTGGCTTTCACTTTTGTTTCCCCTCACTTTGCTTTTGCTCCCCTTTCACAACGCTATCATAACACAATCAGTGTGCATCCTGCTAATGAAGCATCAGCACACCACATCAGGTTTGTGAAGTTGTTTTGTGCAGTTTTGTATCACGCTCTTGTATATTTATGGAGAATTGTCTTGTGGGAGCATGGGTGATGTAGGCTTGTGGGCGAAGCATTGGACAGAAGCTTACAGCTAACTGTAAAAAGGGTTTGAATAAATAATGAATAAATAAAAATCTCTTCAGGCATGTTTTTGATGAGAAAACAACACTATAACAGGGTAGAAAGCTCAAAAAATCTATTTCACATAATACTCCCTCTTTAATTTCATCCTCTGTAACTTTGCAGGCCAAGCTATAACATTTGCAGATAGTGCACCAATCAGTAGAAAAGTGAGAGTGACAGAGGTTGGCAGAGTGTCCTTCCTCCAAATACTGTGCTTGTGTCATTAAGACACTTAACCTGCCGCGCCCTCACACAGGTGGATGAATGGGTGAGTGCCTTGAACACAGACAAAGCGTTGTATAAAAACGTACCATTTAGATACTGGTCCTTGATTTGTTGAACACAAAAATAGTTGAGAATAAAATGTGCGTGGTAAAGTGAAATGAACACGCTCTCTGGAAGAGGCCTGTGCAGTGAGTCATGTTGTGAAGCACCTCGGGGCTGAGAGTGAGCGCGCCCCAGGCACCGTCACCTACACTTCTGCAGCATCACAACAGACCAGGGGCTCCAAGGCTTTGTCTGCTTATTCTGTCTCGTGTAATACAGCCTTCAGTTTGCCTAGAGGATTTATTAAGTAATGAACAATCACATCCAAAGAGTGTGATTATTCATTACTTAATATGTCTTAATTAAATTCCTGATTTTACATACTGTTAATTGTAAACCTTCATCAGCAGTGTTTTTATACTTGAAATGATGTATAAGTAACATTTGAACATTTGTGTAGGACTCAAAGTTCAGTCTGAAGGAAATGGTTTGAGCAGCTGAAGTTCCTTCAGACTGAAAGATGGAAATGTTGAAATGTCTTTATTTTTAAAACACTGTCCAGGTGATTTTTCAGACACAAAGAAGACAAGTATTTGAGTCAAACGCACATGTGACAAAAAAAAAAACAACAACAACTATGATTCTAGAGGGACAATCTATAGGGTCAATTTATAACATATTTCCTGATCTATGTTATAATGTTGTTTCCTCATTATAAACATCCCTGGAGTTATGTTTTGTTTCATTCACACACAAACAATAAACACACAAACCCTGCAGATTTAGGCTCATGGCATCACAAGATGGAACAGAGACAGAACATTTTGAGCTTTGGAGATGTAGACAGATTAATAATAAAGGATTACTCAAACATGTGTGAATGAAACAAAACATCTTCAGGTCTTTTAATGAGGAGGTAACAACATTCTAACATGGCTTGAAGCTCACAAGTGCTAATTTGCGCAACATACTAGTAGGACCTTTAACCTATGCTGCAGTCCCATATTTAAAACAAATAGAACAAATAAAAAACGCACTCATGAACTGCCTCTAATATTCCTATTTATAATTTAAAACTTCAGAAGGTAACATTTTGCAGTTAGAGGGTCCATAGGAGGTGGACCTGGTGGTATGGGTTAACAGACCAGTCTAATCAGAGCTGGTCTTATTAAAAAACATCTCAGTGGGATCAGCTTGAAAACAACTTTGCATTTTTAAAGTCTGGATTTACTGTGTTTGGGTCAGTTTCCTCCAAAGGCTCATTGTAAAAACAGTCTCAGACTAAAACGGCAGCATTTGAATAATTTACAAATAAGTCCATTGAAAATTGCGACTTTAATCTTTAAAACAGTGGAAGCGGTCATTAAGCCCCCAGACCATTTGCACTTATTCTAAATGCCAGCCTCTCATTAGAGCAGCGCACAGGATACATCTATCACTGAAACGAAGGGCATTACAGGGGCTCTGTTATGCTTTTATTTATCTCAATGGTACACAAAGATTTTAAACAAGAACAGCCATAGAAAATGTTAAGTATTCAAAGTACTACACACCAAATGAAATATAATCTATACAGCAGTTTAAAGGTGCATTGGGTAACTTTTCCAGTGGAGGGCCCGTTAAATACTTTTCTCCATGGAGATGTTATTGCTTTGTCTGGAATATTTCACAGTATGGTATTAAACCTTTCTATCTTCATCGAGACCAAACCAGACCACGTTACAGGTCAGATCTGTGGAGAGGCGACCTCGTTCAATCACAGTGGTTAGTTTTTCTAGGTGTTTTTGAGCAGTAAAACCACCTGTAATTGAATAAATGTGAAGTAGAGCTGTTTAATATCACACTGTGGAACATTCCAGGCAGAGCAATGACGTATCCATAGAAACAAGCAGAGGACGGACCCTACCCAAAAAGTTACACAGTTACTAGTGTAGAGTGGTTGATACCTAATGACAGTAAGAGTAGTGCTTTTGTTGTGTCCTTAGGCAAGACTCTTCCCCACACTGCCTGTATGAATGTATGAAATTTACACACACAGTTTCATCTTTATTTTATCTAGATTCTCACTGAAAGCATCAAAACTATGAATGACTTGTGGACTTGTGGAATGTAGCTATCTAAAAACAACCTCAACCTTTGAAATGAAAACCATTTCAGGTAGAGCTCACTGAGAGAAGGTCAAGGGTTTACAGTGGTGTCAACAAAGACAAAGGGTGGATACTTTGAGCAATTTGAACATAAAATATACTTCATCTTTATTTACTTTACTAGATCTATCTATCTATCTATCTATCTATCTAGATAGATAGATAGATAGATAGATAGATAGATAGATAGATAGATAGATAATACGTTCAAATCTCAGAACTTAATGGAGCTCAAAAGTCCGCTCTTGTTCTGAAATTCAATTTTCCATTCATTTTTCCCATCGATGAACAATTGAAATATTAGCAGTTCTAAGGCACTGCAGAGACTAACCAGCTACGTGCTAACTAATCTCCATAATGCGGCTGTTTTAAGTCCAAAAAGCACATTTAAAACACAAGATTATGCAAAATGTAGTTTCAGAAGCAGATTTTAAATTAGTGGCCATTAGTTACCACAAGGCTGATTAGCCATAGAAAGTCTATGGGAAAAAATTCATGTGAAATTTGCTTTGGGGAATCGGGAGTGGGTGGTCACTGTTGAGCTCCATTGTTTCATGATACAACGGCTTTAAAACAGCACAAAAACATGGGCTGGGTAGCTTTGGTTTTTGCCAGTTTAGTTTTTCAGTTAAATCCAATATAATACCATGTTAAGATGATAACTTGAGTTTACATTTGCAGTTTTTTGTTTGGTGAGGAGGCCCCGGGGAAGACCCAGGACACGCTGGAGGGACTATGTCTCTCGGCTGGCCTGGGAACGCCTCGGGGTCCCCCCGGAGGAGCTGGAGGAAGTGTCCAGGGTGAAGGAAGTCTGGGAGTCCCTGCTTAGACTGTTGCCCCTCCCGACCCGGCCCCGGATAAGTGGAAAAAAATGGATGGATGGATGGATTTTTTGTTAGGTTCTTAGGCATTATTCCAACTTACCACACTAGACACATTATTATACTAGCACACAGGGGCGGGAAATTGTAACTTTAAATATTATGATCACCAAAAACAATGAAATTCTTTATGGGCTGTGGATCTCCATGCACTATAGTGTGCAGTGCAGCAGGGATTAGCATTTAGCTCATAAAAAGCAATTTGTTAGTGAAAATGTCTAGAGAAAACCAGGCCAGGAGCACAAATTAATAAGTTCTTAAGAAGAGTCAGAGTTTGTGCTGATCCAAGTGTTACTATCAGGAGTTTGGCACAGAAACAAAACTTTACATAAAACCTGTACATCAGCAATAACTTAGATTAAACACAACTCCGCTGTAATGTCAGGACAGTAAAGGCAGGACCTGTTCAAGGAGAAGACAGCCAAATTCTTCTTCTTCAACTTAAGTCAGGTAAAAACAGTCAACTTTACAGGCAAAACCAAATTTTGCTGGGATTCAAACCCACATCACTCTGGAGATGTGTTACAGCTAACATATTTACATCACCAAGTCACCTTTTATTGTTTTGAAAGTGCAATATTCACCGAAAACAACATATTAACATGTTTTATAAGTTTAACTTTCATTGTTTATGTCTCTCCTCTCTTTGCTGTCTGCATTAAGTCACTCCCCCTTCAGAGCGCTAATGCTAATGAAACTACTGCACATCGCATCAGGTTTGTCGAGTTGTTGTGTAGTTTTGTGTCATGTTTTGGTACATTTATGGAGAATTGTCGAGTTGTGGGCGGAGCATTGGAGAGAATCTTACAGCTAACCATAAGAAGGGTTCAAAAAGGGCCCAGGACAGATCGCTAAAAAACTCAAACATGCATGGACATCCAAAACTTTTTCATGAGTGTTTTTGATGATGGAACAACGTTATAACATGATTCTCTCGTTTGCGTCGCCGCTGTACTTGCTACAGGGAGAAAACTGTCCTGAGAATGTATTGAGCTCACGTCCCCGGGTCTTGTGGGGATTCTGAGGAAAACTTCAGTGATTTTTGTGTTTATAGCTGCACATGGCCAGCAGCAATGGCTCAGCTACATAAACAACATTTGAGTCTGCAATGGCACTTAGGTGGCCCACAAAGTTTTACTCTATTGAAAATAATAAAAAAAAAAAAAAAGGAAAGGAAAAGCATATGGGAGCCAATAAAATGAAAGGAAAAGTGTATCAGTTGCTCAGAAGGTAGAATTATCCATCTACCAACTTCTATCAGTGGTCAAGACTAAACTAGCTAGAGGTTAATTTACTCTTAGATGTGGCCAAAAAATTTACTCATATAAGTGTAACGTTACTTCAAAATAGTGTTTTTCAAGTAGAAGTACAAAGTAATTATCTTAGAAATTACTGAAATAAGAGTAAAAAAGTATTTGGGAAAACTAATACTAAAGTAAGAGTAACTTCAACTGAAGGACAAAGCATTAAATAATGCACAAAATCTGGTATTTTCATCTGAAGGAGAGTTGTAAGAAACATAAATGTTCAAATCATTTCGTATTTTTGTCACTTGTAGACAAAAGTAGCTCAGTTGGTGTGTGTTTGCCCTCTGATCCGAAGGTTCGAATCCCACTCTCGATATAAACATAATTGTTAGAGCGATCGGATCCACTGACCCACAGGTTGGCAGCGCTATTCCAACTCCCACAGAGGAATACTGTTGCTGGGTCCTTGAGCAAGACACTTAACCCATCTCGCCCCTATGAATGGGTGAGTGGTTCTTTAATGTAAAGCGCAATGACTGCCTTGAAAAAAGCGTGGAAAAGCTTGATATAAAAATGTGACCTTTTTCCATTTACTCACAATGGGAAGAGTAACCAAAACCTTCACTTAAACAACAAGAGTTACTTCAATTAAAATTACTCAAGTAGTAAAAGTAAAAATATGTCTCATGTCTCTATTTACTGTTTCATGTTACGACTGATGTATGACAAAAAAGGAGAAAATTTAATTTGTCAACTGGACATAGTTTATTTGGTTGAATACGTTTCGCAGCTCATCCAAGCTGCTTCCTCAGTATGAGTGTATTCTTTTTTACACTGCCTCTTGGCCATGTTGTCATTGCAAATGAGAAGGGGTTCTCAATTGACTTACCTGGTAAAATATTGAATAAATGAATAAATAAAATATAAATGCGCTGCTTGAAAAGTACTCTGAAAAGTACAATTTATTTAAAAAGTTACTCAAGTAAATATTACTGTGTGGTATGTTAACTCAGTGAAAGAAGACAAAAAACCGGTACGACCCACTAGTCCGAGGGTCCACTAGTCCGAGGGTCCACTAGTTCGAGGGTCCACTAGTCCGAGCTTTTGGCTGTATATTTCGAGAGTAATAGATGTTATGAAACGTACCAAGAGTTGTTTTGACGTCTTGGTCTTATTTACCAACGAAATTGTAATTCCTGAGAGCAAACTAAACTATAGAACCAAGGGATCTGTGACTTAATGGATATAAACTGGTGCATTTACATCCAAATTTTACATCAGAAAGGCATTAGGGTGTTAAATTGTTGAATGCTGACACTCAATGTAAATTGTGTCGTAGCTTCACACATTATACTCCACCGACGCCAGCAAAATAAATATATAAACAACAGGAGAAATCCAAGATTTCTGATCTCCACCAAGAGATGACATGATACTAATGCAAGATGATTCTTTCTCTAGGAAAGATTTCAAGACTACCCATGACCCATGTGACAACTCTGAATGGGATTTTGTGCGTGCAAAAAACATACATTCAATTGTATAAATATATGAACTTAGAGTCCATATTGTTGATCCGGATCCGGATATGGACCCTCACAGATCCAAGTCTTTTCAGTTATCCGTCTTCAGAATGGAGTCGAGTCAGGTCATCACAAATTGAAATGAAGTCGTCCCTAAATTCATGACGATCCGTCTTGTAGTTTTGGAGATAAGTCACAAAGAATGCAGATCCTGATCTGGATCCAGAATCCAGTTTCGTATTCAGATTTGCTAGAGCAGCAGAATAATTTTCACTGTTGAATTTGATCCAAAATTGTCCAGATCGACATGATTCGGTGGACAACTTTTGTGTCATCCACAGAATTCTTCTAAAATTCCCAAATAACTAGTATGGTAATTTACCTAAACTTGTAAAATCTGACAATGACGTCAAATTTGACGCATATTAACGTCATGACGCACTGGAAAAAATGCATCACAGTGGAAGAAATTAACGTAGCGCAATGTAATTTGAACGGTTAGCTTCACTCTCATGTCAAAGAACAAACAAACAAACAGGACAACTTAATAATTTCTTGGAAATTTAACACGTTTAATGAATGTATTTCTAAAACAGCATTGGTGTCAATTCTGTTATTCATGATGATGAATCCGTAGGCCAATGATTGCCTTTCGGGTATTACGTAATCAATACTACATCTAGAAACCGATCCCGGGAAGTGTTTTCTGCAAGGGGTTTATCGAGCGACTTAATAATTTAATAAATAGCAAGGAAATAAAAAGTACGATCTCAGAAATGTAATCAAGTTAGATGCAAAACAGCATTTGTACATAAATTTAGGCGTTCAGATACAAATGATAAAGGCTCAGGATAATGATCATGAAGGCACATCGCTTATTCAGCAACATAACATGCTGAAACAGGTCCCAGGCAGTGCTCTCTGGAAAGCTGTATGTGCGACAAAGTGATCCTCTGGTATTGACAAACTTATCTTCTGTCTTTATAACAAAAACTTTTACAAAGAGTCATGGCATGCCTCGCGACCGGGGCAAGAGGTAGAAGAGTAGTCCTCATCGATGAAGGTTATAAATACCAGCTAAACGGCGTTCACGTGGCGATGCTGGCGCAAAACCTGCCGCGCCAAACTGCGCACGCGAGTTTTTGACCAGACGGAAAATGATCCTCGTATTCAAGTCATCATTCAAGACAATGAGAGGAGTGAACTGCATAACCGCGAACCTGATGACCGCGTCGTCGAACGTGACCAATTTGTGAATGATGTCAAAGAGTCCTTCGCAGCTAACGCAACGAAGCCGGTGAAAAGATCATACAATGACATGGTCGCACAAGTTCATCGCAATGCTGGTCAACAGCAGGGGGGTGGAGACAGACCACCAGCCGTCCCGCAGTTTGTTTCGGTTCGTTCCTCGCTGGCAAGAGCCCGTTCAAAGCTGATGCCTGTAATCCCGCATGATATCCAGGATGTCGCTTTTGAAGGCACGTGGCGGGAAAATTGGCGAGGGCAACGTTTTGTACTGTGCCAAGACAACGACTGGGGCATCGTGATGTTTGCAACAAGGCAAAACATCCGCCTGCTTGGTCAATCACAGCAGCTTTACATGGACGCCACCTTCAAGACCACTCCGAGACCCTACAACCAGGTCTTTACCGTTCTTGGCGAGTATCACGGTTGTGTTTTGCCTCTAGTTTTCGCTTTGATGACGGACAGGACGATCGCCCATTATCGCTGGATCTTCTCAAATTTGAAGCGGAAAGTACGGAGGGTGACAGGAGAGAACTGGGCACCTGATGCAGTGGTGCTCGACTTTGAACAGGCACTCATGGCTGCACTGGAAACTGAGTTGCCGAACTCACGATTAGAAGGCTGCTACTTTCACTTCAACAAGTCACTCTGGCGCCGAATACAGGAGTTAGGGCTTGCCGGAGAATACCGCACCGACGAGCGACTGAGAACATTTTTGAGGAAGGTGATGGCTATTGGATTCTTGCCCACCATACTGGTTCAACCCAACTTTCAGATGTTACGCCAGCAGCGTCGAACCAGAAGACTGATAAGAAGACATGCCAGTCTGAACGATTTTATTGCGTATGTCAACAATACATACATCGACGGCAACTTCAGAATTCCCTTGTGGAATGTCTATGACAAGAACATGGATTGCCGGACAAACAACAATGCTGAGTCGTTCCATCGATCCTGGAACACACGCGTTAGTGTGAAACACCCGAGTCTGTGGGTCTTTGTACGACATCTGAAGGACCTGAAAGCCGTTACGGAGAACAACGCCGATGCTGTGGACCACGGAGGCCAACCGACCCTAAGAGCTCGACGCTGGAGGAGACTGGAAGATCGGTTGGGCGCACTCAAGCAAGAGTACATTGATGGCAACCACGATGTTGACAACTACTGGGAAGCTGTCTCACACTTGGTTCACCATTTTTGATGTGTGACATTTGTAACGTATGGTACAAGTTTATGTGTATCACAGTGTTTTTAGTTGAGTGTTTTGACCACTAATTCATTTTCTATTTCAGTTGTACCTTTTGTAACACAAGTTCTTTGCTTCCAACTGCTCGTTTTGGTTCGAAAGCAATGTTTTTTCCTGGATGTTTGCTGAACTGCTTTGAGAATGTAACCTTTGTAATCATGTCATGCAGCGTTGCATTTCTTTGTTGTCACGCTAAGCGTACAGTAATATGTTTTCATAAAACTAATTGTTCACCCGAGCCTGTGGTTGTCGATTGACTGTTTGCATTATACATGTACTTTAAATAAACGTGAGTTTGCAACTAAATTTTATTGACCTATGTTTTGTTCATACCAGCGTTCTTATCTCATAGCTACATGCATGTAAACTGATTTATAAGAAACGTGTCAAACAAAGAAGCTAGTGAATTAATATTTCCGTCTTTATTTTCATGGTAGTCATGTGAATATTTAAAAATGAGACTGGCAAACAGCCAGATTTTGCTGATCGGACGGATTATGATTGAGAAATGGCGCTAATAGCATGGTTACTTGCCACAAGAACGTTTTCACATCAATCACACAGCACGCAGTCCACACTCCACTCCACTCCACTCCACCTCACTCCACCCTACCTCACTACACCCAACTCCACTCCACCTCACTCCACTCCACTTCACTCCACTCCACCTCACCCTACTCCACCCAACTCCACTCTACTCAACTTCACTCAACTTCACCTCACCTCACTTCACTCACTCACTCACTCACTTTACACAAGAGTCAAATGGATCCACATGATCTGCTCGTGAATTAGTTGCCGCTTACTGTAAAGGAAAACATGGCAGTTTTTGGTTTGTTTGTTTGTGAACAGGATGTCTCATCAGATAAAATTGGGTGAGTAGATAGGTAATGGTGATAGGAAGAACGCATTACAATTTTGGAGTGTTCAGGATTTAAATCTGGTGCATCTCAATTCGAAGGTAAACCTATAGGATCATATAGAATCAGTCCTGTTCACGTTTTGGTGACCCCCTACTAAAAAAAATCGATGCCGTTCACGTTTTGGCTAGGAACACGTTTTGGCCGTTCTCGTTTTGGCGGTTTGGACATGTTTTGGCAGGCTTTCAAGTTTTGGTGTACAAGAGGGGGCTTCAGTGGTGTGGTTTTGACGTGATTCGGATTGTTAATAAGCTCTAGGGGTCATCCGGATTGATCCAGATGTTTGATAAAGAGGATATATTTTTATTAGAAATTGGATGGGAATAAGCTTGTCGTCAAAATTTGGGCTTTCACTGATTGACTGGGTGGAATGCAAGATACTTGTTAGAATATAAAGTTAGAATTTGAATCTACGACTGGGTTACAATCCACGATGCAGCTGGGTCCTAGGATTACGTGGCTTTCATGGGACCTGCGCTCTTCGAGTGCCCTTCTAGTTATTCTTGGCATTGACTCCGTGGCCATGAATCTGTGTTTATAAATCCACAATCTGAATTTAGTCCACCAGGGTATCAATCTGTTTTTAGTGTCTACCTACCTTGATCTATCCCCTTTAAACACCTTTAAAACTCGGACTAGTGGACCCTCGGACTAGTGGACCCTCGGACTAGTGGACCCTACCCGACAAAACAGTATTATGCAAAATCGCCTCTTTAAACCATGAGTGATTCATGCATGTTTGTGTAATCTTCAGTGTCCTGCTTTCCAGGCGCTTTTGCTCAGAAAATTGTCACTGTCCTCAACATTGTTTTGTACATACACTCTTTTTCTTTCTTTTTTTAAACAGTGAGATTTATTCTTTTTTTTTTTTTTCCAAACAGAAAGTCTATGTATTATCTGTAAATCATTCTAGATCAATATGGTGATATTAAATTATAATGTGACTAATGTACTGTATACGTCATATAAATACTATACATATATTGAAATAACGTTGTCACAATACCAAAATTCTCCATTTCAGTACTAAGGAATAGACTGATTCCGATACCATGGTAATAATAAAAAACACTTGGTTCTTTAGATAACAGAATGAACTTCAACATTAAATTGTGGTACTTTTATAGTACAAATATACTCTTTTATAGTACCACGTGACGTTACATCTGTGTAATTCCTTAGTCATCCAGGTTCCATAGTGGTCCATGGGCGTACACTTCTGATACAGCTCAAGATCGT
This sequence comes from Taenioides sp. WSHXM2023, assembly GCA_029959045.1. Lineage (NCBI taxonomy): Eukaryota > Metazoa > Chordata > Actinopteri > Gobiiformes > Gobiidae > Taenioides > Taenioides sp. WSHXM2023. The sequence continues at coordinate 30,399,928 of CM057091.1, forward strand.
TCTAAGTTATTCAGGAAATGTTCTGTCCTGTGAATGTCATCTTTTAGTATCGATACCTGCTCAAATGAGTATCTAGTTTCAATAGTACTTTTAGTATCGATTAGTATCTGATACTTTTGACAATACTAGCATGAAGATAGATGGCATTGTTATAGCTCTATCTAAAATCTTCTGTGAGTTTCTATAAGCATGGCAGGATGCCTGCGCAGCCAAAAGCACACATGTGAACAGAATTTTGCAACGACGTTTAGGTCTGGAACCATATCCTGTCTCCCAGATTTCGGATGAGTGTGACTGACAGGCCGATTAACCAATATGAGAAAAGCACAGTCCATTTGTGTCAAAACAAACATGGCGGTGATTGATGCAAGAATATTAGAGATACAGTAAGACGCTTTCCATTTGAGAGACACGCTACAAATGCTACAAATGAGCGGCTGTGATTGGACCATCTCACGTTGATACTTTGCGCTGATGACATCAACATTCCCTGGGGGGTGTGATGCTGACTGAAGGCACTGCTCTGTCTAAAGATCTGTTACTCTAATTAGACTTTAATGTGGGTTTTGTTTTAACAAAGTCTGACCATAAAGAACTGACCTAGCTGGAACTACTGTACAGCAGGTGAGCTGATTTTGTACTTTCCTTTTCAAATAACTTTATCTTTTAAGTGTGTTTTACTTGAGTTTTACGACTTAGATCTTAAAATTTATCAGACTATGTTTTGCTAATGTGTGTCACCATGGTAACTGCTGAACATTCTGCCATAGACATACATGCAGTACACCGTCAATGTGATGGCACTGCAAAACTTCAATAAGGACTGTTGTTTGACTGACTTTATGTTGACAATTCCAGCGAAAAGTAGGACTGGCTCTGTTGTGTGACTGAGTAGAGATCCACTGGTGTTAAATGAGTTGAGATAAGGAGCAGTGTATGCGTTTGATATTTCACTTCATAAATTACAGACTGTACTCCGCTATAGTGGGTTTATTTAAATGAGTCCATTAGTGTACAAAGTCTGGTTTTAATTTACAACATTTAGCCGCCATACTAAAGGGCAAAAATAATGAGATGAATCATAGTGATTTTACTAACCCTGGTGGACCTCAGCGATGGTCTACTCGACACGTCCACAATGCGCTGTTTGTCTGTAATCAGGATCAAACGTGTGAAAGCTGTGAAAGCCATATTCATTACCTTGTTTCCATGGCCACTGTTACTGAAAAATTTTTTTCTGTTCTGTGCTTTTACTGGGTTTGTGAAAGAAGCTGTTTCTTCTTTTTAGTACAGTGCAAGTACAAAGCAGTCAGTATTTCTTTTTTCTGTTGTTAGACTCTTGTCCAGGTTTTCAAATTGTGGTATGGGTGATACGTCAGCTCCTGTACAGATGTGGGTAGATATGCCAACATTTGTACTGTAAGAGTTTTAGGGGCAAATAGGGGCATTTTGTAAGAATGCCCCTATTTGCCCCTAAAGATGAAGAGAAGGTGCGACATATAAAGAGGGAAATATAACAGCAGATAGAAGCCTTAAGTCACCATTTTCAGAAGTTAATCAGTGACTCGTTGATTACTAAATTGATCATGCACAGCCCTGCCCCTGCTACAGTGGGAGCACAGTCACACAGTATAGTTCACTCCTGTGCCTCCACCTCGTCAGCTTCTTTCACCCAATGCCAAATTGTGTTTCATAATTTCCAGCATTTCTTGCTTCATTTTTGACCCTTCTGGTTCCTGATTACACCGATTCACTTAGTCCCTGGTAACTTGTTTTCAGCTGTGGCTATATCAGATTTTTTCCATTTATTTGAGCAAAATTTGTCTTGCTCTTTCATAGGCATACTGTATGTATGTATGTAAAGCATTTTATTGTCTGTTAATCATGAAGTGTGTGGTTAGCATTACCTTACATATTACAAAACTCTGCTGTGGTCTCTGAAAAAATGAACTAGTTTTGTTTTTCACGTTTTTAAGAGTAAAAATCTGGTAGCCTAAAGCACTTAATCTCATCCATACTTGTTGTTAGATGTGCTGAATTTGGGTTCAAACCGTACACTGTAAATATAAATGGACATAGCTAACCCGCTAGCCAAAGTGAGCATTTGTATTAAAAAAAAAAAAAAGTCCCCCCTTTGTGTGTAAATCAGCTCCTATTCCTAATATGGAACTCGGCTCCAAATTCACCTCATGACCGCTAGCCTTGTTGAGCTTCATTTGACTGGATTTGAATGCTATGGGTCGCACTCACTTAATTCATGTTTAATACAGTCTATGGTTCAAACTATGAAATCTTTTTCTTTTATGGTACTCGGTGTGTACATACTGGTTTTCATGATTTAGAATATGGTTTTTAAAGGTGCACTATGTAACTTTTTGGTCAGTCGGGGGTCAGTCACCTGCTTGTTTTCATGGATATGTCATTGCTGTGCCTGGATTGTCCACAGTATGCCATTAAAACAGTTCTACCTCACATTTATTCAATTACAGGTGGTTTTATAGCTCAAAAATACCTAGAAAAACAGACATTCTGACTGTGAGCGGGGTCGCCTCTCCACAGATCTGACCTATAACTTGGCCTAGTTGATCTCCATGAAGATAGAAAGGTTTAAAGCCACACTATGAAACATTCCAGACAATGGAGACAAGCATTTGACGGACCACCAGAAAAGCACAATGAACATTTAATTTGCCTTTAATTATTAGACCTCACTCACAGTGTACATTACATTACGATATCTTAAATCACTGCAGAGACCTTCACTTTGCATGTTCTTGTTTTGTACTGTACTCTGCGTTTGCTACTGTGAAGCTTGGCCATGTGTTTATGGAGCCCATAAAAATTCAATTAGAGCTTCTCCATCCTTTTATACGCCAGGCACTGGATTGTTTAATGATCTTCAATATCCTCGCCTCAAATGCAATGACTTTTAATGCTCCAGTGAAGATTTAATAACAGTGGTTCGATTCAAGCGCAGGTATAGTCTCACACTAAGATGGAGGACATGCAGATGGTCACATGAGCTTCAGTCTCCTACAGCGGTGGCCATTACCGCTCGATTGAGTGAAACGCATTTACCAGCACCATCTCCGTGTGCAGCCTTATGTCTTTCATGAAGCACTCTTAATATGTGCCTTTCAAATGGTCGCAACTTTACAACCACTGCACTTTTATGTGACCAGCACTTTCGCCTCACAGCAAGAAAGTTCCGGGTTCTATATTTTCTCCCTTCAATGTACTTCTATTGTCGTATATATTCCCTAATCTGCTGAAACAATCTCATTTGGTACTGAGGAGGACGGACAGCAATAAACCAGAGTGGACAGTCTTCAGTGAGTTTCCTTTTTGGTCTCTTAAACGTCCTATATTACATAAGATCAACTCTTGTGAGCTTTGAGCCATGTTAGAATGTTGTTACCTCCTCAACTACACAGCTGGAGTGACCTGGTGTTTCGCTTCATTCACACGTTTGAGTAATTATTTATTATTAGTCTGTCTACATCTCCCAAGCTCAGCATGCTCTGTTCCACCTTGTGATGTCACGAAGCAGAAGTTTTCAAGTTAACAGCTCCTTTTACCTTTTCTTTAGATATTGGCAATTCCAGGGCTGAAATTATCCAAATGACTAGTAAAGGTATGTGGAGTTTTTGATGAGGAAACAACATGAGAACATAGATCAGAAAATAGCATGATATAGACTCTTTAAACAGATTCCCTTATTTAGTCAGTTTATATCATTAATGCTCTTAAGAAGGCTATGTGCCCACTTCCACTCTACTCTTTTGGAGATGCCAGCTTCATCTGAGCTAAGTTTTTCTTCTCCCTGGCTTCTTGTGGTTTCAGCCTCTTTTTCGAGTACTCTTTTAGCTTGAGCCAGTATTTCTTGTGATAGAGGTCACTGCTGATAGCATGGATCAAGAAGACAAGCATGGACCACTGCCTTTGTGTAAATTACCTTGCCAAATCTTTTTGCCAGACTCTCAAGCATGGTCTTGTGCACTTCTGTCCCCTGCAAAGGGAATGGAACCACTTGGTTTGCACTGCCTGTATATTGGGATGTCGTGGACTCTCCTTTAGAAACTGTCTTGAGATGCTGTTGTGTCACAGCAGTGATGAAAGTGTGTGGCAATTCCCTTCAGTTTTGGAGGATTACTCCAACAGCTCTGTGTGCGCTCGGGGTGTCACTGATTATTAACTACACTGTGTGCTTTACTCAGCTGCTCAGCATCTCTGCAATCCTCATGTCTCTTGCAGTGGAGGCTGGTGATAAACTCTAGGTGGGGCTGTTGCATATGATGTTGTTGTGTGTACATTTCTTGTTTTTACTGCTTAAACACAGTGACTGCTGCTTGTCAGACTAAAAAAGTATTTAGTCACAAATCAGCAAATATCCACAGAATGTTATAGGCAGGTCCAGGTTCAGAGTTCAGAGCAGCAGAACCAGTAAGTCAACTATAGACACGCAAAGTGAAGCAAAACTTTTCATAATGCAGTCAAACACCATACCATACAACAGTGCATCTGAATTATGATGAAGCACAATGCAGGTACAAGCTCGGTGTATTCAGTTACCTAACCTCAGCTCCTCTGCAGGTACCTCACTTAATGTGGCAGCTCCTTAGCACAAAATGAGGATTAGTGCTTAGAAAAAAGGAGGAAGTGGGTCCCAGAGCGCAGCTATGGGTACATGACCTCTGACCTGTACTTTTAATGTGGCCAGAGGAAGAATATTTGGCGCACTCTACTGGACAAAATGAAAAGGGCCTTGGTGTGCCAGTTGCTTCCTATAATGAAAAACATCAGTGCATATCAGTGAAAGTTTGGTCCATTGGTCAGGCCCTCATTTTAAACTTCCTATGCACAGTGGCTCCTTTTTACACTTCAGTACCACATTTCTATTTTATTTCTTTGTTTTATTTTTTTCTCTCAATGTTAATGGTCCGTAGAGGGTAAACAACTGATAGCAGTAAAATTGCTCAGAACTGACGCATGGTTGTTCTCTGAGGCTGCCAGTCCTTTGAATCTAAGCAAAGATATAGTGTTTACCTTATCCTCACTTTAAAGCAAAATAATGTCTGCTCCCTACATCCCTCTGAGCGAAAATCTTTGGATTTACAACTTTTATCCAGCGCTCTTAGCAGATAACAGAGCTGTGCATTTATTCCTGAAAGCACCAGAGGGGACATGTACAGGTAGTTGCTATATCTATCTATCTATCTATCTATCTATCTATCAGATGGATGGATATATATATATATATATATGGATATATATATATATATATATATATATATATATATATATATATATATATATATATATATATATATATATATATAAGCTTTCTACCATGTTGTTCCTTCATCGAAAACATGCCTCAAGATGTTTTAGATGTCATCCATGCATGTTTTATTAATTTAGCTCAGACTATGAGTCTACATCACCCCTGCTCCCACACTACAATTCTCCATAAATATACAAAAACATGATACAAAGCTGTACACAGCAACTTGACAAAGCTGATGTGATGTGCACTAGTTTCATTAGCAGGATGTACGCCGATGCTGTGATAGTGCTCTGAAGGGGGAGTGACTTAACGCAGGGAGCAAAGCAAAAACAAAAGTGAATACATTGTTTTTGGTGAATATAGCATTTTCAAAACAATAAAAGGTAACATGGTGATCTAAATATGTATTAGCAGTTAAGTAAAATACCCTCTCTTTAATGTACTACAATCACAACTTGACTTTGGATATGGGTCCATTTCTAGCTTAGATGCTTTGGTTGGGGGTATAAAACATTAATTTATTAACCTCAAATTGCTTTCAAAAGGAGGAATTGTACATAATGTTAAAAAATAAATAAATAAAGTGCAGATTTTTGTTTGTTTAGGAGGGAAAAGCCTAAACTATTAATCAGATACTAATCGATACTAAAACTAGTAATGAAACTTGATACTCATTTGAGCAGGTATTGATACTAAAAAGGTCACATCCACAGGACAAAAATGAACCTTTAGAATGATGTTGAGCTGTATCAGAATAAGTAGAAGAGCACATAGACTAGTATACACCCTTGGACCATTATGGAACCTACTGGACCACTGAGGGAGTACACAGATATAAGACCACATGGCAATTTAATAGAAAGTACTACAATTTAATGTTGAAAATCACATTCTATTGTCTAATCAAAGAGTGTTTTTTAGTATCTTCGTAGTATCAGAATTGGTATTGTGTATCGAGTATATTCCTTAGTATCGAAATCGAGTTTGAAATGCGAGTACGGTGACAAAGCATGACAAATAATTAGTTCCGATCCGTGGTGCAGACATTTTTGGACCAGCATAACAAAAACATTAGCACTCTCGCAACCCTTATTGAATTTTAACAAGCCTCTGATTTCTTTGTAATACGCGTCATAAACAGTAGACTGCTGCAGGTGAAACAGTGGGAGATTATTCTTGTAATGGTTGTGAACTGAATGTCATTACACGAGTTGGCTCATTTTAAAAGGATAAATGTAGCTTTGGGACATTCTTGGCATTACTATGCAGACAGCTATGGGCTTAGATTACGTTTCTACTGATCTCACTTAGTAAAGGGTGCCCATATAAACTTTGAAATTCTCTTAAAGGTTATGCAGTATTCACACGTCATAAAACACCTTTGGGGGATTCAAATATGCAAGGAAACACCTTCAGGGGCACCGAGGAGAGAGGCTGTTAGAATTTTTTTATTTTCTATAGGGATGGGACGAGACACAATTGGCATAAGACGAGATACGAGATTGGATCCACGAGAACGAGACAATACGAGATTTTAACATAATTCCTGATATATAAATTTCACAATTCAGTTTCTAATTTTGGCCTCACAATTTTTTATTATTTAATTGATTTCATATTTTTCTTTCCATTCTAGCACTGCTTTTTGGAACTATAAGAGATGTGTAACTAATACAAAACCCTTTTTTTTGTCTAATCCAAATGTAGACACTTGGAAAAACATCTCACGAGATCATTTTTCTCATGCGTGCACAATCTCGTGGCACAGAATCTTGTACCATCCCTAGTCACTTACAGACATGACATTTTGAAGCGTTCTCCGTGAAAGTGGATATAAGCAGGTGATGAAACCAGGTGAATTTACAAGTCAGATCTGTGGAGAGGCTGCTCACATGCCTTTTCAATATTTTTTTTGCAGTAAACACTTTTAATAGGTTGTCATCATGGTCTAGAATTTGATATTAAATTCAACTTTTCGATTTCAGGTGGAGCGCAGGGGCTTTATGTAGATTTACGGAACCATATTAATCATATGGCTTAAATTCCTTGCCTGGGGTCCAGAATCTACAATATTTCAAGACTGTGAATGTGAACACCAGTGAATGATTGACAGGTAGATTAGCCAATCAGTTATACACATGGGGTGCCTGTATTAAAACAAATGTGGCTGCTTGTGAGGAAAAAATTGCACCATCATGTTTGGCTCGAGACGTGACCAGACTCAAAGAAATATGTATTTGCCAGGCAATTAAATCCCTTTCAACTGACAATAATCACATCTTTGGTGTTGAATAATGGCACAGTTTAAGCTATTTTGGATCCACACACCAAATCTGTTGGGTTGTTGTTGTTGTGTTTATTTATGCTGAACACTGAAGTTTCTGGTAGTGTCTTGTTCCATTAGCATTTCAGAAATATTAAAACAGGTCCATAGAAGTCAGAATTCAAACCTGTCCTCCAGTTCTATTTTAAAATATGGGGATTCTAAAATATTGGTGTCATGTGATCATAGTCTGAATGAATGCTAGATAGACTCGTTTAATGTCACACTGTGGAACATACCAGGTAAAGCAATAACATGGAGACAAGCAGGTGGCTGAGACCCGCCTAAAAAGTCCCATGGTACTTCTTTAAGATGCGCTGTCACTCGTCTTGCTTTAAATCAGCCCAGACATTGATGTGATTAAGGTGATGAGTTGCCTCCACTTTAGTCTTTATAAAAGACGTGTTATGAAATGATACACGGAGCTTGATTGTTTGTGTCTTTTGCATGGTAATAAGTAGTGTCCCAGTTTCACTTTAAATATTTCAGTCTGTACTAAAGAAGAGTCTAATTCAATCTGCTCACTGATGATGACGAGAGGCGCACAGCGTCACAAGGGAGAGTGAAGCTGGAGAGTTTGTGGCTATTTTAAGTCAAATTAACATCATTAAACTTTCTCTTATGTTCTAATGTTTCCTCAAAATGCAATTGTTGTTGGAATGGTGGACAATTAAGCCTGAAATTGGATTAAGGAGGTAATTAAGAAGTGGAAAGTCACAAAGGACAGTACAGAGATGAGTGGGGCAAGCAACTTACCTAACAACACAAAAGTTGCAGGTGAAGTGACCTGACCATTTTAGACTAACACAGAATGATCTATGATCTAGAATGACTGTGGTTCAGTCCAATGGGCAGATGGGCAGCATTGTGGTTTGGGCGGAATCCAAGATGGGCCCGTTTTTGAAAAATGTAGAAAGGGGAGTGCTTTATGTAGCAGATGAGTAAGTCTGTGCTTTTCTCTCAACTGTATTTAACATAAGTTAGATTTCTTGGCTTGTTCCGCTGTTGTGACACTTTATCCAGTCACATTCCAATGTTCCTATGAGCTCCAACTTTTTGAGATCGCTTTCAGCAAGAGTCCATCCAGATTCATGTGTGGAACTCAGCTCAGAGTACTGTACATGTCAATGTGGTGTCAGCCAAGTTAAGTATGAACCAGAAAAAAACATGTCAGCCACATTATGTTGCCAAGAAGGAGGGTCTAAGGACAGGAGATGCTGGGACAATTATCCATTTGCCTGCTTGTTGTTGGACATTCTGTATTTTTGAATTATGACTGTTTCTTATTCTGCTTCATTCTCTGACATCTCTGTCTGTCTGCTAAATCAACAATTTTGTGAAGTCCGCCGAGATAACTGTTGTTGTGATTTTGGGCTATACAAAAATAAATTTAATTGAAATTGAATTATGTGACTCTTGTAAAGGAAAATGAAGAGCTGCCAAAACATGTGACCTGTATCTGTAATCTGTAGAAGAATTAGTGTTTTTTGTGTTACTGTCACAAGATGAAGGTTATGGAAGAGTGAAGTTACTTATGGCCAAATAAAGATATCAAAAATAAAAATCAAAGTTAGAATTAAAATGGTGTGATCAATAAAACCAGGAGTATAAAATAAAATAGCAAATTAATCAATAAACCGTTTAACACAAGTGTTAAAATGAGGTAACATATACTAAAATGAGCAACTAAATAAAAAGTTAAAAATAGGCTGTATAAAAATCTGGAGCAGTCCAAAGGCTACATTGTCCTGGTCAGAGTCCATCCGACTTAGGGGACCTGGGGCCTAAAAACACAGCAGAGCAACAAAGGGGGCAAAATGAACAACTTTTAAAATACCATACAGCCCATAAGGCTAATGGCTTCCTCTTCTGTCCTCTGTGCCCTGGTGTACGTGTGCCAGTTAGCACTTCCCAGGGACACATTACAACAGCGTAACAGCGAAAAAGGACAGGGGAAACATTGCCATGAGCAGATAAACTTATGTTGCAATTTACCCTCGAGGGGTCCATGGTTTACTCCCTCCAGCCTCCACCTGACAGGGGACTCAGAGTACCTAAGGATCATGACAATCTACAGCAGAAACACTGTTGTCTGATAAACTATTCACTAAAATAATATAAACATACATCTCATCAAAGCCTACAATACATACAAATGCACAATAGAGTTTTCTCATGGAAAGACTCTGTGCAAAATGAAAAGATAAAGATGATCTCAGTTACATGATACGGGGGGTACAGGCTCAGTGCGATGGCGGGCTGTAGGGTTGCCTGTTGGACCAAGTTAGTGTGTACTACTTAACCAGGTGATGTTTGTGTAAAGAGGAAAACTGACATTTGTATCAGACTGCTTTGTGTTATGTGTGTTGTACTAAAGTGTTTAAAGAAGAGTATGGACATTCAACTTTTAGGACTCAAATTTGCAACATTGCAATTTTTCAACAAGAAACATGTTCCACTGCTTGCCAGTATGTTAAAGTTTAAAACATGAAAAAGCACAGGGCAATAAAGTATGTGTTAAGCTGATAAAGAAAATAAAATTGGATGAAATAAGGGGACAATAATGGGTGTATACCAGTGGAGGTGAAAAAAGGGGGTTAATCTGGAAAATGGCATCTATAAAATGAAATGAAAGATTGTTCAAACATGCATGAATCAGTCTAAATACAACTTTAAATGAGAAGGGGAAACAACTATAACATGGTTAAATAAATTTCTTCTTAAAAATTACATACAAGGATCCAATATGGAGTCACGCTGCTCCAAAGCCATGGAGAAGCAAATCCGCCTTCTCCACATATCCACTTTTAGGCTACAGCGATTTTTCTGCATGATATTGGTACTGAAACTGAGCCGCTACAGCTGTACAATTCCATGTGTTAAATGTGCTTTAATCAACCAATGCTAAATCAATCCAATAATTAGCAGTATTTGTCTCTGTCTAAAGTAGTGTGTTCAATCATGAGTTAGCGAGGAGAGTTTCACAGTGGGACATGCTCCGGTCTATTGGGCCAAACTCAGTACAACTATTGCTCCTCACATTAGCTGCTGTTCCTGCTGTGAAATAAACAAAGCTCAGCTTGTTTTCCTGTAGTTAGAGCTCCATCACTGTACAGACTGTCTTTTGTATCTAATGCAGTCTTACCGAGAAGCACAGCTAATGATACATTATTATGAATTTATCACACACATCCTTAAGTATGGACAAAAATAAACAAACAAACACACACACAATTTAACCAGTATTCCAGTGCAAGTATCAGGCCATGTCAAAAAGACCTTAATGAAAATGAGTAAATGCAGGTCACCCTCCCCGTGTGTCCATGTTTGTGCTCAAAGCGGTAAAATCAGAAATACTTATATGACAATAAACGTATTCCATAATCCACGAGACATCCACCTGTGTGGGACTAAATGCAGTGGACACCTGTGAGACAAGAATGTGAGCGGTCAGCAGTAGCAGCGGTGGACACTTGTACCTCAGGTGAGTCCGTAGTAGTGCTGGGACAGGCAGGAGCGGGTGCGACCAGGGGGAGAGCAGCGGTCAGCGGCTCTGCTGTGGGACGGGGAGAGCATGAGATAGACACTGGTCTGCTGCGTAATGGGAGGCAACCAAACGGAGAACACAGAGAAAACTAAAAAGGTTGACGTGTTTGCATGTGCACGAGAGGAGCACACATGCGAGTGGAGTGTTCGGAACACAAACCCAGGCAGTTCTGTCACGGCCCATCCAAAATTCTATTTCTGGCGCCTCTGGTGCATACCTGCGTATATCATTTTCCCCACACCCCTCTGTGCTGCCTGGTAATGAGGCAAAGACTGCAGACATTATCCACTCTGGCAGTGCTTTTAAATGCTACAGTAGTCACAGATTGGTTCAGATGCCATCACCATATCTGTACCGTCCCACTCCAGCCTCCAGCAGCAACGTACAGCCCGACCTGAACACACCCCCTCGTTAACGCTAGCGCTAAGATTGGGGGCAAGACAGGGCCTATAATGTATCAGCAGCTCTCAGGGTCAGAATATGTCCGCTGCGTACTGTCTGCATTTAATTAGAAAGTATTTTATTGTCCGATAATCAGGAAATGCAGCTAGCATGCTAGTTGTTGTTAGCTTTAACGTCACAGCAAATCTCCGCACTTGTGAAAAGTGCTTAGAAACTCATTGTGGTGACTAAACAGGATGCTCAGAATAACTTCGGACCACTGCAAACTGTTTAAAACCTATTTCTGTTTTTTTCATGGTTAAAAAAGGGGAAAGGAGGCAGGCACTGTAACAGAAATAATCTTGAAATATAGCCACAATAATATATTTTTTACTTGTCTTGACAAGACAACATAACTTGACAACGTAAGTTGGCAGTTCTGACTGCTCAAGGTTACTTTCTTATTTTAGACATGGCATCCCATACAAATACAACTCACTCAAATGTACAAAATGTAACATCAAATATAACAAATAAAAAGAGTGCTCAGGAACTCTGGAGCTCAGGGATTCACCAGTCAGGGCAAAAGCTTAGACACAAATAGTAACCATGACCTTAAGCTAAGATTTGGAAATGGATTTCTGCAGCTGCTCTGCTCCTCACACACTGAGTCAAAACGGAGGACAGATTAACCCACAGGACCATCTGTATGTGTGTTTTGTTCTCTCTCCTTCATGCTTGTTTGTGTTTATTTGAGCTTTTTTGTTCTTTGTTTCCCCTGTTTTAAATGGCCATGAAATCACTATAATCACCTGAATGAGACCTAATAGTTGAGGTTGAGTTTGTGGTCTTTGTTGTGAATCAAATACTCACACAAAAATATTGACTATGAGAATGTTGTGGAAGAGGGCCACTGATCAATGATTGGACCTCCTCCTGCCTCATCGTGCAAGGCTCAGGCTTGTTTCTTCTCATCCCCATTGTTTTTGTCAGCAATTCCTCTGCCAGCTTACATGACGTGAACAAATTATCACATGGGATGGCATGTCCCTGAAGTCCCTTGACCATTTTCCAGGACCACACTTTCTCTTGGTTGACCTCAGGAACGTTGCCAGTCTTCCCTGTGTATACTCCACACGTAAGATGGTTTAGCATCACATTACCCAAATCTTGATGCTGTATTTCGTTGGCTTCTTTGCCAGGTACTGTTTAATGATAATATAAATACATTAAACTTATATAGTACGTTTCTGGCCACTCAATGACACTTAACAAACATTAAGAACATAGTAGAAGAACAGTGGAGTTCTGGATGTATTGTAGTTTCTGGAGGTGGGGCGAGGAGTCTGTACAGAAGACTATTGCGGTAGTCAAGCCTGGTGATGTAGGTATGAATGAGGATTTTTGCAGTACACTGAGAGGGAGAGGTGGAGACGGGCGATGTTGCAGAGGAACCTCAAAATGGAACAAGCTTTTTGTCAACACCAACAGTTTGTCTGAAATGAACACCAGTGGGAGACAGCTGACCCACATACTCCAGACCTGAAGAATAGGAGCCCAATTTCCATCCAGGTCCCCAGCACATGTTATTTTATGTCAAATGAAATGCATTATTTATATAGCAGAACTTTTTCATTGACACTGTTGCATGAAAAATGGGCTGCAGGGTTGATTAGTTTTTGGATCTGTATGCCACATGTCAGAGAAAAACTATTATATCTAGGTCAAATTGTATGGCCAAGCTAGGATTGTCTTCTGATTTACACAAGGTCATTTAATATGACGCACAATAAAGGTTACTTAAAGGTGAACTGCACATTTTTTCTGGTGGAGGGTCCGCTACCTACTTGTCTCCATGGAGATGTTATCGCTTTGCTTGGAATGTTCCCTGGTATGACATTACAGGTGTTTCTATTGCTCAAAAATAAGCAAGGCAAGTTTATTTGTAAAGTACAATTTGTACACAAAGTAATTTAAAGTGCTTTACAGAATAAGAAATACATTAAAATCACAACACAAACAAATGAAAACATAAATGAAACACATTAATTCCTTCTGTGAATAAGGGCGACTGCTATAACCTGCTTGTCTCCCTTGTGATAGACAGGTTTAATCTATACTTTGAAACATTCTAGAAGAAGCAGTAACATTTCCAAGGATATAAGCAGGTGGCGGACCCTCCACTAGAAATGTTACGCAGTGCACTTTAAAACTGGGGTACCTAATTTTCACACTGTACAAGGTGAAAGCATCTAAATCAGTTTAACTCATCCCTATAGCTCTCACAACCCTTTGGCACAACGTTAATCTCCACATTTATTAATTTTCTGGCAGATACACAACTTTAGAACACTGTCTTTTTTCAGGCATCAGAAGTGTCAAATATACATTGTGTGAAACAAAGCTCAGACTGGAGTAGAACTTGAGAAACAGAACTTTTGTCCCCCCAAGGAATGTGTCAAGATGTTGTAGAGACAGATCAATACTAATGCTAAGATGCCACCCAAAAGTATGCACAGACTAAAGCATAATAGTGTTGTGCATCTGCCCCAAGGAAAAAATAAACACTCACACAAATGTCACAAGTTTGTGCAGTCTCTCAGTTAGGCAAACAACTAAAATGTATAGGCTTTAAAAACTTAAACTTAAAGAAACGAGATTTTCTGAGGAACTGAGCAGGACTTGTACTTGTTGACGTTGGAGCCAAGGGCAGACAGATCTCTGCTGAACACAGCGGGTGACGGCCTCTTTGTCTGGGCTCAGCTGATAGTGGGAGATTGACAGGGTTGAGGTCAGGGGGACCATCTGTATCTCCTGTGTCACCATTGTTCCCATGTTTTTAAAGCAGTCTGACTCACTCCCATCTGACCTCTGGGGGAGTTTCATGGATCTTTATGCAGGATCCCTCTGCTCATGTTGGGCTACTGATGATCCTGATAAACCAGTCTCCTCCTGATAATGTCATTAGCGAAGGAGGGGAAAGGATGCATGCTCAATTTGTGTCATTCAAGATCGCTTTTTAAAGCTACATTGTGTAACTTTTTTGATGGAGGGTCCGTCAAATGCTTTTCTCCATGGGCATGTTATTGCTTTGTCTGGAATGTTTCACAGTATGGCATTAAACGTTGATATCTTCATGGAGACCAAACCAGACCAAGTTACAGGTCAGATCTGTGGAGAGGCAATCCCGCTCACAGTTAGAATGTCTGTGATATTCTAGGTATCTTTGAGCTATAAAACCAACTGTAATTGAATAAATGTAAAATAGAGCTGTTTAATGTCATACTGCGGAACATTTCAGGCAGAGCAATGACACATCCATAAAACAAGCAGGTGATGGACCCTCAACCAGAAAAGTTACACAGTGCACCTTTAAAGAGGGGCAATTTCTTTCTATTTGTTATTATAGATTAGGTTTGAAGAGGTTTTAAATGTCATCCATGCATGTTTGAGTGAAATGAAAGTGAAAACTTATAAAACATGTTAATTGTTATTTTTGTTTTTGACAAATACACAATTTTCAAAGCAATAAAAGGTAACATGGTGATCTAAATATTTTATGTTTTACCCCACTGAAGTAAAATACCTCCTTTTTAACTTTATTGCATAAATACAGTACAAATGACTAAATGTTTTGATCCTACAATCACGTGTTTGTTATAAATTCAAGTTGCTCAGGGGCTGTACCACACTTGTACTGACTTTTACTCTATAGTGTATTTTAAAAGCAGCTATTTGTAAAAAATATCAATGATATTGCTAGTACACCATGCACAGATATTTTTCCCCAATGTAGATATTGTTGAGAACCATGTGGAAATCACACAACAATTCCATGTCATGGTTCATCATTAAAGTGGTGTCATCATAGTTACTTTTGAAACATGCCCTTCACTCATTTTCAAAATTGGGTACAGGCTCTTTAAAAGTGGAATTTTATATATATATATTTTTTTCATAGCTGCTGAAATTCATTAAAAATCAATAAAGTTCCTGACAGTTGCGCACTTCCCTATGATAAAGTTATAATGCATGATTTTGAGTAAGAAGGTCAAAATGTAATGTAACCACAGGGGTCCTACAGTCTCTACAACCACAATTCATAATACATGACTTTTACTTCTAAGATCCAAACAGTACCCTTCCAAACCTCCACCACGGGAGGAAAGAAGACAAGTTTAAAATTCAAAGGTGCCCTTGCTAGCTCTGGTCGTCAGTCCTGGAAAATCTGCTTAAGTGTAAAATTGACATTCTCTGGAGTGTGCCCCTGTGTCAGCTCAAAGCTCAGCCTGGCACTGCACATGGACACACACAGGTCTGTGAGGGGGGTTCATACAATCAGGAACATGTGTGGTTATGAGACTTGGACACCTTTGCATTTCTATTTCACATTTAGAGCCAACTGGGTGACACAAAAAGCTTACACAAAGTGTGACTGTCTGTTAACAAATGAGCAACGACTGCTAGCAAATCCAGAGTGATATCTCTGAAGTTTTTGTAGAGGGTTATCAGTCTTTTAACCACTCCTTCCATCATGCCTTGTGCCACAACTAAATATGATTGCACAATCGTTTTCAGTGATACATGTGAAATGAAGGAGCTCACTGGTCATTTGGGAAAAAAAGAAATTTATCTCACCTTAGATTAACAGAGTTTACTGCTTCGCTCAATAATTTTGCAGAAATCTGCAATGTTTTTCATCATGCCCATTTGAACTGAAGGTATTGAAGACGATTGTATTCTGAAATCAATCTCTCCACTGAATGGAATCCAAGACCATGGCAAATCCAACTCTTGGCTTGTACTTGGCAAAGGAGAAATTCAATTTGTCAACTGGACAAAAGTTTTGGTCAAATACATTTCGCAGCTCATCCAAGCTGCTTCTTTAGTTCTGGTCAAATGCTGGTGAACACTGCCTGAAGGAGCTAAATACACTGAAACTAATACAGCTACTTGTTTACAGTTCCTGTTTGTTAGCTAGGCCTATTCAACTGTACTGAGTGTGGGGTCATATTAGTAGAATCATTCAGGCCTATGATGGATGCTTTCACACCTCTGGAGCTGACCCGGCTTTCCCTATTGTTCTCTTTGTTTTGATTTAGGTCTGAGGATGGACTTATAAATGGAAGACAGATGATGTCTGAGGCCTCCATTTCTCTTCAAGGATGGATTGTCTTTGTTAACAAAAATAGCCTCTTTAACTCCCCCCTCAAACCATTTTAAACTCATTTTACACACATCTTGTTTTCCTCGTTCTAGGAGGGATCCAGATAAGTGAAGAGCACAGAGGCTGTTTTGCAACATCCACTGTGACATCTCTGCCAGTGTTGAATAGGAGAGGAAGGCAGTCACATATCTCATCGGATGGGAGCAAGCTTGTCCTGTCTGCGTCAGTTTGGTTGATACAACTTATCATCAAAGTGCAGCACACGGGTGATTTCATTACATCTCACAAGAGACGATGTGGCTCTGAATATGGCATGAGCTCTGCACTTACTCCATAAACTGCGTGTGGCATCCCTTTTTAACCTGTAGACAAGATCTAAAGTCTTATTTACACAGTGGAGCTCTGAGGAATCCGCTGGTTTCCAGTGTTTTATGTTGTGGTAAGTTAGTTATGTGGAAAATGATGTCACTCATCTGTGTAATTCAGTCATTCAGGTGCCATAGCTACCACTTTGATGGGTGACAAAATGTCTTCACTCATAATCGTTTGTATAGAATTGTCTTATGGAACCTACCTGGATGATTGGGGGATTACACAGGCATCTTTCAAACAACTATGGACAAACCATCTCAAACTGGTATGGGAGCTGGAAGACAATGCCATGAAATTGGCAGAGAATAGGAATCACTTGGGTTTTAACTTTACATGACGACACAACCGGAACTGAAAAAGCCACTTGGATGGGTGGTGAAATGTCTTTACTCTTAAACTGTATTGTCCAGTCAGCAGGAAAGAATTTTCTCTTGCCTAATGGGCTAATGGTTCAAACTACAGCATGTTCCAGACTCATGGTTCAAAATCAGATACAGCCCCTTTAAACCTGGTATGGACACACCAAGCTGATCCACATTTGCACGTTTTGCATCTGACATCTCTAATGCCAAAACATTTGACTGCATGTTTCTAAAAGTAGAAGAGGACCATCTGGGGGTGTCTGATGATGTGTTTAAGTTGCTGGAAGTCTTACTCAGTGGCCCTGTGCTCCACTAGCCTCCAGCCTGTGCAGATTGATAGAAATCATCTCCTCAGCTTGGACTTGGACCTCTTCTCCTCAGGACACAGATAATGAGGAGGAACTTGGAGCCAAAAGAAGAGGTTGTAATTATGAAAATGTAATATCACAGTCTTCCAGCCTCTGATATTAAATTACAATATTAAAATGATGTTCTAATGAGAAAACTTGCTGTTAGATGTTAAGCCGGAACTTTGAATTTTTATCACAGCAAGCCGGTTGAAACGCCCCTCCTTTCACATCTGGAAAACATGAGATTTTTGTGAGAGATGTGCGTTAAGTGCCTTGCTCAGGGACACAATAACAGTGTGCATAATTCCAGATGTGTATAAAGATGCCGTGACTGAAGAGCATGTTTTAATTAGAACTGCGAGCTCCACACACTTCCTGGAATTTCCACATGGTTCTCATGAGACTCCATCTTCCAGTAAGAGTGAAAAAGTATTCAGGAAAACTAAATTTCAAATAAGAGTAACTGTCAAGACGTCTGACATCTTGATTTATAATTTTAAAGATGCATTCATTACAGTTTTCTATTGCTCAAAAATACAATAATTGAATAGGGTTGCCTCTCCACAGATCTGCCCTGTGATGTAGACTGGAGTTGTCTCCCTTGAGATATAGATAGGTTTAATCTTTTAAGCAATAATATCTCAGTGAAGACAAGCAAGTGGCAGAAAAGTCGCGCAATACAGCTTTAAGTCAACAAAATATTTAACTATGTACAAATCTGGTATATTCAAAGGATATATTCTGGATATACCAGAAAATCTACATCTATATAAAGGAGGGGTACAAGAAACACAAATGTCACCAAAACTTTTATTCAAGTAAGAGTACCGTTACTTGAAGTTTGAAGTTTGTAAGTCACATTCAAAGTCAGATCCTGGACGGGGAAGCATCAAACCGTGTGAGTGGAGGAAATAGTCTCAGTAGCCTGGAAATCGGTTCTGTTTTGTAATTCATAGAGTGGAGATTTTGTATTCAGGAAGAGTTGTGTTTATAAACAAGAATACTGCTGATAAAGACCTCCTGGGGTGAGGCGCACGGCGAAGGATTACACTGACCGAGATTGGTTAAAAAGTATTGTGTTTTTTATCAGACTTTCAAAGATGTTTGTGTTATTTGACAGGAACATTAGCAGTTAGCTAGAAGTTATCAGGCAACTGGATGAATTTGTCAAATTTGGCACGGTGGCAAAGCAGAGTGGAAAAACTTACGAGCCAGTGTTAAAAAAAAATAAAACAGCTTTTCATTTTACACCATGCATCTGAAGTCATGCATTTAGTTTGGAGCATACCATTCAATACATTGCAAAAGTCCTCATCTTGCCACAGATCTAAATATTCTTGTTACCTTGTATGCACTTGTCCTTGTGTTGTAATGTGGTTGTTGATATGTACCCTGGCACTTGAACTTTGCTATAAATGCTACTTCTTCTACCATTGTGTTAGTAATGACACAAGAGAAACACATAAATGCTCATTTGGTTCATGTTCTGGGCCCTGACAAGCCCGTCTGACAGATGGACAGGAGTCGTAGTGAACCATCCCTATGTCCCAGAACTCCTTAACTCACCCATTTTGATGTAATGAGAGGCAGATGGAGTCTTGGGCACAATGAACAGACTGGATGGTCTGACATACACTCATTCTTTCACTCATTAAAGCCTCAGCTGCAGTACACATGGGGAGGAGCTGCTGGCTAGTAAACATCCTGGGTTCAGTTCTCCGGTCAGAGAGCGCCTCTTTGGAGACTGCATTTTCTCACAGTATCTGGGTGTCTCCGTACATATCAGCTTTTTCTAGTTTACCCCATCGACCTAAAACTATTTTAAGTACAGTAAAGTATTAGAAAAATGCAAGTACTTGCATTTTCCCATAGTTTTCCACTGCACTGGCCTGTGGTATACTGTATGTGTCTAGTGATTCTATTTGTTTGTGGAATTCAACATTCTGTCCCTTATTATAAGGGACAGAATGGCAAATCTTCCAGCTTCACTGCCTGAGGAGGAACTGACTCTCCTCTCTCTCTCTCTGTCTCTTCTCTTTCTCTACCTTTCTCTCCTCTCTCTCGAGGGCTGGACTTGAAATATTTGAAATAGTTTCACAATTTGCATGAAACTCAGGTATGCTTACACTCTTCTGTGAAAACAAGACATCTCCTTCAGAAGAGAGCATTTACTTCTCTGGCTCCCAGCAGACTTTGCTTTTTATTTCTTTAAACCTATTTTGTTCTATTCTATCTATTGTTATATATATATTTTTATTTTATTTTATGAAGACACAATAGTGTGCTACTGGCCTTGGAAATAATTATTTAAAACAACATAATGCTTTTGTCAAAACTGCGTTTTGATCAAAATAAATAAATTAAATAAATAAAACATGAGGATGGTATGTGAGAAGCTTGTTGCTTTGGAATGCCACAAGGCAATCTTCAGTGGTAAGAATGTTATTATCAAGTACAGTGACCAAAAGTCTTTTATAGAGAATGTAGACAATTATGTCAACCACCACCAGCCTATTTCCGGGACAAAGGGACAGGAAAAGTCCCGGAAAATACAACCAAAATTTCAATCACTGCTAGAGAAGAATGTGAAGTCAGAAAACACTACAGGGCATGGCAATAAAACAGACAAAAATAAAGAATTTATGCAAGATATGGCACACAGAGATATACTGCTGCTAGGAGACGGGGCTGTGTCTAACTGACACCCTGCTCTACTGTCTGAGCCACCACAGAGGTCCTGCTGAACATCTGCAGGGTCCTCCAGGAGAAGAAACAAAAAGGAGCTGAAGAACACCATCCAATACACCTGCTACTCTCCATTGTACTGATACTTTGCAGTGACATCACACTGGGGGTGTTCTACATGTGTTTCTGTGCAATTACCATGGAGGCACAATGCACACTTTTGCAAACACTGTCAAAAAAGTTTTAAGATTGTCTGAAAAAAAAAAAATGCAAAATGTATTTAAACAACTCATTTTCAGGAGCCATATTTAAAGGATTAGCCTACTCTGCTTTTACAAGTTTCTTTACTATACTGCGGCAGGTACTGATACTTGATACTGCAGTATTTTACACTCAAACTATATATTTATCCACTTGTATTTCACCAAATTTATATAGTATACTTGCTTTAGGTATTACTGTTACACCCAACAAGAGAAGATGGGTGTGTGGCCGTCTAGGAGTGGGTTTTTTTGAAAATTAAAATTGTTCAAACTAAAATATTTAGCAAAATGCATCAGGCAGTGGGTCTACTTTGTTATCAGTGGTCAGCTTACGTGACTACATGGTAAAAAAAAAAAAAAAAAAATCTCTTGCTGTTGATTAGAAGGTCCTTGTCCCCAGTTCGACTTATGTATTTGCAGTCAGGTGTTGCTAGGTTACTGGGGCTATTTGGGGCTTAAGTTTGGTCACGAAGCCTCATCAGAGATTACACAGAAACAAGGACACATACATTTCCACCACACTGAACACACAACCTGCAGATGAAGCAGTGTTCTGCATGCACACATGAAGAGCGCAGAGGGGAGGGTACGAGCTGTGAAGATGGAGGAGAAAAAAAAAACCCGCTGCACTTGTCATGTCAGACAGCAGGCTATGAGCAGCTTATTCGAAACTTTAGTCAAGAATAAAGAGCAGAAATGGGAGTGCACCTGTGATTCTACATTTAGACTTCCCACAGCTCTCACATTTCAAGTTATTTTACCTCTCACAACCACAGCTGTACACGAAGTTTAAACCATGAACCGACAACAAGGCCCTAAAAAAGTATGTTTACCTGTGTCTATATGATATCAATAACTGTTATTGAACTAAGACCTGCTCTAGCTGAGTGACTACCGCGGTGACTTTTGGTGTGAAGTGTGCGTGTTTCTTCCCACGATTAAAAAACAAACAAACAAACAAACATTGTACCATAGATCCATTCCTCCAAGTGAGGTAGTCCTGACCAAGCCTAGTTGCAGATCTGTAGATGAGTCCCTGGGCCCACTCCTGGCAAGTTGCCCCAGCAGCATCAAATGCAGAGGACAAAGTTCTCTGCAGGTACAAACCTTAACCTGCTCTTCCTCAGCTCAGAACTTAGCGCTGTGCCCTGGACAATAAATGCGAAGAAAATCGTTCTTTCTTCTCCAAATGCTTCCAGGAGAACCCCAGAGCTCTCTGAGATAGTTTCTGTGATTGTTTTTAACTCACATAAAGTAACTCCTCGAACTTTCTCTCAGTGGCAATGTCGAGGTGTGTGCATTTCATTCAAAGACACTTTGACAGCTCTTAGTTGTCAAATATATAGTATTTTATACATTCAGTATTGTTAGCTGGAGCTATGGAAACTAAAGATTTTCTTTAAGGCAAGGAAATCCAAAGGGAGAGTGCAGCTGCAGAGGTGTCAAAGGCTTGGAGCAGTTGAGGTGAAATGCTTTGTGCTGCTGCTGTGCTAAACTCCATGCTTTTCCATATTGACTAAGACTGAGTAGTACTGAAGTAAGCACTATTGCACTACTCAAAATATAGATTATTATAGAATATTTTATTATTAATATAGATTTTCACACAGAGAAGCACAGGCAGGTAAAGGTCAATTTTTTATAGCACAAGTACATTATAATTACAGTGTATATAGACTGTAAGTATAGCGAATGAAGCACCAGGTAATTGTTCAGTTTACCTTTTTACTAACCATTTTCCAATCACAGGTAGGAGTGATTTTGTACAGTATATTCATGAACTTGATTCCACCTGCTGTTTTAAATATGAACACATTTACACCTGTGCTTCATTGTGTTCTTTTGGAGGCTCTCTTCTGAATCCTTAGTCTCCTGAACCATTTCCAAATGAATGGGTAAAATATGCTCAGAGCCGTCACCAGCTCTTTGAAGCCTCGCACACCCCCACAGCTCACACATGTCGAAGGCACTGAGCACTGGAAGTTCGAGCAGATAGAATAGTAAATGTGTGCTTACAGAAAACACTTGCTTTCAGAGGCTCTGAGTTGCAAACAAGACAGAAAGTTTTTACATGCATTTTTTTAGTAGCCAAAGTTCATTATTTGATAGAAAATAAACTTAAAACTGCCATAGTATTCTTAACTCAGCCTTTTGAGAAATATGTCTTAATAAACACTACATGGAATAAATTTAAATGAGAATTATAATGCATAATTGATATTTTAGTTGTTGTATAGTTGATTATAGTTGTTTGCCCTTCTCATTTATCATCTGAAGTTGTATGTAGAGTGATTCATGAATGTTTGAGTAATTTTTATACTTTTGTATTCAAGACATCAACTATCAGCTCCTGTTTTTATCACCCCAGTACACACCCACTGCTCTGTACTCACTTCTTCAGTTATATTTTCTTAATGGTGATACATATAGCATTGTGTAGCCATTTTGATCTGTGTCTATCCATAGGAGGTTCTGACAGTTTGGTCCAGCAGAGCAGCACTCTGTTGTGATGACGTTTGCGGTGCACCAAAACTGATAACTTATTGCCTCAGCTTTGAGGCACAGACAGATCAGGATGTATGTGCCTTACTCAAAGCTTACACACAGGATGCACCCTGCAGTTTGTTTGCAGCCCTGTCAGCTCTATTGAACAGCCAATGATTTCCATCCACCACTTCAAAAAGGCATTGATCCAGAAGAGAATCTAGAGTAAAGACATTACATAATATAGTTTTTTGGGGGGGTTTTTAAGGGCTTTCTGTTCCACTAGGACGATGTATTAAAAAGTGTTTGTTTTTTTAATATGAGAGGGTGCTGGGAGTGCTCTCTGGAGCACTTTAACAACAAAAGGGCACAGAGAACGTCAACGTTCTAATGAAGGACATCTTTATTATCTCAGAAGAGTAGTACTTGGATGGGAGACTGCTGGGAATATCAGGTGCCACAGTCATTGTGTTCTTAGGCAAGACACTTCACCCGCATTGCCTAGTATGAAAGTAGTGTGTGCTTGAGTGATGTTTCTGCTTTCTCCTTCAGGGCATAACACAGGTGTGAAAGTAGGTTTTTTAAATAGCTCATCTGATTGACCACATGATCCAAACAACATCACATCAAATATATACACATACAAATATATAAATATTGTTGTTTATTGTTTTATTAGGATCCTCATTAGCTGCTCATATGATGGCTGCTAGTCTTCCTGAGGTCCTCTCAAAAATAATGATTCATAAAATGACATAGTTTCATAGTCTAGCTTTGAAACATTTTCACATGGTCATCTGCAATAATTACATTGTTAATGTCTTCTTTAGTTTATATTTAACGTCAATTGTGTGTGCAGAGCAGGGGAACTGATTCCAGTGAAATATGGCTCTGTAGAGAACTGTACATTTCTGAAAATTAGTCTTGGGGTGAGGAAGGTTAAGATCGCCACCTTGTGCTCTTCTGCTCAGATATCTGGCAGATATCTAATATCTGGCTAATTTTTTAGCAAAAAATGACGTCTGTTTTAAAAATAGAGCATTCCAAATGAATAAGATGAGCCATAGTTGGACTCTGTTGCTAACTGTGAGCCATGAGAGGCGTGAGTGCATTAAAGCCACACTGAAGGAGTGCCCTGGCAGCCCTGTTCTGAGCCACCTGAACTTTATGAAGCTCTCTTTGTGATGCAGACGACCATATGACCAGACAATACTCTAGATGACACAGGACAAGAGAGTGTACCACTTGCTGACAGCTGTGGGTATATGTGCAGTGCATTTCTTTGTCATGGCAATGCCTTTACCCATTTTAGCCACTATATTATCGATGTGTGCTGACCAGGACAAATGACAATCCAAGGTGGCACCTAATAATTTTGTTTGCTTCAACTGAAGCCCATGAACTGACAGGTTCAGTAAGCTTCCATTTGATAGTTTAGGTTTGCTTCCAAACAGGATGGTTGTTGTTTTAGTTATGTTTTGGGCCAATTTATTCTCCTTTATCCATTCACACACTTTTTTCAATTCAAATAAAGAGAGCTACATGGATTTCACAGAGAGAGAACTGTATACTTTGCAGCTGATGAGTTCTGTAACTACAACAGGTGAGCTGATTTGTCCTGTTAAACAAGTTTCTCACATATAAAGTTATAGTCACAAGATAGTTAGCATTAGCCAGCAGTTTTTCAGTTAGTCGAACTTGATCACAGGCTCCTGAAAATGTGTCATTTAAATGCATTTTGTATTTTTTTTTTTTTTTTTCAGACAATCTTACAACTTTTTGACAGTGTTTGCTAATGTGTGCATTGGGTTTCATTCATGAATCTTTCCTTAACATTTTCTCATAACTTCCACTCAGAAGATGGTGAGAGAACTTTGCGCTAGATTCACAAAATGTTCTTAAGATCACAATTTCCTTCTTAAGTGACAGTTGTGCCTAATTCACCAACACCCAGCTACGAACGCCTCCACGCTCATTTACATTTTATTTACATAAATAATGAATATGTATTTGGTTAGAAATGCCCTCTGGATTTCCAAATATGGCCAATATGGGTTTGGCATTATGACGTGTGAAAGCGCAAGGGAGAGAGAGAACGAGGAGGTCACGTGGAGCGAGTCTACAGACTACAGCTGTTTTACAGAATCAGCGGCGATTTCAAATGTCCAAACTCACATGAACACACTCAGGGGGGAATATTTAAGTCATACAAATACTGAAATAAGCGGCCAATTTTATCATATTTATCGCGCTTTCTGTGATAAATACGATAATTTAAGAAAATATGTAACTTACAATCATGCAGGAATTTTAATTTTTTATTGCATTATCAGAGTGATAATATTCTAAAATAGTAGAATTTTTGTTCTTACAAGTGCTCCTGACTGTAGGACTGTTTTGTAGGATGAAGATTTTCAATTAAGAAAAAGTTGTGAATGCCAGAAATGTTCATAAGAAGGCAAATCTGTTCATAAGAACGTTTCATGAATGAGGCCCATTGTGTCTTCAGCATCATGTCACTGCAAAAAGTCAGTATTCCTTCACAGATTATAGTAGAGTCAACCTGCTGAATTTGATGTCAACTTTTTTTTTTTTTTTTTTGCTTTTTTGGTAATTGTTTTGGCATCCTCCTTTTGCAGGCCACAGCCCCTGATAAAATGTGTTTAGCTCTGTGCTCTGTACTTCCTGCAGCATTATTGAAGTTTTCATACAGTGAAAGAGCGTGTGAATTGGGTTTCCAATAAGTAACGTGCTGATCATATTAACACAGAGGTGTTAGAGAGCTGCAGAAGAAATGCTGATGGATCAAAAAGAGGCACAATTGATCGAGGAGAATGAAGTGTGGCCTGTGAGGAGAGACTGTTGTTTGGAGTGCACTACAGTGGAATAACTACAAAGTCAAGTTTTCTAAATGAACCATTGGATCGATGTGTCACTTGTGATGTGAGACTGGATGTGGAGCTGCCCTGAAGAGCTTCAGAGCTCACTGTTCACAAATGCAGCGGTGGTGTGTGCTTACGGTGCACTCCTGCCTCTGCACACCAGGATAATGTCTAATGATTGGATTATTGAACCACACATGAGCATGAATAACAAAAGACCAACTGAAACATAAACTGCAAATTCAGCTCAACGGGGTCCAAAGTGGCTAAGCTGCAGAATGTGCACTGGGACAATAACATGTTTGGTTTCATATCCGGTGTCCAGCCCTCATTAAAGACCCTATAGTGGGCTATTATTCAAAATAACCTAGTTAGTTATAATTATAATGCTGTTATTGTCAAAGGAAGTAGCTGCAGTTGTGTTGCAGTTGTCTATTGATACTTTGCAGCTGATGCCATCAACATTCCTTGAGGGGTGGGGGAGTGATTCTAACTGTAAGCACTACTCTGTCTGGAGCTGTTACTCAAGTTAGACTTTAATCGGAGCTCTGTTTTTACACAATCAGACCAGACTCCAGTATGGGAGTTCACAATTAAAGGAGGTTCTCTATAAAAGGAGCCAACCTCAGTCTGCTCAAAGGTGCTGTGTCTACAGGCTGTTTGTTGCTGCCAAGTTGTTTTTAACTTTTGCCTCTATTTTTTGTAAATCTAACCCTAACCCTTGTCAAAAGTGCAAAGGCTGCTATCCGGGCCATTACAGTGCTTTTTGTGCCATCCATACTTTGTCCATACTTCTACATTGGGTGATCCTCATTTTCACATCCAATCCAAACTTGGACAAACCCACACCAAAAAGTGACAAAAATAAGATGTTAAGTACTGAAGTTATGAAGTATTAAAATAATACTAGCTTTTTCAGTAGCACCACCATTGACAGATACTGACCACTGCAGACCAGGAACACCCCACAGGATCTGCAGGTTTGGACGTGCTCTTGCACATGACTGAATGACTGTACAAAATGATCCAGCAGCATAATTTGAAATTAAATGCTATTTTTTACTGTGCTGACAGCATAAAGTGCTGTCTAAATGTCCAAGGTTAACCAGGCTGAGGTTCCGCACTGTGACTGAACCGGTACATGAACATCATTGTCATGAGCCTGATTCATTAAGGTCTCCAGTGGAACAAGCTGCAGTGTCTGGATGTTCACAGCCTGGTCCTCAGCAGCCTGTTGGTCCAAGGTCAGGTAGGGCAGGGTCTGGTTTTGTGGAGCCTGGCTGGGCAGGGCCTGGTATAACAGGGCCTGGTAGAGCAGGATGTCCATACACTGATCCTCAGGGGCCTGGTTGTTTATGTCCTGGTTGAAAAAGCCCCTATTGGGAATTGGAATTTCCTGGTTGGGAAAGGTCTGGACAGGAACAGTTATTATAGGATCCTCCTTCTCAGTATCTTGATTATACAGGGCCTGGTGGTCCCAGGCCTGGTTGTCGCTGGCCTGATTGCAGAGAACCTGGTTGCCGAGGACCTGGTTGCTGTAGCTCATTGGATGTGTACTGGAGCACATCACAGTCCGCTCATAGGTGGGGGCTACAGGAAGAACAAACTGCTGATGATTTGTGGGGACTGGAAGACTGTTATTTTTTCTCTTCTTGGCCTTTTTGCCCTGAAATGACATAAAAGTTTTAGTAATAATATTGGTAGCATTCAATGTCCATTCACCATGAATAGATAGAGGCATGACTATTGTTAACATGGTGGTAACAGGTGGAGACATAGTAGTGAATGTATTTTAGGCACTGAAATGGTCAGAATAGTATATATAATACATGTCTTTGATTATCCTGTATATAAGATGTGTTTTGTGTGATGCACTTACAAAGTTGTCCTTGGCAGATCATCCTGGGTACTTGGCCTCGTGAGCCCTTCTCTCTGTGAGCCTGCTCATAGTATGGAGCCTGCTCCTGTTCAGAAAGTATCTTCCACTGCAGAGGAACAAGACACACCATGTCCCTGCACCATGTTTACTTCTGCACAGTCTCTCATTTGGAGCTTCTGCACCACCTTGGGCCTCTGTTCAGCCCTGAACAGCATAAAGGCATTTGGAGGCTTCTTTATATAGGGTCTGTCCTCTGCGTCATCTCTTCTTACTGCAAACACAAGACACTATGTTACAAGGATATACAAGGAACTATACTATGGAAATATTAGCCAGGTTCTTCCATTTAAATGTGGTTTTACAGATATAGTTTTACATGCAGAAATTGGATATCAAAGTGTTTTTGCCCTGTTCTTTACCTTGATGTAGCAGCAGTATCAGAGGCCAGTACTGCACATGTGTACTTCCTCTTTGGACTGGAGCACTCACTTGGGTCATCAGAAAGTACTGTTCCAGTGGGCTCAGAAGCAGCCCTTTTTCTCCCACGTCCAGTCGTCTTTGAACTGTCCAAAAACTCCATATGCATAGCATTAGACAGCTGAGATCATAGTGAATTCCAGCTTGGACAGACTGGGTCCAAATTAATTTTCTTTTAACAATGTACAGATAAACTTTCAAATTTGAAGGTATTTGTAGAAATCTTTAACAATAATATTAAATTCATCTCTGATTTGTTTTTATGATATCCCAGTTTGAAAGACCTATACCCCTAATTTGTTCAGGAATATCGGGCTTTAGATTTAGGGACAGATAAAAATGATGGAATATTCAAATGTTTTAGACAGAATAGTTTTTACTCAACCTTTCCATGTTAATTGCACTACTGATATATAAAAAGTTCTCCAGTCTAATAGGACTACATGTAAAGAATTCCAATTCAACCGAGTTTGATTCTTTTCCTTTTAAAAAAAACAATTGGTCATCATTCTAAGTTGGGCCGACCAATAATAGAGTCGGAAATTGGGCTGTGATATGCCTCCGAAGTGTTTTGGTTTGGTCTAATTCCCTGATGCTTCTTCTGTCAAATATAATATGAAATGATGGTAATCAGTTTTTTAAAGAAATGAAGTGACAAGTAACAAGGTAGATTTTGAAACAGTCTAGGAAATTTAGTCTAGGAAGAACATGATGACATTAACGCTACCATAAAAAGATGTTGGCAGTGATGACCATTTGGTTAATTATTCTTTTAATTTGTCACTTAGGGGTCTGTCATACACATCAAATAGATTACTTGGGTCAGCTGTTAAATAGATTCCTAAATATTTGAGCGCCTTTTCGGTAACTTGAAATTTGTCAATTCTGCATCGTTCATTCCTGTCCTGTGAATGTCACGTTGTTAGTATTGATACTTTCTCAAATGAGTATCTAGTTGAGATACTAGTTTTAATATTGATTAGTATCTGATTTTCAATATTTTTTTACAACTCTAGTGCAGACACATGACAATGTTAGTGTCTACTAACATATGGCATATGGGACAGGTGTGTGTGCCCACTCTGTATTGTCCTAAACTCTGCCCATTATTCATCCCCAGCATCTGGTGACCTGAACGTCCTGTGACACTGTCCTGTCCACAATGTGGCACTGGTACAGTTGCACAGGCATGTGTGTGTGTGTGTGTGTGTGTGTGTGTGTGTGCGTGCGTGCGTGCGTGCGTGCGTGCGTGCGTGCGTGCGTGCGTGCGTGCGTGTGGGTGGGTGTGTGTGTGTGTGTGTGTGTGTGTGTGTGCGTCTGTGCGTGTGTGCGTGTGTGCGCGTGTGCGCGTGTGTGTGTGGGTGTGTGTGTGTGTGTGTGTGTGTGTGTGTGTGTGTGTGTGTGTGTGTGTGTGTGTGTGTGTGTGTAGCACTGATACAGATGCAGAGGCATGTGTGCTCCATACCCAGTGTGTGAACATCAAAGTGTCTGACCAGTCAGAGCGGCTCTTATCTGCTCTGAGCCACAGGCCACGGCTCACAGACGTAAACATCTCCCTGGTGCCTGAAGGCGCTTTGGATCGGAAAATATCAGCTCTGCTCAACATGAAGAATCAGGAACAACAAAAGATTGGGGTTCATGTGATACCATAATATTCTAAACTGCACAGATTTTAAAAAGTTGAGGTGCAGGGCAGGCCAGAAATCTATGCCAGAATTAGTTTTGAATATTAGTGGGCCACTTTACATTAAACAAAAACAGACACAAAGTTCAGTTCAGTTTGTTCTGTCATCAAAAACACCCTATATTCAATTAGTGTTTCACTCAGGAATCAAAAGGTTTTGGCATTATTCAATCATAGGTACAAACTTCACGCCACAAGATATGGACAATCTGTGAACACAGTTTCTGACAAAAAATTATAAGGATCAACATTTTTGTTGTTTATTCAGTTCTGTTAATTTCAATACTATGACCTTAAGTTAATACCTGATATCAACTGAAACCAGTGCAGAGACTGAAAAAAAACAATCAGTGATCCAAAATGCGTTATGTCGTTATTTATCACTCACAGTAACTACAACTTTGTATTAGTAAAAATCCATCCAAACATCCAAAATATGACACAGTTTTCTAAAATACTGACACATAAACTCCACCAGTAAACAGTCTGGTGATTTTTCATACATATTGAGAAGAATCAGAATGTGATTTAATATTGACTTGAACATTAGTTGAAAATCCAACCAACCACATCCATTTTATTTCCAGTTAAAGTTGGGGTACTTTATTTTTTAACCATAATATAAGGAAGTAATAATAATAATAAATAATACAATTTTATTTGTATTGCACTTTTCGAAACAACAGTGAGAAAATGCTTTACAGTGCCAAAAAATATACAGACTCCCCTCCCAATGATAAAAAACAAACAACAACAAAAAAACATTTAATTCAATAAATACAATAAAACATCCATCCATCCATTTTCTTCCACTTATCCGGAGCTGGGTCGCGGGGGCAACAGTCTAAGCAGGGACTCCCAGACTTCCTTCACCCCGGACATTTTCTCCAGCTCCTCCAGGGGGACCCCAAGGCGTTCCCAGGCCAGCCGAAAGACATAGTCCCTCCAGCGTGTCCTGGGCCTTCCCCGGCGCCTCCTTTGAGTGGACATGCCTGGAACACCTCCTGCGAGAGGCGTCCAGGAGGCATCGGGAACAGATGCCCGAGGCACCTCAGCTGGCTCCTCTCGACGTGGAGGAGCAGCGGCTCTACTCCGAGCCCCTCCCATGTGACTGTGGAGGAAACTCATTTCGGCAGCTTGTATCCGTGATCTTGTCCTTTCGGTCATTACCCAAAGCTCATGACCATAGGTGAGGGTAGGAACGTAGATTGACGGTAAATCGAGAGCTTTACCTTTCAGCTCAACTCCCTCTTCACCACAACGATCCGGTACAGCGACCACATCACTGCCGACGCTGCACTGATCCGCCTGTCAACCTCTCACTCCATCCTCCCCTCACTCGTGAACAAGACCCCGAGATACTTGAACTCCTCCACTTGAGGCAGGGACACAATAAAACAGTCAGTTACCAAAACGCAACAGAATACAATCAACCAAATGCTTGCTTGAATAAAAATGTTTTTAGGGTTTTTTTTAAAGGCGCTAACACATTTAACTTTTTCACAGCTCAAGGGGGAGTGAAGATAAGGGGCACGAACCAAAAAGGCCTTGTCCCCTAAGTAGATATTTAAATCTGTTTAAGATATTTGTCATAAACCCTTGGGCACATCGTTAACATCCACTTGGACTGACATTTAAGCACGTGCACGGCCTCAGAACAGTTTTTTCAGACAGCAAAGTGAAACTGGGGTGAGCCAATCAGGAAACTGCTTCCGACACTTAGGCTGCATTGACGAAAGATACAATGCTTTGTTATTAGCTGCAGATAATAATACTTAAAGGTGCTTTGTGTAACTTTTTTGCTGGAGGGTGCTTCAAATGTGTTTCGCTGTGGAGATGTTATTGCTTTGTCTGGAATGTTTCACAGTATGGTTTTAAACCTTTCTTTCTTCACGGAGTTACAGGTCAGATCTGTGGAGAGGCGACCCCACTCAGAATTCCTGTTTTTCTAGGTATTTTTGAGCTATAAAATCACTGTAAATGAATAAATGTAAGGTACAGCTGTTTAATGTCATACTGTAGAACATTCCAGGCAGAGGAATGGCATATCCATGGAAACAAGCAGGTGATGGACCCTCCACCAGAAAAGTTACACAATGCACCTTTAGGCCATTATTTTACGGGGGCGATATACATGTAGTAACAAATGTGGCCATTATCCGTTGAACTCAGGAGGTTAAAGTCGGGTACTCCGGGTTTAATATTACTTCTTCCTAGCAAGTAGCCAAAAGTTCTATTAGCATAAAAAGTTTACTCCAACAAACATTACCTCACTTCAACTCAATTCATCCTGCCACATGATGAAATTTGTGACACTGAAAGCTGCTTCATTTCCATATCTGTGTGCTGCCTTGTCTCAGAATATTTGCAATTTATTATTAGTGGTGACTCAGTGTCTCCTGCATCGGAATAAAAATAGGAGGAAAATGTCACAACACTTTTGACACAGTCTTCTCACACTAATTATAAAATTCTCTGTCAAAACTACAACCTCGAGCCAAAAGTTCCTGGACCAATGTCACCCTTTCACACTGCGCTGTTGGGGTTTTGTAGTATTGTGTAAAACAAGGGCATTGGGTCTGTTCATGTTAATGTAATCTGAAAGAGGCTGTAGCCGGAATACAGGAAGTGGCAAAATTATGACTTCTGACTCTCTAAAACCCCAGCTAAGAACAGTTTTTCATATTTTAAAGTTTTCCTAGCGACTGCATATAGTCATACATTTACATTTACTTTGGTTGAAACTTGACTGGAAAAAGAAAATTGGGTAAGGGTGGTCGCTGTAGGATAGAGTTGTCAAAATGATCAAAAATCAGATATAAATCGATATTGAATTACATGTCTCTTTGCTTAAATTTGTTGTTTTGGTGCAGCAGTAGCTAAAACAAACAGAGGGAACTACATAGACCATGATCCTTTGCTCTTTTTCAGTGCAGATAATATGAAGAAATAACTGTTATTAAGCACTTTTAAATCTTAGTTCTTTGGATTATGACAGAACCAAAGTTTTGTCAAGGCATTTTAAAAGGAAAAGGTAGCATTTTCACAATTCCGTAAGCCTCCACAAAATATTGCAAGAAATATCGTACCGTGAGATGCATATATTGAAAATATCGTACCGAGGGTTAGGGTTAGCCGAGACTCAGATATCATTACATGCCTATTCCTTAGTATCAGTATCGAAATTGAAGTTGAAATTTTACTATTGTGACAGCACTACTTTAGAAAGTGATTAGAAAAGCCTTATTTCTGAAAACTCAAACGTGAACAAAATAAAGCTTCAGATAAATCCGGGAAAGATACTGTGGGTCCAGTGTGTGTACAGGGAACAGCTCCAGTACAGAGACCACCACCAATCATTCAAACATAAGTGTCTTGCCTAAAGACACAACAAACCTGACTTGACTAAAAGCTCACGAGTCAATTTACATAATATAGGATCTTTAAATGGTGATAATAATAATAAAGTAATATATATGTGATAAAAGTGTGCACAGTATAGACATTATTATTAACAATAATGAACCAAAAGCCATTATGTAATCATCAGGTGTAATTATTGTTACTGTAGTTTGATTAATTGCACAGCTCTACTCTGAGTCTTGTTCCCCGAAAGGAAAGATTGAAGGAGTGATCTGCTGTTTCCGGAAAAGCTGCCGATGCATGGGTCTGTTTTGGAAAGGGAGCTGAGCCAAAAGGCAAAGCTTGTTTTACCGTTTTGTCAGTTCCCACTTTCACCTATGGACCAGATCCAAAATCGAGAGTGACTGAGTGCTATGTCTGCTCTGGGCTGCTTGTGTGTGACGGGGCCTTTTATACCTCAGCGACTACTGATGCCACACTGAACCGTTTTAGCTCCTACACCGCTCATAATGGCATAAAGTGCATTAGTGCATTAGACAAACTTTACTGATATACAAATAAAAATGGATGATAAAAATAAACTTCTGAAATTATTTGGACACAGTAGCTCTCACATCATAATATAATAACAAAAGAAAAAATATAATAAATTCTAAATAAGTAGCAAAAATAGCAAAAGACTGATGTCAAATAAGGCATAATGTATATGTACAAGTAAAAATAAAATATAGAAATAAATAATACAAATGTATCTCCGCTATATACAAGAGACCATAAGGAAAAACAATTTACATTTACATTACAACAACTTACGATAATGTTAGGCTCATGTGCAAAGATATTTGTCCAAAACGATCACATTCTCAAGTTAAATTCCATCTGCACTACATACAGTAATTGTTTATTGTGCCAATCACAGAGCTGCACATCCGTGGCACAGACTCAGAAAGCTTCTGATTGGCTGTCAGGTGTGTCACAGAGCTTTCTGATTGGT
Source organism: Taenioides sp. WSHXM2023 (assembly GCA_029959045.1). Lineage (NCBI taxonomy): Eukaryota > Metazoa > Chordata > Actinopteri > Gobiiformes > Gobiidae > Taenioides > Taenioides sp. WSHXM2023. The sequence continues at coordinate 30,434,428 of CM057091.1, forward strand.
TGTGTGGTGCATTGTCGTGCTGTGCGTGCGTTTATCAGCATTGATTTGAAGCTTGACTCTTCCCAGCCTTTATGCGTCTCCATATTGAGAGCTGAGGTGAGTTCTGGGCAGGTCACACAAGGACAAGGCCCCAGGGAAGACCTCCACTTTACTGGAGGGGGTTTATGTCTCTCAGCTGCCTAAGGAACACCTCACTATTTTCCCATCAAAGATTGTTGAGGAAAGGAATGTATGGAGTTTGGGTATATCTAATCAATAGAAAAGATTTTATGCTTAAAATTAATTTAAATTCACAAAAAAAAAAACATTTTGGCATATTTTCAGTCGCTCAGGTGGGACCAAGGAATGACCTGTCCTCCCAAATACATGCTTGGAATCGAGAAACACACTTCTCAGTACTTTATGAAGATGCGAGTCTGGTCACCGTCCCTGAGTTCAGATGGGCGTCATTCAAAAGTGGATTCATTAATCAGGGTCAGGCATGGTTCATCTGTATCAAAACAAATGTGGCTACTTACAAGGAAAAAAGAAAGTGTAAAAATATATATCCCAAAGGACTGAAAAACACTGCAGATTTCTGTAGAAACACTAAACTCTGATGTGAGAGAAATATAATTTTATTCAAAATGAGGTGACCAACGAACTCCTTTGTTTCACATGCATCACTACAAAAAAACTAATCTGACTGGACATTTGGTGTGGATGTTTGGTTCTGCCTCAAGGCGTGACGGAGGGAGTGGTGACCAATTATAAATAATATAGAGAGATATGAGTCTGGACTTGTTTATCTGATGAGCCAGAATCACACTAATGTCAATCACACCCTAATGTCAGGGGTTGTAATTGACAGGCAGATTGACCAATCAGTAAGTCGCATGCTCTGTTCACATTAAAAACAAGCATGGCTGCTTACATGGAAAAAAAAAAAAAAAAAAAAAAAAAAGGAGGAACAAACAACATAAAGGACTGAGAAACAGCGTGGATTTTCTCAGAATCAATCGAAGCACCAATCTATTCCTTATGTCAGGTAAAATAAGTTTTAAACAAAAGAAATGATGTTCGGAATGATGCAAGAACTTTGGAGAGGAGATGTCTTTTGCATTTGACACGCTCAATACAAATTAGTTTTTGTGGTTAAGATGGGAGTTTTTCTATGGCCTGATTCCAGACCCTTCTGGATTCTAACAGAATGTAGAAGACACTTGCTGGTCAGGGAAGCCAAATACAATATAGCGTATGACATTGAACAGACTTTTTATCTTAACATGACTTCAACAGCATTTGTCTCCACTCTCACAGTGTTGCGTGGCCTGTAGTCACTGAAGTGTGTCTGACAGATGTGCACTGACCTCTGCACCTGAACAATGTCACACAGGGACTGGCTGTGTGGAGCTCTCTGTGCCAGGGGAGAGCAGACAGCAAGAGGAGGCAGGGAGCTGCTAATTGGCGTCTAAGTGGAAAATATTCTCACCTAAACGCATTATGTAGTCACCTATGCTCATTTATGTTCCTTATGGTGAGCCAATTAAAACAAGAATAGACAGATATTTTAGAAAAAAAAAGTGGCATCCAGTAAAGTCACAGCTGTAGTCAAATATAGTGTATAGATTTTATGTAACTTTTTCAGTGGGGTCTTACTAACAGCTTGTTCCACAGTATGGCATTTAACTTATCTATCTCCATATAGACAGGTGATGCCACTAAGCCAAACTATTGCTCCACTCACAGTAAGAATGCATGCTTTTCACTGTATTTTTTTTTTTTTTTTCAGCAACACAAGCATCTGCAATTGAATGGATGCAAGATAACTAATTAAAAGCCATACTGTGGAATATTCTAGGCAAAACATCAAGACAAAGAAATGGTGGATCCAGACCACATTGCCAGATTGCTTATATAGAGATGGTCATGTCCAGCAACTCCAGAGACTGAGAATTCTTGCAGGAAGAGTACCTTTTCTGCTACTTTTTTTCCATCTTTCACTTGTTATTATTAACCTCTGTCCAACCACAGCGGCTCATTTGTATCATGTGTCTCTCAAATGTGGAAAAAATACTCTTCAAAATTCTCTTAACATTTAGCACATACATATATAACTTCTTTTATTTGATTTAATAATAATAATAATAATAATAATAATAATAATAATAATAATAATAATAATAATAATAGCTTGGTGCTTCGATTGTTGATTCTGTAAAAATCCGCTCCATTTCTCAGTCCTTTATGTATCCTTTTTATGCGTAGGGCACCATGTTTGTTTTTGACACAAATGGAGCATGCGTCTCTCTCGTTGGTTAATCCACCATGGTTCTGGTTGGTTATGTAACTAAGCAGCCATATTTGTTTTGATACCGACGGACCGTGTGTGTGCCTGAATTCTTAATCCACATGTCAATCATGGTCATTTGAAAATGCAGAGGTTCACCAGTGAAGACTCGCATCTTGGTAAAGTATTGAAGAAGTGTGTATGCTGCATCCATGGCAACTAAAACATACTTTTTAATTTGGTTAATAAGTTAATCATTTTACTTTACTTAAGGGTAGATATGACATACTTAGAGATAATTCATAATTACACTATATTCTACTAGGGCTAAAAGTTGCCTATATTACACAGAAGTTGTGATTTGACTATAAAAATAAATGACAACGCCTTTTTATTTTGTTAAAGGAAGGTTTAAACAGGAAAATGGATGGAATTTTCAGCGTTGATGATGTAAGTAGAGATATTCCTATTTAGAACTCGATGGTATTTCCTGTGTTTTTGCACTTCATTTCATTTCATTTTTCCCCCACAAACTGCCACTTGATTGAACAAAAACCAGTCATATGCACTTAAATCATAAATGCACTCTCTCTCCCCTCTTTCTAGCTACGCACCCAACCTTTCACAGCAGGCTTGTGGGTGATATTATCCCTATTTACCACTCATCACTCTCTGGTTGCTGATAAATACCTGGAGTGGGTGGCCAGCTCAATTGTCTGATCAATACTTCATTCTCTCGATGATCAAGAAGCCACTGCAGGAGAAAAGAAGAGTGGCGCTGGTAATTGCACAGTGCCACATGTCAACTCATTCTGTTCACGTTTTGTTTTTCTCACGCAAATTCCATCCAGATACTGTCTACACTCCAGCGATGCGAGGATACTTGACGATTTCTTACACATCTCGTGCTTTTCTTCTGGTAATGACTGATAAAGCACAGATCATTTATTTACATTTTGGTCACTGTAAACCACGATATTGATCTGTAATCTATCTATATCTATATCGATCTATAGATATTTGTAACGTTTCACCTTTTTCAACTATTTATTTGAACCTCTTTAGTAAATACAGAGTTGCAGTGATAGAAAAGACAGCTGCAGGACAATACAGGGTTATTCGAACATACATGACTCAAAATAACTCTGATGATGAGGGAAACTGTGAGGACATGGACAAGCTCATTAAAGCCTATTTAGCATTTTGCACGGTTATTTCACCAGCTTAAACATAACCCGAGCTGCCCTAGTGTGTTTTAAAGCTTCTACACCTTCACATACAGAGTTGTTTTTCATACACTCACATTCATGACCAAGGCTAATGTGTGCAAACATAACCCGGCTCACGTCAGATTGATATGCGTTAAATTGAATTCATCCAATTGTGTCCTTGGACAAAACATCCGCATGGCTCTCACTGAAAGAGATCAGGAAAAGACAGAACATCGTGACGAACATATCCAAGGCTTCTTCTGGCTTCTGTTAAATCCAATTGAGAGAAAAGCACAGGCATCTTTCCCTCCATAAATGCACAAAGGCCTTCCTTTTGCATGTTTTCAAAACCAAAATAGTCTACGGCTGTGTCTGAATGTCCACCCTAGCCCCTAACCCCTCATTCAATACATAGGCCCACACTCATTAGCGTGCGATATAATGCACTCATTCACAGAGCAATTCGGACTCACAGCTCACTACATTCGGGTCATGTGAGTCTAGCGTCTAGGTGAAAAAAAAATTCTGCTAAACTCCGATAAAGCGTTTTTTTGTCATGCTGGATTTCATGTAAACAGACTGGATTATTTGCTTTTTGTCTGAGATGTGGAAGTGATCGATCTTTTAACAGCTGGAGCTAAGGTGTTAAAAGAGTGTCTCAGATCTACAGAGCCATAAACCAGCGCTTTCATTCAGTCAGGTCGTGTCCAGTCAAACACCTGTCGCTGCACGTCGTTGTTTTCCCAACTCTCGCAGTGCATTGTTGTATATATTGACTGCACTAGTGACCACCGATGCTCACTACTTTTCAAGGTGCATTGTGGGAAATTTTGAGTGCACTACTTTTTCACCAACTGGACATTCGGACACCCCTGAAAATGGCGTGACCCCTAAATAGTGCCCGAAGTAGGGGAATAGTGTGGACATTCGGCGTATATTCTCACTCAAATAGCTCAGTTATCGTTGCCGTGTTTGGTTTGCTGTCCTGTGATCGATCTGTACCACTGGTGGCCCCGCCCGATCACTGCCGGAGCCGGTCCTGATGGATTCTCGTGAGTTTGTGAACATTTATTTCTGCTACTTATTTTCCCTAAGAATCGCGTTCATATTTATTTTACAAAGTTGTATTCACAGAAAGTTGCTAAAATATACAGAATCCTGACTTCTTTTCCATGCAGTATTTTTTATTCTGTTCTAACGTCTTTGACGCTGCGTGTGCTTTGAGGTTTTCTTTTGTGTTATTGTTCCCTGAAACAAACTGTGAGTAGTGCTGCATCTCTCTGGCTCAGCTGTTCTGTGACGGCAGGACCAGAGGACAATGCATTTTATGATTTTTCACATCTCTAATGTGTCAGCCTCTATGACATGAGAGAGGCCTCCATCTGCATCTGAGGCAGGGGGCATGGGGAAAGAGCGGAGAAGCAATAATCTTTTATTGTGGAAGAGACACAAAGCATCTGGAGTTTTATCTGTCCCTGTTTGAGTGGAGTTGTTGGAGGACTACTATAAAAAGGCAATGTGGCGGCGTGACTGTTGGCAGAATTCATAGGGAGATAAAAGCAGATAAAGAAGAGGATACAGATTTTAAAGTGTCTACGTTTATTATTCATGAAAGCACGTTTTTACCATAGGGATGTAGGAAAACCACACGCTTGGCAAAACTTTACAAAGGCGTGTGAGTTTGCAGATTTCGTCTGCATTTAAGACATGTGACAAGTTTGGACAGAGGTACGAGGCCTTTATGGTCTGATTCCAAACCCTTCTGGATTCAAACAGAATGTAGAAGGGATTGGCTGGTCAGGTAAAGGGATGTCAGCATGACCATTTCAGAGGCAAAAATAGAACATTTCCATTTAATCTAGTGCTTTTCAGGAGCACTCTTTGTAAGAAGCGCTCTGATTGGCCGAGGTTAATATAAAACCACTGGGTTCTCTCTGTATTTAATTATAAAATGTTTATTGTTTGAACACGTATGTATTTTTTAAAGGACCTGTATTACACAAAATTTGAGTAATCCTGCATTATATGTCTTTTTATATCTCCAAAGCTCAAAATGTTCTGTTCCACCTTGTGATGTCATGCAGTGGTAGTTTTCAAGTTAACAGCTACCTTTTACCTTTCGTAAAGAGGGTAATTCCAGGTCTGAAATCATCCAAATGATTCTAGTCAAGGTGTATGGAGTTTAAACACATCGTGTGGAGCACTTCCTGTATTACCACATGACATCACATGTTGGAAATGAGTGTTTTCTGTTTCAGAGAAGAACTCAGCCTAAATATGCAGGATTTGTGTGTTAAACATGTGGGAATGAAACAAAACACAACTCCAGGTCTGTTTGTGATGAGGGTACAATATTCTAACAGATCAGAAATGAGAATAATGCGTGTCCTGTAAAGTACAGTCTACAGTTTTGTCTTGTGAATGTTCTTGTTTATTGCTCGTCAAACCAAAGAAACCAAATCAGAGCCAGGGGACTACAGATGATTCATTCTGTTTTTTTTGGGTTTTTTTTTTTTGTTTTTCACTCATGTTTAATAATGTGTTTTATGAAATTGCACAGTCCCCTTTCAAATAAATACATCTAATCTAATCTAGTGTAACATTTTTGGTTGCTTCTTTCTATGGATATGTCAATTCTCTGCCTGGAATTAAACAGCTCTACTTTACATTTATTCAATTACAGCTGCTTTTATAGCTGAAAATATCTAGAAAAACAGGCATTCTGACTGAGAATGGGGTCGCCTCTTCACAGATCTGACCTGTAACTTCTGGTCTGGTTTGGTTTCCATGAAGATAGAAAGGCTTGATGCCACACTGTGAAACATTCCAAACAAAGCAATAACATCTCCATAGAGAAAAACATTTGACGGACCCTCCACCAGAAAAGTTACACAATGCACTTTAAGTACTGCCATGTTTTTAAGGGATAGTGTTTCGTGCTCTGGAGAAAGAGATTGACAGAATATTGGACAGCATGTTAGATTTCTGGAAAAAAAAACACAACTCTAGCTATGAAAATTCCACCCACACTCCGAATTTACGAACGGTTTATCCTCAACACGTTACAAGTCATCCACACATCTCTACTGTGTGGTCGGACTAATGGGCTGTCAGACTAATGGGCTGTTTGACCAATGCGTCTCTTTTTTTCGGACTAATGTGATCTCTACTTGATGGGCCATTTTTGGACTATTGGACTATCAGACCAATGGGCGGACTGGCCACAACAAACGCATAACTCCGACACTGTTTGTGATGATGTTTACGATGACGTCAGCTCCCACTGGGCGCCGCATCTTTCTAAAGCGGTAGTCATTTTAGATGACTATTGAGATATAAAATGTGTAAATAATAACATAATGATCTACGGGTGTTGTACATTTGAACAAAGAAATACTGTTGTTAAAAAGTATTTGGTTCTTAAAAATAGTGATATATTGCAGATATATGTGCAATATATTGATTTTCATATGTATCGCCATATCATGATAATATCATATTGTGAGCCATGCATCAAGTATCGTATCGAATCATGAGGGACCCTGCGATTCCCAGCCCTAATGCACTCACCTTGCAGTCTGGTTAGACGTGTGCAATGATGTGAGCCTGACTAGCCGTACAGCGTTCTCACTGTAAAGTACCATCAGGTATTGCTACAATTGATTTCTTCCACTTCATTAGTCTGTTCCATTGTGTCGTGCAGTCTAGTACAACAAAAACAATTATCGAATACTGATTTGAATTTTAGCTCAGCTTTAAAAGGCAAAGGAGAAATTCAATTTGTCAACTGGACAAAGGATACACTCAGCTTTAAAAGTGCGTTGTGTAACTTTTCTGGTGGAGGGTCGGTCAAATGCTTCTCTTCATGCAGATTTTATCGCTTTGTCTGGAATGTTTTCACAGTATGAGTATCAGTATCATCATGGAGACCAAACCAGACCAAGTTACAAGTCAGATCTGTGGAGAGGCAACCCCGCTCACAGTCAGAATGCCTGTTTTTCAAGGTATTTTTGAACAATAGAAACACCTGTAATTGAGTAAATGTAGAGCTGTTTAATGTCATACTGTGGAATATTTTAGGTAGAGCAGTGACATATCCATAGAAACAAGCAGGTGACATAGTACACTTTTTAGCTTTAGCTCAGATAAAACTGTGCCCAGGCTGTTTAGACTCATAACACTTATCATTCTCATTTGCCCAAGTTCACCACTCAAACAGGGGCAGATAAAACTCTTGATGTTCTCCTCCTTTTACAGTAGACAGTTTTGGGAAATATTCAGATATGGCAAAATGGATGTACGTATGAAATGTTCCACTTCTCATGATCCAGGTGTGCGTTAGATTCACAACAATCATCGTATAAGGGAGTTTTCAATGGCTATAAGAGTTCATGTTTATGTTAAATGACATACAAATGACATTTCAGCACATTTGAGCACAAGCAGCTGCCTCCTGTTTTTGTCCATGTATTCTACCCATATATGGTGTCATGGTGTGTTATGTTATGTACCAGAATATATTATGCGTGTACATCTATGTTGTAATCTCATTCTCATAATGGTATAAGTATTAGTGGAGTTCTTTGTCTGGTGAGTCGATCCTGCCACATCTGAGGTGACAACTTCCTGGTACCAGTATTATTAAAGTTTCATGCATCCTATCTGAGTCTGCGTTCTTCTATCAAAACCCATCACTTGATAACAATGCAGCTTCATGTTGAATCATTGTCTCCCTCCAGCTCTCCTCCGCTTCATCCTACACCTCATGCACTAAAGCGTCAGCACACCTCCTCCACACCTCGTCTTCAGCCAATCAATGCCCAGTCTCCCATTTAAAGTGCGTATGGCAGGTTTTTATGATTCTCTAATTTTGACTTATTTGGTGGGATAATACCTGTTTGTGAATATAAATGATAGTTTTACATCAATCAAAAAGCAATTTGTGAAGAAAAGTTAAAAAATATGTTGAAAATTACAGGAAGTAAAGAGTTCTATATTGGAGTCCCACACTGATGACATCACACTAGGGAGAATTCTTTCAAAATTTCAGCGCAGTTCACACAAAATAAATGTGTTTTCTTATAATGTTATTTATCAAATAATAATTTTGGTGTACATTAGAGGAGTTTTGGCCCAATGTATTACATGGTTGCCAGGTAATAGTTATGGAATTCTCTAGTGTGATGTCATGATTTCCAACCAGGAAGTGAAATTTGCAACCTAAAAAAAAATCACCAAACCAGGGAAAAAATTTAATTTTTTTTATTAAAATCTTAAATATAATGATCTTAACTGTGTTTTAGTCAAATGAGTAGTTCAACCTGTCATTTTTTATAGTGTTTTATGATTAAAATTCACAACACAGACTGCTAACACTATTGAGGCTTAGTTCTGTATTACATAGCTCATCTTGTTGCTTCATTCCTCCGCTGCCCTCCTCTTCTTTGAGCCTGCTCCTCGTGCCTTCTCTCTGGAGACGCTCGCCCTGGACCACGGAAAGGCAGACCGTACACACCCTGCACTCGAATCTTTTACTCCAGGGCCACTACGTTAATCTGGTCTCTCATCCTCCTTCGCCTGAAGCAGATAGCCTTGCTCAAGTCATCAGACCCTCGCTCACGGGCCAATTCCTCGTGTCCTTCAGCTCATTCCAGGAGGTTATGTGCTTAGTGTGCCCCGAGCAGACTGTTACCTTGCGCTTATTGGTGATTTGCAGCTGAAGTACGGACGCAAAAAATGCTTCTGTCAATATCATCGTGCGGTCACTTCTAAAGCTGCAGCCTCCATCGCTCAGTCCAACACACGCCTCTGCTGGTCTATTCTTGATACAGAGATTTTAATCATGCTGTGTCCTTCTCTCTCCTTCCATGCTGCTTCTGGTCCCGGCCCTACACCCCTGCTGGACACTCCTCCTACAGTGCATTATCGCGGCACAAAAATGGAGGTATTTACGATCTGCAACAATTTTGAACGAAAGCATCTGCACATTTTGCGTGTTTCATCGCAAAGACACCCATCTGCAATCCGTCTGCCTCTCGCCAGGGGGAAGTGCGCCGCGAATCCAAGAGGGGTACCACAAATCCAAGAATTAGTGCAACATTAGCCTTTGTCCAACTCCATTAATGTTTTTGAATTAGCTGTTGAATTGAAATAGTTACTTTTTTTGTTTGTTTGTTAAATCCAGGCCAACTTTGAAGCCAATCACAGAAAAATGAAGTTTAACAGAGGCATCAAACTGATCTTAGATATGTCAGGATGTCAGTCTACAGTTACATCCAGACTGCAGGACATTTCCAGTAGATGTGGCTGAAACTGAAAGGGAAACACCAGTCATGAAACAGCTCAACATTTATTGGATATTTACACTGAACATGACCAGGGAAATATAAGGCCGTGTCCACCAGCAACCTGACCAGACTAAAACGAAAACTTTTGTTGACAGAAATCTATTTTTCTTTTGCTGTATTCATTGCCATTTGGTCACGCGAGTAATGAAAACTCCTTGACTCAGCAGATTGAGTTGGAAAGTGTCCATTTCCAATTCTTACTGACCACCCCTTAGTCCTTTTATAGGAGCTCTTGGTTATAGAAAGAATTAAGTATTGATCAGACAAGAAACTGAGCAAGACCCTGCCACAGCACAGGAGGAGAATAGTTTATTGGTTAATTGCTTTATACGCACAGAAGTAATGGATGGAATAACTAAAGAGGGCAGGAGCGGGTAGGTCCCCAACCACACGTATGATTTAGCCAAAGAGTGTGAAAAAACCACAGACTAAACTGTGCTTTGTTCTGTGGAGCGGAGTGAGTGTTATTTTTTTAATTATTATTATTTATTTATGTTCTGCCAATGCTTTTTTATCTGTTGCTGCCCTCACTAAAGCCAGCCAGGTTAAAGGTCCTACATCATGCGGAATTGGAGCTTGTAAAGTTTAAGCCATGTTATATCATTACCTTTTCAAAAATCTGGAGTTGTGTTTTGTTTTGTTCACACATGTTTGATTAACCTTTTATTATTAGTCTGTCTGCATCTCCAAAGTTCAAAATGCTCTGTTCCACCCACCTTGTGATGTCATGAAGCGGTAGTTTTCAAGTGAACAGCTCCTTTTACCTTTTGTTTAGTAAAGATTGACAGTTCCATGGCTGAAATCATCCAAATGTTTCTAGTGAAGGTATGTGGAGTTTAAAATCACAGGGGAGCACTTCTTGCATTACCACATGACATCACAAGGTGGAAAGTTTTCTGTTTGAGAGAAGAACTCAGCCTAAATATGAAACAAAACACAAGTCCAGGTTAGGTTTGATGAGGAAACAACCTTATAACATAGATCAGAAAATAGTGTAATATGGGCCCTTGGAATGCCTCAGCTGCAGATTTCTCCCTCTTTATATGCATAGAAATGATGACCACATTCTTTGCCTCGCTGATAGTCTCTTTTGAAAAATCCTTCCCCGTTCTGTCACTATAATTGGGTTTTGGAATATAGCATGAATCATAAATGAGCACAGGTGACTACATAATGCATTTGAGTTAAATTTACTCCACTTAGACGCCAATTAGCAGCTCCCTGCCTCCTCTTGCTGTCTGCTCTCCCCTGGCAAAGAGAGCTCCACACAGCCAGTCCCTGTGTGACATTGTTCAGGTGCAGAGGTCAGTGCACATCTGTCAGACACACTTCAGTGACTACAGGCCACCCAACACTGTGAGAGTGGAGCAACGATGAGCCCTGTAGTATTCAAAAGGCGGCAGACAGAAATCATCTCAAACCAGTTGGACTACAGTAGAAAGTCTTTGGGCTGTGTCCGAATGTCTCCGGTAACCCCTGTCTCACTACAGAGTCCCACACTATTAAAGGTCCTATTATGTAAAAGTGACTCTGGTCAGCTTTAAGCCATGTTATAATGTTGTTACTTCATCATAAACATACCTGGAGTTGTGTTTTGTTTCATTCACACGTCTTTGAGTGAAATGGGGTAATATGGGCCTTTAAGAAGACTCTATAGTGCACTCACTCAGACTTGAGTCACATGATTTATTTTCAGAACCTGAGACTTAGGCTGCGTCTCAATTCTCCCCCTTAGCCCTCTGTCTTAGCCCTACCCCTCTGTTGTGCGCGTTCACGAGAGACAGAGGGGTATCCCAATACTCTTTTCTGTAAGTGCGAGGGCTAAGGGGAAGGGCTGTTCTACCCCTCTTAGCAGAGCTTTTTCAGATGCACACTTTGCGCAAAGGGGATAGGCGTGGCTTAACGCAAGTCGGAGCAAAAAGCAACACGGAAATCGGGAAGTGTCGAGCAATCGGGAAGGAATCGGACAAATGTGAGTATTTGCACTCAAAAACCTCATAAAAAGTTGTATAAAACTGTAGTAAGTTTTAAAAAGTTGTAGGTATACTCATGGCGCCAGCATTTACGCTTTCTGACATATACGGCTTATCGTAACATGCCCGGTTAGAACTATACGCTTGTTACGGTAGAATGTGTAAAGTATTACGAACATGCATGGCCTAAAAGAACTATATACGCATATATGTTAGACTAGAATGAGTAAAATATATTGCTGTATCTGTATATGTTTTCATTTCGCCTATGTTACGGTAGAATGTGTAAAGTATTACGAACATGCATGGCCTAAAATATTATTGTTTTGTTTCGCCTTGTAAATTATCCCCTATTTATATTAAAAACGACATGTTATTAATCACATTTGTATTTTGTTTACAAATTTCTTGTAGGAGGCAGGACTTGTTGGAGTTGTGTCAGCCCAACAAGCTTCAAAAAAGTGGGAGAATTTGAAAATAAAATATAAGGTATATTACATTACCACGACCTCAAGTGGGAGCCGACCATCAGCTCCCTCATCAAGAAAGCCCAGCAGAGGATGTACTTCCTGCGGCAGCTGAGGAAAGCCAAGCTGCCAGCCCAGATGATGGTGCAGTTTTACACGGCCATCATTGAGTCCATCCTCACCTCCTCCATCACTGTGTGGTACGCTGGGGCCACTGCCAGGGACAGACAGAGACTGCAGCGCATTGTGCGCTCTGCTGAGAAGGTGATCGGCTGTAGCCTTCCATCTCTCCAGGACCTGTACGTCTCCAGGACTCGGGGGCGTGCAGGCCGGATAGCAGCTGACCCCTCTCACCCTGGACATGGACTATTCGAGCCACTTCCCTCTGGCAGAAGGCTACGGTCCATACGGACCAGAACCTCTCGCCATAAGAACAGTTTCTTCCCCTCTGCCGTTGGACTCATAAACACTTTATGAACACTTATAACACCTGTACTAAGGACACTTTATAATACCAGTCACTTTAAATAAGTCATGTCACGTCACTTGCTCTTTGCACTGTCGGTTTGCACTGTTGTTCTGATGCTCTGTATATACTTGAATATTTTTATTTTTATTATATATCTTAATCTTTTTGCATGCTCTTACTTTATTCAAATAGTGATACTTTATTATCATTATTATTATCCTTTATAACTGTGATATCTCTACTTGTATTATTATTATTATTATTATTATTATTATTATTATTCAGTGTTCTATGTTGCACCTTATCACCAAAGCAAGTTCCTAGTCTGTGAATTGTGTTCACTGACAATGGCAATAAAAGCTTTTCTGATTTCTGATCTGATTCTATAATATTTGTAGGTACCAGAACAACTATATATGTTTATGACTATGTATTAATTTTGTTTTCTTTTTTGTGTGTACCAGGCATCCTCTACAACTCCATCCACCTCTGCAGCATTTTAATTTTGTGTTGATTAAAATTTGATTTACATATGTTGTACAGAGTATAGTAATTTTAAAAAATTTAAAAATTTAAAAAAACATTTGACTTTTTGCAAAGTTTATTTAAAACAAACTCAAAAGGAGCACAATACTTCAAAACTTTAAAAATAATGTCATATTGTTGCGACTGCAAAGGGGTGTCCCATTTCTAAGGGTTAAAACACACCCCTTTGCCTTACCCCTCTGTTTAAAGACAGAGTGTAAGGGCGAGGGCTAAGACAGAGGGCTAAGACAAAGACAGAGGGCTAAGGGGGAGAATTGAGATTGGGCCTTAATCTGTGATCCAAAAAGACTTGACTTGGGACTTGCTCTTCTTTTCTTGAGGCTGGAGATCAACTTGAGCCTAATCAGACTTCTTGATATGACGTATGTTATAAATTGTTTTCATTTGAAAATGTGAACATGAACAATGATTTGCCTTTAAGACAGGGCTGGTTCTAGGCCTTTGGTGACTCTACACAAGATTTTGCTTGTGGCGCCCTATAGGCTTTGAGAGCCAACTGTAGCTGTATCTCACTGACGTTGTTAACACACTAACATAGCATGACATTATCAGTGTTACAGTTATACAAATACTGACATATATGAGTATCGGTGTCTAAAAAAGGTGTTCTGACCATGTCGTTTTTTATGCACTTGTCGTTGGACAGACTGTGGAGTAACCAGCAGTGGAGCAAAAAAACTATAAAGGTTTCTCAGCTGTCAAGGACTCTCCCTCTGACTTGGTCACTTCCACCACACTTCCACCTGTACTGTCCTCCATGATGTTAGGTAAGACAGTTGATTTAAGTAATGCAGTACTAACATTTAAGTGAAGTAATATAAGTGATTTGTTTTAAATGTATCCAGAGGTGTAGCCGGGGGCCTGGTTCTGCCCTCAGCCTTCATGACCCTCTCCTGTTGGCTGTGGTGATGGGTCTGTGTGCCTCTTGGTCCGGCTCATGTCACTGGCTGAGCATGGCTGTGAGCTTTGAAGTAGTATGTTTAAATTGTTAGCATGAGAATGAAATACTTTAACCAACTATAGACCAATGTAATTTATTTCTCGGACTGGAGTGAGCAACAGCCTGCAGTGCATCCTGCTGTCTTGCCCTCACCTTTTTCTTCCTTCCTGCCCTAATGTGAAACTGAGTGAGTGTAATTGAATGTTTGGAAAGTGACTGTAACCTGTGAATTTAATAAAACAACTAACTGTGAATGAATGAAATTAAAACAGTCCTTTAATAGTGAATGATTATAACAGTAAAAAGTACTAACTCAACTTTTACGCAATTTAAAATAAATGTTACTGTTTAAACTGGAACTTACTTTTCCTCTCTTAATGAGCGATTATGCTGTACTTTAGTTATTTAGTTATTGTATTTATTATCTGGTGGTGTTGCTGCTTTATGTTAGTCTTATATTTAGTTTATATTTCTTTGTCACCCACTTGTAATGCCACAATTTGGTGTTACAAGGCAAGGCAATGGTCAGACTGTGTTAAAACAACGCTCAGAAGTCTAACTCGAGTAACAGAGCCTCAGACAGAATAGTGCCTACAGTTCTTCTCACCTCCAAGGAACGTTGATGACATTAGCTGCACAGTAACAATATGAAGGACAATTACGAGTGAGTGTTCAGATAAAATTCATACTTATCAGGCAAAAATATTGGCTAAATTGGACGCTGAGTTCAGGACACAGTGGATGATCGATTCCACGTTGCTGAGTGGGCGGTTTGGCTGTCACCTTTTCCGCCATGTTTGAGTTTGCACTACAGCTCGTGTCTGCTCTCTTGACAGTGGCAGTTCCCCATTATATTACATACAAACAGAACGCGCCGTGATCTTCCACAGTGCTACTTTTTTACATTTAAATTTCAGACCAAAAATGACAAAACACCAACACTGCCGTCTGAAAGGGTGACATGTGTTGCAGTTCGAGCACCTCAGCTCCCGTGGTTCTGACGTGGGGCTGCAGGTTTGACACAGAATTGTATAATAGGTTTTGGGGCTTTGGCTGTGTCTCGGTTTGCAAACGCGCTCTGTCCAGGATTAAACCCCAGTGAGGACAGGTGGTGACAGCTCTTTGCAAAACCTGTGCCGCTGGTGTTTTGACGCTGCCCTATTTTTATTCTGAGGCAGGAGGCACACTGAGTCACTACTAATAATTGCAAATATTCTTAGACAAGGCTGTACAAGGATATGGAAATACTGCAGTTTCGTCATAAATTTCATCATGCATGTCTTATCTGCTATAGGGCTTGGCGATACGAAAAAAAAAAAAAATGATTTCAATAACGTGAACAAGACAGATTTTAAAGTTTCATTACCCTTCTCTTGTAAATGAGTACTTTTGTTTTCACTGCTATGAAGTGTATTGTAAAAGCAGAACTGTGACAACATCAGACCACTGTGCTTTGTTGCATTTATAAATCATTGATTACAAACTCGGGATGCTATCAGTGCTGCTATCAAATGTGGGTATTGATACAAACATATGCACATTTAAAGGCTAAGCATCAGTTTTATACATGTTAGGGTCATTTTTTTTACATGTATAAATGCCTTCTCCCAAGGTTAAATTAGTATTGAATATCAGTATCGGTATCATATCAGAAATGGTGGTATCACTATAACTATTACAAACCAGTAAGAAACAGTTGGGTGCAATTCTGCCTCTCACTTTTGGATGTGCTTCCACATGCAGTGTTAAAGTGCGCATGAAATGCAGTGTGAAAGTGCATTTGAAAAACTACTCATTCCACAAAATATAAGTCACACCAGCCAAAAAATGCATAATGAAGAAGAAAAAAAAAAACATATAAGTTGCACTAGACTATAAGTCGCATTTTTATTAAATCAGAGGCCAACAACAGACAACAGAACAACAGTTGAAAGGCAAGTTATAGTAATAAGAACAGAATAGAGAACAGCAGGCTGAATATGCGTCTGGTTTGTTAACGTAACATATGAACAGTTCTTCAGATAACTAGAGCATAAACAACATAACAAGTTTACCAAACTCTTCATCTCACTCCAAATCACTAAATTCATTGAATTCTTCATCCTCGTGTCAACTCTATCTAAATCTAACTTTTAGCCCGCGGTTAGCTTTTTTGTTTTCTTCATTTCAGTTCAAGTATCCTCCACTTTTCCCCAGTCCCTCACAAGTTTCTCACTCACTCCAAACTTTCTTTCTGCTGCTCGATTACCGTTTTCGGCTGCATATTTCACTACTTGCATCTTGTAATCTACAGAATATGAATATGAACAGTTTATCACCGTGTGATAAAATAAGTTATGATGCTAAATGAACATTAGTGAGTGGGACACGTCTCAATGACCCGTATGTTAAATTTAAATGCAGATGAGTGTGTAAATGACGAGAAGAAACGTCTCAAACTTCAGTAGCCAGACATCGACTCATACCTGATTGACACACCTAACCCCACCCCCGGGAGAGCCTGAAATCTGCTGAAATCCTATAAGACACTGATATTTTGAAATATTTAGATGTTTTTTGTTTTTTTGTTTTTTTACGAGGGCAGGCCTTTTATTATCGCTCTCTGTCTGGAGCGTGCTTCAGCAGAGTCCCTGTTGAACCATATAGTCTGAAGTAGCTCTTTTATGGATGGGCATTGTGAGTGTATTTGGCCTTTTATTGTTGGGCAGCATTTATTATTTAAATATTTTCAGCAGCATTATGAAACCTGTGTACCATGGTACAAGGTTTTTCCATACTGGGA
Source organism: Taenioides sp. WSHXM2023 (assembly GCA_029959045.1). Taxonomy (NCBI): domain Eukaryota; kingdom Metazoa; phylum Chordata; class Actinopteri; order Gobiiformes; family Gobiidae; genus Taenioides; species Taenioides sp. WSHXM2023. Next base: position 30,451,432 of record CM057091.1, read on the forward strand.
TCACAGAATATCTAAAGAATTTCTAAATTCCTCCAACATCATCAGTTTATTTTATAATTTTTATTAAGAACATTTTTGGTTTAGTTGTCATTGGGTTGCACTACGCAGCATGTTTTTATTGCTCAAAAATACATTCTTACTGTGAGCGGACTCATCTGTCCATAGATCTGACTTGTAACTTGGCCTGATGGCCCCAACTGCTTGTCTCCAAGGCACATATGTCAGAGTCAAGGCCCGCGGGCCACATCAGGCCCCCGAGAGGGTTTTCTATGGCCCCCGGGATGATATTGATTTATTATTAGAACCGGCCCGCAGGCCGCAGATGTTTTACACGCACCGATACTACATTTCCCACAATGCAACGGTGACGCACCGAGCGGGAGGCGGCTTCATTTCATTATTTATCAGCAGTCATTAGCATAACAGCAAAAGTTAACTTTCAGATACCCATACTCCCCCTTTTGACCCACACGCTCTTCCGGGTCTCCCTTGGTGGCCGCGCTGTCCTCAGCTCAGGTAAAATCGCAAGCTTAAGCTCCAGCGCACCTTACATTCAGACTTACGCCATCACCTCTTCTTTTACTGCCGCTGCTCGGCTGCAGCTCAGCGCCGCATCGGTCCCTCGCTCCGTAGTGCGCCCCATTCCTAATGAGGGGAATGCACGCCCGATACACCCATCAATTCACCCATGCGTTTTTTCTTTAGTTGTTGCACAGTTTGCACCTCACTCCACTAAGTTTTGCTGTTCGCCGCTGTGTCTCCCAAACCGTGGCGACAGTGCGGCGTGTGACTGGCGACCCGTAAAAGGGGTCTGGCGTTGATCCGTGTTTGGACCACGTCTGCAGCAGTAATCGGTGCAGTTTTGCTTTTTACACAAGCCTGGGATTGAGTGCCATTTCCACCGTGGTAGTTGCCTGGAAAAATCCAGACTCATCGCTATGGATCTGTATTACAAATACAGAGAGATATCCTTCTGGATTTCCAGGCAATACTGATGGTGCCTTGAATAATACAGCTTCATTCATTTAATGTTCATGTTATGGGTATTTTTATATAAAGGAAATTTGTCTTTTGTGCCTGTTGAAAATTAAACATTACTGACAGAGCCATAAGAAAATATTGCTTTATTTATCCAATCATATTGTAATATATTTGTTAGGTTTTCAGTAGGTTCAATTTGGTTCACTAGACTATATGCGGTAATTTTAAAATTTTTCAATGAACATTCGATCAGTCCGGCCCTCAACTTGTAGCTAAATTTTTTATTTGGCCCTCCGTCCATTTGACTTTGACACCCCTGCTCCAAGGGAATGGGTAAGTTTAAAGTCATGCTAATGACATTTCCTTGGACACAAGCAGGTAGAGTACCCTCCACCAGAAAATTACACATTGCCCATTCATATGAAAGCTGGTAGAATTATTCAGTGTAATAAGTGTCGTTGTAGACAGTTAAAATAGCCATGTGTCAAGTTTATGGTATTAAAAAAGGTGGATATGGTTCAGCACCTCTATTTTTCAAAATGATCTCTTTTGCCTCCTGAAATGATCATATGAAACTGTTCATTTATTATTATTAGTTTTGTGTGAAGACTTTGTCACCACTTTATAACTAAGTCTTAATTAAAACATTAACAAGACCTCATGGCTCCGAGGTTGTTCTGATTTGTCAGACACTTTGATGCCCACACACTGTTTATGGAGCGCACGTGCCTCTGCATCTGTATCAGCGCCAAAGTCTGGACCTCACACACACACACACACACGCACACACACACACACACACACACACACACACCACAGGGAGGTCAGTGTATTCAGGTCATCCCAGCGAACACGCCTCTGGGTTTGAATAGAAACATTTTTATGTACATTTTTTCCTGCTTTTTACCATGTTATAATGTTTTTCCTCATAAAAAAAACATGCCTGAAGAGGTTTTAGATGTCATCCATGCATGTTTGAATGTTTTAGCAATCTCTCCCGAGCCCTCTTCAAATATTAATATGTTGTTTTCGGCATTCTTCAAAAAAATACATAATCAGGTGTTCAGGAAAAAATCATACTTATCAGGCAAAAATACTGGCAAAATTGAACAGAGAGTCCAGGGCACAGTGGATGATCAATAACACGCTGGCGAGTGGGTGGTCTGTCACCTTTTCCACCATGCTTGAGTTTGCACTACAGCTCATGTCTGCTCTCTTGACAGTTGCAGTTCTCCATTCCATTACATACAATCAGAATTTTAGACAAAAAAGGACAAAACACCAACACTGCCGTCTGAAAGGGTGACATGTGTTGGAGTTTGAGCACCTCAGCACCTGTGGTTCTAACATGGGGTTGCAGGTTTGACATAGAATTGCTTAATAGGCTTTGGCTGTTTGTGTCACAGTTTGCAAACACACTCCAGGATTAAACACCAGTCTATTTACTTCGATTAAAGAAGACCTGTTGTGCTTTTGTCAGCTGTATAGTTATAATCTATGACGCCTGAGGATCATTATGTCATAATTTGGACATTTTTAATCACAATATTCATCTAATATAATACTCCCCTGTAGTTGGAAGAAACCCTCCAGTCCCCCTTCCTAACCCTAACCCTTCTCTCCCTGACCGCCATGCGATGATGTGAGACATGCCAGCCAAGACAGCCCCACAATATCCTGCCTCTGAGTCCACAGCCTCTGCTTCCTTTTTGAAAGACGTGATATCAGCATTGAGGAGATCCTCAAAGTATTCCTATCACCACCCAACAACATCCCCAGTCGAGGTCAACAGCTCTCCACAGTGTTGGTAAAGCACTGCTTCCCCCTCCTGAGGCGTCGGACGGATTGCCAGAATTTCTTTGAGGCCGACAGATAGTCCTCCTCCATGGCCTCCCCGAACTCCTCCCAGCCCAGAGTTTTCCAACAAGGCTCGATAGCACTCCTTCAGCCTGACGCCATCCCCTACATCTGGCTTCCACCGGGTTTGTGGGTTGCTGCTGTGACAAGTACCAACAGACCTTACCAACACAGCTTCGATCGACCGCATTGACAATAAAGGTCGAGAACATGGTCCACTCAGACTCAATGTCCATAGCTTCCCCCAGGATATGGGAGAAGCTCACACGCAGACACGCAGCCAAAGGTCAGATGACACAACAAAGTCAATTAACAAAAGACGAAGCAAGTTTGCACAACAGATTCAGAAAGGAGTGTCATTACTTAAATGCCAAAGATGTCATTGATGGCCTCTATCTAAAATTATATCATCATCAAATTCTACAACGTGAACTTTCTGGAATACTCGCTTGAATCATGCTGAGTAAGTACAGGCAGAGCCCAGTGGGAGCATCCAGGAGACCTCTACAAATTATACCAGGAGTGGGAGCCTGGAGGAGAATTTTAAAAAGCTCCATTATCTCAAACTGGTCTGATTTAATAAAGCGGCAGAGGACACTGGAAACACCCGACATTAATGAAAAATTCACCGCGATCATGTGCCTTCAGAATCCTCTTCCACTTCCTCCAGGATACGCTCCAACATAAGTGATTGTACGGCAGGCCCGATCTCTGCTGATTCAGCCTCGGACACACATTTCATAGCAGGATGTACTGGTGCTCTGTGTCAGCAAAAGGTGAAGCCCATAAAATAATGACTCCATCTTTCACAGTCAGCACCGAAGAAATATTATTCTGCAACAGCACCAACAAATTGTGATTTCAATCTCCAAGAGTCAGACAAGGGCTTCTCTGAGAGCTGCTCTGAGGTCTGTCACGTGGGAGGACAAAAGAATGTTTATAAATGCTGCTACAGATTACCTCAAAACACCACTTTAAAGGTAAAGGTCCTACGTCACACAAAACTGATTTGTGTGTTGAACATGTGTGATTAAAACAAAACCCTCCAGGTATGTTTGTGATGAGGAAACAACATTGCAACATAGATCATAAAATAGCTTAACAAGGGTCCTTTAAAGGTTCTGTACCAGAGTTTTTCCTGTGTACATTACCAGTCAAAAGTTTGGACATACCAATTTATATACAGAGGACATCAACTATATGAAGCAAAATATATGGAATTATGTAGCAAAGGGTAAAAAGTGAAATAACTGTACAAAATATAGGATTTGAATATCACCCATGTGTGAAAAATTGTTGTTAATCTTTTTTCATACATAATTCCACATACATCTTACTTAATATACTGTATGTAATGTTTTATGTATGTATATAAAATGTAGAAAGTAGTAAAAATAAAGAAAAAAAAAAAAACAATGAATGAGATGTGTTCAAACTTTTGGCTGGTGTACATGCGGAAGACAGAAAATATATGATGCAAGATGTATGAGATTATGTTTGTGTTTTGCTTATGTCTCCTTTAAAACGTAAACTAATCCGGGTTATTGTGTGAGCTTTGGTGCCTTGGAGTTGCACAGAAGGGCATCTCTGTGTCATAAATAGTGCTGTGTGGGACAACTAAAATAATGGAGATATAAATCAAAGACGCCACTTTCTTAAATAAGATTTAGACTTAAGTAATATGTTTCTTCCAGGTTCGTTCCCTGAGAGTAGGTGGACTGTTTCATTCTCTCACAGTAAAGTGCTCTTCTGATCTAATATAATGGCATTTGAACAGTCCCAGCGGTGTGGCCCACAGCTCCCCAATATGAGCACTTAATGATAAAACTCCCGCCTACAATAACCTGGACCTGAAGTTCCTGCCCGGTCTCTGTGGATTACAATGCAGACACAATATTTCACACCTTATTGGTACGTGTTTGTCGAAGAGATTGCATTTTACTGACATTTAAGTATTGATAGCTGGTTGAAAATGTTCCTTTTGGGAAATAAAATGAGGGTGGTACATTCATACAGTCGTCAGTAAAATGACGGGTTTGGTTTTTGAAAGTGAATTATCTAATTGTGTAATATTACATTTGGATTGAATAAAAACCCACTTGATAAATTCCATGTTCCCTTTAGTGGCCTTTGCCTGGGCTGGTCCACATCGGTCCTGCCCAGTGTCACTTATGTGTCGTGTGAGCGTAAATTACTAGAAGTTTTACTTATTAAACACTCAACCTGTTTAGAAATTATTAAATTCTTTGCACGGTATTAGTATTGACTTTATGGTTACTAATAAGCGTTCAGACCAATGTTTAAAGGCAGCTGTCGGTCCTTCAAACCATATGCTACATTTACGTGTGCGTTTTTTGGCCCTTTTAACATCCTGAGATCCCACAGCGAGCAGTCTATGGTGTTCGAGTGGAGGCCACATTCACTGCAGTGCTTCTGTGTTCGTTCATGCTGTTGTTTTTGCACTTAAAATAATCCGTGGTGCTGGATACTGTTCGAAACGCTTCACGTGTCCATTTGCCTCGAAGTATCCCATTAACGTAAGTGGAGTATAAACACACTGGTAGTCCTGTGTGCTCAACAACATTCAAAATCAACGCTTTATACTGTATAAACGTGTTTGCTTTTCAATCTAGACACTAATACACCACCTGCCTTCGAATCCTGGGGCAGCTGGTTCAAAGACCCAAGAGCTGTGGTCAGTCACTTGATCATACATGCACCTTCTAACAGATCCAGCTGACCTTACCCATCCCATTACCCATTTATGGATGCACCAGTTCTCAAAAAGGATCCGGTAGAATCTCTTTAAGTATATTCTCTAAAGTTTAACATGTAACATCTCAGAACCTTGTGAGTAAAGCTATACAAGTAAGTACATAGCTACATGCATGGTATCTGCACCGCCGTATAGGCATATGCACATTCTTTCGCTCACATGTGATCCAGTTTAAATATGTTTTGCAGTAAACAGAAGCATGCCTGTATATGAGAATGACAAACACTCCAGAACAGCATCTCTAAGTACATTTGAAACTGAATTGTATGACTCTTACAACACCAGCAGCATTTGTGTGATGGCTTCTGCTTGAAATACAAGACTTTCACACCTCTGCTTCATCTGTGTGGAGTTCTCTCAGCTGCTCTTTCTCTTTTGAGTTTTTGCACCTTTAGTTTCCACAGCCATGCACCATTTCCAAATGAACAAGTAGAACATGTTCAGAGCCGTCACCAGCTCCTTGAAGCCCACGCACACCCCCACAGCTCACACATGTCGACAGCACTAAGCAGGAAAAGTTGCTGCAGTTAGAACAGTAACTTTAGTCAATTAGAAGCATCAATTCTGTCTTGCCTTTTCATAATGTAATCAAACGCACACGCCATTAGCAAGCCTTTTCTTTTGAGCAGCAAAGTGTGCGTGTGAGTGGTTAGCGCTTGTATCTCACAGCAGGGTCTGAGTTCGATTCCCAGGTCATGTCAGGTCTCCTGTATGGAGTTTTCTTGTGTCTGCGTGGGTTTCTAGATAGTTGTTTTCACAGTTTCAACCAACACGAGGCAGGCAAATGCTCGCGCTAATTTTTTCTGCAATGTGAAGTGTATATAGAAGTGAACTGAGGGACGCCATATTGTTCAGGTCCAGATAAATGAAGCCAATTGAGTTTATCAGTCATAGCAGCTAATTTAGAGGAAAGTACCATATTTGGAAAACCAAGCATGTGTTTAATGGCAACCAAAGAGCCAATCAGGAGCGAGGTTGTTAAAGATACTTGCACTTTCCCGACTTCTCAATAGGTTTGGTAGACGATGGGCTCTTAGCAACAAGGCACAGTCATGGATCTATAATAAGCACTGAATAAGACACTCCCCCTCAGTCCCGGGGCAAGATCAGCCGGTGGCCGCTCCATTGGTACTGCAGCTCCCAGGAGCAGGACGTCGGCAACTTTTACAAAGGTCGGATTTTGTAGGGATTCCGAACTTTTAAAATTGTTTAAATCCTCAAAACACTTAAAAGTTTGCTCTGTATTGTCTGTACTGAGGAAGTAAAGGGAAAGAGAAAGTTATTTTTGGGCCCATGCACCAATGAGCACAGGCCATTGAAAACAATACAATACCATCTTGGGTTCACCTTACAGATTGTATTATTCTTCTTCCAAGCTATCAATCAAAGCTGTTGCTGATGCTAGCTGGAGCTGACCTTAGGGAAAGAAGGCCCCCAACTGGTCTGTTGTTAATGTTTATATCTTGATTTATGGGCAACATAACGAAATAAAAACATCAGGATCATGCAGAGTGCGTTTAAACAAACATTTTAAGGTCAGAATGAGAAGCCTGACAGCAGCATTTTTCAATACAGAGTGAACTGGAGCCAGACTTAGCGGAGCCAATTCTATGCCTCCTATTCGGAACGCGACAGCTAGCAGGTCAGCTATTTCTATGGTTGGTGCCCTCTGTCGCCCATTGTTACAGGTTGGTAGGAGTTTTTTGCCAATAACTGAATTTTTAGAGGTATTCCTACATGTTTGAGTAATCTTTATTCTCCTGCATTAAAGAGTGGCGTTTTCAGGGGTACACAAGGCTCGTACGCATAGAGAAAGGCTAATGTAGTTTTACGAAATAAGCCTATTGAGCGTTTGTAATCTTAATATTCAGTTTATGACTTTCAACCCTGGAATTCACAATCTTTACTGAACTAAAGGTAAAAGGTACAGTAGCTGTAGATTGTCTGTCTGTAGATGTAGACAGACTAATAATTAAATGTTGGTCAAATATGTGTGAGTGAATGAAATACCACACAACTTCAGGTATGTTTTTGATGAGGTAAGGAAACAACATTATAATCTCCTTTAGGACCTTTAACTGACTACAGCCAAGTGACAATTCAGCAATATCAGGTGTTACAGCAAAAACAATTAACATCAATTACACATTTCCACTGCTTATTTATTGAATGTTCTGACTGAAAAGTAAATGTCAAGTAGACTGACGTAATCCATGTCCTCACAGTCTTCACATGCAGTACAGCAGGGCTCGGGTCACTATGACATGGACCAGAAAAGAGTGACCACCGGTGATCACCACAAAAAGAAAATCGTTCTCCAGGAGGAAGTGTGATGTTGAAGGAATGAGATGGTCTTTTTGTCCTTCGGAGAGGTGACTTCCTCCAGGTACTTAAAAAGAAATAGTGATTATTACAGAACATACAAAACCTCACAAATCAATACAACATAGAACAGAAGGATCTTTATGGTAATACAAATAAGACAAAAGGCGTAAGTTAATAATAATAACACTGTGCTATTTGCTTGAGAGTCTCTAATTTCAAAAGTCAGGAATGGACTGAACAGAAAGAGCTGTCTCTTCTCCAGGGGCAAAGAAGAATCAGTTTTTGAGGAGCTGGACTGAACTGCCCATGCCTACATTGGCGCAAAATTTGGCATACTGGGACAGATGGAGGTAGGAAATACTCTATTTTTTATAACATTGTACCTGTATTATAGTTTTCAGACACTATACATATTTATGGTGCCTTCATCCCTCACTCCAAATACTCCTCCCCACTGCTCACCGCACCTCCGACTCATCCAATCAGGGCCCAGTCTGCCCAATTTAAACCCCCATTGCAGACACATGGGTGCTTCAGTTTGTGCTACATCCCATATCATCTCCAGCACCCCCTCAGCTTCTCATCCTCTCACTCTCCTCGACCTCACCGAGGAATGGGTTGGGAGAAAACCTGAAGCAGTGCCCAAATATTCACAGCTTCAAAAGAAATTATAAAGAGTTTTTGCTTTTGTGTTATAAGGGTGAGTGACAGTATAGTGTCTAATTTGTTTTGCTATATGTAAATATTTGTAAAGTTTTGTGATCAATGTTCATAAGCAACCACACAATTTTGAAACTATGTCATGAATAGGGGTGGGTTAATATACGTTTTTCTTCTTCCCACTCCTTTTCGAGAAATGTGATTTTCTGTTGTTTGCAACGTATATATAATATGTATATGATTATTGTTTCTCTCTTGGCACAAACTCGAAATAAATACGAATCAATCAAACCTCTACCACCTCCAGTGTCCAAGCCCCAGGGGAAGACCTCTCCTAAACTAATGATCTAATCGGCCACGCCCTTCATCACAACGTCTTCTGCTGAGGTCTGAGTGCTCTACAGGCTGAATTACTCTTAGAGGTAGTTTCCCCAAATACGGGCAGTTTAATAGAGGTTAGTAAACCCAGCCTCCTCCAGGAATGTAATGCATTTTACATCTCACTGCATTTTTCTCTGTCCTCTTCATCTTGTCCCTCAGATCAATAGTCAGATGTATTTGTAAAACATCTTCTCTGAAAATGTTTGCCGCTTCCTCTGGGTCACTCACCATTTGCCAGCCTAAATCATCAGAACACCAGTAGAGGTCAAAATGCAGAGATGCAACGCACACATTTTGTAAGTGAGATTTGTGGAGATTAAAGGTAGTTTATGTCGAATTTTTTCAATATTTCTTAAACAATCTGTGTCCTAATACTGCATCCTTGTACATTTACGCCTCACAATCTTGGAATTTCAACTCAGAATGCACCAAGGCCCTGTGTACTGATTACCTTTGATACCTTCTGTGAATCTGCTCCTGAGTCTGTACAGTTAAAAATGCATAAGGCAAAAATGTCTAGGTCAATAAATTAACGTAAAATTATTATTATTTTGGCAGATTTGAGCACTTCCTTAGATTTTATTGCAAGTCATATCTGTATATCTCCAACATAGCAAGGGGTACCCACAAACTTAAAGAAACTACACATCCAAGAGCAGTTAAGGTTGCTATAACTTGCAAATATTCAACCATGAAGTGGTGTGGATTATGCTCTTTGCTAAACTAAATGCGTTGATATGATCCTTAGAAGTTGCATTTATTCAAAACATTCCTCAAGTGGATGTATAAGTGGAACGTATTACCACTCAGCTGTAAAACTGATAAACACACTTTGGATTTTTTTCATCCAAAGTGTGGAAATTTGAAAAGAAGAGTCACACATTCTTGATGTGGCTTACAGTGCCCCTTTGTGTTCACTCTCAGCACATCACTACTGTACTTTTAAATGTTTGAACAAAGTGAGAGGCCATATTAACTTTCTGAGGTCTGGAGTCAGTTGAGAGCAGAGCTGGCTTCTCCACATGGAGTCCATTACAGATGCATGAGGAGTCCCTCTTATCCATGTTCAAATGTCAAAATCGCCAGACAGGATGGAGTGAATAAATGAATCATTGGTGAAAGTGATATTTATTGGAGAGCTGTGGTGCTGGTCTCTGCAGGAGGCATTCAAGTCTAGCTTCAAATGTCAGAGTGACAACAAACTGTTTCAAAAATACTCAAAAATGCAATTTCCGTGATGGTCCCACAGCCAACCAGGCACCTGTGGCATTAATATAGTATATAGAACTACAGTGGAAAGTACTTTGGTCACCCTGGGTCCAAGGGCTGGGCAAATAATCCAGTTTGAATCAAGATTGAGATTCAACCTTGTCTAATCACCAGTGGTATGGCTGGGCAGGTTGAATTCAGACTTTCAAGCAATATTTTAAAGGTCCATTGTGTAACTTTTTTGGTGGAGGGTCCTTCAAATGCTTCTCTCCGTGGAGATGTTATTGCTTTGTCTGGAATGTTTCACAGTATGGTATTAAACCTTTCTGTCTTCATGGAGGCCAAACCAGACCAAATTACAGGTCAGATCTGTAGAGAGGCAACCCCGCTCACCTGTTTTTCTAGGTATTTTTGAGCTATAAAACCACCTGTAATGTAATAAATGTAAGGTTTAATGTCATACTGTGGAACATTCCAGACTGAGAAATTACATATCCATAGAAACAAGTAGGATGGACCCTCTAGCAGAAAAGTTACACAATGCACCTTTAAGCAATCTTTATTTTGATTTGGAAAAGTAAAAAATAAAAATCAAATTCACAATCAAGATTAATCAATATGAGGAAAAAAAAAGACTAGCACCTCCTAACAGTCTGGATGTAGACTTAGACTTAGACAAACTTTATTGATCCAGAAGGGAAATTATTTGGACACAGTAGCTCACTCATCACAAAATAATATAATAACAGAGTAACAAAAATAGATGGCAAGAGACAGACGTCAAATGAGACATAATTATAAAAATAAATGTATATGTACAAGTCACAATAAAATAGAAAAAATACTTAATAAACTATAAAATAAACTATAAAAATTGCAGCTATATACAAGAGACAAGAACGACAGTGCAAATACTGTGCTGATTGACAGGGCATAGGTTATCCGTTACTTGAGATTAAGTTGTTGTACAGTTGTAGGGAGTATTATCTGTTACATAAGGGTGAGTTGTTGTATATGTAACCCTGTTAATTTTACCCCAATAAAACCCTAACAAAATCTAATATCAGTGCTTGTTAAACCAAATTTAAGTGCACTCCCCAGTTTTGCCACTAATTCTAAAGCACAAAAGTGCTTTAGAATTTTCTTCTTCGCTCTGTTCTTCCTCTTGAGGCCATCTTGCTAAACAGAGCACAAGTAGTGTAAGTACCCAATGTGGGCGGAAGTACCTGATGTGGGCTCTGTGTTCGCGCATGTGCAGTTTGTGTATTGTTGTACGGGTTTCACGACAGTGCCCGATTCGTCCCTTGCAGTTGGTTTACGGCTCTTGCAGTTTGTTTACGGCTCTGTCTGCATATTACCTCAGGGTGGTTGTCATCGGTTTTACTGTACGCGATGGCGATGAGCGAGGATTTTCAATTTTATGCTGCACTGCTGGACTACATGTCCACAGGAAAAAGGTCCACTGTGGTGAAAATAAAGAAGCTAAGACGGGCGAAAAGCAATTTTGTAGTGAGAGGTAGGTCATAAACTCAAATGTGACTTTTCTGAAAATACTTCAATGGCAATCAAACTCTACCATGTCTTTTATTCGAGAACCATGGTTTTACCATGAATTAACCATGTTTTTGCCTGATTAGGCCTATGTTGTGAAAGGTAGGCCTATAAACTCAAATGTGACTTTTCTGAAAAGAACATATGAAGAGTTCAGATGCAAAACCCTCTAAGTGCCTTTTCAGAAATATTCAGAAATTATTTTTTATATAATAGTAATCTCTATGTATTTTTTTAAATGTACTTTTTTTATTTAATTTAAATATTTACATGTAGGCCTATTATCAAGTACAGTATTTCTGTTAGTTGGTTTCTGTCTAATCTGTCCATAGGATGTTGTTCTACTCTGATCTTATTGTGATCTTAGTGTTATCTTAACAAATAAAATAATCACAGAAAAACTGCATTGTTCTTTGGTTATCCTTGCTTAACATGTAAATTTGATTATGTAATCTGTAGCCTTCAACGTTATTAAACTGGCTACGAATAATCCGTGTCTGTCTATCAGTCTATATATCTCTATCCATCTATCTATCTATATCATCTATATCTATCTATCCATCCATCTATCTATCCAACCATCTATCTATATCTATCCATCTATCTATCATCTATCTATATCTATCCATCCATCTATCTATCATCTATCTATCCATCTATATCTATCCATCTATTTATCATCCATCTATATATCTATCCATCCATCTATCCATCTGAAAGCATGAATGCTGTTACTAGGCAGAATAACCTTCACCAGTTCGCACCTACGCTATATTTACAAGGTTGTGTGGTAACCAGTACTTCTCGTGTTTGACCTGTCTCACCTCTGTCTAACATGGAGACAGCAGACACCCATCTCACATGTAGTCAGCAAAACCTCCATGAAGTCAACAAGACTCCATATATGTACAACTCATGGGCAGTACCTTGGTATGCTGTGGTTATTTTTTACCCTCCAAAATATATAAAAACCGGGCTTGCGCTCACTTAATGGAATGCATGGACTGGACAACTACTTCTGCTTGAAATCCCTTATATCTGATCAGCTAGAAGTACATCTTTTACGACTCTACCTGGTCTATTGTCTCTTACTTTTTCCATCACGACTTCACCATCTATCTATCTATCCAAAATGCCGAAAATTGCCTTCGTTGTCAAAATACGTCTCTGTCGTAAATAAAATAAATAATCAAAAAAAAAAGCCCGAATCGGGCAGGAAAACCCTCCTTCTTCCTGATACGTCATGTCCTGTTTCCTGATACGTCATTATACGTCATTGTGCGCATGTGCAGTACACACAGAGCCCACATCAGGTACTTCCGCCCACATTGGGTACGCACAAGTAGATTAAAACAACATGAGGTCCTGTGACTATTTGAACTGCGTTGGAAACTAGAAGTAAATGTTGAAAAGTACATGGTTATCCCGACTGGTTTTTTAGAGGGTCTGGCTCTGATTCCTGGTTCCGTCTGATTCCTGGTCTCCTCCTGTTCCTGGTTCTACCGATGCTGGATTCCTCTTCATTCACCCTGGTGCCTGGTTCCCTGGTCCACCTCCTTACCTAACAGCGCTGCAGCCGTTTCATTGGACACATGTACACGATGCCGAGTATTAAGGAGGCGGTAGGACAAATTTCTAGTTGAGTGCACTCAAAGGGAAATTTTGATTTGGACTGGACAATTTTTTATCTTGTTTTATTTCCTGAGATCTCAGAGGTTATTTTTGGCCAATGTGTCGAGATATTTTATGTTATTGTAAATTACTGTGAATGAACAAACATAACGGAATTTGAACAATAATTATCAATTCTACATTTAATCATAAATCTGTTGTAGTGTGGTTCTTTTGGAGTGGAATCTACCAGTTTATTAACTTTGATCAATTTCCAACCAACCTCCTCATTGAACCTAGAGTTAGATAACCCTCAATTTAGACATTTACAGTTATTACTAGCAGTACTACCAGCGTAGGGTTACATATAGTTGTAGGGAGTATTATAGTATGAATGTAGTCCTGTATCTCTCACTGTTTGAGCGGAGCTGTAGGAGCCTGTTGGAGAATGAGCTCCTCTGTCCCTCTATAGTCTGGTGCAGTGGGGGAGTTGTTGTACAGTTGTAGGGAGTATTATCTCCTCTGTCCCTCTATAGTCTGGTGCAGTGGGGGAGTTGTTGTACAGTTGTAGGGAGTATTATCTCCTCTGTCCCTCTATAGTCTGGTGCAGTGGGTGAGTAGGAGTGTCCATGATGGAGAGCAGTTTGTCCAGTGTCCTCCTGTCCCTCACTGTGACAAATGTCTCCAGCTCACAGCCGATCACATGTCCAGATTTATGGATCAGTTTGTCAATCCGCCCAATGTCCCTTTCACTGGTGCCACTCCCCCAGCAGAACAACAGTGAAGTCCAGGGCGCTGACCTCCACAGTAGAAGATCTCCAGAAACTTGCTGCACACATTGAAAGACCTGAGCTTTTTCAGGAAGAAGAGTCTCCTCATGCCCTTCTTGTACACAGCATTACAGTTGTCCCTCCAGTCCAGCCTGTTGTTCACATGGATGTAGGTGAGTGTAGAGAAAATGGTCACCTTTACATAGCACTTTTCTATCTTGAAGGCACTTAAAGCACTTTACATTAAAGAACCACTCACCCATTCACACACACATTCATACAGCAAGTGGGTTATGTGTCTTGCCCAAGGACACAACAGCAGTATTCATGTTGCGCTGAACCACCAACCTGTGAGAAAGGGTATCTGACTTGACCACTATTTAAAGGTGCATTGTGTAACTTTTCTGCTTTTTTCTTCATGGAGATTTTTATTGCTTTGTCTGAAATGTTTCACAGTATGGCATTAAACCTTTCTATCTTCATGGAGACCAAACCAGACCAAGTTGCAGGTCAGATCTGTGGAGAGGCGACCCCGCTCACAGTCAGAATGCCTGTTTTATATTTTTGAGCTGTAAAACCACCCGTAATTGAATAAATGTAAGGTAGAGCTGATTAATGTCATATTGTGGAACATTCTAAGCAGAGCAATGACATATCCGTAGAAGCAAGAAGGTGACAGACCCCCAACCAAAAAAGTTACACAGTGCACCTTTAAAGACCAACAGTAAACAAAGGATAATATCTGTAAGTATAATTTCTAAGGATACGGATAATTACATGAAGAACATAGAACTCCACATGGGGATCTACAATCAATGACTTTTTTCTCGTCATTGCCGCTCGAGTGTTGATGAAAATTGCATGAGAGCACGTCCGACCGTGTAACTCAGCTCATCCAGATCCATTCAGGCCTTTGGTGTTTGACATCTAATAAACCTGCCTTACATTAAAATCCCATTAGTGCCTGTAATCCTGCTGCGGCCTCACTACCCCAGACCTCATCACCGTGTCTGTTACGTGCGGCCGCTCCACTGCTCTGCCTTGACACTGCGCAGCTAATCTCACACAGTCAAAGAGAGCCTTTCCACTGTCTGCACAGGTCCTACAAAAGTGCTAGCTCCAGGACCCAGCGTGGATGTGCATTGTGTAATTTAAATGTGTTCTTTATACAGCAAAAACTAAAAATGTCTTATCAGGATTTCTGTAAATTTCATTTGACAAGTAAAATGATCTACCTTTTTACATCAAATATGAAGATACAGCTTGCTACACTTACAAACTGCTCTCCATCATGGACACTCCTGCTCACCCACTGCACCAGACTATAGAGGGATAGAGGAGATAATACTCCCTACAGCTGTACAACAACTCACCCACTGCACCAGACTATAGAGGGACAGAGGAGATAATACTCCCTACAACTGTACAACAACTCACCCACTGCACCAGACTATAGAGGGACAGAGGAGCTCATTCTCCAACAGGCTCCTACAGCTGAAACAGTGAGATTCAGGACTACATTCATACTATAATACTCCCTACAACTGTACAACAACTCACCCTTATGGAACAGAAAAGCCTGTGTTTCTTTCAATTGTCATATCATCATCTTTACACTGTTTCCTTATGACCTCTTGTATATAACTGTATGATATACTGGATTTATATTACAATATTTGTGTTTTACTGTATATACATTTATATAATTTATGTCTCACTGATACCAATTTCTTGCTATTTTTTATTGCTACTTGTTTAGAAGTTTATTACCATTTTCAATATTTTTTACTCTGTGTTATTGTAATATAATGTGATGTGTGAGCTACTGTGTCCAAGTCATTTCCCTTGTGGATCAATAAAGTCTGTCTAAAAGTCTAAGGCTGCGTCTCAATTCTACCCCTTAGCCCTCTGTTTTAGCCCTACCCCTCTGTTGTGCGCGTTCACGAGAGACAGAGGGGTATCCCAATACTCTTTTCTGTAAGTGCGAGGGCTAAGGGGAAGGGCTGTTCTACCCCTTTGAACAGAGTGTTTTCAGATGCACCCTTTGTGCAAAGGGGATAGGCGTGGCTTAACGCAAGTCGGAGCAAAAAGCAACACGGAAATCGGGAAGTGTCGAGCAATCGGGAAGAAATTGGACAAATGTGAGTATTTTGCACTCAAGAACCTCATAAAAAGTTGTATAAAACTGTAGTAACTTTTGAAAAGTTGTAGGTATACTCATGGCGCCAGCATTTACGCTTTCTGACATATACGGCTTATCGTAACATGCCCGGTTAGAACTATACGCTTGTTACGGTAGAATGTGTAAAGTATTACGAACATGCATGGCCTAAAAGAACTATATACGCATATATGTTAGACTAGAATGTGTCAAATATATCGCTGTATTTCGCCTCGTAACTCGTCTCATGCGCTTTTAGAACTATACACATGTTACGTAGAATGTGTAAAGTATTACGAACATGCATGGCCTAAAATATTATTGTTTCGTTTCGCCTTGTAAATTATCCCCTATTTATATTAAAAATGACATGTTATTAATCACATTTGTATTTTGTTTAGAAATTTCTTGTAGGAGGCTGGACTTGTTGGAGTTGTGTCAGTCCAACAAGCTTCAAAAAAGTGGGAGAATTTGAAAATAAAATATAAGGTATATTACATTCTATAATATTTGTAGGTACCAGAACAACTATATATGTTTATGACTATGTATTAATTTTGTTTTCTTTTTTGTGTGTACCAGGCATCCTCTACAACTCCGTCCACCTCTGCAGCATTTTAATTTTGTGTTACAGTTGATTAAAATTTGATTTACATATGTTGTACAGAGTATAGTCATTTTAAAAAAATAAAACATTAAAAAAAATTAGACTTTTTGCAAAGTTCATTTAAAACAAACTCAAAAGGAGCACAATACTTCAAAACTTTAAAAATAATGTCATATTGTTGCGACTGCAAAGGGGTGTCCCATTTCTAAGGGTTTAAAACACACCCCTTTGCCTTACCCCTCTGTTTAAAGACAGAGGGGTAGGGCTAAGGGGTAGGGCTAAGACAAAGACAGAGGGCTAAGGGGGAGAATTGGGATTGGGCCTAAGTCTAACTCTTTCCACTATGTAACATGTTTGGAATGTTCCATAATATGACACTAAGCAGCTCTGCTTTACATTTATTTAATTACAGGTGGTTTTACTGCTGAGAAATACCTAAAAACATGCATTCTGACTGTGAGCGGGTTCGCCTCTCCACAGATCTGACCTGTAACTTGGTCTGGTTTGGTCTCCCTGAAGCTAGAAGGGTTTAATGCCATACTGTGAAACATTCCAGACAAAGCAATAACATCTCCATGGAGAAAAGCGTTTGACGGACCCTCCACCAGAAAAGTTACACAATCATCTACTCAACTTTACTGGTTCGTATAACTCTTTGTTCATTTGATTTTCAATTTAAAATCAAAAACGCAAAAAGGAAAACTTTACTTTCCATTTTTCATTTTTATTCATGAAATGATAAAAAAAACCTTTCATCTTAGGTTGAAAAGTACAAAATTCGAAACAAGGTTCAAAGAGTGGCTTCATTCGTTTCCCTGCTTGCATTCTGCCGCCCCTACTCTTAAGATTCGATTCTCTCTTTTCGGCTCCTCTATGTTGGACTTTACACGTTATAACTCGATTTTGTTACTTAAGTAAAAGTACAGATACCAGAGCAAAGAAATCCTCAAGTAAAAGTATCATATGCAAAAGTATTAAAGTACCCGTTTAAAAAGATACAAATATATAAGAGTAAAAACTAAAAATATCTCACATATTTTGAGGTCTTAAGCTTCAAACGTAGTAATTTTTGATAAAGATTTATGTTGAATTTAGTTCAGCAAAAACAATTGAATCGTTTTTTGTTTTTTTTTTCTAGCTGTTTTTATTTGTATATTTTTGTTTGCTCAAATTATGAATGTGTAAAAAATAAACCCCTCAGACTTTCAGGAGGTCTTAAACAAGAATAGTAAAGTACAGATACCAAAAATACATACTCAAGTACAGTCCTTTGCTACTTTTACTTAGTTATGTTCCACCGCTGGTAAAAGGACAGTGAGAGAATAAAGTTGGGAGCCGCTGGTGTAGGACAAAGGGCCCGTGAAAGTACTTTGAAATGCTTCAGAGGAAATAATGCTTTGTGGCACTTGTAATTCATCAGTGCATAGAACACTTCTCTGTTCCTTTGTCTTCCGCAGAATGGTTCTCGTCCTCTTCAGAGAGAATCCGTCTGCGCGCACAGGCCTCTCCTCGATTAGCTCCAGGCTGGAAATATTAGCAGCGCGTTAACAAAGGAGGAGGCAGGCTTTTTGTGTAAGATTGTGTACGATGCCACCGCACAATGCACTGCAGTCAGAAAAACAATGGTGCAACCGTACAAAAATAACTTCTCTGCAGACTATGGCCAATTAAAGGTCCCATAATACACAAAATGGACTCTTGTGAGCTTTAAGCCATGTTAGAATGTTGTTACCTCCTCAAAAGCATAATACAACCCTGGAGTTGTGTTTTGTTTTATTCACAGTTGTAATCCTTTATTATTAGTCTGTGTACATCTTCAAAACGCAACTTTTACCTTTTACCTTTAGTTCAGTACAGATCGGCAATTCCAGGGAAGTAATTGTCCAAGTGATTATAATGAAGGTGCATGGACTTCAAAAACACATTGAAGCACTTCCTGTATTACCACATGACATCACAAGGTGGGATAGAGTGTTTGAAAGATGAACTCAGCCTAAATATACAGGGTATGTGTGTTAAACGTAAGTGAAGTGAACAAAATACAACTCCAGGTCTGTTTTTGACATACTGGTGACCCTGTGTTCTGAGACTCTAGCTGTCAGTACTTTGTTTGTCAAGTACTTTACTTGTATAATTAGTTTTATTAGTTAACCTTGCCCTTTGTTACTCTTTAGTTTAAAAGCTTGTAAATATTTTCTGTAAATATTTTAGATCCCCTTTTGTTAAATTTACCTTGTACATTCCTGTTAATTAAATTACTTCTTTAATTTACCATTTTTCCACCTTGCTTTTTGTTACCTCCCTGAGCCTAGCCAGCTGGGTCGTAACAAACATAGATCAAAAAATAGCGCAATATGGGAACTTTATACATCCTCTTAAAAGACCCTGTACCAGATTTTTGAGTGGGAGTGTGTTTACGCTTTGAAATTATGCAGACTCTACATAAAATGTTATACTACAGTAATAATAATTTTAAAACTACCTGTTTTTATGATGCCAATTATGTTTTTTATGTTGTTTAATCTGCTTCTGTGCTGATTCTTGTGTTGGTTCAGCTTGAATCAGTATAAAAATGTATCCAAATTATAAAAGATTTGGTTCCTTTCACTTTAAGGAACTGTTCAAGAACATCACTACTCAAAAGATGTACTGCTCCTCACAGGTCGTCCCAGCAGCACTGAAGAATGGGTTACATGCAGAGGACATATTGTGCAAATTTGACTTTTGAGCGCTTTTTATTTTAGAATTGGTTCCCCTTCTCATTTACCCATAGCCTTAAAGTTATTAACAGAGTAATTCATACATGTATTAGCGGAGAGAAAGTATCAGGCAAACGTGAAATGTGATCACGTTATACTCTTATCTGGACATTTACAGAACTGATATTAACACATTAAATACATATATTTTCTATATTTTAAAAACCTGCCTGCTTCTGTGTTTACTCATGTTTATTCTTCTGCATACATTTCCCCCACTGCCTACTGCTCTGTACTGACTTTGTTGTTCAATTACCATTTCGTGATACGTAGATTCGGCAGCAATGCATAACCATTTTGGCAAACTGAAAAAAAAAAAAAAAAAAAAAAGAACAAAAAGACGTGCAGCATTTTGTTGATGACATTTACAGTGAAGCAGAGTGGCAGCCAGAAATTAACTTGACACTTTTAGACTGAATTCTTTTATTAAAACCTTTAAGATCAATATTGTGATTTAAAATATGCACAATATTAATTAATGGTCCATAAGTGTAATATATAATTATATAGCAGACAAAAATATAAGAAGATGTCATGTCCTTAAAGTGGAACTCTAAATACACTTTTTTTTTTTTTTTGCTATTTAACTGTGTGTTGTGTCCTGTGTTCTTAGCTTTTTTGGTCATTTTAGGGCAAGCTACATTTGCTGCTTTCTGATCAAAACGTGTAAAAATGTGTACGCCCTGGCTCCACTGACCACTGCAATTTTAAGTGCTTGGTGACATCACACAGGACTGATACCTTAGGATACCTTAGGCCACTTTAGCTTAGTCCCACTTTAACATTAGCCTTTACTTTCCTGTTTCCCTCTTCAGTTACATATATAATTCAATTCAAAAAGTGTTATCTGCTATCTTCATATCACGTCTGCACTAATGAAGTTTGTGTCTGAACAGTGAGCCAGCAGGAAAATAAAGCAGAGAAAACATCAGCAGCAAAATAAGGCTACGCAAATGCAATTTAGGTACATTGCTTTAAATTGCATTACGTTGCGACTGCATAAATGCTGAAAATAGAGAAACAGACCAACGTCAAAGCATCAACCTTTTACAGGTGCATTGTGTCACTTTTCTGGTGGTATAAAACATTTCTATCATCATGGAGACCAAACCAGACCAAGTTACAGGTCAGATCTGTGGAGAGGTGACCCCATTCACAGTCAGAATGCCTGTTTTTCTAGGTATTTTTGAGCTCCTGTAATTTATCAAATGTAAGACAGAGCTGTTTAATGTCATACTGTGGAACTTGCAGGCACAGCAGTGACATATCCATAGAAACAAGAATGTGACAGACCCCGAACCAAAAAGTTACATAGTGCACCTTTCAGCAAGTGTATCAGCCTGTTATCAAAAGTTGGCTAAAACGTACAGGGCGTAAAAAGTGATCTTGTGAATTGAGATGAAGAGTGTGTCTGACAGAGGTTAACTCCACTGCACTCCCAAATCTATTCAGGCCTCTGGTGTTTGACATGTAATAAAGCTGCCTTACATTCAAATCCCATTAGTGCCGCCTAATCCTGCTGCTGCTCACGTTACATCAGAACTCATCACGGCCTCGTCTGCCCCAGCTCCCTCTCTATACTATTATATCTGTATTTTCTGTACTATACAAGTACTAGTATGTGTAGTCTCCCAAAATTCTGATGATATGTGTAGTCTCCCAAAATTCTGATGATATGGACAGATTAAAGGTCCTATATTACGCAAACGTGACTCTTTTGAGCATTAAGGCATGTTAGAATGTTGTTACCTCCTCCAAAACATACTTGGAGTTGTGTTTTGTTTCTTTCACACATGTTTATTATTCGTCTGTCTGCATCTCCAAAGCTCAAACTGCTCTGTTCCACCTTGTGATGTCATGAAGCAGCAGTAGTTTAAGTTAACAGCTACCTTAAATTCAGTAGAGATTGGTAATTCCAG
Organism: Taenioides sp. WSHXM2023; assembly: GCA_029959045.1. Lineage (NCBI taxonomy): Eukaryota > Metazoa > Chordata > Actinopteri > Gobiiformes > Gobiidae > Taenioides > Taenioides sp. WSHXM2023. The sequence continues at coordinate 30,472,999 of CM057091.1, forward strand.
GGCTGAAATAATCCAAATGATTATAGTGGTGTGTGGGGTTTAAAAACACAGTGGAGCAGAGTGTTTACTGTTTGATAAAAGAAAGAACTCGGCCTAAATATGTGGAGTTAATATGATTAACTGAGATTCAGGAGCAGGACCACGCCTCGACCGCCCTCTCCTCCTCACCAGCGAACCACAGCTCACCGCAACCACACCTCTAATTTCCCAGAAGCCATTTATTCCCGCTTATCCCATCATCCCAGTTTGTCTCAGCTAACTCGACCCCTCCCTCCCACCCCCTATCTCGTTTGTCTTTCAGCTATAAGACATCCACAAGGGGGGTCCCGTTCCGGCTGGGCCAATTGAAGATTGCTGGTTTTGTCTCAGCTAACTCGACAGAGCTCGAGACAGTTCCGTCAGTATCATGGATCACGAGCTAATCATTAACCCGTCCGATTCGGATTCCGACCTGTTCGGCGCGTCGCAGTCCGACTTCTCCTCACATCCGCCGCGGTCCTACGAAGACGGTTCCCAGCGAGCCGCGAGCAGGGAAGATTCACGATACTCCTTAGTTCGCTCCGGGGGCCGAGCCGTGGGCCGACGCGCTTCCTCCAGCCTTCCAAGCGCCATTTCCCCCACGCCGCCACCACGGAGCTCTGCCTCGAGGACGCACACCCGCCGTAAATATCTCCGCAGTCAGCGGGATCCTCGCTCTCCTCCTCCTCGTCCGCCACTCCCCGCTCCTCGCTCGCCCGGCAGCCGCCCAGGGCCGGGCGCAAGCCACGTCACTCGACACGACCGCCGCCAAGACAGCCACCACGGAAGTCTACAAAGCCCCTGCCGCAGCACCCGCCGCAGCGCTCGCCTCGGCGCCCGCGCCGCCTCGCGCAGGTCCCCGCGCAGGCGCGCGCGCGCACATCCCCGCGCGCGCACACATCCGCGCGGGAGTCCCCGCGGGTTTCCCCCAGCAGGCGGGATATCAGAAGCTGGACCGTGGCCGGCCTCCAAAGGGAACTTAAGAAGAATGGCATCGCTTTCAGCCGCCAGGATAACAAATCCAAGCTGTACCACCTCTACTTAGCGCTGGTCCAAGGCGCGTCACCCCGGGCTCCCAATCCCTCTCGCTCCCAACCCGGTGCACGCGCTGTCGTAGCCACCGACGCCATCGGCGCGCCTCCAGGGGGGCAGGTCGTCTCTTCCCCTGTGCCTGCTCCCTCTGTGTTAGACCACCGGGTCGCTTCGCTTCTCTCATCCCTGTCTGCGCAGGCTGCACAAAATCTCCTCGCACACACATCTATTCCCCCCATCCCTCCTTCATTTTCTCTCATTCCAGCCATCATGAGTCAGATGGCTTCTTGTGCTCCGACCGTCGTCACCACCACAGCTACAGCAACCTCCTCGGCAGCACCATCGGTCCCGCAAGCTGTAGAGCACTCTTATCCGTTTCCCTCTTCTGCTCTATCCCTTTCCCTCCCCCCCCCCACCCCCCCCTCCCCTTCCCCAACACCCAAATGCTTTTACCACTGTGTCTCCCATCTACACTCTAGCCACCACCATACCTCCAACTCAGCCAGCCGCCTCCATCAATCGTCCGTCTCCCGTTTCTCCGTCCCTCCGGCAGCAGATTATTAACGGTAATTACATCGATCTCGCGCAGTTGATCCAACCCTCTCTCTGTAACGTGAACCAGCCGCGGGATCTACTAACCAGCCAGGGCCTCACTTCGTTCATGCTCCATACCACCCTTTCTCGATCCAAAGATCTCACCCCTACTGAATTCGCTCTCGCTTTTTCCTTTTACCGGGACGTTATCTGCTCTACCTTCCCCAACCGGAGAGCTGAATTAGACGACTATCTGACAATAATCCTCGACCTCGCAACGCGTTTCGGAGGGACTGGATTTTACACTTACCACGTACTATTCGCCACTCAAGCGGCAGGCAGGCTCCAGCAATTCAATCACGGTACCTACTGGGGGGCCCTGGATTCCGAGCTCTACTGCAGGGTCTTCGCAGCTCGCACCGCTCTCTCCTGCGATCTCTGCGGAGCTCCCTCTCATCCCGCTTCCCTTTGTTCAGTGGCCACGCCCTCTCGCAATCGTCCCCCCGCTTCGAAGAATCCAGTTTTTAATCGCCTGTCTTCCGCAGCTCCCCCTCCACCCGTGATCCCTCGCCCTACTTCTTCAGCCCGACCCACCACCCTCGTACCCATCAGTAGAGGCAGCGATCAGCGCGGACGCCCCATCCTGTACCAGGGAGGAAGGATGATCTGCAATAACTTCAACGACCGGGGTTGCAGCATTTCCAACTGCAGGTTTCTCCACGTCTGCTCCTTCTGTGGCGGCGCCCACGCCAGGTTCTCCTGCCCGCACAATCCAGTCACCATCGACGAAAAGAGTGCTTCCGACACCGCGATCACCCCAGTGAAGGTAAACACACTACTCGTTGCTCTCCGCGATCACCCCGATCGCAAGTTCGTCAATTTCTTGCTCGATGGTCTTAGTAACGGTTTCCACCCTGGCATCGAAGTTCTGCCAGAATCTTCACACTCGTGTAGGAACCTCCAGTCCGCGCTCAGAGATCCCATCGCCGTGGACAACCTTTTGGCGAAGGAAGTCACTGAAGGATTCATGATCGGCCCTTTCAAACATCCTCCTTTCGAGTCATTCCATATCAGCCCCATTGGCATCGCCACGCGTAAATACTCCGAGAGAAAACGGCTCATCATCGACCTATCTTCTCCCCACGGCACAGACGTTCTCAGCATCAACAGTCTCATTCCTGCCCCAGATTTTTCCATGCAGTACGCCACTACCAATCACGCCATCTCCCTCATTCGTCTCGCAGGCCGCGGGGCGTGGCTCTCTAAAGCCGACATCACCAGCGCCTTCAAGGTCCTGCCTATCCACCCTGATTTCTGGCGTTACTTCGGAGTCTTCTGGAAAGGGTCGTATTACTTTGCCGTGCGCTTGACCTTCGGCTGCCGCAGCAGTCCTAAAATTTTCGATTCCTTGTCCGAAGCCTTGTGTTGGATTCTCATCAACAACTTTAAACTTCCTTACGTCTTACACCTCCTGGATGACTTCTTGGTCGTGACTCCCGTGTCTTCCCCCCCTCGTCTCGGCCTGTCGTCACTCGTCAAAGCGTTCTCCGACCTCGGAGTCCCTCTGTCCGAGGAAAAGACCCTCGGCCCCTGCACATCAATCGAGTTTCTCGGCATAACTCTCAACTCGGTCTCATTCCAAGCGTCTCTTCCTCCCGAGAAAGTCCAACGAATCTCGCTGCTCCTCTCCAACTTCATCATGCACCAAGAGACAGCTCCTCGCGCTTCTCGGTCACCTCAACTACGCCATCCGCATCATCCCTCAGGGCAAGCCTTTCCTTTCATGTCTTCTCACGAAAGCTGCATCTGTCCCCTCCCTTCACTCAACAATACCACTGAACGAAGCTTGCAGGACCGAAATGCGCCTATGGAAGCAGTTCCTGGATTCCTGGAATGGCATCTCCTTCTTTTACGACGAATTCTCGTCCACTCCCGAAGACATTCAACTCTTCACCGACGCAGCTCCTTCAGTAGGTTTCGGAGGGTTTTACCAAGGTAGGTGGTTCGCTTCCGCGTGGCCCCCCGAGCTCCTCGCTCTGAGGCCAGCAGACTGCTCGTCCGCCTTGTTCGAACTCTACCCCATCGTCATCGCAGCCATTCTTTGGGGGCACGAGTGGTCTAGCAGGTGTATCCTTATCCATTCCGACAGCACCGCCGCAGTCCACATCATTAACAAGGGAAGATCCCGTTCCCCCGCAATCGCCCAGTTCCTCCGAAAACTCACCTTAGTGTCCGCTCAGCATCAATTCGTCATTCGCGCCGCCCACGTTCCGGGTCACGATAACTCCATTGCTAATTCACTCTCTCGTTTTGAATTTCAGAGATTCAGAAGCTTGGCTCCGCACTCGGACGACCAGCCCATTCCGGTTCCTCCATTTTCGGCCACGATCTTCAACTAAGCTACCCCGCTCTCGCCCCTCTCATCTCCGCTTCGCGGCACGCCATCCTCGACAGCCTCGCCCCGAGCTCGCTTTCTACCTACCTGACCGGGTGGAACAACTTCAAAGCTTTCCTCGATCTTCATCAACTCCCCCTCAGCTCATTCGACGTCACCACCATCTGCAGTTTCATCACCTTCTCGCACCACTCCAGGAACATCCGTGTCTCCACCATACAGGCTTACCTCGCCGGAATTAACCTCATTTACAAGCTGTCCGTCGGCGAGGACTGCCAATCTCTGTCTCACTGCCACGTTTCCATGCTGACGAAAGGACTGCAAAAGGCCGAACCGCGTCTTCCCCCTAAACGCTTACCACTTACTTCAGACCTCCTCTACCTTTGCATTCGCACTCTGCGCTCCGGTTACCTCTCGCCACCCTCAGACCTTACCCTCGAATGCATGTTCCTCTTAGCCTTCTTCGGCTTTCTCCGCTGTTCCGAATTCGCTCCAACGTCCAGCACTTTCGACCCGTCCGTCCACCCTAGGCTTTCCGATCTCGCCATACATTCTCCCGACCTGCTCGTCTTTACTCTCCGCAGGAGTAAAACGGATCAGCTGGGAAACACTTTTCCTATCCACCTCTTTCGCCTTAACTCTCCTCTAAGTCCATACGAACCTTTCATCAAATATCTCGCTTTCCGACGCACCTCCAATTCCTCCCACAATGATCCACTCTTCCTTACAGAAACAGGTAAGATGGCTTCCCGATTCTGGTTCAGTAAACACTTCAGAGAAATCCTACGCTCTTCCGGCATAGCCCCCCTTCCATTCTCCATCCATTCCTTCCGCATCGGCGCCGCTACGTCTGCAGCCAGGGCAGGCGTACCCGACCGAAAAATTCAGACCCTCGGTCGCTGGGCCTCCAGCGCCTACCTCTCCTACGTTCGTCACAATCTCAACGATCTCCACCAGGCCCACTCGGTCTTATGCTCCTTTTAAATCTTTGGGGGTCCCGTTCCGGCTGGGCCAATTGAAGATTGAGACGGAGCCCCCACCCTGAGTCTCAACCCAGCCATCTCTACCTCTTTCGTTCAGACACCCGTCATTCATCCTTTAATAAATATCTCACTGCATTACGTTGTTGGCGTGGTCCTTGCTAGTGAAGTGGAGTTAATATGATTAACTGAGATTCAGGAGCAGGACCACGCCTCGACCGCCCTCTCCTCCTCACCAGCGAACCACAGCTCACCGCAACCACACCTCTAATTTCCCAGAAGCCATTTATTCCCGCTTATCCCATCATCCCAGTTTGTCTCAGCTAACTCGACCCCTCCCTCCCACCCCCTATCTCGTTTGTCTTTCAGCTATAAGACATCCACAAGGGGGGTCCCGTTCCGGCTGGGCCAATTGAAGATTGAGACGGAGCCCCCACCCTGAGTCTCAAACCAGACATCTCTACCTCTTTCGTTCAGACACCCGTCATTCATCCTTTAATAAATATCTCACTGCATTACGTTGTTGGCGTGGTCCTTGCTAGTGAAGCAGGGTTTGTGTGTTAAACATGTGTGCGGGTGTGTTTGTGTTGAGAAAACATTAGAACAGATCAGAAAATAGTGTAAGATGGGCAGTTAAATTGTGTATATGATGTTGTAATATCATTGTCTACTGTTCTTTGTTATTTTTTGGCAACTTTAGTGCAGACAAAACGCCTATATGTAAGTGTGTGCTGCCTTCAGTGGCCTCTGCAATTTCAAGTAGTTGGTGACATCACTAAAGACCATCCTGATTACAGCTAGGGGTTTCTGATTTCAAACTAAACAAATTATTTACAGGGCCCATATTACGCTATTTTCTGATCTATGTTATAATGTTTCCTCATCAAAAACAGACCTGGAGTTGTGTTTTGATTCATTCACACATGTTTAACACACAAACTCTGCATATTTAGGTTAACTTCTTCCCTCAAACACTCGTTCCACCTTGTGATGTCATGTGGTAATACAGGAAGGGCTCCACTGTGTTTTTAAACGCCATACACATTCACTAGAATCATTTGGATCATTTCAGCCCTGGAATTGCTAATCTCTGTTGAACTGAAGGTAAAAGGTTAACTTGAAATCTACCACAACATGACATCACAAGGTGGAAATGAGGATTTTGAGATTCGGAGATGTAGCCAGACTGATAATAACGGATTACTCAAACATGTGTGAATGAAACAAAACAACTCCAGATATGTTTTTGATGAGGAAATAACACTATAACATGGCCTAAAGCTCACAAGAGTCACTTTTGTGTAATATTGGACCTTTAAGCTGAGGTAAGAAGTTTTGTTTTGTTTTATTCAGTGATAGATGACCAATTAGCTCCTATATTTCCCATGTGTCACTGAAATAAACAAAACAGATTGCACTGCTCTGTCTGAGTTTGGCCTTGGTCTCCATAGAGGGAGCGTTGAACTTCTATGTTAGACAATAAAGAGATCCCAGGTTGACGCTTAGTTTCCTGGCCAGTTAGTTCTTACTCCTATCTGTGCGAATGCAGGAGGGTCTAGACCATAAAGTGTGATAAACAGCCGTCCGTCTGTGGAACGTGCCAATTACGGCAGCTAATTTGTAGCACATCTCTCAAATGTGAAAGACTTCTCTACTATACAAATATTCTTGTATCATTCAGAAGAAAATGTTCCGTATTATCTTCTTTTCTTTTTTTTTTTACTCATAAGCTGGCCATCCGTTTAAAGGTCACATATTACACCTTTTTCTGATGTTATAATGTTGTTTCCTCATCACAAACATCCCAGTTGTGTTTTGTTTTATTCACACATGTTTAACACAGAAACCCTGCATATTTAGGCTGAGTTCTTCTCTCAGACAGAAAACTCTGTTCCACCTTGTGATGTCATATGGTAATACTCCTCATACATATGGTGCTTCAGTGTGTTTTAAGACTCTATATACCTCCACTAAAATCATTTAGTTGATTTCCGCCCAATCTCTACTGAACAAAAGCCATCATCTTGAACAGTACCGCTTCGTGACATCACAAGGTGGAGCGGAGCATTTTGAGCTTTGGTGATGTAGACAGACATTAATAATGCTGGATTACTCAAACACGTGTGAATGAAACAAAACCAGTTTATACAACAGCATCATAACATGGCTTAAAGCAGTTAAATAAGTCAGTTATTTAAAGGACCTTGACTGGTTAACGTGATCCTCCATTGGAGATCAGGACACATGCAAAATATAGTAAAAGCGTGCGGCCTTGACTGGTCAGGCTGTGGTCTGGCCTCTCCTTCACTTTGCTATTACTGTAGGGTGACCAGACATCCCTATTTACACAGGACAGCCCCAGTTTTGAGACCTGTGTCCCCTGTCCTAGCAGATTTAACTAAAACCACTGATTTGTCCCAGTTTTATACAAGAAATGTCCCAGGTGTCCTTATTTTTGACCAGTATATTGTCATTCGTTTAGCTATGCTTGAAAATGACCATAAGAACATGCAGTCAGTTGCACCTACAGAAGTCCCTCAGATTCTATACTAATTGACAAGTGAGTCAAAAATGGACATTGTTACACACTACGCAATTTTATTTATTCCAGGCATCGCAACCCTGTGTCGAAATTGACTCCTGTGAGCTTTTAGTGATGTTGGAATGTTGTTTACTCCTCAAAAATATGCAGTTTTTTTGTTTTGTTTTGTTTTGTTTTTCATTCACACATGTTTGAGTGAATCTTTTGTGTGTTTTGTGTGTTAAATGTGTATGAAAAAAAAAAAAACACAACTCCAGGTATGTTTGTGATGAGGAAACATTATAACATAGATCAGAAAATAGCGTGACTGTACTATAAAGACAAAAGACCAAAAGTACTCGTAAATATTAATAATGAAGTGAACAGTTACCAGAGAAAACGATGATTTACGATGGCTGTAATTCAGCGGTGCACCAGAACAATTCTCTTTTCTTTGTCTTCAAAAGAATTGTTCTTTCGCTTCTTCTAGAGAATCAATCTGAGCAGAAAGCCATCCCTTGCAAGGAGCAGCAGATTATCAGTTCAAAATAGATAAAAATGAATCACTGAGTCATTCATAAAGGGGAGAATTTACTGAGAAGAATAAAATAGAACGAGAATTAGTCCAGTGCTAATGAATGATAATGAGTTCGTATACTGATCTCTTTTCGACATTCAAAGTGGGGTTATAATGTCTCCTCAGTGACACATGGGTCGTGATAAGTCGCTACCTGTCGTGGTGGGAATGAACAATGCACAAAGTTGAAAAGTGCGATGTAAGGAGAGCTTGTTATAATGCTGTTACCTCATCAAAAACATGCCATGAGTAATCTTGCAGTCTCTCCTGGCAGCTATTCAAACCTTCCTTACAGTTAGCAGTACAAGCCTGTCCAAGACTCCGCCCACAAGCCTACGTCATCCATGCTCCCACATGAGACTTCTCCATAAATATACAAAAGCATGATCAAAAACTGTACGCAGCAACTTGACAAATCTGACGCGATGTGCAGACATTTTATTAGGTTTAATTAGATTGTGTTGTAATTGCGTTCTGAAGGTGAATGACTTAGCACTGAGAGTAAAGGGAGAGGAGACTCAACAACAACAAAAACGAAAGTGAAACGTTAATACAAATAATTTAAGACCAAAACAACAGTCACGGAGAGAGAGGAGTGACAGTTTTTGGGCCTAGAGTTGATGGAGCCAGAAGCGCGCCCATGTTCACTTCCTATTTGGAACACGACACCAATAAAACATTTTTTTTTAACGTGTTGTCACAGTAACCAAAATGTACTACTAATTGTTTTACTACACGTGTGAACCCACTTCTGCTTTATGGAACACAAGTGGCCAGACTCCTGCCCACCTGCCCACCTGCCCACCTGTGTCCGGACCACCTGCATGTGTAATGTGTCTCTTTTGGCCAGTGCTTAGTTGAGATGTGAGAGATGGGGGCCAAGTGAAATCTCCTCTAATTAAAGCCAGTCTGTTGTAGGAGACAGCAGGGCCCACACTCGTAACAGCTCATTAGTCGAGTCTGAGGAGAATCGGGACAATGGGACCGAAACAAGCAAGTTTGAAACGCTCAGTGTCTCTGCAAACGCTTCACCACTGTGACCATGACTGAGAGGTGAGAGGGCCTTATTATGAAATGATGGCTTTCTAAATTCGATATTTGGTGATATAATTACATTGGATTCTTTGGTCTGAATCATTTTAAAGCAGAACTCAGTAACATTTTATTCAAAAGTCCTTTAAGCTTTAACCCAAGTTAGAATGCTGTTACCTCATCAAAAACATACCAGGAGTTGTGTTTTGTTTAATTCGCACATGTTTGAGTAACGCTGCATTGTTAGTCTGTCTAGATCTACAAAGGAGAAAATGCTCTGTTGCACCTTGTGATGTCATGAAGTTGTAGTTTTCAAGTTAGCAGCTACTTATACCTTTTATGTTTAGTTCAGTAGACAAAGGTAACTTCAGAGCTGAAATCATCATCAAGTGATTCTAGTGAAGGTGTACGGAGTTTAAAAACATAATGAAGCACTTCCTGTATCACCACATGACACCACAAGGTGAAACTCAGCCTAAACATGCAAAGTTTGTGTGTTAGATGTGTGTGAATGAAACAAAACACAACTCCAGGTCTGTTTGTGATGAGGAAACATTATAACATAGATCAGAAAATAGATGCGATGGTTAAATCTGTTGTGTTTTGGGGGTTTTTGTTTGGCATGTTTGAAGAGTCTGCCCTCTCCACCTGCTGTCTCCGGGCAGAAAGCCAACCTCACAAAAATGGCAGACATTGGCCCAAAGCGAATTCTCCTGGGAAAATCTGGCTCTTCTTTATATTTGGCAATGTTATGTTTTTGTATGTGATTATACTGCATTATGGTTCTGTTGTCTCACCGTGTAGTCTCACAAGAGAGCTAAAGGGGGAGCTATATTGATTACATTACTTAGTTCTGTTTTATTAGAAAAAATTGCACCAAACGTCACATTTAACTACTGTGTTACATTTTGCTCTACCCCCATTGAACAAAGCATCATCAGTTTTTCCACTTGATATCAACATATGTTTTGTCTTTCATTCCACCACATTTTGATTTCCGTGAGCATTAAAGGGCCCATATTACGCTGTTTTCTGATCTATGTTATAATGGTATTAACTCATCATAACATACCTGAGTTGTGTTTTGATTCATTCACACGTTTAAATCACAAATCCTGCATATTTAGTTCTTTTCTCAAACAAAAAACACCTTGTGATGTCATGTGGTGATACAGAAAATGCTCTGTACCTGGACTACGATCATTTGGATAATTTGAGCTCAAGAATTTCCCATCTCTGCTCCAAAAAAGGTAAAAGGTAGTTGTTAACTTGAAAACTACCGCTTCATGAGCATGAACAGAGCATTTTGAGGTGTGGAGATGTAGACAGACTAATAATAAAGAGTTACTCAAACATGTGTGAATGAAATAAAACACAACTCCAGGTCTGTTTTTGAGTAGATAACAGGATTAGAACATGGCTAAAATCTCACAAGAGTCCATTTTGCATCATATAGCTTTAACATGTAACTTGTGTTCCAGTCCCTGCTGTTTTTAACTAAATTAATTTGATACTTTGTCTTAAAAAGATTATTTTCTTGCAAATGACAGAACAGTTTGGTGACTCTGATGACTTTTATTTTAAAGCTACTTAAAAAGACATCAAACGAGAGATTTAGGTATGTAACTAGATCAATGGGAGGGTCTGCCATGTGCTTGTTTTCATCAAGATGTTCCCCAGTATGGCATTAAAATGCATCTCCAAATATGTGACACACCACCAGGCCAAGTTACAGGTCAGATCTGTGGAGAGGGAGCCCACTCAGAGTCCAGAAGCATGCTTTTCAAACAATTTCTGAGCAATAAAAACACCTGTAATTGAATCAATGCAAGAGATAGATGACTTTAATGCCATACTGTGGAACATTCTGGGCAAAGCTATTACATATTCATGAGACAAATAAGTGGCAGACTCCACCAAAAATGTTACTTTGCACCATCAATAACTGCATTCATAGGGGAACATAACTCTTCACTGGGGAGGTATTTATAATGGCAGAGGTCATTTCATTAAAGGTGCATTGTGTAACTTTTCTGGTGGAGGGTTCCTTCCTCGCCTGCTTGTTTCTATGGAGATGTCATTGCTCTGCCTGGAATGTTCCACAGTATGACATTAAACTGCTCTACTTTACATTTATTCAATTACAGTTGGGTTTACTGCTCAAAAATACCTAGAAAAACAGACTGACTCTGACCAGGGTCGCCTCTCCACAGATCTGACCTGTAACTTGGTCTGGTTTAGTCTCCATGAAGATAAAAAAAAAAGATATAACACCACACTGTGAAACATTCTATACAAAGTTATACATTTTCCATGGAGAAAAGCATTAGACGGAGCTTCCACCAGAAAAGCTACACAATGTACCGTTAAAGAAAGTGAAAATATCCTTGTAGAAGTCTGCTTGGAATTGGATCTGAGGAACATGACGCTGGTTTGGGGGATGAAAACAATACTGTGTAACTTCTGTGGATCTGTTGGAGAAAACTTATGACAGCTGGAACTTCTCTGTGGACATGAGCCACCGAATATCCGCAAACACCCCTCACCCTCTGCAATGCTCCAGTGCTTTATTTTGAATGATGGGGCTGTTATGTAGTTGACATTTTCTGCCCCCATATTTGTCTGGCCAAAAGTGGATCATATTTGAAATCAACTGGAGAATTTCCTGGACAATTTCCTTGTTTTGCAATTTATCATTTATCATTTTTCACAAACATACCCAGAGTTGCGTTTCTTTATTTCATTTACACATTTTTTACACACAAACCCTGCATATTTAGCTTGAGTTCTCCTCTCACACAGAAAACACTCACACTTGTGATGTCATGTGGTAATACAAGAAGTGCTCCGTTGTGTTCTTAAACTATTTACACATTCACTAGAATCGGCCCTGGAATTGCCTATCTCTGCTGAACAAATGGCAAAAAGTAGCTGTTAACGTGAAAACTACCACTTCATGACATCACAAGGTTTTGTAGATGTAGACTAATAAAAAAGGATTACTCAAACATGTGTGAATGAAACACAACAAAACACCAAGTATGTTTTTGATGAGGTAACAGCATTATAACATGGCTTAAAGCTTAAGAGTCCATTTTGAGTAATATAGGACCTTTAACCTTACTGCAACGTTATATATGTTATGTGTTAGCAGTTAATACCCCATAGAAGTAAAATGCACCCATAAAATGTTGATTCTCATTTGAAATTTAAGTGTACATAGACCTTTCTCTATCACCTGCTCCTGTGTGTGGTTCCTCAGAGACTCTTTTCTGTAGCTGTATGAAAATAAACCATCTCCTCAACCTACCGTCCACTGTAATGTGTATGTTCTCACAGCACCCGCCGCATTCTCTGTGCGGAATATCAAGACTCCGCTTCTACATCAGTGCTGTACAATTCTTAAACCCTTTTCTCCAGAGACGGAAAAGCTCTGATCACAAGAAAGATCTTCTGAACCGAAGCAAGATGGTGCATTACTCTGGTGTTTTGGGAAATGAGAAGTTTGTGAGATTTTGTGCCGCAACAAAGTTTTGATTCTTGGCCCCAGCACGAATTAACGTAGGTCCAGGCCCAGATTGTCCCGCTGTGCTGTCTGGTCAGGCCATGTTTAGATCAGGGTGCAGAGTCGTGCTGTGGCCCCCCAGTGTGATAACCGCAGATGCCACACTGTTATTTCTAACCCACAAGACAGAGTTTAATCAAGAGGGGGCATTACACTTCTATGGGGTATTAACGCACACAACATATTTAGATTCTTTTTTTATACAGCGCTTTTCCACCTTCAAGGCAATGAAACTCCTTACCCATTCACACACCAGTGTACGCTGACACTAAAGGCGAGGAGGGTTAAGTGTTTTGATCGAGCACAGCGACAGTGTAGGCAGTATTCACGGAGCCGCCTGCTGCATTCACTGTGTATAGGGAATTAGCCGAGTCGTGCTGAAATAAATCTATATTTAAATATCAGACAGAGGACAGCAGGTTACAGATACATAATCACAGACAGCGTGTTTGCTACGATGTAAATACTTCACCGGAGGAAGCTTTTGTGTGGATAAAAGTAGGTGTTTGTACCGCTAAATAGAACACAAAACAACTTTATGAAAACACATCTGATGATTTGAAGTCCACTGTTTTTCTGTACAAGCTCATTCAGATCGTAGCACTATTTTAACATCAGTAATTACTTTTTATTTCAGTTAGTATTAGCTTTGAGTCACAAAAACCTACTTTTTTTTTTTTTTGCAGTGGTTCAAAGTAATTCCTCGCTTACCTTATGCATTCTGAGTGTGGCAGTGTGTAGTGTGCCTGCCCTCCCCCCACTTTTGCCTGGAGCGCACCTGCTGGTGCACCTGGCTGGGCACTGATTGCGGGGAGGGACAGAGGTTATTTAGGTTAGGGCTGTGCACATTTGGGCTCTTTTCTTGTCCTGGTCTGGAGTTGTGCCTGTGCCAGTCCTTGGCGTGGCATTCTTCAAGCACGCATCACTGCGTCTTGGGTGAGTTTGGTGGCCTTGTATATTTTATTCCCTATGTTCAAATGCTGGTGTTTATTGGAACTTTCTTTCAGTGTTTGGTGTGGGTGTTCACCTCATCAGCCTTTACCCTGGAGGCTGTAGTGTGGTGAAACCTGCTCTGCTCCTCGCGGGTGAGTTTGGCACAGTGGCGGCCGTATATATTTGTATTGTGCGCATTTGGCACTCACGCACGCTTTGCCTTTCAGTGTGAGTGTGGCGTGTTGCCAATAAAACCCGGTCGGAGCAGCTTGTTTTAACTTTTCTAACATCGGATGTGTGGGTAAGCGGCATGCCTCCTCCCTCCTTTGACCCATCAGCTGCACTCCAATATTTCTAATGCTGGCTTCCTTGTTTAGTCCTGGCACTTGTGTGTGCGTCGACGCGCTGTTACGCGCGCGGTCTGCTGGGGGACTGGGAGTGCACCCCGTCGGGGTCTGGGGGACTGGTGCTTCTCTTTTATCGGTAAGTTGCCGTTATTTGTTTGTCGCTGCCCAAATTCTATAGTATTTTTCCCCTAATTTTGGTGTGTTGCACCATAGGGGACTGAGCTGCACCTCTCCGTGGCCACTGGGGGCTACAAACGGCCACCGCCAATCACAGCACTGCCACTTCAGGCACAGCTCCTCCCTCTACGGCTGTTCTGATGAGAGTTAACTAACACAAACTTACCATTCAAGGGAGAAAAGGTTTGGGTAATGGTTGAACTGTTTTCAGTTGCACAGTGTACATATTGTATATTTTAACTGTAAATATTATTGGTGTTTTGTTTTTGTGTGAATTTATACATTTTCTTTGCTTATTTTGTTTGTAGTTTGACTTGAGTTGTTTTTTTCGTGTTAATCCATTTTGCATATTTTTAAAACGAGACTAAACTTTTAAGAGAAACAGAACAAACTAAATAAATGTTATATTTGTAATGTATCTGGTTTGTCTCTGCCCCATCATTGGGTAAAACGAACCTGTGTCTGCCTTCTGCAGGGTCCTAGGCCTATCCTAGGTGGCGTTGTTGGCAACAATAGTTACTTAAATCACTGCTTCACACCTCCCTCATGCCACATGAGCATCTAAATTATTCACTACGATGAGTTTATAAATGCTTTTCACGAGACCAGTGCGCAGTAAAAGCTAATGGTAAAGCCAACAGCAACTAGCATGCTAAGACACACTTCTCGGTTATCAGACATTAAAATGATTTCTAATTAGCTCAGTCAGAATGCCTGTTTTTCTATGTATTTTCGAGCTATAAAACCACCTGTAATTGAATAAATGTAAGGGAGAGCTGTTTAATGTCATACTGTGGAACATTCCAGGCAAAGCAATGATAAATCCATAGAAAAAAGCAGGTGACGGACCCCCAACCAAAAAGTTACATAATGCTGGGTTTCAGATGACATCACTGCATTCTATAGGCCATTATTTAATACAGATAGGGGTCAGATAAAATTAATATTGTTCAGCTGGGAATTGGGAATTTACCTTTCCGATATTTCATGGCAAAATATGACAACACATTCTAGAATCTGAAAACCACCAATATACTGTAAATGTGAAATTCCAATCGGATATCGAGAACCCCCAGTACATTTTTCTTACTGTAGCTTCCCTCAGTGCGAGGTAAGATCTAGTTACTGTTTATACCTTTTATAGAGAAGAAAATAACCATTCTCTGCCTGAACAACCATGATTGAATTTAAACTAGCTCTGCCAGAGTTTATGGAACGGCACTGCATTTGAGTCTTGTGCTGTAGATAGGCCATCTCCCGGAACCCCTTTTCAAATGGATTCAACTCAATATGGTTGGACACTTACTATTTTTACTAGATAGAGCAGATGGGTTCAAATTACACACACTTTTATAGTCATGTGTACAGGCAACCTTCACGGGACAGCTAGGCCAAGAGTGCACGAAGAACACTTGGCTCTGCTCTTAATGATGTACCGTCCAAGCACTAAAGTGATGTGAGATGGAGCAGGGTTCAGATTAGGTTTGGATCAGTGAGAGGCTGTTGAGGAAGTGGCTTATTAGGCTATGTTCAGACTGCAGGGCCTAATGCTCACTTCGGATGTTTTTGTGAAATACGTTTGTTTGTTTTTTTCTTTTTGCAAGGTTGTTTACATTTCCAATTAAGTGCGACTTGTATGTGATCTCCAGTGTGAACATTAATTGCCCCAAAAGTGTCCCGCATTGCCATTGGAGGGTTAGCGTGCTTAGTGTTTACGGAAGTAGCCTAAACATGGACGCTAGCATTGAGCACCTGGTGATTTTAAAGTTGGTGTTGTACCGAAGCCAGAACATGTGCAGCACATTTGTTTTAAGGAGAAGGACAAGGTTTTTGGCCATGGCGTTTTGTGGGGCAGGGGCAGCAACGTCCGTAGAAAGGAACATGTGGGTGCGGAGTCGCAGCCAAGAGTGGTGGGACTGCTATATGCTTCACTGACACAGAGTTCATATACAATTTTCATATGACGAGAAGAACATTTGTGTACGTTTGTGAGCACCTACTTGTACCACTCTCACTTGTTGAAGACATGTAGGCTGGATGAATGCGACCTGGCCATTCAGACTGAAGTCACATGTCAAAAGATCGGATATGTATCTGTTTTAGGACCACATTTTAGGACCGTCGCATTTTAAAAAATTGGGTCTGTGTCGTTTAGGCTGTCATTAAAACATCAGATACAGGTCGCATAGGGGCGAAAAATTCGGATTTGGGTCACTTCAGGCTGTAGTCTGAATGTAGCCTTAGAGACAACGCAGCCGGAAATGGAGACTGACTGCTCTCGTCCACTGATTTTTTGCCCCAACTTGAGTCTCAATAGGTCCACTCAAAAGTCATCTAGAGTTATCGAAATGCTTGGTTTGTGCAGGAGAACACTATCGTACATGACAATTGTACTTATCTAGAGACACTGAGGGAACGCTCATATGCTTTATTGTGGTTTGTTTTTTGGAATACTTTTGAGCACATGTACATTGTGTTTTACCTTTTATAGTTTTGAATAATGTATATTTTTGATAAACAGGGAGGACATACATTTTAAAGCTACTAATGTAAGCTTAATATAAATCGGACTGTTACATGCAGTAGGTATAGTATCCAAGTACGTACTGGCTTCTCAAGATGACACTGGGATCTTTGAAATCTGATTCATGACATCTCAATTGTAGTTCCCAGGTTTACATGCATTTGTTATCATGTTATCGGATTGCCTGGAGCATGTAAACATAGTGACTGTCAGACAGCAGTAAGTTAGGCAGCATCTAGTGGTGTTTTGTGAGAATACAACACAGCCGGGTCCGCCAGTCTATATTCATACTGCAGCTAATGTCACCAACATTCCCTGGAGCTGTGATGCCAACTGAAAGCACTAGAAGTTAGACTGAGCTTTGTTTTAACAATCTGACCATAAAGGGCTGACTTACAACAGGTGAGCTGATTTGTGGTGTTAAACAAGTCCCTCTTAAATAACCTCACAGTCACACGTGAGCCAACAGTTTTTCAGTTATGTCACTGTCACCTTTTTGTTGAAAATCACGCTCATATTGATTACAAGCTCCTGGAAATGTGTTGCTTAAATCCATGTTGTATTTTTTCTTGAGTTTTCAGACAATCTTAAAACAGAGTGATGTCACGGCAAAGTACCAATACAAATTGTAGCATTAACATTTGGATTAGAGTCTGGTAACAATGGGGATTAACACATTTTTAAGACAAATTAGCACATGATGGTCAATTATACTGCGTGAAATGCGGCCCACAACTGTACCTAGACACTAATACTAAGTAGCCCAACTTGCGCCTCTAAACACTGCCATAACCTTCATGAAACTTTTGTTATAACATCACTGAAGCATAAACTTCGTCCCTGCGTCCAGTCACTCTGTCAAATCATAAATACACACTTTTTATTGTTTGAGCTGCAGGTCACAAATCTCATCTTTTCTTCAACAAAGTTACAGTCACCTTTCACTTCTTTTATAAATCTTTCTCCAGCTCATAACTCAACATCACTTTATTGTTCTGGCTTAAATCTGCCGCACGTTTCACGGACTCTCCTATGAATCAATGTTTGTAAAAATAGTCTTCTAAAATGTGTCCTCTGCTTTGGTGTGCTGCTGTAAATATGACCAAAAACAGGGAGACAGACTCTTGACCCCACACAATCTGAGCCTTGGGCAAGGACTGTCAAGTGAAGTTTAATATTAGAGCAGGATCTGAGCCACTGACCCAGAGGTATTGTCCATAGTCTGGTAACTTTGGCACATTTTGATGTTTCCAGATTGACTATACAGGGAACACATAGAGAGATGGGGAGCTGAGTATGGCCTCAAAGCAAACATTTTACCATTTTCATCCAACAGAATATGACTGCAGGATATTAGTTTAATAAAGCACAAAGAAATTCAAATTTGGCTGCAGTAGCTCAGTCACTTGTCCACTTACCTGAAGGTTGATAGTTTGATCCCATGCATCAGGCATCGTGTCCTTGGGTGAGGCAGCTCTGCCTTGCTTCTGTGCATTTTTATATAGTGACTGATTATTGATGGCTGGAGAAGCTATTGCTGTCTGTTAACAGGCAGTTGAAAGTAGACATAACTTGACAAATTCAATTTCTCAACTGGACAAAAGTTTTTCTTGGTTGACAAATTTAATTTCTCCTTTGCCAGTGATTCTACCTGTACAAATGAGGGATTTTACAATAAGTGGAGTTAATGATTAGAACTGAATGAAATGAATGATTAGATTCAGGAGCTGGACCACGCCTCAACCTCCTCGCCAGCCAACCACAGCTCATCTCGACCACGCCTTAAATTACCCAGAAGCCCTATTTATACAACCTATCCCGACCCCCTCCCTCCCACCCTGGAGACGGAGCCCCCCACCCTGAGTCTCTCCCCAGCCATCACATCCACCCAGTCAATAAATATCTTTATCGTATTCCATTGTTGTAGTGTGGTCCTTGCTAGTGAAAGGTACAATGTGTAACTTTTCTTGTAGGGGGTCCACAACTTGATCTCCATGGAAGTGTTACGCTTTTGCCTAAAATGTTCTATTGCTGGGTTTCAGATGACGTCGCTACATTCTACAGGCCAATAATATTTAATAATATTGCAAATTTTTGTTCTTAAATCAAATCACTCATGGAAATTAACAGGTTTTGTGTATTTGTGTATTTACCTTTTGGATATTTCATGTCAAAGTACAATGTCTCTTGCCCCTCTTCTGGAATTATGACATCATCACATTCTAGAGTCTGAAAACCACTAATAATAATAATAATTTAGTCTTACACAGCGCTTTTCTGGATGTTCAACAGTTACTTTACAATTTTGTTCTTTATTCATTCACTCCACATCAGCCTGTCACAAGAATTACTCTACCGACTTATTGTGCAATACATGATCAATGGAACAATATATTTTGGGGCTTAAAATGTATCATGTGTTCAATTTCTTTGTCGAAGATTTTCTGTATTTTTGTTAAATTTGTAAGATTGTAAGAATTGCAGAGGGTTGAAAAACTTCTGTGGCTATTTTTTTTTTTGCTTCATTCTGCTATTTATTTGTTGGTTTACTGGTTTGTGGTCCTTGTTTTTGTGTCAGTGGCATAAAGTAGTTCCAGTATTACCATGTGTAGCAGTATGTCTCTGTAGCAATATATCGTGCTTCAAAATGTGTTATTGTGACATGCCGAACTCCACACTGAGGCAGACCGATAGAAGCCAAACTGCCAATCTGCACCACCAGCCCCTCCAACACTACACACACACACCACATTCATAATTGGCAATGTAGGTGACATGTCTTGCCTAAGGACACAACAACAGTGATGCCAATGGCGCCTCAGTGTACTCCAAGCGGTCTTCCATCCAAATACAAACCAGGCACAGTCTTGTTTAGCTCAGAGGTTTGGACACAGCTTCCTGTGTGGGTCACTCTCCCGTCTCAGTGGAGTCAAAAGTGCATATGTAACTTTTCTGGTGAAGGGTGTGCCACCTGCTTGTCTCCATGGAGATAGAATAAAGCAATACTGTGGGAAACTCCAGGCAAAGGAAAAACATCTTTGCCAGAAAAGTTGCATAGTGCATCTTTGACTCCACTGTGTAAGGAGAGTGAAAGAATGATCGACTGGAAATCTAAGACATTTCAGACTAAATGGTACTTGTTACATCACACAAACAACAGCTTCTAGAAAGTTCAACTCTTTGCTGTGCTCTTTTGGTTATGAATCAACACAACTTGACAGCGTAAAACCAGCCTTTTCTCAGCAGCATCATTGAGTTTTTATTTTTCTCGGTTTAATGAATGCAGAGAAACTAGCTCGACAGCTGCTTAACATCCTCAGAACACAACAGCGCTGGGCCATGATGGCAACAACAAATGATTCTGCAAAACTGAGCTTCGCCGCTGTCACCCGTCACAGCCAATGAAGACCATAAAACATGAGAATCGCACAAGAGAGTCCACTGGAGACTAGTTTGAGCTGTAACAACAGAACTGGAGGCGGTTCTCAGATTTGTTGAAGAAAAAAAAAATAGATGTGTGAACAAGATATTTCAGCCGTCCAGTTCTAGTGTTGACTGTCTCAAAAAGACATTTCTGAAAGGTACCCAATTGTACCCAATTTCTTTGCCATATATTTGGGGAAAATATGTCTTGCCCCAGCTCTTGAGGTCAAAATAAATCCGCCGCCTGCCATCTGCATCTATTGTCTGCTAATCAGGAAGTGCACGTTAGCATGCTAGTTGTTGTTAGCTTTACCATCGAGGCAAAACTCCGCACTTGTCGTGAAAAGTTGTGAAAAGTGCTTCTAAAGTCATTGCGGTGAATAATGAAGATGTTCAGATTGCATAAGGTAAGTGAAATTCAGGTACAGTGCTTTAAAGTCAACAGACGTCCAAAGCTATACCGACATAATAACTGAGAGGGGTCAAAGGTCAAGAGCAGAATCAGTTGAATCAGGGGGCTGAAAGAAAATGTCTGCAGGCAACTGACGAGACCTGGAATAGACTGAAGAAAAGAGACTCAGACAGATACAAAGTTATTTCATTTTTTCCCCCTTGTAGAAGCAGGATCCATATTTCTGACTGGTTTGAACATTTGGTAACTGCACAAAAGCGTTCAACGATCACTCTGTTCACTTGATTCAGAATGAGAAAAGCTTTGCAAAGTAAGAATGTGTATAATAAGGTATCACGAAAGAAGAGCTACTACATTGTGGTAATCCATGAAGCATTTTTAGCTTCATCAAAATTCCTTCTTTCTTCACTGCACCAGCGAATACAGGCCTCGCACCCGCCGCGTTTTATATACACACATTTAATGACAGCAAAGGCCTGGAGCTATTTTCCAGACACATGCACTGTTTTACACTATTTTTAATGAAATCCACCGGCTGTACTCAAACTGAGGTGGTAGCATCTCAGTTGGTAGTTTGTCCTCTGAAGGTTGGCAGTACAAATCCAGTTTGGACAAGACACTTAACTTGCCTTGGTGTATGAATGTGAGCGAGTGGAGCTAGAAAACTACTCTTAAGCACCTTTGTTTTGTGATCAGTGTTGTGCAACTTAAAATAATGTCTAATTTAAAATCATTTCACAGCTTAAGTGCTCCCTATACTCTCTGATCTGTTACAGCTTGCCATCTACTGGAGGCAGAGGGAATTACCATGAGGAAAACAATCAAGGACACAACAGTAATGAACGCGACTGGACAGAAATGCTTAAAATGAGTTTGGTGGTGATTTATGGATGGCGCAAGGTCTATCTGTGACATCGCAATCCTGGGAAATTTCAATCGGAGCGTTTAGTTCGGCTCAGAGGAAAAGGACTTTTTATGGAGGATTTATGAAACCAGGGTGACTGACATGAAATACAACTCCAAGTACGTTGTTAATAGGGGAACAATATTCGAAAATCAATTCTGCATAATAGGTGTTTTTTAAAAGGCTAGAAAATGCAAATAAAGGTGAAAGAAAACATTTGAAAATAGTGTGAAGCAGATTTTGTCTGCATCTCCCATGGGAATATCAAAAGCAGCAGATTGGTTTTTAATCTTTTTTGTTGGACAAATACACAATCTCCACGCTAACACCATAACCCCTCTGAATCCAAATCTTGATATTCAGCCGTAGATAAAAGTAATTCTTAAGAAAACGATCAAAGCGCCGTCTCTATCAGATATGTGTGCCGCTGTACTAACTTATGCCCATTACCCTCTCGGAGCCAACCGCACTGGGCCCAACACAGGAAAACCTCAGGAAAGGCCCAAAACTCACTGATGCAATCTGGCAGACACTCCACTTCAATAGCATCGCGAAATCTCTCCCCATTTTCTCCGCTCGGTCTGTAGTCTGTGTCTCCTCTCTGGGTGACGAGGTGCTGCTGTATTAGAGACAGGCTTTGAACAAAAGATTGAATATGAAGAGGAATGGGATATTAGGCGGAGTGAAGGCAGAGTGCAGAGCTGGCGTATAATTTAGATAAAGGTAGAGGCTGCTGTCATCCACTGTAGTCCATGGGTCGGTGTAAGACAGGAAAGGAGGGAAAAATGTGGCCAAACAAAGGATGAGGTACCCAACTGAGTTCTTGTCAGTTGTCAAAGTTTTGTCTTTTTGTTTTTTTCCCATAGAGTATACTGTAAAAACACAAAACATAACTTAAAGGTGCACTGCTGAACTTATCCGGTTGAGGTTACACTACTGCATGTGTTACTGCGCCTGGGTTAGGGTTTCCAAGAAGGTTCCACACTATGACATTAAACTTATCTATCAAATCTTTATTCAATTGCATGTGTTTTTATTGCTCAAAAATACATTGAAAAAGAGCAGGCTTGCCCATAAGATCTGACAGATCTGACCCATAACCTGACCTGGTGGCATTCTTGTCTCCATGGAGATAGAAAAGTTGAGTGCTGTGGAACATTCAGGCAAAGCAATAAAAGCAGGTAGTGGACCCTTCACCAGAAAAGTTACACAATGTACTTTTAAAGGGCCCATATTACACTATTTTCTGATGTGTTATGATGTTGTTTCCTCATCACAAGCATACCTGGAGTTGAGCTGGGTTCTCTTCTCAAACAGAAGACACTCTGTTCCACCTTGTGATGTCATGTGTTAATACAGGAAGTGCTCCACAAACTCCACACAACTTCACTAGAATCTTTTGGATGATTTCAGATCTGGAATTTCCCATCTCTACTGAACAAAAGGTAAAAGGAGCTCTTGAAAACAACTTCTCCATGACATCACAAGGTGGAACAGAGTATTTGGAGCTTTGGAGATCAAGATGGACAAACCAGGATTACTCAAACATGTGTGAATGAAACAAAACACAACTCCATTTATGTTTTTGATGAGGTAACAGCATTCTAACATGGATTAAAAGCTCACAAGTGTCAAGTTTGTGCAATATACGACCTTTAAATCTGAGGTACCCAACAGTTTTTTCCCCCCATCAAGTACACAGTAAAATCTTTATGGCAAGATCAGTCTGGCGTTGTCATCATCTATCT
Source organism: Taenioides sp. WSHXM2023 (assembly GCA_029959045.1). Classification (NCBI taxonomy): domain Eukaryota; kingdom Metazoa; phylum Chordata; class Actinopteri; order Gobiiformes; family Gobiidae; genus Taenioides; species Taenioides sp. WSHXM2023. The sequence goes on from CM057091.1 coordinate 30,496,121, forward strand.
GTAAAACGTTTTATAAATCGCAAACTCTGAAGAAAGAGCTGTGCGCTGCTGTATAATGCTTTAGGGTGAGAGTGGATTATCTGTGCTTCAGAACTGTGCCAAATAGAGCTGTCGCCATAACACATCCAACTGCATCCAACTGAGGCTGCTACTGGTGGCTGATTCATACTTATTTATTTGTATTTAGTTTTTTTCACATATCTGTTCCTATCTCCCCTTTATGCCTGTCACAGTTTAAATCAGATTGTCTGTTTCCATATAGAGCCAGTGCAGAGAGCCCTTAAAATCCCCTCAATTTAGGCCTCTTTCACTAAGTTTTATCCGATGGTATTTGTTGTATGCGTACGATGTGGAGATACATTTTCCATTTGACCAAAGTCTAGAGCCTGGTGGAGGTGATGAGGATGTGGCACGAAAGAGTGGAAAGATGAGTAAATGCAACTGTCTGAATGCTGTTTGGCTGCAGCAGAGGTGTATGATTAGGTTATGTGGTTTAATTTGACATTAAATTGTTGTAAAAAAAAAAAAAAAAAGGCCGTTAATTTTAACCCAAGACAATTCAGAATGAAGTGAAAGATAATTGTGTGTGGCTCATGCTATTGCAGTGACACATCTCAGACAAGGGAATAAAACGTCCACACACATATAAGTCACACACACAGTAAAGCCCGAGGGACTGGAGCTCAGGACCCTGTTGCTGTGAGGTGGGTACTTGCAGACCGCTGTGTCAGAGGTTGTTCACTGTTTACTGCAGACTCTGTACTGCAGCAGGACCCAGGCTTCTCACCTCACTGTAGGTTGTTTGTTCTTGTTGTTTGCTTGTTTTTGTTCAGGGAACACAGGCTGCTGCCAGACTAACTTTTGACCACATTCAAACTTTTCCTAACTTTTACGAGAGCACAAAGAGCTCTTACACTTCTGGCAGTAATTGATTTGTTGGAACAGTAGAATTTCCTAAGGTCACCTACAGATATGATTGGTATTCAGCAGCGGAGAGTCCCAGGGGCCTTCCTCAGATCACGTCGGTCTCCTCCTCCTCTCTTCTCAGGAAATGCCTGTTTTCTGTCTTTTTTATGCTCAGACTGAATCCTCCACGGCTTAATATGCAAATAATATCTGCATAGCAGGAAAACATTAGGCTATGGTGTGTGATAATTGAATGTGTGAAACCACAAACAGATTACAGTACAACATAGTGTTGATGACAGATTCACAAATGAAGCACAGCACTATATGAAAAATATAGTGTATAAGAGCATTTTATTGTTTTAATCATATTCACTAGAACTAAAATTGTGGTTCATTCCTTTTTGGTGCTCACATATGAATTGTTCTAGGCAAATGTATAATTTAACATGATATGTTGTAAAAAAAAAATAATAATAAAAATACTACCAGCAGTGCTAACACTTTAGGCTCTGGTTATGTGACTAAAAAAAAGACAAAGCGCCTGAAGTGAAGTGTTCTGACCATCACAGCCTGAAGTGATGGTGTTAATCAGTGTCTCAAACATCTGAGGAGAGTGTGAGGACCTCAGGGCCTCACTGATGGACAGTTTAGATAATTCAGGAGAGGGTCCATCTGACCAGAGAGATGGGTCTGATCAAATACTATTTTGAAGAGCCAGAGGCTTGAATACATAACATGCTGACTCATTACAGCTGCTGGTTTACTACAGGAGCTTGTGTTTTAGTCATATACTTTATGTCTCTGTCATTTTGTCATTAGGTATTGATTTTGTGTCGTTTCTGTGGTCCCAACATGTTTAAAAACCTAACATCATGATTTAACATACTGTTCTGCCTTTAAAGTGACTCTTAAAGCTAAAAGCTAAAGCTACAATTAGACTCAGTTCCTGTTAGATCCTCTCACCTCTGACCTCATAGCTGATAGTCTTCAATGAGTAGTAACAGAGCTGAGGGATCATCTCAGGAGCCTGCAGAGGCTCTGTTACCACTCAGACCCTGGGTGGTAAAAGAGACTGACCCTCTGCAGGCTCTGAGAGGTAACAGACCCTCTGCAGGCTCTGAGAGGTAACAGAGCCTCTGCAGGCTTTGAGTGGTAACAGAGCTGACCCTCTGCAGGCCTTGAGTGGTAACAGCAGAAGGACTGTGTTAACAAGCCTCACTGAGCCTGTGACAAGTGCAGCCTCACACACTCTCAAACCCTCTGCTCCTCTGTGTATAATCATGCTCTAGTACATCAGGGACTACGCTGTTATTTCAGCTGGTGATAATGTACTATACTTGTCTAGGTGTTCCAGCGGAATCCAGCAGCAAGAAAAGAAACTGTTAAAGGGGCCGTATGTAAAATGGGTTTTTCTGACCATACTAGAACAGTTTTTCTGACCATGTTAAAGTATTCACTCACCATTAGCTTACTTAAAGTCCACTGATTCATGCATGTTTGAGTAATACAGTTTTGTCCTGCAGAAAATCTAGAAAATGTCTGTTTTCTCATATCCCCTGTCTCCTCCCACTGCTCTGTACTTACTTGTGATCATAAAAAATGTAAACTCCAGTTCATCACTTGTGCACTTTTTGAAGTCAATGGACCTGTTTCTATTATGAAGTTGTTTACATCAATGTTGCAACAAAAAACAATGAACGAAACTATTACATATGATCTACATAAAAAAGAGCACTATGTAATGTTCGCCACCTTGCTTGTCTCCATGGTGATGTTATTGCTTTGGCTAGAATGTGTCACAGTATGGCATTTAAAGAAGACATATTGTGCTTGCTCAAGATTGCTCAAATATGCACGAATCACAAATAATAGGTCTTTAGCAATAAAAAATTGTTCTTAAACATGCTTATCTTGCATTTATTCAGTAAGAGATTAAATAGAGCATTGTAGCATTGTGTACTGCTGCTGTAGAATGGGCCCACATCCATTTTGGACAAGATTCAGAGCAGCACACGAGTAAAACAAGATGGAGATACAACTCTGAATGAGGAATGATGCCTGTAATAAACGCTAATCCTCCTGAGTGTGTGGGACGACATGTTTCATAGATTCATGTTTAGAGATGAATTAAAAAGATTTGGAGCATCATAAATAAAGGCCGATATATGCCAACAATGATATTCCTCCTGGAGCAGAGCTAATGGGATCAGCCAGCTTGTTTCCTTATGCAAAGTAATGTACAGCATATTTCAGCTGTCAAACTTTCATGTCTTCTGAATCAATACAAGTGATGTTTTCATAAATGTTGGAATGTTGGCAGCTGTCAAACGTTATTGGGCCACTTAAAGGTTTGAAATACGCCTACTTTTATTTCTAACCATGTGAAAATGTTGTTTACTTGTCAAAAGTTGTTTCATTTGTGCTCATGTCAGCTGCTGTTTTTGACATTGAGTGACAATAGACCTATTCATACAAGAAAGATATTAATGCTAGGTTATGCTATGCTAATTTACACCTCTAGTTCCTGAGCAGACTGGTGTAAATCATAATTCACTCAAATAGGAAGTGAGCATGGGTGCGAAGTGGTTGCTCCAAGCTCTGGTTTCAATTCACTTTCTATTGAAAAAGTGTTGCCCCTCTAACTGCTGGGATTGGCAAACTTTGAAACTACATCTTTTGTTTTAGCCTCGCTGAAACTTCTTTACTCCTTGGTGCACTTTCTGTGGTCTCAACTGGACAAAAGGTCAAACTTTTTTCATCAACTTACTTGCTCTGCCTGGAATGTTCCACAGTGTGACATTAAACAACTCTACTTTGCATTTATTCAATTACAGGTGGTTTTATAGCTCAAAAATACCTCAAAAAACAGGCATTCTGACTGTGAGTGGGATTGCTTTTCCACAGATCTGACCTGTAACTTGGTCTGGTTTGGTCTCCATGAAGACAGAAAGATTTAATGCCATACTGTGAAACATTCCAGACAAAGCAATAACATCTCCATGGAGAAAAGCATTTGATGGACCCTTCACCAGAAAAGTTACACAATGCATCTTTAAGGTTATTCTAGTGTATAATAGAGTAACTGTTAAATTGAGGATAAAAACAGCTGTTAAATTAAAAACTACCACTTGATGACATCACAAGGTTACTCAAACACGTCTGAAAACAAAACAAAAAGAAAATACAACTCCAGGTAACAGCATTCCAACACGACTAAACGCTCACAAGGGTCAATTTTGCGTAATACGGGCCCTTTAAACAACACTATTTTCTAAACAACAATATGAAGAGTTTAAAAAAGTCAAAGCACCTCATTTCCTCCTGTCGGGCTGTGGAAAACCTGTGGAATCTAATTACACGACAGCTACATCCGCCCCAGCTCCGCACAGCGCCTTCACTTCGCCAAACATCCCATTCCTCTTGATATATAATCTTTTGTTCAAAGCCTGTCTCTAATACGGCAGCACCTCGTCACCTAGAGGACACACACGGGTGCAGACGGAGGGGGGAGAGTGCTGCATAAGGATTGCATCAGGCCGTTTCCTACAGTAGAAGCTCAAGTGATTGGATAAGTTGCCATGTCTTATTTTCCGGCCACTTGGATCTGCAGCAAAAATCAGCATTTGGGGTTTTGAACGTTACTGCGATGGGTGCTTAGCCTGGGAAATGGTTCTGTTTCTCTATTCTGTGTGACTAGACCGCTAGTATAGGCAGAATTTTTACAAACTCCAGCAAGACAGCTTTGAGTAATGCTGAAGATGTGATTTAGGGTGAAATTTAAAGCTGCACTGTGTAATTTTTCGTGTAGAGTGTCCTGAAACCTGCTTGAGTCCATGTAGATGTGTTGTTTGTTTTTTTTGTTTTTTTCTGGAATGATTTGCAGTATTGCATTTAATCTAATTCTCTCCGTGGAGACAAGCAGGCCACATCACCAGGCCAAGTTATGAGATCAGATCTGTGGAGAAGAGGGCCCGCTCATGTTATTACCTCCGCCAAGGAGGTTATGTTTTCGCCCGAGTTTGTCTGTTTGTTTGTTTGTTTGTTTGTTTGTTTGTTTGTTTGTTAGCAAGATAACTCAAAAAGTTATGGACGGATCTTGATGAAATTTTCAGGAAATGTTCCTAATGGTAAATCCAACAGATGATTAGATTTTGGTGATGATCCAGAAGAAGTCCTGAATTCTGGATCACTTTGACAACTGAGCTGCTTGGCGGAGGTCTGCGCTCTCTGAGTGCTTTTCTAGTTAATGTATGTATGTTTTGGCAGTAGTTTTGAGGAATAAAAACACCCGTAATTGAATAAATGCAAGATATATTTGTTTAATGCCATACTGTGGAACATCCCAGGCATCACCATGGAGATGAGCAGACGGCGGACCTTCCACCAGAAGTTACACAGTGCAGCTTTAAAGTAGAACTACACACACATTTTTTCGTTACAAAAAAAATATGGTGTTTTAATAGTATTGTCTACTCTTCCTAGTCCTACTGCTCCACTGCAGTTTCAAGTACTACATGACATTACACAGGACTTTCCAGCTTACAGCCAGGTGTTTTGGATTTCAAACACCTGAGTGCAGGAGAGGATAACTGTTGAACCAATCACACTGTCCTCATACCCCCAGACCCCGCCTCTTCTTTCCCTTACTCTAATCCTCCAGGTACTGCACAAGTTAGAAGCTCTATTTGAAATGTGGAAGATTTACTTTAAAGATGTATTGTGTAACTTTTCTGTTGGAGGTTTCGTCACCTGCTTGTTTCTATGCATATGTCATTGCTCTGCCTGGAATGTTCCACAGTTTGACATTAAACAGCTCTACCTCACATGTATTCAATTCCATGTGGTTTTATAGCTCAAAAATACCTAGAAAAACAGGCATTCTGACTGTGAGCGGGGTCACCTCTGCGCAGATCTGACCTGTAACTTGGGCTGGTTTGGTCTCCATGAAGATAGAAAGGTTTAATGCCATACTGTGAAACATTCCAGATGAAGAAATAGCATCTCCATGGAGAAAAGTGTCTGACGGACCCTCCACCAGAAAAGTTACACAATGCAGCTTTAAAGAAAGTGTCTGTAGCCTGCGCTTTAATGTCCAAATGAGAGACTCTGATTAGATTTTCAGAGTAGGCTGCCACTTCATTATTTACTCCAATAACAAGCCCACGATTTCACCTCTTTATTAGAATTAAAGAGACGAGCACGTGGTTAAAGCAAATGAGCGCATTTATTTTAACGAGGCTTAATTATAGACCAACAAAATGCTCGTCAGTGTCAAACTAACGAGTATGTGAAAACAGACCTCTCGTTTTAACAGAAAACACTGTTAACAATGAAGGGAATAGTTGTTCAAAGCAGCCGAAAAGGAAAAAAACACGGATCATTTATGAGAAAAAATACTGATGTTATTGACAAGTACTCAAGGCTGGAGTGTGTACTGAATTCTCATCTTTGTTTACACACAAACAATATTCAAATGTATTAAACCACAAAAACATTGTTATTTTAAATCAATATATGAATTTGACCCACAAACTGTGTAACAGTACAGCTCGCTGCAGAATTAACCCATTTGTGTTTGATGTATAGTGTTGTATTTGTATTTGAGTATGAACAGCTCTTGAGGTCAAAATAAGTCTGTATACTGTACTGCATCTAATTAGAAAGCATTGAATTGTCCCATTAATCAGAAAGTGTGCTGTTAGCATGCTAGTTGTTGTTAGCTGATGCTCTCAATAAGGCAAGTGAGGAATAACTTTGGACCTCTGCAAACCATTTAAAATGAACTTGTTTTGTTTTTCATGTTTTTAAGACATTAGTAACAGTAGTAGTAGTAGTAACAGTTGTAATACTAAGTAGAAGTAGTAGTAGTAGTAGTAGTAGTAATAGTAGTAGTACTAACAGTAGTAGTAGTAGTAGTAGTAGTAGTACTAACAGTAGTAGTAGTAGTAGTAACAGTAGTAGTAACAGTAGTAACAGCAGTAGTAGTAACAGTAGTAGTAGTAGTAACAGTAGTAGTAGTAACAGTAGTAGTAGTAGTGGTAACAGTAGTAGTAACAGCAATGTAGTAGTAACAGTAGTAACAGTGGTAGTAGTAGTTGTAGTAACAGTAGAAGTAGTAGTAGTAGTAGTAGTAACTATAGTAGTATCAGTAGTAACATTAGTAGTAGTAACAGTAGTAGTTGTAGTAACAGTGGTTACACATGCCCAGAGCTTCATTGGAAAGTTGTGAGTCACAGCCCAGTGACAAGAACTTGTGTCTGGGGGGAATTTGCAGAGGCCATGACTGTCAGCCGGACTCAAAGAAATGTAGCAGGCTGTCCGGGGCATCTGGAGTGTGACGCAGAACTGATGCTAAATCCAAGCATCAATGAAGTCCTTTTGAATTTCTCCATCTGTATCACACGTTTGACAGAGGTTAACTCAAGTCATCTCCCAAATCCGTCAGTCCTTTGGTGTTTGACATCTAATAAATCCTGTCTTCAATGAAAAGTCTTTTATAATCCTGTTAATCTCACTGCTGTTCACGCTGCACCAGGCCTCATCATCTGGGCCTCTCTCTCGCACACACAGCCCCATCACCACAACATCCCCATCCACTGACAAACAGACTATGATTCTGTTTGACTCCTTTACTTCACTCTTGTTCTTGGACAATAAGAAAACAGGTCAAAAGGTTTAGGAAAGATCTAGACCGGAAGACCTCAGAACACATATCTGGGTAATTACTATATTGACTGACCTTCCATTATGTCACATCAGCGGCCCATGTCCAGTAAACTCAACCAAAACTGTCAAACTCAGAGTATGTTATGTACATTTTATAACCTAGTCTAACCTGTCAAATAAGAGGTATAAATAAATATCTGTACACTTGTTTCATTGTGCTTTTTATTCATTGCAGTTGATGCTTTTTGTTGCATTTCGACTATTGTTGATTTAATAAAGGGTTTACAGCATTATCGTGGTTTGCTGTGTTAGTTGGAGAAAACCATTTTAAAGAAACTGTGTGCAAGAATTTGATTTTAAATTTTATACATTTGAATGTGTCCCCAGAGACAAATGTGTCCCCATTTGTTCAAAACAAATGTAACTTTTACTGATAACAACTGTAATGCTGATTTATTCTTAGATACAAAAACACTGGACCTTATAATTTGGTATTTTGATTCTCAAGATGATTGTCTTTATGGCTGAAATTCAGTTAGTTTGAACCTAAATTGCCTCTCTGATCTGAACAGTCATTCCCTAAACTCCAGCACCTGCACAAATCCTGAATCAGTACCAGTGCAGCCTCTGCAGCTCAGGGAGGGAATTCTGGAGGTTCTGAGCTTTCACATGAGGCCTGTCCATAAACTGAGAATGAGACAAACTTTACGTGTCCTCTATCTGCAGTTTAAGGCTCTGGCAACACACTTCAGTTGTGCTTGTACTTTTTTACTTTCATTTGATTACTAATAGTAATACATTAGTTTTGTATAGCGCATTTTCAGAAGATGCTTTACAGCTACAAACTGCAAAAAAGCCAAAATTTAAGATATAAACACTTAAATCTATCAGAAAATGACTTAAAAGTAGTGAAATTATCTGTCCATGCAGCAAGATCATTTTACTTGACACGATATCTTAAAATAAACTACCTCTAGACTAGAATTGAGCTGTCGCAGAACTAGTAAGTCAATAATAAATCTGAAGACAAGATGATTATACTGATATAAGTTTGAAAAGCTTGGCTAGATCGGAGAAATGTGCAGTACATGATTGCATTAAACATTCCACACACAGTAGTAGTAAAGTCACAGCAGCCATCTATCTCCCAGTGGCCTACAAGTGCTCCGTGGAAGCCCCCAGTGTCACTGTGCGGTGATGAATCTTCATTAGGGCCTCAGGTGTGTCCTCCTCTTCCTCTGCTCTGTGTATTCATCAGCAGAAAGCAGCTGTGCACCAGAGGCTCTGCTAATGCAACAGGATTACACTCACTCCATCAACGCTGACACATTTCTCCACAAAGCACCTTCCTGCCAACATCTGTCACATGAGACCGAGAGTCGCTGGTTTGATTCCTGCCCTGCATGTGGACGTTGGGAATGTTCTAACGTTAAAGTTATCTGTCCACCAGGCCAAAGTACAGGTCAAATCTGTGGAGAGGTGTGTCCGCTTATGGGAAGAAAGCATGTTTTTTAATGTTTCTCGATAATTAAAAAAACACTTCACTGATGAATATAAGATGGATACGTTTAATGCCGTACTGTGGAACACTACATACAAATTAATAACATCTCCATGGAGACAAGCAAGCGGCGTATACCCTCCACGTTTCACAATCATTGCCAATTCCAGTCAAGTTAGTGGTCGTGAGAGGGTAGATATATCAGTATTAAATAGCACAGTAATACAACCAGTCAGATCTGTGGAAAGGCAAGCCAGTTCACCATAAGGGTGAATATTTTTCATGCTGTTTTTGAGCCATAAATGTGGTTAAAGTTTAATGTTTTTGTTTTTGTTATGTTTTTAATGTGTATTGCTATTGGCCTTTAAACATGCTTTTGAGAACTTTTGCTGTGGAATTTTGTGATTTAGAACTTCAAATGATAGTGAAAAGAAAATCTAACTCAATCAGCTCAAACTATGCTCCGTATACTCTGGTGCAGCTCACCATCCACTGACAACAGAGGCAATTACCATGGAGAAAACAATTCAACTAATTAATAGAGAACATGTACGTTAATGTTAATGTTAATGTGAGTACGCAGCAGTAATAAGTAACACAATGTGACAGCAGAAATGCTTAAAAATGCTTGTGACATTACAATCCTGGGAATTTCAAACCATGTGTTTTGATGACTGCTCAAAGGCAAAAGACTTTTTACAGAGGATTACTGAAACCAGCGTGAATGAAGTGAAATACAACTCCAGGCATGTTTTTGATGAGAGAACAATTTTATAAGATGGTTAAAAGCTAAAAAAAAAAAAAGTTCATTTTGTGTATGTGTTCTTTAAAATTAGATAAATAAACAGGGTAATACAATATCAGTTTCAAAACACTGAAGACCGTCCACGTATGCGTCTTTTCACCGTGGAAACCAGAAGTGGCTGAACTGTTATACTCGTACTCATTTTTGACATGTTTTGAGGATGTGTCTGTTTGAAGTTTCAGACAAAGCAGACATATGCATTTGCAGTCAGGTGTTGCTAGGTTACCGGGGCTGTTGAGTGAAGTTTGGTCACGAAGCCTTGTCAGAATTTACACAGAAAAAGGGACACATACTTTTCCATCACATTGAACACACATGAGAGCGGAGCACTGAGGGACAAGACCTGAGGACCAAGAGAAATGACAAGAAATCGAATGTAAAGCGGTTGCTACTTCTGTTTTTCACCTCTCAGATCATCTGAAGAAGGACTGCGTTTATGTTTGCACATCAAAAACTGGACTACAGTAGGAATGGTGTGTGTGTGTGTGTGTGCGTGCGTATGTGTGTGTGTGTGTGTGTTTGTCTACTAAACCGGGACCAAACCAAGTCTACATCAGGACTAAAACAGGATGAAATCAGGACCAAACCAGGACAAGTGAGAGTCATACCCTGAAAGTTCTAGTAGACATGTTTGTCATTATATGGAACATATTACAGAACATTATTAAATGAAAGCTCATAGTACCTTCAAGGTTGTATAGAGGATTTTCCAAGGAACAAGAAATCCACCGATTGTTTGTCCTTTTTCAAATGTTGCGCATGCGTGAAACCACCCCCTCCTCCCTAAGTAGAAACGCCTCCTCCCGCCTCCTCCTTACGCTAGAAATTATTTGTTTACCGCCAGTGCGTGTTCAGAATCGCTGTTGCTGCTGTAACTATACTGTCCGTTTTCAAATGATAAGCAGAAGTTTCCTGTCCAGAAGTAATTTAGCGATCAGTGGGTCAGTTTTTAGACCCTCTGCTTCAGTGTGCCATCGCTGAATCACCTTAGTTTAGCTTCGCTCTTTTTCCCCTTCTCTTCTTCTTTCAGCGACTTCAAAAACGGGCTTTCTTTTGTGCCTAACTGGTAGTGGATTCTTATTTGCCATCTCAACAAACACTGTGCAAACTGCGAGGAAGCTACAGTTGGAAAAAGCAGCTAAGAATCGTTGTGTTGGTTGAGTAAACAGTGTCTTCGGCCTGTGGAATGTGAGAGAGGCGAACATAAACCACGTAATCCCATGTAGGGAGTTTGATTGACAACCTAACAGCCAATAGGTAACAAGGTAGCCTCATTATCTATTGGCTAATGTTTATCTGGCTCCACCACGTACACAGTTGATGGATTTTCATTCTTTTTTTTTTTTTTTGGTCATCATAATTACAAGGCTGCTGCATCTCAATAATGCTATCATTGACAATTTGAAACAAACAAAAAATCCTCCATACAACCTTTAATACAATATTTTCTTAAGGATAAAGTAGCTTTTATAGCACACATAGGGAAATTTGACCCATGCTTTTGACCCATCCTTTAATGTCAGTGGAACCACCCGTCAGGAGCAGTGGGAGTCTCAGTGCTGCACCCAGAGACTCACCTCTAGATCTTGAGCTAGTCTTGGTCAAGACTACAGCACTCGGCCACCAAAGGTCAGCAGTTTGAACCTTCTATCAGGACATACTGTTGTTGTGTTTTTCGGCAAGTTATTCCTCACTTACCTTATACATTCTGAGCATCCTAATTACTAAACGCAATTACTTTATAAGCGCTTTTCACAACTTTCAGAGACCAGAGCCGAGTTTTGCGGTCATGGTAATGATGCTAACAACAACTAGTATGCTAAGATAAGATAAGATAAGATAAGATAATCCTTTATTCGTCCCACAGTGGGGAAATTTCAATGCTCACTTCATGACCCTCAGGCTATAAAACGCTTTCTAATTTCATGCAGGCAGTACACAGCAGACTTATTTTGGCCTCACGAGCAGGTACAGACCCTTGAATGTAATCAATCATACTGGTGATTCATTTGCTGTGAGGAGAGCTCGAAACTGTTGTTTCAAACGGAAATGATGAGAGAGACAAAAAAATTCCATGTTCGTCGTATCTCTGACTGTCTTCCGCTGTTGATACTTTGCTGCTGATGTCATCTACATGGGGGTGTGATGCTAACTGTAGACACTGCTCTGTCTGAAGCTCTTTTACTCAAGTTGGACCTTAATCTGAGCTTTGGGTCAGTGCAATGTTACCAGAAAGAACTGATTTAGCTCTCAACATTTCTGTTGAAAATCAAACATCTAAATGGGACCACACTGATCACAGGCTCCTGAAAATGTGTTTAAAGGTGATGTATTAAGCAAAATTGACTCTTGTGAGCTTTTAGCCATGTTATAATCTTGTTACCTCATAAAAAACTTAGCCAGAGTTGTGTTTTGGTTCATTCACACACTGAGTAACCCTTTATTATTAGTCTCTCCACACTACAAAATCTCAAAATGCTCTGTTCCACCTTGTTAACAGCTTTTACCTTTAGTTCATCAGAGATAGGCAATTCCAGGGTTGAAATCATCCAAATGATTCTAGTGAAGGTGTATGGAGTTTAAAAACACAGTGGAGCACTTCCTGCATTACCACATGACATCACAAGGTGGAGCAGAGTGTTTTCAGTTTGAGACAACTCACCTTAAATATAACTGCAGGTATATTTGTGATGAGGAAACTATATTATAACATAAATCAAAAATAGCGTAATACGGCCCCTTTAAATCCGTTTTGTGTTTTCAGACCATCTTAAAAACATTTTTGACAGTGATCTCTAAAGTGTGCGTAGTGTCTCCATGGTAACTCCTACACATTCCACCAACAGAGATACATGTAGAACACCCTCAGCGTGATGCCGCAGCAATAAGCCCAAATCTCAAACTTTGGCGTGCAATTTTCTATGGCACTGTGGGTACTGCCTGTTAATTGTGCTCATAGAATGTGATGGCAGAAGTTCAAAGGGTCTCTGCGGGCGAGCTGTTGACATGTGGGGCCGGACATTTTCTTCAAACAACTTTGGCAGCAGATTTTACTGAGGGAGAGACAGATACGAGGAGCTGACAGAAATCCGTCTCTGAAAAGCACAGATAAGAGTTCTAAGATATTCTAATTGGACTGCTTTCAGGTTTTAACCAAGTGCTTATGTTGTCATCTAATCAAAACGGAGCTGGAGTTGTGTCTTGTTTGGGCAATTTTCTGTAATTCTGCGTATAGGCGATATTGTGGTTACGGCATGTAGAGTGTCTGTTAGTAGTAGTAGTTGTAGTAGTAGGGTTGTCAAAGGTACTGAAAATCAGATACTATTTGATACTAAAAAAAAATCACATTCACAGGACAGAAATTAACCTTTCCTGAATAGTTTTAGAATGATCTTGAGCTGCATCAGAACAAGTATAAGAGCACATAGACTAGTATACGCCCATGGACCACTATGGAACCTACAGGACCACTGAGGGAGTACACAGATATAAGGACACATGGTAATATAAAGAAAGTACTGCGATTTAATGTTGAAAATCACATTCTATTGTCAAATTCATTGTGGTAATTCACTGGAATCGTTATTGAGTATCGAGTCTATTCCTCAAAATCAAGTTAGTAATTTGTTGTATTGTGACAGCAGTACTAGTAGTAGTATCTGAAAGTATGTAAGAGAGCTAAGGGGGCCAGATGTGGGTAGAGTAGCTACAAGTTGTAACCAAATAGTATTACTCATGTTGAAGTAGTGGTCAAAGGAATTATTTAAGTAAGAGTAAAAGGTATTGGTGGTCCACAGTATAGCATTTAATTTCTCTATCTGGCTGGTGACAAGATCAGAAGGTAAAAAAAGGTACACCATCTTTAATCCCAAATGAATCCACTTTCATTAACAAAGCCGAGGTGGCCAAGCCAAGTTTACAGATGTGATTAATACAGACGTTACTGCAAGACCCTTTAGAAGTCTTTACACAATCAAGGTCAGGAGTAATTTCTCCTCTGACGTAGCTCTGGAGAGACAGACCGTCCCTGGCTTTTGGAGGACAAAAGCATTGTTTGTCAAGCCCATTGTTCTTCAGCATCACATCATCATTCTTCTTATTGTAGGCTCACACTGTGTTACAGTGTGTTGGTTCACAGTGGCCACGTTTACATGATGTTTTTTTAATTCTGAATTAAATAGTTCAGAATTAAACTATTCTCCTTCAAGTTTACATGGAAATAATAATTCCAAATTGAGGTTTACATGGAAAACACGTTAAAACAGCTTTATTTAATTCCGCTCAATGTCTGGGGGTCGGGAAGGATTCTGATTGGACAGGGACATGAACGTATTCACGTCTACCAGAAGAAAACACACAATCAGCTGCTACTGGCTTTTTGTCATCTCAGTTTGGTTAGTGTTTTGTTCCACTCTTTTCATTATTTGTAGTTTTTCCAGCGTACGTATTAAAAAAAAAAGTTTCAGTTTGAGACCAATGTTTGCTCCGGGCTGCCATCTCGCAGTGCGTCATCGCGTCAGATGGATGACCCAATGAGCATGTGCCGAATGACCGCAATTATTTTTAAGAAGAATAAACTTTTACATGATCGAGGAATAAATTAATCCATCCATCCATTTTCTTCCGCTTATCCGGGGCCGGGTTGTGGAGGCAACAGTCTAAGCAGGGACTCCCAGACCCCGGACACTTCCTCCAGCTCCTCCGGGGGGATCCCAAGGCATTCCCAGGCCAGCTGAGAGACATAGTCCCTCCAGTGTGTCCGGGAAATTCCCTGGGCCCTCCTCCCGGTGGGACATGCCCGAAATACCTCCCGAGGGAGGCGTCCAGGAGGCATCCAGAACAGATGCCCGAGCCACCTCAGCTGGCTCCTCTCGACGTGGAGGAGTAGCAGCTCTACTCCAAGCCCCTTCCATGTGACTGAGCTCCTCACCCTATCTCTAAGGGTGCGCCCAGCCACTCTGTGGAGGAAACCGAATAAATTAATTCGGCTTTAAAATCGGAATAAACCACCCACTTCATTTGGAATTAAGTTTAATCATTTTCAGTAGGAATTACATGGTCTTTTTAAAGCGGAATTAACTGTTATTCGGAATTAACTTACTGTTAATTGGAATTAAAGCTCTCATGTAAACGTGGCAAGTGTGTAGGCTAAGTGTGTAGGCTCATAGTGTCCGTGTCAGTGTGTGTTTGTGTGTTAAACATGTGTGAATAAAACAAAACACAACTCCAGGTATGTTTGTGATGAGGAAACAACATTATAACATAGATCTAGAAAAAAGTGTAATATGGGCCCAGAATAGGAGAGAGACAGCAGGCTCCAATTGTGGCAGCGGCAGCTGCCACTACACCTGCCAGTGCAGCTGCCACAAATTTGTGGCAGCTGCCACGAATTTGTGGCAGCTGCCAGTACAGCTGCCACAAGTTTGTGGCAGCTGCCACGAATTTGTGGCAGCTGCCACAAGTTTGTGGCAGCTGCCACGAATTCGTGGCAGCTGCCAGTACAGCTGCCACAAGTTTGTGGCAGCTGCCACGAATTTGTGGCAGCTGCCACGAATTTGTGGCAGCTGCCACGAATTCGTGGCAGCTGCCAGTACAGCTGCCACGAATTTGTGTGTTTTACATTTGTGCGTCAGGTTGTGTGTTACAGTTGTGTGTTTTATATTTGTGCGTCAGGTTGTGTGTTACAGTTGTGTGTTTTACATTTGTGCGTCAGGTTGTGTGTTACAGTTGTGTGTTTTATATTTGTGCGTCAGGTTGTGTGTTACAGTTGTGTGTTTTACATTTGTGCGTCAGGTTGTGTGTTACAGTTGTGTGTTTTATATTTGTGCGTCAGGTTGTGTGTTACATTGTGTGTTTTACATTTGTGCGTCAGGTTGTGTGTTTTACATTTGTGCGTCAGGTTGTGTGTTACAGTTGTGCGTCAGGTTGTGTGTTACAGTTGTGTGTTTTACATTTGTGCGTCAGGTTGTGTGTTTTACATTTGTGCGTCAGGTTGTGTGTTACAGTTGTGTGTTTTACATTTGTGCGTCAGGTTGTGTGTTTTACATTTGTGCGTCAGGTTGTGTGTTACAGTTGTGTGTTTTATATTTGTGCGTCAGGTTGTGTGTTACAGTTGTGTGTTTTACATTTGTGCGTCAGGTTGTGTGTTTTACATTTGTGCGTCAGGTTGTGTGTTTTACATTTGTGCGTCAGGTTGTGTGTTACAGTTGTGTGTTTTATATTTGTGCGTCAGGTTGTGTGTTACAGTTGTGTGTTTTACATTTGTGCGTCAGGTTGTGTGTTTTACATTTGTGCGTCAGGTTGTGTGTTACAGTTGTGCGTCAGGTTGTGTGTTACAGTTGTGTGTTTTACATTTGTGCGTCAGGTTGTGTGTTTTACATTTGTGCGTCAGGTTGTGTGTTACAGTTGTGTGTTTTATATTTGTGCGTCAGGTTGTGTGTTACAGTTGTGTGTTTTACATTTGTGCGTCAGGTTGTGTGTTTTACATTTGTGCGTCAGGTTGTGTGTTACAGTTGTGTGTTTTATATTTGTGCGTCAGGTTGTGTGTTACAGTTGTGTGTTTTACATTTGTGCGTCAGGTTGTGTGTTTTACATTTGTGCGTCAGGTTGTGTGTTACAGTTGTGTGTTTTATATTTGTGCGTCAGGTTGTGTGTTACAGTTGTGTTTTACATTTGTGCGTCAGGTTGTGTGTTTTACATTTGTGCGTCAGGTTGTGTGTTTTACATTTGTGCGTCAGGTTGTGTGTTACAGTTGTGTGTTTTATATTTGTGCGTCAGGTTGTGTGTTACAGTTGTGTGTTTTACATTTGTGCGTCAGGTTGTGTGTTTTACATTTGTGCGTCAGGTTGTGTGTTACAGTTGTGTGTTTTATATTTGTGCGTCAGGTTGTGTGTTACAGTTGTGTGTTTTATATTTGTGCGTCAGGTTGTGTGTTTTACATTTGTGCGTCAGGTTGTGTGTTTTACATTTGTGCGTCAGGTTGTGTGTTACAGTTGTGTGTTTTATATTTGTGCGTCAGGTTGTGTGTTACAGTTGTGTGTTTTACATTTGTGCGTCAGGTTGTGTGTTTTACATTTGTGCGTCAGGTTGTGTGTTTTACATTTGTGCGTCAGGTTGTGTGTTACAGTTGTGTGTTTTATATTTGTGCGTCAGGTTGTGTGTTACAGTTGTGTGTTTTACATTTGTGCGTCAGGTTGTGTGTTTTACATTTGTGCGTCAGGTTGTGTGTTACAGTTGTGCGTCAGGTTGTGTGTTACAGTTGTGTGTTTTACATTTGTGCGTCAGGTTGTGTGTTTTACATTTGTGCGTCAGGTTGTGTGTTACAGTTGTGTGTTTTATATTTGTGCGTCAGGTTGTGTGTTACAGTTGTGTGTTTTACATTTGTGCGTCAGGTTGTGTGTTTTACATTTGTGCGTCAGGTTGTGTGTTACAGTTGTGTGTTTTATATTTGTGCGTCAGGTTGTGTGTTACAGTTGTGTGTTTTACATTTGTGCGTCAGGTTGTGTGTTTTACATTTGTGCGTCAGGTTGTGTGTTACAGTTGTGTGTTTTATATTTGTGCGTCAGGTTGTGTGTTACAGTTGTGTTTTACATTTGTGCGTCAGGTTGTGTGTTTTACATTTGTGCGTCAGGTTGTGTGTTTTACATTTGTGCGTCAGGTTGTGTGTTACAGTTGTGTGTTTTATATTTGTGCGTCAGGTTGTGTGTTACAGTTGTGTGTTTTACATTTGTGCGTCAGGTTGTGTGTTTTACATTTGTGCGTCAGGTTGTGTGTTACAGTTGTGTGTTTTATATTTGTGCGTCAGGTTGTGTGTTACAGTTGTGTGTTTTATATTTGTGCGTCAGGTTGTGTGTTACAGTTGTGTGTTTTACATTTGTGCGTCAGGTTGTGTGTTTTACATTTGTGCGTCAGGTTGTGTGTTACAGTTGTGTGTTTTATATTTGTGCGTCAGGTTGTGTGTTACAGTTGTGTGTTTTACATTTGTGCGTCAGGTTGTGTGTTTTACATTTGTGCGTCAGGTTGTGTGTTACAGTTGTGTGTTTTATATTTGTGCATCAGGTTGTGTGTTACAGTTGTGTGTTTTATATTTGTGTGTCAGGTTGTGTGTTACAGTTGTGTGTTTTATATTTGTGCGTCAGGTTGTGTTACAGTTGTGTCTTTTATATTTGTACGTCAGGTTGTGTTACAGTTGTGTGTTTTATACTTGTGTGTCAGGTTGTGTTGTGCTGCCAGTACAGCTGCCACAAGTTTGTGGCAGCTGTACTGGCAGCACAACACAACCTGACGCACAAATGTAACACAACCTGACGCACAAATGTAAAACACACAACTGTAACACACAACCTGACACACAAATATAAAACACACAACTGTAACACACAACCTGATGCACAAATATAAAACACACAACTGTAACACACAACCTGACGCACAAATGTAAAACAGATAATGCACTTCCTGCAGCAAGTGCAAGATTTAAAATAATTTTTAAAATATATACAATATGTGGATTTTACACACATACACACACTACTGTAGGGTTTCAGAAGACTCAGTGTGAATTCTGGAGGTTCTGAGCTTTGACATGAGGCCTGTCCAAATACTGAGAATGAGACAGACTTGTATGTATGTGATTGTACTTTACCTTTTTTAAAACAATTGGAAAAAAAAAAATGGAGCAATAAGTTCTCACCATTCAGTTCCCTCTTGGACTGTTCATGTTAATACAATGAGAAATCCCAGTGTGTCCCGTTGGACAGAGAGCCATCAGCACGTACAGCTCCACACACTCATCCTCAGGTAACAAGCATCTGTGTCGCTAAGTCAGCCATGAAATGTCAGCTCACACATGTGCTCCAAGGTCACCTCCCTGTGTGCATGTGTGTGTGTGTGTGCGTGTGTGTGTGTGTGAAGTACAGACTGTGGCACTGATACAGGTGCAGGGGCATATGTGTGGTTTGTATGTGTGTGCATACATGTGTGCGTGTGCGTGTGCGTGTGTGTGTGTGTGTGTGTGTGTGTGTGTGTGTGTGTGGTCCACACTGTTGTAGCACTGATACAGATGCAGAGGCACGTGTGCTCCATAACCAGTGTGTGAACATCAAAGTGACCAGTCAGAGCGGCTCTTATCTGCTCTGAGCCAGGGGCCGCGGCTCACAGACATAAACATCTCATGTTGGTGATGTTACCATCAGGCCTGTGTGAGTGACATGAGATGCTGTGTCTGATTCCACTGCAAAACAAATGTCCCCAGCAGGGGTGGAACGTACACAACAGTGTAGAGAATCATTTCAGAGCAGCACATTTGCTTCGGTCTACGTTACTGTTTCAATCTTATTTCTCATTATACAATCTACTGGGGCTATCTTTAGCAGGGCGGAACAAGTCACATGTTTCCACAGGGACACTATTATCCAACACACTATATTTTGTTTGTTTTTGTTTGTGAGTTTTAGCAATAAAGCAAGATGTCATTATTGGCCTGTTATTCACCTGCACCCTTTCAGAGCGTGCCACTTTCCCTGCTGCCATGTAATATTCTATTTCCTCATTCTATATAAAGGCAAATTCCAGGGGTACCTGATTTTCAAACCAGGAAAGGAGGACGTGGGTTTGTTCATCAATCTAATCTGCTTTTTCTCTCACTCAAAGCTGTGAAAATTTGGTTCCAAAATGTGTCCAACTACCAGTCTGAAGTACTATTTAAATTTTTTGTAAACTAGAATTGAGGGTTCCATCACCTTCTTGTTTCTATGGATATGTCACTGCTCTGCCTGGAATGCCTTTCCACAGATCTGACCTATAACTTGGTCTGGTTTGGTTTCCATGATGATAGAAAGGTTTAATGCCATATTCCAGACAAAGCAATAACATCTCCATGGACAAAAGCAGGTGGCAGAGTCTCCATCAGAAAAGTTACACAATGCACATTTCAATGAAAAAATAAAATAAAATAAAATAAAATAAAATAAAATAAAATAAAATAAAATAAAATAAAATAAAATAAAATAAAACAGCTGTATTCTCCCAGACTCCACTGGCTCCTCTTGTGTCATTACATCTAAACAGGTGAGTTTAGGTGTTAGGGAGCGCTCTCTTCTTCTGTCATTGTCATTTGTGGCCATGATCAGACAGGTCATGTGACCAGTCTGATCTGTACTGACCTCGAGACACTGCAGCCTGACCCCAGCTCCTGCTCCATCTTCACCACAGGAGTTCAGGTAATGCTTTGATTAGGAACACACCGATCCAGCATTTCCAGTTCCGATACTTTGGCTTTAAGTATCTGCCGTTACCCGATATTAACCGATACCAGTGTAAGGACAGAAAATGGCACTTATTTCCTTAAAACACAGTTAACACAAGAGATCCAACTGTGTTATGTAACTGTCATTTATCTTTCAAGAAGAACTTTTTGTGAATAAAATTTTGGTAAATGATCACAAATTTTAATAAAGTTGGATTCATTGGTTGAATAAAAGTTGGTAAATGGTCACATTTTTATATAACGCTTTTCCTCTTTCAAGGCTCAAAGTGCTTTTCATCAAGGAACCACTCACCCACTCACACACACGTTCATACACCAGTGTGAGGGCAAAGTGGGTGTCTTGCCCAAGGATAGAACGACAGCATTCATCTGTGGGAGCTGGAATCGCGCTGCCAACCTCAACTAATAATGTTTATGTCGAGAGCGGGATTCAAACTGCCAAAATTCAGATTGGTGGACAAATGCTCTACCAACTGATCCCAAGTTCAAATCTTATGAGACGGTCTGGGCCAAAATCAGCTGGTAAATAGTTTTATTACATCCAATTAAAGCAGGATATTGGCGGAATCAATATTACAGAACCGATACCCGATCCAGCAAAATGTTCAGTATCGGATATTTGATTCTGGTATTGGTATCAGTCCATCCCTTGCTAAGATGAGACAGAACTGCAGAGAAAATCACTTGTTACAGCAGCTCTTCTTATATGACACATGCTCAAAGGTGCTTTACAATTTTGTATTATTCACTTATTCCAGGACACGCTATTGTCTTGCCTAAGGGCACAGCAACAGTACTTATCTGTCTATCTTGTACATCTTTCTAGTATGAGCTGGAGGATGGGTTTTTACTAACAGACAGCAGATTTGCTTAATTTGGTTAAAGAAGACATACTGCGCTTGAGCTGACTACTTCTAAACTGCGACACCCATGGATCATTATGTTAGAATGGGCATTTTAAAACACAATATTCATTTTAAACAATTTAAGAAAAGAAACAAGACCGCGTTAGAAAACTGCGGTGCCCAACGGGAGCTAAATGTCCTCACAACAAGGCGCCGTGCAGCTGTCAGCACTTCAGATGGATAGCTGCAGATTTTTTTTCATTAGTAACATGGTTAAAATCTCTGAAAAGTTGATTTTGTAGAATAGGTTTGTTTTAATATCTCTAATTACTGGGCCTATCCACACAAACAAACCGACACAGTGCATCAAGTGGTGTCATTAAACATTTTTCATTTGCATTTAGGCCTTTGGGTCTGAAGTAATGGATTTTTAAAAAATCTATAATTACCCCATACCTTAAATATACATACGTACAACTCCCTATGCCTCGTTGAGCTCCATATATACTACTAATGAACAAAAACACCAGCCTTGGCGTGATTGTTTGAAGTGATTTTAGATTAATAAAAATAAGTGAACCCAACTTCTGGCTTTTATCATTTGCAATTTTTTTATCCACAGTCTGATCGTTTTTATCTTTGAAATCCCCACGCACGCTTTTATCTCATCAGGTTTGGACTGCGGTAATCATCAGGCACTACGCACTTTCAGGAAGATTTCACTGAGCATTCATTCCTTTTCTCTAGTTTTTTTTTATTGTTTTCGGGCTCTGTGCAGCTCTTGTTTATAAAATGCACTAGTCAAATGAAGTTATTAACAGGGAAATTATGCAAAAATCAACTTTTTTGGAGCTTTCTATTAGGTTATTTGTTTTCTGATCAAAAACATGCCTGAAGAGGTTTTAGCTGTATCGACAGTGGTGGATGAAGTACTCATTTATGTTACTTAAGTATAAGTACAGATGCAGGGGCAAAAGAAAAAGTATCACATGAAAAACTCTTTAATGACTTGTATTTTGCAGATATTTTTAGAACAATTAAAGGATGAAATGGAATTTTTTCACTTAATTTCTAAATGTTTCTAGCCGATTGTGTTTTTGTGTATTTGCTCAAAGTTGGGATGTTAAATTAAATATGCTAAAAAAAAAAAAAAAAAGTACTTTTCAGTCCAGATGTAAAATGTAGTGGAGTAGAAATGACAGATACTTGCTCTCAGATGTAGTGAAGTAAAAGTAAAAAGTATCCACTGTAGAACTTGCTTAGGTAAAGTACAGATACCTAAAATTTGTACTTAAGCATAGTACTTTTACTTTTGTACTTCGTTACCTTCCACCACTGATCATCCATGCATGTTTGAGTCATTTAGAGATCTCTTCCAGTAGTGAAATACACACTGATTGTGTTGCGCTCCGAAGGGGGGGTAACTTAAAATGAGGAGCAAGGGAAGGGGGACTCAGAGCATCGAAAACGAAACTGAAAATTATAAAACATGTTAATTGGTTTTGTTGAATATAACATTTTTAAAACAATAAAAGGTAACATGGTGATTGAAATATGTTGTGTTAGTGCTTAATACCCCATAGAAGTGTAATTAATCTGCCCTTTTTAAATATCTAATTGTAATAATTTCAAACAGTAAAACTCACACTCACCATCGTGTCATGCGACGTTCAGGGACCAGAGGAAACGTTGCTTTTCTTTTTGTCTTTATCTCCAGTTAATTAAAAACCTGTTGTCATCTATAACCCAATCTGCTCAGGTTAAACTCATTTCCACACAACAGACTTGAAACAGAATGAAACATGGCTAATATCAATTCAGCCGGGGCCCCGTATGATTGGAATCACCCCTTTCATTTTGTCCCCGCTTTAATTCTAATGAAGCCGAGCGTCCCTCCCTCTCGGCTGTAATATACACTCTGTCACACTCTGCTGTGGATAAATCTGCCCATTGGTTCCAGCGCTGTGCCAAAGAATGACGTCCAATGCCCAAGACTGCTGGAAAAGGAGCAGAGGTGGTAGAGGAGCCAAAAATGAGATAAAAGTGGGCGACAGTAGCTCAGGTGGTAGATTTTTTGTCTACTGAACCAAAGATTGGCGGTTTGAATCATTGTTGTTCAGTTTATTTGCCATTTCCAGTGTAAAAACCGTGTTGGAAAAAGGGGTGCGAGAATCCCGGAGTGCACAGCATTCACACACACATTCAAACGCACAATTTAAAACATTAAAAACACAAATCACAGAATATGAACACACGTAAAAAACACCATTAAAACATCATTTAGTCAAAGATAAAATAAGTACATGAATAAATAAATATAAAGTGCCTGCTGCAGTCTTAAAGTGCGTTGTTTAAAGTGATCACTGTATGTTGGTAGAGCTTGTTGTGTCCTTGGGCAAGACAATCCCCTCGCCCCCAGTGTCTGCGTACACTGGTATGTGAATGGGTGAGTGCCTTCAAGGTGGAAAAGCAAAGTAGTGCCAAAAAATCACTTAAGTAGAGTAAAGTATTTGGGAAAACTACTACTCAAGTAAGAGTAAACTAAAGAGTAACTGTTGAGATGTACCGTCTGATTTATAATTTTAAATTCATTTAATTTGAAGGACAAAACAATAAACAAAATCTGGTATTTTAAAGGAGAGACACAAAAATGAGGCCAACTAAATCATATCTGAAGGAGCTGCAAAAAACACTAAAGTTCATATCATTTCATATTGTTCACATAAAGTCTGTCACTTGTAGACTTACTCACAGCGGGAAGAGGAACCAAAACTTTCACTAAAGTAAGAGTACTGTGACTTCAATGAAAAATATTACTTGAGTAGGAGTAAAAGTATGCTGCTAGAAGTGTACTCTGAAAAGTACTTTTTTTTTTTTTTTAAGTTACTCAAGTAAATGTAAGTGAGTACTTCTACCCAGCTCTGAAAAGGAGCACTGATAAGCCTGGTAGAACGCTCCTAAACCTGTCCCCGCTCCCCTGCACTGTCAGCCGAGACACAGTCTGCAACAGCTGGGCTTTGTTCCCCTGTTACCAGAGCAAATAAAAGTGAACCAGCCCAAAGCACAGAGCATTCTGGTGGTGGTTTCCAGAGCTGTAACCAAGGGGATACATAAAAACACAACTACATACACATAATGACATACTATCACTGTTGTTTTGCCTGGAATGTTCCACAGTATGGCATTAAATGTGTCCATCTTTCATTTATTCAACTATAACTGTTTTCATTAAAGATACCTAAAAATACGCATTACTACAAGGATACCTGAAAATATACATCCACTTGTCTAAACTTGTGTAAGCTTGTCTCTCCATAGAGCAATGCAATTGTGAGAGATGAAATCTGAGGTAAAATGTGGTCATTTTCAAATGTCTTACAAAATACAGCCTGAGGTTTCCCAGGAGTGTGATGTTATCACTATACTTCAGCCTGCTGTGAAGAACACGGCATGCTGGGTAATAAAAATGACTAGAATCAAGCACATGTACCAAGCAAGATTCAAACCCTCAAGTTCTCAGAGCTCAAGTCCAGGGAGAAACCTTTGACATAGAAATAAAGCAGCAGATTATCTGCTGACATCTGCATGCCACACTCCACACTGTGGCTTCAAAAACTGTAAGAGGAACATGAAAACTGGTGTCATTGTGCACTCACTCAATCATTCAGTTTAAGCACATTGCATTTAAAATACAAGAAGAATCTGGAAAAACTCAAAAAGATCTCACTGCAGACAGGAGAACTGCTAGTTCTGTCTCTAGTCAGTAGATTCAGTGTCATGGTGAGGAGAGCAACAGCCTTCAGGACAAAAGTGTCCCTCCTCTGTGTCCTGCAGCATCATAGTCAAGGTATAGGGAGAGCCGGGTGAATTTCCACTTTCCTTTTCCACTGAAAGATCTTGCCAAGGTTCAAAAACAAAATCCACTCTCTTTTCTGTCAGGAATAGAGGAGCTCGATTACTATGGGTTTGAGGATTTGCCTTAAATAAAGATGTCAGAAATAAGATAGTTAACGTATTGTACACTTGGTGACCTTGGCTGCTGTTGTGTTCTGTAGCATCTATGCATATTTGATTCTTCATAATAAACAGTTGTTAGAGTTTTAGTTGTAATCAGATAGAAAGTAATGAGAAGTTATTGCAAATCATTACAGGGACTTCACATCCACTATTGAATAGTCTGCCTTTCGTCCTGTCCTTTCTGCTCCAGTGCAGAGTGAATCAGTCCTCGCTCCTCTTGTTTAATACATTGGGGGTATTCAAATCTGTTAATGGTTTCAGTGCCGTGCCAAACAATTACATCTGAAATCCCCGACTGCAGCGCTGATAAGAGACTGTGGAGTGATCCAAAAACTGGCCCCTCTCCTGCACAGTCAGCGCATCGGCTTCATTCCCCTCAAGGAACAATTTGCAGATAACTTCCACTCCAAAACTCAGTGTAACAGTACTCTACTCTGCCCTGTGGGGAAAGGCCCGGCCACCAGATGCTCATTGATGAGCACTGATCTGCTGTTTGCAGATGATGTGCTCCTGATGGCTTCATTGAACCAGGACCTACAACATGCACAGGGGCGGTTTGGTGGCTGGGCACTCCCTTAGAGATAGGGTAAATAGCTCAGTCACCTTGGAATCCATCAGAGGAGCTGGAGGAAGTGTCCAGGGTGAGGGAAGTCTGGGAGTCCCTGTTTAGACTGCTGCCCCTGTGACCTAGCCCCGGGTAAGTGGAAGAAAATGGATGGATGGACATTTACTGTTACAATTACTTTTACTTGAGTAATTTCTCAAATACTTTTTACTCATACTTAATTTCTTGAACCTCCACTGCTGCCTTTTTTGAAGTTACAGTGTATTATGAAGTAATGGTACTTACTTCGGTACAAATTTTGGCTATTTTACCCAGGTTGGCAAAACATACTTCCATTTGGATCCACTTGTGCATGAAGTGATTTGGTGCAAAATGAAATCCAAATTAAACTGTCAAATCAAATATTGATACAGCCTACAAATATAGATGATAATTCATTAATCAGTTACTATGGTATTATGTATTATTTCCAAATGACACCACATTTCTACAGTAGTGGAGGGTCCGCCACCTGCTTGTCTCCGTGGAGATGTTATTGCTTTGTCTAGAATGTTCCACAGTATAGATTAAACCTATCTATCACAAGCAGGTTAGAGCACTACATTACAATTCAGATCTGTGGAGAGGCGCCCCTATTCATAGAAGGAATTGATGTATTTTTGAGCAACAGAAACACAATTAATTAATAAATGATAACTGATAAATATGCTTAATGCCATACCATGGAACATTCCAGGCAAAGCAATAACATCTCCATGGAGACAAGTAGGTAGCGAACCCTCCTCCAGAAAGTTGTGCAGTGAACCTTTAAGTTGCGGTAATGGTAAAGACATGATCAGATGGGGCATTTAACACATTTTGCCACTAGAGGGATCTGGCGTTGCACTCATGTTACTCCCAGTATTTTAAAGGCACTACCTGATTTCTACCAGCTCATTTTCAACTCTTCACTGTGGTCCAAAAGTATTCCTCACATTCGTATTGCATTCCTAGTTTGCTGCTGATAAAAACACTTTATAATAGATGTACTGCAATTTATGTGTACTGGAGCAAAACAAATATTACTTTATTACAGAAAAATGGGTACTGTCCCTTTAAAACTATGAAACGCTTTTTAAAAATACTGTCGCTAATGGTGTGTGCAGAAAATCTTACCAGGCCGTATCAGTCCAGCACGAGTTTATTGGGCAATTTTTACAAGTAGAATTTTGCGTCCCCTCCCCGTAAACTCCCATTAAAACGATCCATTCAGCTCTGATACACTGTGGTAATGAACAGGCCGGTTTACACATTTTTTACAAAGCGTTTTATTGTACAGTAACTATCATAGAAAGTACTTTGTTCTCTTTTGCATATACTTAATCCTTCTGACTATACAGTGTAACATGTATGTACAAAAATAATAAGTCCCTCTGTTTTAAATATCAGTCAACCTCCACATTTACAGTCTAAGCCCAGAAAGTCAACAAAATATTCAAATCAAATGATGAATCAGAAATGTGTCAGGCATAGAATGGCCAGGGGAGAATATAATACACATTTCAATTATATATTTTCAGGAATGATCAATTTTTTCCCCAGATGAAGCCATATTTGTCTGGTCTTTAGAAAAATGTGAATGTGAATGATTCAAATGATCATGAGGGTTAGTGGTTTCTCAAGATATTACAGCAACAGCAATAGAACATAATCAAGTCTGCAAGTAATGATTTGTGGATCAACCCAGGACAAAACTAGTTTTAAACCTACCATCTTTAAAAGTTTTTGGGGGTTTTTTTACCCGTAGATGTCGAATGTGAAACCTGTTCCCCTCTTCCCTCACTTTTGTTTAGACTCACCTGTGCTGTCTGGCCAAAACTGCACACTTTCAGACAGCAGTAATGTAGGCAGCATCTAGTGGTGATATGTGAGAATCATAAACTGTATATATAAGTGGACATAGCTAACGGGCGAGCCGCTGTGTTTGAAAAATCGGAAGTGAGCGTGCGGACTCTTCCAGCTCCTACTGACCCTGGATCCCCTTGACTTGCACTGGAATATTTTCGTCTTAAAATGTCCGTATTAACCCGCTCTACATGATCCTGGTGTTTTTATTTCTGTTTTTTGTCTGTTAAAAAAACCCTATTCATAATTTAGAGCCTGGCTCCAAATTCACTCCTGTAACCGCTAGCATCGCAGTCTTCATTCACTCGTTTAGTCCACTTCTTTATACAGTCGATGGTGAGAATAAAATACATACAGGGCCAGGTTCATTATAGATGGTAGATTTAAACCAGGACTATCCGTGAATCTCTGCGAACATTTCTTAAAAATGTATTATTCTTTTGTTTTAATTCTTCTGCTAAAATAAAAATGCATAAATAAAAAAATAGAACAACATGATTTTCCCAAAAGATTTTCAAATCTCACTAGTGGAGGGCAACGCATCTCCTACATATTCACTCCCACCTCCTCGATCCTTAAACTCTTTTAATCTAAAAATATTCATAGAAATTTTGCTTTTCTCAAAGTTAACCCCAACTTTCCAACCCAACTTTTTAAAAACAACCAACATTTTTGAAAAGCGCGTGGATCTGGGTCATTCACTTGTTTATGCTAGGACCCTGTACAAAACAATCTCGCTGAATACAAAATCCGCTTCCTATGAATAACAAAACAGCCCCGTCTCTCCCCGCGCCGTAAAAGATGAACTGCGTTGTGGGCTTCAATTCACCGGCCGCGCGCAGAATTTGACTTCATTCTCCTTCGCCTTGTGTTCGGGCCAATGTGGAATCAAATTGTTCAGCGTGGCTCGGGCTG
This sequence comes from Taenioides sp. WSHXM2023, assembly GCA_029959045.1. Lineage (NCBI taxonomy): Eukaryota > Metazoa > Chordata > Actinopteri > Gobiiformes > Gobiidae > Taenioides > Taenioides sp. WSHXM2023. The sequence continues at coordinate 30,524,495 of CM057091.1, forward strand.
CTCCGGCTCGTTCATTCCGATTGCTCTGTTCTGCTTCACCGAGGGGCATGATTATTCTCAATGAAAACTTGCATCTCAAACAGAAAATCCAAAAAGGGACTGTGCAAAGACGTTCAGTAAATAGCTTGTGTTCACGTCATTTAAGACGCTCTGTGTAACCTGCTTGTCCCCACAGAGTTGTCATTGTCTACGTCTCCATGGAGATGCTGTTGCGTGATATGGCTTTAAAGGACCTACATTACGCAAAATTGACTTGTGAGTTTTAAGCTATGTTAGAAAGTTGTTAGCTCCTCAAAAACATACCTGGAGTTTTGTTTTGTTCCATTTACACATGTTTGAATAACTCATTATTAATGTGTAAAGATCAAAATGCGCTGTTCCACCTTGTGATGTAATCAAGCAGGAGTTTTCAAATTAAGGCTGTCTTTTTGCTTTAGTTCAGTAGAGATTGGCAATTTCAGGGGTAAAATGATCCAAATGATTCTAGTTAAGGTGTATGGAGTTTAAAAACACAGTGGAGCACTTCCTGTATTACCACGACATCACGATGAATGAAACAACACAACCCCAGGTATGTTTTTGAGGCGGAAACAACATTATAACATATCTCAGAAAATAGCCTAATCCGGGCCTTCCAGCTTTTATTTTTCTTACATGTGTATTTATTATCACTAAAACACCTCGCAAAACATGAATCACTCTGAGCAGGGTCGCCTCTCCACAGATCTGCCCTCTAACTTTGCCCGGTTGCACCACTTGCTTGTCTCCATGGAGATAGATACAGTATGTTCAATGCCGTACTGCTGAATATCTCTCAAAATCTCAGCGAATACAAGCAGGTGGTGAATGATTTGGTACGGTTTATGGATAAAATCAATGTAATCAGTGCGTCTTTTCAAAATTTGAGAGCCACAAATATTCAAATTAAATTAAAATGTTCAAAATGCGTGCGTGTGTGTCTTTTTCTCTTTTAACAACCCTTCCTTCGATGTGAAATTTTAGGTATTGGATTCTCTAAGGTGGACGAAATGGTAAACTGAACATTCCTCATATTTTGCAACGCTTCGTTAGAAAAGACCCTTTGGCAAGACACTCAAAATGGCTGACAGTTCATTTTGGCTGCTACGGATCAGATACATTTCTCACACTGGAAACAGGGGATGTCTCTACTTGGTTCAAATGTCATGTGATGTAATGTATTTTGACAATAATAATTTTGATTTGAGCTTTTATTAGTTTAGAATTATTTAAAATTTGAAATTAAATTAGTGAGTCTGAATTATTATAACAATGCAGATAGAATGTAGTTTGGAATAAGACTAAAAATCAAGTGCTAATTTTGCTTGTAACTGATAAAAATGCCTTAAAGAGTGGTCATTACACTTCTATGGGGTATTCATTGCTAACACATAATATATTTAGAGCGAGTCCCCCCTCCCTTTGCTCTAAGTCACTCCCCCTTCAGAGCGCTATCACATTACAATCAACGTGCATCCCGCTAATGAAACCACTGCACGTCGCACCAGGTTTGTGGAGTTGTAGTGTAATGTTTTGTATTCTGGTTTTGTATATTTATGGAAAACTGGATGACGACTTGTGGGTTGAGCACTGAACAAGATCTTCCTGTAAGGACGGTCCAGATAGCGCCCGGGAGAGATCGCTAAGTTACTCAAACGTGCATGGATGGCATATAGACATGTTTTTGATGACGGAACAATGTTATAACATGGGGGGAAGCTCAAAAAACACAATTTTGCATAATACCCCCTCTTTGAAACATCTCACGTCATCAGATCTACTAAGATGGTGTGACTTAAATCTCTGTCACTTTGTATTTACATCATATATTCCTTTTTGCAGTGTCTATTTTCATATCAATCTATCTTCTAGTCTTCTTTGTGGTTTTCCATTCGTAACATTCAACAATTTATGTCCACACCTCCAGAAAATGGGAAGCACTAGCAGGGTTTGTCCAAAGGGTGCAGGGGGTTAGGTAAAGGGTGATAGGATTCAGTTCTTGGGTGCTGCGGGGTAGGGTTGCTAGGCGAGAAGCTTCAGTTCTTGGGTGCCAGAGTGTAAGGTGCAGTTCTTGGGACCAAGGGTGCAGGGTGTCTGGCTGAAAGGGGCATGTTTTTGGGTGCTGTGGTTTGGGGTGACTGGGCAAGAGGATCTGAGGTGCTAGGGTGTAAGGGGCTCGGGTGAAATGATTCAGTTCTTGGGTGCCAGGGTGTAGTTTGCCAGGTTTGCTTCATGAGGAGTTTAGTGTTTGGTGAAGGGGCTCATCTGGATGTTGTCCCCCTGCAGGGTTGGGTTGTAGTAGGCTGCTCTGCCGAAGTTTAGGTCCAGAGGCTCACTGTTATCCAGACGCAGAACTAAAGTAACAAACAAAATAACAAATATTTAGATTTGGTTTACTACAAAAACCCTGCAACAATAAATAATGACTAGATTAATTACATAATATTTGAGGTTGATTTATTATTATTATGTAACTACCTAATTGATCTTGATAATAATAAAAAGACAGAATATATTACTAGTATAGTATAGTAATACTTTTGACCTCTTAGAGCTAGGTACACTTTTGTAGCTGGTCATTTTTTTCTGATTTCAAATAAAAATGATCTGCCAATTGAACACATTTTTTCTACTTTAATAGCACAATTGTGTTTGTCTTACGGTCATATTTTAGAAGAAATTTAGCTTTTTATGTGGCAAAAACATTTTAGCACCAAGACAATAAATTAGCCAGTTGCCCTCAAAGCATAACTGTCTGAGTCATTTTTAGACCAAATGGGCTCCATACACACTTACGTCACAGAACTGGAAGACGTTTGGAAACATGCGGGTGACGACTTCAGCAGGTTCTGTTGGTGATAGTAACTCTACTATCACCACTAAGAAAATGGCCCAGTTTTCTTCATCTAGATGTCATTGTATTCTTTCTTTTTTCTTTTTATAAATTGCCTATTAATTTGTGTATTATAATTTGTCTAACTTAATAAAAGATGTCATTGTAGCATTCCGTTTTGTTCAGCAGATCCACAGTTACAAGCAGCTGCATGTAGGTGACACCGAAGATGCGTGAAAACCGCTGCTGCTGAATCCACGGTTTTATCACATGCTCAGTGTCGGTAACTACACCAGAAGTCGTGATCCGCATGTTTCCAAACGTCTTCCAGTAAGTTGGAATAGGGCCTATTGAGTTTTCTGTCCCATTCTACTTTCCAGACCCTGCTCCATCTGTAAGTGTCATTGGCTCCATCCTCAGCCCAGAAAACACAAACCATCCTAGTTTGACCTCATCTGATTGACATAAGCAGTTGTATGTTTGTATTTTCCCGAAAACCTTGAAAAGTGACTTATGACGAATGAAATTTTTGTCTTATTGAGTTGTAATACTCGAGCGTGTTTTCATTTTCTTTTCACATTCACGTTTTTTTTTGTTGTTTTTTTTTTGTGATTAGTAAGTTATAGTTCTTTTCTTCAAGTGTTTAACATGACAAGATGATCATTTTCTTTAACATAACACAAACACACACAGAAAAGACAAGACGGGCGAATTAAAAACAAAATAAAGAAAATAAGAAATTAAACATAAATAAATAAATAAATAAATAAATAAATAAATAAATAAATAAAATAGCACATTCACACTAATGTAGCTTCCCTGTCTTATCAGGAGCAGAATTATCCAGGTCAGGAGTACCTAGCTGGAGGACAAGCCTATAATATTTGTCCATATTAGAGACTGATGGGGGGAAAACCGGGGCACCTGGGTAAAACTAACCAACAACGTCACTTTTCATGTTTGTGGCAGGTCTTAGTTCCTGAGACTTGTGGCTGAAAATGAATGACATTCCGTAAATGACAATTGATTTCTGTAATATTCATAGCTGCAGCAAACGCAAATGCCAGGTAGAAGCATTAGCATTTTCCAAATACCATCTTAAATCTGCATCTGACATTTTCCAACACAACCTGGTTTTGCTCTGTTTCAAAACTCTATCTAACACTGTGTAACTGCAGACGCGTCCCCAAGATTAAAGAGCTGATGTGATCTCGCTGTGTCCTCTGACATTTCACTTCATTTCACACTTGAGTTTACTCCCACTGAGGATTCATGTAATTAAAGCGGACACTAAACACTAAATCCACTTTGTATACAGTGTTTTAATAGCATTATCTACTGTTTCTAGTTATTTTTTGGCAACTTTACTGTAAACTAGGTCAATGTTCTGTTCAAAAACGCCTATATATGTATTAGTAAGTTTGTGCTGCCTTCAGTGGCTTCTGCAATCTCCAGTAGTAGGTGACATCACGCAAGACTAGACCAATCACACTGTTCCTTATACCTCTAGACTCCACCCTCCTCACTCTTTTCTTTAGTCCTCCTGGTACTGCCCAGTTTAGCAGCTCTATCTGAAATGTGGTTATAGGCAGTGTTTATGTGTTTAGTCCCACTTTAAGGACTCTTTCTCTTCTGTGCTTATTATCTCTGGTTTGAAATAAGTCCGAAGCAACTGACAAGAGTTCACGTACTACAACACTACTACGGTATTTATTTATTTATTTATTTATTTATTTATTTATTCTCAGATTCATATCTATCATTAAAGTTGGGGAGAAAAGGACATGCTGAAATGGAGTTTTAGTAGAATGGCTGATTTCCAGAATGACTAAAACTAGTAAGAAGGCAAATTGTTTCTTTTGGCTAAAGTATCTTTGCTGTAATTGACTTTATATTTATAATTATAGACTTAACTATCTCCATCACGTTTCAACCAGTGGCTGTGTAACCGGCAAATAGCTGCTGATCAGGAGGAGAGAGCTGGTACATTTGTATATTCTAGCATAATGGCAAAGTTTCACATTTCACACACTGCAAACAAGGGATGCCTATAGTATGTTTATACTATGTATCAAATAATCTTGATTTGAGTCATTTTTACTAGTTTAGAATTGTATACTTTTTCTTATACTTTATCCATTTTTTTATTGAATCACTGAGTCTGAAACATCATAAGAATCCCGAAAGAAAGTAGCTTAAAATGGAGAAAAAACAGAGGTTGACCGAGGTTTATTCGGGAGGAGGAGAGGAGCAGACAAGAGAGGAGAAGACGAGATAGGAGCTGAGGAGAGAGAAGGAGGAGAGGAGAGAAGGACAGAGAAGAGAGGAGCAGAGGAGAGGGGCAGAAGAGAGAGACTCAAGCTGAGGGTGAATGGGACAGTCTTTCCTCAGGCGCTGATTCTGATCAATATTACCCTATTATGAGGACTATAATAAGGACTATTTTATTTTATATTATTATATCAGGACTTTTAAATCAAAGTCAGACCACTGTATTTATTTTAAGATCCATGTGTTTTAAATGAGCTTAATATGGCACATTTGATTGACAGATGAAAATTGGAGGATCGAGGAGAACGAAGCAAGGAAAGAGAAATGAGATGGATAGAGAGGATCCCACACAGGACAGGAACTCAGAATACTTTGAGAGTTGTGGATTAGGTAGAATTCAACAGGTAGGGTCATCAGATCTGTGTCAGGGCAGTTTGAGGTAAGTAACATCCCTCAGGACAAAAGCCTCATCTGTGTTCTGCGGCCCATGCGAGGTGTGTGTATAAAAGTAAAGGTGATGAGAGTTACCTGGATCTGAAGGGAACTCCTCCTGCAGTTTGCGGTGTGAGAAGGCCTTGTGGTGCTTCTTCTTCAGGATGACGTAGGCCACCAGACCCACCACTGCTATGGCAACGAAGGTCCCCAACACGGCCCCCCAGGCGCTCTTCCTCCTCTGCTTCTCCGAGTCGGACGCAAACCCTGCACAAAAGGTCAAGGTGATTAGAAACTTGTTGACAAGTTTAGATCTACTTATTTTGTTGATATGCCTAATGTAGCCTAGTTATTATTAGATTATATTGATGCAATGCTAACTGAAGCCACTGCCCTGACTGAAGCTCTGTTACCTAAGTTAGTCACATGCTAGCTAACTGTTTTTTGTTTTGTTTTTTTGCTCCTGAAAATGAGCATTCAGATCATAAGCAGTATTTACAATGTTTGCTATTGTGTGCATTGTCACCATAGCAACTGCTGAACATTCCACCATAGACATACATCCAGTAGCCCCTAAGCATGATGTCACTGCAAAATATCATTAAAATATCTGGCAGTAGAAGGAATATGTATATGTTTGTTATTATATCTTGTATATTTGGTTTTATTAATACTTTTCAGTGACATCACTCTGAGGGTGTCCCACGTGGATCTCTAATGGTGGAATATTTAGGAATATTAGCAAACACTATCAAAAAAAGTTTTAAGATTGAAAACTAAATTAAAAAAATTGATTTAAATATAACTGAAAAACTATTGGCTAATGCTGGCTAGTTTGTGCGTGAGAGACTTCTTTAACAGCACAAATCAGCTCACCTATTGTAGTCCCAACTAAATCAGCTCTTTCTGAACAAATTAGCACAAATTTGAGTCTAGCAAAGCCTCAAACATAGCAGAGCCTCTAGTTAGCATCACACCCTCAGGGAGTGTTGATGGCATCAGTTGCAAAGTATCAGTACAAAGAAGGAGTTTGTTTTTGCGTTCATATGTGTTTTCTAAAGTTAGTAGAACAACAAAACAACACGTTTTTACCAAACTTAAATCCCTGATCACACTGACAAAACTTGAGCTTGAGTCGCCCTCTTCTGCATAATAAACCCAGCCAAACGTTCCCTTCATCTGCTTGATTTGGGGTTAATTGTAGAATAATGATTGCAGAAATGTGAGGTGTTTTGAACAGGCATCTGGGGTAAGGCTCAGATAAACAGGCTCATTCAGACGTGGGCTTTACTCAGTGAATGAATACCATTACAGCGACGTCTGTGGAATAGGTCCAAATGTTCAGCAGACACAGATGTGTTTATCCCTGTTTAACCTCGTCACATCGCGCTAATAGGAACTTTCACCACGCAATATCTCATTATACACATACATAAACAAACATGTACAAAATGCTAATGTCTGCTCATTTATTCAACGCTAATGAAACGCTTATTAAATTAACTGTAATGGACTTGTTAATTTTGGTTAAAAAAACAAACAAACGGATAACACATTCACTAAATGTCCACACTGAATATTAAAATGCTCAATAGATTTACCACCACTTATTTTATCATAAAATATGCACTACCTCAAGTTCTTTGGGGTCCGCCACCTGCTTGTCTTGAATTGATTGCTTTGCTTAAAATTAGTGTTGTTCCAATACAATTTTGGGGGGGATCCAATCAGATCTGATACTTGGCCTTGGTGTACTCGCCGATACCGATACCAGTCCAAAACCGCAAAGTGGAAAGTTTTGTTACAGTACAAGAGCAAAAACGAAATATTTTACAAGGCTATTTTTAAGAGATTTTGAGAACTAAAGTGGTTAAATGTATAATGATCTTGACCATAAGTAGTGCTGACTTGAGTACTTTTACTTTTTTAATTTGTTATTTTCTATCACAGAGTATAGATTAAAACACAGTGAAGCCTGTAAAAAGACGATTATCCTTGGAGCACATGGCTAATTATGCAGCGTTAACAAAGTCCGAGTTAGCGCTATTGTCGGGCTACACTCTCTGTAGCTTTAGTTATTTTATTAAGTTGAGCGTCCACGCCAAAGGCTAAATGAAGGTATCAAAGAGGTAACTAAAATATCTTTTCTGTTATTAGCGTGTTTTAATTGTCTGCAGAACCTCCACAGTCTGTATTTAACCTGCTCTGAGCGTTAGCCGTAGCATTAGCGGCGGACGTCAACAGCAGCTGCTCACATCTACGGGTCTCATTCAGGAAAATACACAGTGGTATCGGATCGATGATTTGGTCTGAGTACTCGCCGATGCTGATAACTGAAAAATGCGTGGTATCGGAGCTTTTGCCAATACCAATACCAGTATCAGTATCGGAACAACCCTACTTAAAATAGTTCCACAGTATAGCATTAAATATATCGCCATGGATACAAGCATCATATGTTTTTGAAGGTATAGTATATATGAAGGTATAAAGACGTTTTGCCTGAGATCCAGAATACACAATTTTCCAAAACTTTATGAAGATGTGCGTCTGGTTACCGGTGAATCTCCCCGAGTTCAAATGGGCGTGATTGACAGCTGATTTAGCCACGCATGGTCAATTTTATCAAAACAAATATGGTTGCTATGAGGACAAAAGAAAGGAGAAAATATCGCAGGGGACTGGAACGACATGGGCTGCGTCTTATTTCTCTTTCCTCACTTCCTTCTCCTTGATTCCTCTCCTCGATTTTGCAGGAAATGGGTGAGGAAGTCGCGCCCACAAAGGAGACACAGGGAGGAGAGGATCTAAACTCCTCACTGAGACCGATAAAGTTTGATGCTTTTCTGTGACGTCTGCTCCTGAAGCCTCCCTCAAATTTACTCCTTCATTCCGTGATTTTCTTTGGGAGACCACTTAATATGACACATTTGATTGACAGCTGAAAAATGGAGGATCGAGGAGAGGAATCAAGGAGAAGGAAGCGAGGACTGAGAAATGAGATGAGGCAATGGCAGGTTGCTGCGGAAACAATGAGCGAAGCACTAAACCCTCATGTGATTTTGTTCTAAATGAGACGTCACCGCTGACCTCCTTTGTTTCAAATGTGTCACTGAAAAAACTGATTGCACCTTTCTGTCTGAATCTGCAGAGCGCTACAGAGGAAGTGCTGACCAGACTGATATCAATCTGTATAAAAAAATTCAAAGACACCATTCTGGCCAGGCAAAAAGAAGACAAGGGCAGTTCAATCTATCACATTTCTGAGATACAACAGTTCCCCATAACAGGCCGGGGAGAAAAAAACAGCTCACACCAATTATGTTGTCAAAGAGTGGGTTTGAGTGCAGAGACTTGTTATTGAAAGTACCATTGTAAGATATATCAGCAGGTGGTGCAAACACAGCTGTGAATAGACAGAGAGCATGGAGCCTGTGAACGCTCCGTCTTCTTCAGCATATCAGACAAAAGGTAGAATTTTTGCTGCTGGTTAACTAATTTCACTAAAACACAGTTAGCATGATTAGGTTTTAGCTAAAAATCTGCCCAGTTCTTCCTAGATTGACAATTTTGGTGAAGTCTATAATTGTACTACCTGGTTTTTGCAGCAGATGTGACATATGTAGAGCTCATTCTAAACGTGTTACCTAGCAACTATACAGGGGCCAAAGCTGACAAAGGCCAAAACTCGCCTCGTCTAAGCTTTTATCTGACATTTTCTGGCTTGCATGTCCACAAACTGAACTTTAGATTTTTTATTATTATTATTATTATAACTGCTAAACGAGGGCCTCCTCCTATGGAATCATGTTACCTCCTGAAAGTGACACACTGAACCTTTAACTATAATACGTTCAGACTTGATAAGAGAGGTGGGTTGTACTCAGTTACATTTACTCGACTCTACTTGAGTAACTTAGTAATATTTTTATTGACGATACAGTACTCTTACTTGAGTAAAAATAATGGTTACTTATAGACTTATTCCACTGTGACAAAAGTAAGTGACAAAAGCTTTATGTGGACAATATGAAATGATTAAAACATCTGTGTTTCTTGCATCGTTTCTTCAAGTATCATTTTGTGCATTATTTAATGTTTTGTCCTTCCAGTTACATCAACTTTAATTAACTTCAAATTACTGTATAAATCAGATGTTACAGATAGTTACTCTTTAAATTATTCTTACTTGAGCATTAGTGTTCTCAAATACTTTTTACTCTTACTTTGTACTGCCACTGGATTAATATTTTTTTGAAGTAATATTACTCTAACTTGAGTTCAGTTTTTGGCTGCTCTACCACCTCTGTGTCTTTGTGTAATTGTAACATTATCATTTCATCTTTTTTTTTTTTTTTTTTAACAAAAAAAAGATTTTTGAAGTCAGATGGCGTATGTTACATAGCTTTTATATGGCAGCTTAAGTTGAAAGCCTTTCTAAACATGGTTAACCGGTAGAAAGGCTCCCTACAGGTCACTCACATGAATGATTCAACAGCTTGTGTTTGTGCAAATGTGTCAGGATCTTTTTACTGGTAACCTCTGTGCCCGCAGCATCTGCGTGAACACCTACATTCTATTACATTTTCATCTTTTACACAAACACACACTTGGGATGTGGAACCCCAGGATATTCACGTTTTACTTTTCAAATCGAACCACTTTTGGCACAATATTTATTTTTGTTTGTTTTTTTGTTTTTGTGTGTGTGTGTGTGTGTGTGTGTGTGTGTGTGTGTGTGTGTGTAGGTGTGTGTGTGTGTGTGTGTGTGTGTGTGTGTGTGTGTGTGTGTGTGTGTGTGTGTGGGAGTCAGGGCAAGAATGGAAGCAATCATTGACCTGTTTCTGTGCTCTGGGTAATGCTGTAACAGTGTATCTGTCATGGCCAAACACAGATACTTGTGTAACCTGACTTATTACATGAACCTCTCTTTAGCATTAACTATGGTGTACTGTTTTCTTCATCAAAACATGCCTGGAAGTTATTTTTCTTTGTTTCTAAAAATCCACAAACATCCACCACTGGTCATATTTGCACTCCAATTACCTTCTCTTGACACAAATAGCACCAATTTGGCATGGGCCAGGTTATAACTTATTTTCAAAGCTATGAAACAAAGTTCTCAGAAAAAAGATGTTTGTGTAATCCCTCAGTCGTCCAGGTGGGACCCATAGCAAAGGAGAAATTCAATACTGTCAAATGGACAAAAGTTTTCTGATCAAAAACACTCATCCAAGATGCTTCTTCTGCTTCTCCTCTTCTGACCAGAACTAAAGAAGCAGCTTGGATGAACTGCAAAATCGAATTTCTCCTTTGCTTTTGTGAGAAAAAAAGCACAATACTGCAAAATAGGAGGTCTTTAAGAAACCTTAAAGACGAGGTACCCGATTTTTCCCCATGTACTGGAGAAAAATGTGTCTTGTCCCAGTACAGACGTATTATATAAGCTGCTCTTAAGGTCAAAATAAGTCTGCTGTGAACTTTCTGCATAAGTGTCTTATTGCCATCTTATCAAGAAGTGAGCGTTAGCATGCTAGTTGTTAGCTTTAGTGAGACTGCAAAACCCTGCTCTGATCTTTGAAAGTTGTGAAAAGCGCTCATAAACTCATCATGGTGAATAATTAGGATGCTCCGAATGCATAAGGTTAGTGAGGAATAACTGCAAACTGTTTAAAAACTTAAAATGAGACTGTACATGTGCAATTAACAGAGATAGAAGTAGAAAGTAATTCCAACGAAAACAAACTCTACTCTATAATATTCCGCGCTCCTGCCTGACTCACACTCTCACAGTGAGCTTGAACGCAATCACTTCCAACTTGAAGGGGATTTTCACTCAGCAGGTGTGTGAAAGGGCCCTTAGCGGTGCTGCCAAATCCATACTGCAGCACTGTAAATCGAGGGCTGAGCATCAAAAGTGAATAAGGAAAACTGAAGGAACTTTACAGGAGAGGCAAACTATGATGCGTTTGTCCAGGAAGATCAATTTTCACAACAAATGTCATTGTTAAGGGTCCCGTATAGAGCTTTTTTGAGCAGCGTTGGTTGTATTTACTGCAACATAACTAGAAATAATACCAGACCTAGTTGTCATTAAAGTTTATAGAAAATACCAGCAGAGGGCGCCAGGATTGCATCTGGTTAACAACTGACTTACAACTTAACTGAACAGAGAAGGCAAATCAGCACTGGTGGACTGTTCTTGTGTTTGTTTTTTATATTTCTAATTGTTTTTAGCAGAGGAGTTACTAAATAAATGTCCTCTTATGATTGACAGCCCTTCATATTGCCTTTGAGATTATACAAAGTACCTGTATATGGACCAAGCATGTGTGTGTGTTTTTGTTTGTTTTGTTTTTTTACTGCCACACACATAGAATGAACAAATATTCTATCTATATAAACATACACCCTGAAACTAAAGACACTGCAATTTGAATGATTTTGTGTATGAATTGTGCTTTTCAACTACCGTAAACATGCCTGGCTACTTTTTATTTGCTTTATAAATTATATATAATAGCAAACGAAAAATTCAATTCCTGTACGACTGAGGGATTACGCAGACATTATGTATAGTATTTATCAGCTGTTATTAAAGGTCTTATGTTACGTAAAATTGACTCCTGTGAACTTTTAGCCATGTTAGAATGTTGCTTCCTCAAAAACATACCTGGAGTTTTGTTTCCTTCGTGTTTTGTTTCCGTAATCCTTTATTAGCAATTTGGCAATTTGAGGCTTGAAATTTCTTGTATTACCACATGACATCATAAGGTGCAACAGTGTTTTCAGTTTGAGAGAAGAACTCAGCGTAAATATCTAGGGTTTGTGTGTTAAACATGTATGAATGAAACAAAACACAACTCCAGGTATGTTTGTGATGAGGAAACAACATTATAGCATGAGACCATGGGACATTTTCAGTATTTTTCCCCACCCTTTTTTCTGAAGGCAGAGTCTTGCTCTTCATAAATCTTTGCAATCATGTCAGTAACCTGACAGAAGCCCTGTTGTCACGCAGGGTATAGAATCAGCAGCAGTTGACCTAATCAAATTACACCAAATGATCCGCAGCCCAGCCCTAAATCTCTTTGAACAACTGCTAAGTAGGTCTGCCTCATTCTCAGCACACATTTGAGAAGACCGGCCTTTTGTGCATTTGCTAAGCTGAATTTGTACCATTTTAACAGCTAGCCGCCTATCTGGCCTTTCTGTCATATGTCCCCGAGATTTGCAGGCGGATTGTACAGAAGTGCTCTCACGCCCTGCTCTCAGAAAGCCCCCGTATCGTTGACCCGTCCTGGGACACCTCTTTTCAGCGCCCCCCTCGACTGAAAAAGGCTCCCATTGTCCCGTGGAGAAGGTGGCGGTGAGGCGGCCCTTCGCTCACAGCTGACACGTTGATAGCGGCCGAAACCCAAGACAACCTTTGCATTGACAGAAGGGCTGTTTGTGCGGAGCCAGTGGGAACCGACAGAGGGAATGTGGGTCAGGGAAAGGGTGTATGAGAGACACAACAATATAAGTGTGTGTGTGTGTGTGTGTGTGTGTGTGTGTGTGTGTGTGTGTGTGTGCTCGGGGCGCTGGTGTGAGGTTACTGCGGGAGATAGATTTTCAGCCTGCAATGACTCTGCTGTTTCACAAAGTTCAGGCTTTTAGCGGAAAGAAATACTGTTATTCTTGTTGTGTTTTAGCTTCATGTACTAAAATTAGAAAAATATGTCTGCACTGGAATCCAAATTAGTACCGGATCCGTAGCAAATAAAGGCGCTATACCTGATATTAACCGTCTTAGAACGTGAAAAAGAGAACTAGTTCATTTTAAACAGTTTGCAGTGGTCCAAAGTTATTCCTCACCTACCTTATGTATTCTGAGCAAGTATGATGAGTTTATAACACTTTTTACAGTTCTCAGAGACCAGAGTGGGGTTTTAAAAGAGACTGTAAAGCTAACAACAAATAGCATGCTCACACGCACTTTTTGATATCAGACGCTTTGTAATTAGATACAAGCAGCACGTGCCAGACTTATTTTGACCTTAAAAGCTTTTTATACAATATATCTGAACTGGGGCAAGACATATTTTGCTCAGATACATGGGAAAATGTTTACAGGGTTAAATTTTCATCTACAAAAGGAAATGGAAATCAATGAATATGAAGATAAGATCTACACATAAGAGAATGACATGGTATAAATGTTAGAGGTGGGGTTCAGGTGGGGGATTTGTTTGTCTACATGAGATGTCACTGCTTTGTCTTGAATGTTCCACAGTATGGAATTACACTGTCCTACATGTATTCAGTTAAAGGTGTTTTTTGTTTTGTTTTGTTTTGTTTTGTTTTGTTTTGTTTTGTTTTGTTTTGTTTTGTTTGCTTGAGGAGCATGCATTCACTGTGAACCAGGGTTGCCTCTCCACAGATCTGATCCATAACTTTGTCTGGAAAGTCATCATGACATTAAACATCTATCTCCATATTTATTTGAGTTCTAACAATTTTAACATTTCAAACTTCTTTTAGTTTCTACAGAACAGTAGAAATAATAGTAGAAATTACTCTCTGATATTCCCATTTCAATTTTCCTCTATATCTGTACATTCAATTAACTGAATTGAGGCACAAGCCGTATCCTTTGGCCTCACCTCTGTCTGCAGTCCCACCTGATGCTGCGCCCCCCTTGTCTGAGAGGTTGCCCCGGTCTGGAGTGACGGGAGCAGATGTGGTGCTCTGCAGAATGGCTGTGGTGCTTTCCTCAGGTGGTGTAGTTACAGGTGGTGCAGCTGTTGTAGACTCCTGCCAGATGGTCTCCTGCGTGGTGGTCTCTGATATGACCACTCCTATGGTTGTTGTCGCTTTATATTCCGTGTTGTTGCTAACGAGCACGCCCGAATCCGATGTTGTTGCATTTCTCTCTGGAACTGCAGTGGTGGTTTGTACATCTGTGCTGTTTGAACCTTTTGTTGAATTTTGTGCAACTACGTCAATATTTTCTGGAGTAGTTGTGGAGTTGTCCTTATCGACACTGGTGATGTTCCTGTCACGCGTCTGCAATTCTGTAGTTGCTGAAGCGTTAGTGTCTTGTCTTTCTGGTGCCAAGTTAGTCTCATTTATAAAAGTCGGAGGTTGGGTTGTGTATTCCATAGTATCATTCACATTTTCTGGGTCTGCATAGTACATAGATCCAGAAGCGGTCCCGCTCAATTCATTGCCCGATTCCACACCGCTTTGGTCTGCCTGGTCACCGCTTCCGGGCAAACCATTTGCCATAGCTTCAGCATCAGAGGTCTTTGGGAGAAGCTTTTCTCTGAGCCATTCCTTTGCGATTGTCCGCCGCGGAGTGTCAGTGGTCTCTGGGACTGCAGGAGTGACGGTGGTCTCTGGGACTTCCTGGACAAGCACCGGGTGGAAGGTGAAGACCAGAAGAAGAAGTGTGGGGGTGATTTTCAGAAACAGCTCCATTTGGGGTGAGGACAAAATCTGAAAGACATGGGACAAACGCTTAATTGTATTCTTAATTGTAACAAAGCTGATTCAGAGGGTTACTTTCAGTACTATTTCTAACCTTAAATCCCTCTGTCAATTCCTTCCTCAACTCCAGAAAATATATTATGGTATTGAAAATTTGCTGCTGATGTCATCAACTGGGAGGCGAAGCTAACTGTAGGCACTGCTCTGTGTGAAACTCTGTTACCCAAGTTACTCAACTACAACATTCTAGAAATTGAGGGCAGGTCAGAAGTCTATGGTGGAATTTGCTGTTTACCTGTCAGATTTCAAATGTATTGACAAGATTTGTGGTTAATATCTCTGCAGCTGCTGTAATTATCTACATGAAACAAAACCAGCACAAAGGGTAACATCTTCTCTGTGAACACAAATGAAAAAATAGCTTCAGGTAGTGCCATTATTCAACACAATAGGGTGTGATTGTTGTCACAAAAGGACTTTAAGACATTACGACAATTACATTATCACATTAAGACCATATGGCAATATTGTGGAGCCAATCCCTAACGAGTAATGTTAAGGCTCGACATTTGTGGAGCTGTAATAGTTATATAGGTCCCTGCAGGCTGGGGCTTTTCTGCATGTATGTGTACTGAGTAATGTTCAGCAGTTACCATGGTGACACAATGCACACATTCGCAAACACTGACAAAGTTTTAAGTTTGTCTGAAAACTCTCAAAAATACACAATGGATTTACACATTTTCAGGAGCCTGTGATCAGTATGAGCATTCATGGAACTGTTTAGGAGTTTGATTTTCAACAAAAAAATGTGTTGGCTAATGCTAGCTAGCTTGGGACTGTAATATTATTTGAAAGTTATTAAACAGTACAAGATCTGCTCACCAGTTGTAGTTCCAGCTAAATGAGTGCAGGTCAAAGCTCAGATTGTAGCCTAATTTGAGTAACAGAGCTTCAGACAGAGCAGTACCTACGGTTAGCATTCAATGTATCAATTCACCACTCCATAATACAGTTAAAGCACTATTACGCTATTTTCTGATCTATGTTATACACATGTTTAACACACAAACACTGCATATTTAGGCTGAGTTCTTCTCTCAAACAGAAAACGCTCTGTTACACCTTATGATGTCATGGGGTAATACAGGAAGTGCTCCACTGTGTTTTTAAACTCCATACACCTTCACTAGAATCATTTGGATAATTTCAGCCCTGGAATTACCGATCTCAACTGAGCTAAAGGTAAAAGATAAGATAAGATAAGATAAGATAAGACTTTATTGATCTCACAGAGGAGAAATTCACTCGTGACAGAAGCTCACAGTCAGGGGACAGTATAGTGCAAAAAGTTGTGAAAAATTGTGCAAACACTCAGAACAATAAGTAAATAAAAAAAATAAAATCACAATAAATATTAACATATTTACAACATCAGGTAGCTCTTATGTACAGGGAGTGAAAGAAATGTAAATATATAATAAAACATATCTCTTATATAATATAATAGGAGCTGTTAACTTGAAAACTATCGCTTCATGACATCACAAAGTGGAATAGAGCATTTTGAGCTTTGGAGATGTAGACAGACTAATATTAAAGAATTACTCAAATATGTGTGAATGAAACAAAACATAAATCCAGGTTTTTGATGAGGTAATGACATTCTAACGTTACTTGAAGCTCACCAGAGTCCATTTTGTGTAATGTAGGACCTTAAGTATTCACCTTATGCAGATTTCATATGTAGAGGCATGTGCAGTGTAAATGTTGAAAATGCAGATAACAGAGGCGTCTGTGCCATGGGCGTTCTGGGTCACCGTGGGCATCTCTCAGAAAGCCTTATGTATATGCATGTCATAAAGCATTACGTATTGATTTCACCCATATGTGCGTCCGCGGGGAATGAATGCGCTTTTCATTTCAAAGAAGCAGCACTTTTGAGGAGGTTGGCTTCAACGGTCAGATCAAGCCTTTCCACCCTTCCTGCCGTTTAGAATACAAATGTAGAATAGAGACAGGCAGATCTTAAAAAGTAAACCATTAGGAAAAATAAAATAAAATGGGATCCAAATTAAAAGGTCATTACCTCGCTGTTCTGTTTCTGATTTCTAGTTGTTCAATAAGTTTTTGGATAACTAATGGAAGGTAGCCAAGGAGGAGGAGCCAAGACAAAGATCAGTGGTAGGTACTATGCAGTTTCAGTTATTTCATTTACTCTACTTGTGTAACTTTTTTATATTTAAAAAAAAAAAAAAAAAAATTCTCAGAGTAGATTTCAGATTTCAACTCTTATTTCAGTCATATATTGCAACATATTCTTATGTGAAAGTTGTGGTTATTCTTCCCTTAGTGCGCAAGTCATTAACACAAAACATGCATTGACCAAGCCTGGCAACAAGATAATGGAGATGGTTCCCCAGGCACGTGACTACACGCCCACTGCTCCAGAGAAGATGCCTCAGTGGCACTGAAGGACGGGTCAAAGACAAATTTCCCTATGGGGACAACAAAGTGTATCTTAACCTTAAGTGAAAAGCTTGTTTTGTTTTGTGCACCACTCATTCAGATATACTTTTTTTTTCTTTATTTTTCTAGTTTTGTGCATTATTTAATGTTTTGTTTTTCTAATTGCATTAAAAATTTGATTATTTATGAGATTTTACCTCCAGACAGTAAGTCCTACCATTTGTCTATAGTTGTACTTAAGTAACAGTTTCCCCAAACACTTTTTTCATTTCTTGAACTATCTTTGTGCTACTAACTGTAACAAGCAAACCAGGATTAAACAAAGCACTATGCACCACCAACAAATCCAACAAGACCTGAATGTGGCAATGCCCTCAGTACCATACCCAGAGCTGGCATCCGTTTCATTCGACATGCACTAGCACCAGAAAAAGTTGGGAGTGCCACTAGTTTGATACCCACTAGGTTGCCTTTTAAAGCTATTCATTCACACATTTTTAACCATGAACTTGTCAGTGCGCAGTTGTCACTTTTCAGCTGGGTGATTTTGTGACAGTGTAAATGTCCCAGGCCCTGTCAGCCTCTCGTTTTCTCTGCACAGCTCTTGCAGGCTTGTGCTGAGGGCCTGTGGGGGACGTAATGAGCACATTCTTGTTCAGATCACAGTAAAACGCGTTGTGTGCTGGGTTAATGCCGTGCCCTGCAGTGCTCCCAGTGTGTATTCAAATCTCTGGATTCCCGTCCCCTGGTTTTACTGGTCATGCCTGTTCTAATAAGTCATGCAGGTATGTCGCGTGTGATGTTTTGACTTGAAACAAAATCAGATATTTTAGAAACATGTTGAATATATTAAAGGCGGACAATGTAACTTTTTTGAAGGATCCGATGCTCCTTGCTGGTATCCATGAAAAACTGCTAATGCCCAGTATGACATTAAACTTATACATAAGCGTATGTCATAGAAGTGGCATACCCTCCGCAAGAAAAGTTACATATTGCATCTTTAAACATCAGACAATACATTGATTCCATTTGACAGTTTTAAATCAGCGCAATTGATCTCAACTGGTGGATTTGACCTTTTTCAGTGGGTCACGAGCCTTTGCCAGTAATGAATGTTGTTAATCAATGATTTTGTGTGTGTGTGTTTTTTTTGTTTGTTTGTTTGTTTGTTTGTTTGTTTGTTTGTTTTTTTAATAGTGAGCCTTAGATAAATACTAGAATGATAATTAGACTTACACAGTTGATCCACAAGGGAAATTATTTGGACACAGTAGTTCACAGCATATCATAATAACAAAAACAAAAAATAAATGAATGGTATAATTAAATAAATAAGTAGCAGAAATAACAAGAGACTGATGTCTAAGAAGACATAATTATATAAATGTATATTTACAATTCAAAATAAAATACAGAAATACAGCAATTAAAATAAAAATTGTGAAATAATTGTATTGTTTATGTATTATTTTGAAATTAAAATAAGTCTGCTGCGTGCTGTCTGCATCTAATTATAAAGCATTTTAATGTCCAGTAATCAGGAAGTGCATGTTACCATTCTAGTTGTTGTTAGTTCCGTCATAATTAGGATGATTGCATAGGAGGAGCAAGGAAAGCAATGAATAACTCTGGACCGTTTAAAATGAACTAGCTGTGTTATTTACATTTCTGAGTAGAAAATCAGGTACAGCTCCTTTAATTCTAATCCCTCCGAAACAAAACCTTGTCTAGGCCCAATTGACTTCATGAATGTGTTTATAATAATGACTAAGGTGGGCAGCAGAGACAGAGGTGTGTAGCTGTATAAATTCATATGGCGTGATTGGTTTGTTTACAGTGACATTTGCCAGCATGGTCGGTCGGCTAAATGGAGCAAAATGAGCACCCTCCGCTCCTTATAATCAAAACAAAAGCAGATGATTGGCCTGTTCTTGCCAGGAGCTGTTTGTTTACAACCAACACTATGGCGACGCTGAGAAAATGAGATGGCAGCTTCAGGGAGTGCTCAGCCGCTACGAAACATAAATTTACTTCAGATGGACAAATAGTACCCAAATCATTTTAGCATTATATGGGATGGTATTTGATATTAAAGGTCCCATATTATGCATTTTCAGGCTTTAAACGTGTATACCTTAGCATTTTAGCTTTTATAACTTGATATTTAGGGATGTACTGATCAAGCTTTGTCAGTTCCGTTACCAATTTAAATACTGTATCTTTAATGTGCCAGCACCTGGTATAAACTAATACCAGTGCAGAGAGTGAAAACAGCATTTATTTCCATAAACTCAAATAAGACAAAACTGACCCTAATGTAGCTGTTATTTATCTCAAATAACAGATAAAAGTTCAAACATTACAGAATTTTTGTGGGACAATTACACCCAGTAAATAGTCTTATTACATCACATTATATGTCCAGCTAGGATATCGGCTAAACCGATATTTGGAATCCAATATCCGATCCATCTAGTTTTTCAGCATCAGCGCCCATATTCATGCCTCACTATTTATATGATGTATTTGTAAGGAAATAGAGCTTCAATTTCTTAGCAGTCACCAGTAGAGATGCCAGATGCCAGTAGGCAGTGCAGGAGTTTGAATAAGGCAGAAAACATACTTTGTATGACGTCAACAGGCGAAATAAAGCTTTGAAAATGGACTGAATCTGCATAAATACTCAAACATGTGAAGACAAAAAGACATCAACAACAAGGAGATGTTTTTCATAATGAAACAGCATGGTTAAAAAAAGAAAAAGCCTCTTGTCTTGAATAACAAATAATTTCTTATACACTGCACAATTACATACCTACCCTTGATTCTAGTGACTTAATCTAGAATATGAATTTGGCATGTCAAACAAAGGAGCTCATTGGTCATTTTGTAAAAAAAAAAAAAAAAAATACATTTCTCTCACCAGCTTTAGGTTTTGTTAATTGATTCTGCAGAAATCCACCATTTTTTCCATTCTTTTTTCTTTGTAAGCAGCCATATTTATTCTGACGCAGACGGATCATGTGTGTGATCGGCTACTCCACCTCCACCCTGACATCATTTTAAGTTCTGAAGAACTGTGTATTCGGAATCTTAGGCAAAGATTTGAGTAGTTTGAACAAATTACG
The DNA here is from genome assembly GCA_029959045.1 of Taenioides sp. WSHXM2023. Lineage (NCBI taxonomy): Eukaryota > Metazoa > Chordata > Actinopteri > Gobiiformes > Gobiidae > Taenioides > Taenioides sp. WSHXM2023. Next base: position 30,545,120 of record CM057091.1, read on the forward strand.
TTTTAATGTTTTTATAACGTACAATATTTAGCTATTCTCAAGACATTTCTCATTGATTACAAGATAAATTAAGTAAATAAATATAAACTAGTCAAAACTACTGGAATTAAGTTAAATATTCAGAATTCAAGTAAATCAATTCACTTTTGTACAGCCCTCAATATCACAACAGCAGTCGCCTCACAGGGCTTCACTAAAATGGTTGACTCTACGAATTCTACAGATTTTAACCAGGAGTTTAAAGTGTTGCTGAACATTTCCTATGAACTGTGTATCCAGGGATTTACATAAACATTGAATTTATTATTTATGTACTAAGCCAATAGGGTCAGACATTTTTTTCCTCAAATGTTTGACTTGTACATAGACTCATTCACATTTTAGAATATGAAAGCTCAAGTGGAGGACAAGGGACAATATTTCTTTATAGGTCATCCACAATTTTAGAAATAAATATATAAATATAAAAATGATCACTTTTGAATGCTGTGAAAAATGTGGACAAAAAAGGTCTGTGAGCCATGTTAGAATGTTGTTGCCTTATAATAAAAAACATACCCGTAGTTGTGTTTTATTTCATTCACACGTGTGAGTATTCCTTTATTATTAGTCTGTCCACATCTCCAAAGCTCATAATGCTCTGTTCCACCTTGTGATGTCATGAAGCGGTAGTTTTCAAGTTACTACCTACCAAGTACCAAGTGACAATATTTTACCATGTGTTCAGAAGAGATCAGCTTCCAGTTCTGAAATGATCTGGAAGCTGATCTGGAGTTTAAAAACACAGTGAAGCACTTCCTATATTTCCACATGACATCATGAGGTGAAACAGAGTGTTTTCAGTTTGAGAGAAGCCTAAATATACAGGGTTGGTTTGTTAAACATGTGAATGAAACGAAACACAGCTCCACATCAGTTTGTGATGAGGGAACAACATTATAACACAGATCAGAAAATAGCGTAATATGGGCCCTTTAGATTTTGGTTTTATGATTAAGGATTAGAGATACAACGTTAATATTTGCCATAGAGCAGGTTTAAGATAAGCTAAGTCTAATTTTGACCTGACCTAAATCTTGAGTAACATTTTAGCTGAGATGCATTATTTTTCTTAAAAGCTTTGGCATAAATGAAAAGGAAGGTTGCGGCGTAGCATTTTTGACGGTGAGAAAGTATGCCTCTGCTGTGCAATCACCACAGAAGTCAAAACTGAAAACAGCACGGCCTAACTCTAACGCTAATAATCCGTAAAGAGCGTTCACACAAACAGGAGTTAGGAGAGTTAGCGCTGGTGATTTTCTCCACAGGCCGATGGCCACATGAGGGGAGTTTGTTTTCAACGTAACGTGCTGCTGACTGGTTGTGTAGAGTATAATCAGAATAAAATCAGTTTCACTTCCCTCTGTGTCGCTAAATCAGCCGTAAACTGTTATTAGGAAAAACACCAAAGTAGTATTTACTGTGGGACCTGAGCTGACCTGTGAATTATGAACTGATAAAAAATATGGGAAAGTTATAATTTACAATTTATATACCGTATTTTGGACCTTTTACATTGTATTAGGCCTATTCTCTGTCACTCACACATACAACGCCTTCATACTAGGCAAGGCAGGTGAAGTGTCTAGAACCACAGCCACCCTGGTTGGACATTCTCTAACTGTTACCTAGCAACCATTATGGAAACAATGGCCAAACTTGTCTAAATTGCACAGTAGTAAAGATTAGACCAATGAAAATGAATGACAACACCTTTGTTTTGTTAAATGAAGGTTTAAACTGTGAGAAAAATAACTTCCTTGTGTGTAAATTGTCCTTGTGTTTCCGTGTTGATGACAGAGATAGAGGTATTCCACTGTTTTTCTCCACAAACTGCCACTTAACTGATGTAAAACTATGATTCAAAAAGTAAATGTACCATGTCTTTAATGTTAATTGCTTAATAAGCCCACTGACTAAAACAGGCCAGTGACAGGAAAAGTAAAGCAAAGTAAAAGAGGAAGCACTTAAATGACGCTGGTCCATCTGTCTACTCTGCGTTTGATGCAGTAAAATGTAAAACATTTAATGTATTAAATATCATTGTATTTACTGATGTTTTTATAGGTAAAAATGACAGAGAGACGTGAAAAGCATCACTGTGTGGGAAACTACATTCTCTGAACTGTATGTTTTACTGTTTCATTACTACATGGCTGTGGCACACTTGTCTTATGGCAGCCACATTAAAATTATTGCAAACAGCACTTCCTTTTTTGATTGTGATAAGATATATGGGTCTAAATATTAAAAAGTAATTCTATATTCAGCCTAAAAGCTGAATTGTTTTTACACCAGATGCACTTCCTGAGGCAATGTGTACACTGGTGTATGGATGTGTGTGTATGAGTGAATGATTTCTTGATGTGAAATGCTCTGAGTTCAAATTTTTTAAAAATTATTGATAAGTGAAATAAAGTAAATTATGACCTCACCTTGTGTTGACTATAACACTGTCAGTAACATTTAAAGGTCACACCTAAAATAAACCATTTAAACACATTTTATGTTTTGTTTTAGATCCATTAGGGTCTATGGCAATGGCTAAACACAACTCTACTGTTCAGGGCAGTGTGACCAGAGTATTGGGTTTACAGTGATGCAAATGTGATTATATAAGAGGCTGTTTGAGGAATGAATGATATCTCCTCTTATGATGAACAGAAATACAGAATTCCAATGATATAAATGGTTAATATATTAAAATGGAAAGTGTCATCTTACCTTCGAGTTGAACAGGTGTAAGTGGAGCATTTGGGATGTAAGCTGCTACCTGTGAGAGAGAATGAGCTTTGAGGCCAGCTGCGGGGGGGAGGGGAGTGGACAGGTGAGGGAGGGGTATGAGAGCGAGCAGGTGAAGGGGGCGGGGCCAGGCATGATGCATTCAAGGACCAAACCTGTCTAACCTGTTCCAGCACCTTTTGAACAGACACACACGCCTTCCCTAGAATATGAAGTGGCTATATTAATCTTTTGCCATAAGCACACAGTAAAGATGGAAGGATAATGAACAATGAAATATGTACTATGTCATTGTAAATACTGACGTACTAGACTATTAATACCATATCACTTAAATTCCTTTGTATTCACTTAAAGGTACATTGTGTAACTTTTCTGATAGGGATGTAATGGAAACAGATTAATTATATCATAAACATGACCTATCTGTATCCTCAGGTATTAAAAATGTGTAAAAATGTGCATATAAAATCAAGATTTTTACATTTTTAATATTGATATATTTTAATGTTGATTTAATCACAGTGGCATAAACCTTTATGATTCAGCAGCCTCTTTCCAGCATCTCCAACAGTCATGAAATAGAGCTAGAGCAGTTTGCACCCGCTAGTTGTTAGAGCTCAAACACAAACAATACCAACTGAGTAGTAGTAGTAATAGTAGTAGTAGTAGTAGTACTAATGGGCAATATAACAATAATCATTATAGATAAATCACATGTTTTGATTCAGTTTTATATAAAGCTGTTAAAAACAAGTAAGTATTTCCTTTCTGAACATTTTCTGACATAACCAGAAACCAAAACCTCTGACTGTCCGAGGATTAAAAAGAGCCAATTAATGATGATTTAAAAAATAAAATAAAATAAAAAATACTAACTTACTGAATACTGGTCTTGATTAAAATTTTATTAATTGCAAAGCCCTAAAAAGTTATAATTTCTAATGGCAAAAGCGCAATTTGTATATTCTAATAATGTTTTGCTGAAAAGTTTGGATTCACTGTAAAGGTCCTATATTACACAAAAACATTTTATTTCATTCACACATTTTTGAGTAACCCTTTATTATTAGTCTGTCTACATCTCCAAAGCTCAAAATTCTCTTCCTGTACTACCACATGACACAAGGTTGAACAGGGTGTTTTCTGTTTGAAGAATGTCTGAGAATGAAACAAAACAATGATGGGTGTGTTTGTGATGAGGAAAACATATTATAATATAGATCAGAAAACAGCAGAATATGGGCCCTTTAATAGCCCTTTAAGTGGTTTGTTATGTTACCATATAATGCTCATATCACATGGACTCGGCCGGTTGTTTCTATAGGAAGCCGTCATTACCAGCAGACCATCACAAACTCACAAACAACTTGCATCACCTTCTGAGAAACCAACATTTCTTATTCCGTCCCTGTGGTCTCCATCCGTAGCTTTAGGGTTGCCAGGTTGGTGCTGTAAATTCTCTGAAGTGGGCGAGGCCTAACTCTTCTTCTCGCTCTTTAGTCACTTCTCTTGTGCCCTGGTTAGTGGTCGCCATGGTAACTGGGAGGTTGGAGCTTGGGTTACGTCCACGCCTCTGTGCCTTTGAGCTGCGCACTGACGTGGACTTTTGTTTTGTCTGTGAAGAGTGACTCATTGTGACGCACACCGCCGGCTTTTATGTGGATCTGGTCAAGATGTCATGTCCTAAACTTTGTATATGTGCGGATTAATTATTGTTGCAGCTACAGGTTATATGACGCTACATGTGGCTAAAAATAGTTCAGGGATTTTAAATGTTAGTATTTAGAAAAGCTAACCAAATGTGTCAGCCTTATTAAACATGCTTATTATTAATTTACTCCCCACATGGGTTGTAAGCTGTAGCCACAACTGCCCTGGGGCGGTTTGGCAGAGACATGTCTACCAATCAACACCTATGGTCACATGGTCAATGGTCACATTTTAATATATAGCACTTTACCCTCATCAAGTCACTTTTTACAGCAAGGAACCACTCAGCCATTCACACACGTTCATGCACCAGTGTACGCACACACTGGGGGCGAGGTGGGTTAAGTGTCTTGCCCAAGGACACAATGACAGCATTCATCTGTGGGAGCTGGAATCGTAACACCAACCTGTGGGCCAGTGGATCTGACCGCTCAACCGATGGTGTTTATGTCGAGAGCGGGATTCGAACTGCCAACCTACAGTCTCAAAGCAGTGTCCGCCAGCATCTGACCAGAACTGAGGAAGCAGCTTGGATGAGCTGCGAAACGTATTCAACCAAATAAACTATGTCCAGTTGACAAATTAAATTTTCTCCTTTTTTTGCTACAGTCTCAATGAATCTGGCTGCTGTAAGTAACTCACTCACTTAGACACCACATCATTGCTCATGGACACAATGGAAGTAAGAACTTGTTGGAACAGATAGAATCCAGAAAATGTGTATCTTACAAAAATGAAGATCCTTTATTTGTCCCACAGTGGGGAAATTCCAGTGTTGCAACGCACAGTTCAAAAACAACATAGAAAAATCAAGACAAATAACTGTGGACTGATCCTGTTTCCTTACCAAAAACATACCTGGAGTTTTGTTTTGTTTACACACAAATCCTGCATATTTAGGCTGATTTCTTCTTTCAAACAGAAAACTCCTTACAAATTCACTAGAATCATTAGGATTCTAGCCCTGAAATTTCCAGTCTCTTCTGAACTAAAGGTAAAAGGAGCTGCTAACTGGAAAACTACAGCTTCATGACATCACAAGGTGGAACAGAGCATTTTGAGCTTTGGAGATGTAAACAGACTAATAATAAAGGATTAATCAAATATGTGTGAATGAAACAAAACACAACTCCAGGTATGTTTTTTGAGGAGTTAACAGCATTATAACATGGCAAAAAGCTCACAAGACTCAATTATATTTTTTATACATATATGTCTAACACAATACAGTGCAAAAATACAGTGGCTGTGTTTATGTAAAGTAGACCATATGTGGTTGCAGGCCTCTGTGCGCCTATGTAAGATGAGAATTCAGGTATTTGCAGGTCACCACTTTTTAATTCTGTCCTACAATGCTGAGGTTGGCTGTGTCGTTCATCTGATCTTCCACCTCCTGTCTGTACACAATTGGTCTGGCTTGGCTCTTACTAAGGCTGGGTATCATTAAGAAGTTGCCGATAGCAGATCTGGAAAACAAGATACAACATTTGGGTCAATTCTCTATAATTCTTGGTGGAGACTTTAATATTGTTCTCAGTGAGATTCCATACTGCACACGCCCGACCCAAAGCAGAGTGACAGACTCCGCTTTAATAATTAAAATAATTTGTTCTTCTCTTGCTCTTATAGATGTGTGGCGGCTTAGACATCCCAACAAAGAGATTATACTTTCTATTCAGGAGCCCACCAAGTATTTTCCAGAATCGACTTTCTTATTTCTACCCAGTTTGTAAGTTCAACTGTGGAATCCTGTATGGATGGTATTATAATTACAGATCATGCTTTGGTAGGACTGTCATGATGCCACATTACAAAATAATACGAACCAGTAACTGGCGGTTAAATTCATCATTACTGAAGGACTTAAGCTTTAAAGAGGAACTCAGAACATTAAGTTTTATTTAGAAACTAATGTACCCACAGCACCCTCTGTTATGGCGGCATGGGAGGGCATGAAAGCCTTTTTACAGGGCATTATAATGCGGCAAATTACAAGAATTAAAGAAGAGAATATACAATACAGAAAAAAAAAAAATTAAAAAGAAATGTCTCTAACAAAACACTGAATGAATTAATGAATTAATATCAACACTCGACTATCAAGGAAAACAGAATATTTTCTTTTCAAATCTAAACAAAGAACCTTTGAATCTGGTGACAAAGCGGGCAAACTGCTGGCCAGATATGTCCAACACAAAGAATCAAAGTCACTAATAGCAGCAATAAGGGATGCTGAGGGTACCCTGGTAAACAAATGATATAAACAACGTATTTAAAAAATATTATATCAGTCTTTACACATCAGAAAGTTCTGCCACAGACATGGAAACTGACAATTATTAACAACCTGAATCTCCCGAAGATCAGTACAGAACAAAAGCGCACTTTAGACTCTCCTATAACTACAGAAGAGATATTAGAGACAATTAAGGCACGACCGTCTGGAAAATCATCAGGCCCAGATGGGTTTACGTTTGAATTTTATAAACGCTATGCAAAAGATCTAATACCCCAGTACCATAAGATGCTCATGGAGGCATACGGAACTGGCTCATTTCCCCCATCGTTAAATCAAGGTATCATTACATTAAAATTAAAAAAAGATAAGGACCCAACTGACTGTAAAAACTACCGACCCATTAGCTTAATTTCAGCAGATTGTCAAATAATTTCTAAAATACTTGCTAAACGGCTTGACAAAATTCTAGGTTCTATTATTCACCCAGATCAGGTGGTGTTTGTAAAGCAAAGAAACTCATCAGATAATATTCACCGACTTTTAGACATTATGTGGCAAGTAAAAGACTCAGACGATCCAACTGCTGTCATATCTTTAGACGCTGAAAAAGCATTTGATCGTCTCGAGTGGAGGTACATGTTCCATACGCTTAGAGCGTTTGGGTTTGGGGAAACATTCCTTAAATGGATAAAACTAATGTATTCAGACCCAACTGCTGCAGTACAGACTAATGGCCTTATGTCTTCTTTCTTTAGGCTCTGAACCTCTTGCTACAGCAATTCAGAATAATTCAAGTATTAGAGGCATCAACATTGACAAGTATACCCATAACCTTATGCTATATGCTGATGATATTCTATGGATTACATCAGACCCACACTTATCTGTACCAGCATTACTGGAGACCATAGAGTCCTTTTCAAAATTATCAGGTTATTAAATTAACTAGTCAAAATCTGAAGCCTTACCATTAACTTAATACTGCCCGAAGTACTTATTTCAAGCAGGCTCATTTCAATGGCCAACAGAAGGCATAAAATATCTGGGAATTCTAATCCCCCAAAATGTCAATAAAATAATTGAAAAAAACACTGAACCAATATTAAAAAAAAAATCACCTTAGACACACAAACATGGTCATCACTAACCCTATCACTGTGGGGTCAAGTTAATGTTTTAAAGATGAACTGTGTACCAAAATTACACTATCTATTGCAATGTTTATCACTATACCCCAAAAATACTTTGATAAATTCGATCGCATTTGCAAGCAGTTTTTTTTTTAATGGGAAACGTCTCAGAATAAAACTAACTAAAATGCAAATGCCAGTAAAGAAAGGAGGTTTTTGTCTCCCTAAATTAATTCTTTATCATTATGCCTTCTGTCTGAGACACATTGCTCAATGGGCACTGGCCCCTGAACAAGCCCCTCCGTGATGGGAATAGAGTCCAAACTGTTCTCTCCACTCAGTCCAATAGACGCTTTGGCTACTAAGATGACCTGTCAGATAAAGTCCCATCCCATTATAGCAAATCTCATTAATGTATGGAGAAAGATCTTGTATATATTTAATTTAAATGTATATCTTAATACCAAAGCCTGTATCTGGAACAATCCAAAGCTTCTAATAGATAAACAGTGTGTTGTGTGGAAGAATTGACTCATTAGGGTAATTACTAAACTTGCACATTTGTATGAGGAAAACGCACTGAAATCATTTGAAAAACTGACACTTGAATATAACTTGCCAAAAAACAATTTCTGGAAGTATCTGCAACTTCGAAGTCTTTGGAAAACACTGTTCCCCACAACAGTCAACTCTTCTATCACAAATATAAAAAAAAAAAATGGGATCGGGACATGAGGCATCTTTTTATTATCATCTGATTTTTCCAAATAAACACCCGATGCTCTTCACACTGAAATCAATCTGGTCATCAGATCTCAACATCAACCTGACAAATGACGACTGGAATAAAATATGTGAAAACACAAATAAGCTGTCAAGAGATGTAAAAATCAAGCTAATTAACTTTAAAATTCTGAATCGATACTACTGGACTCGGTTATTTAGACTCAAGCTCATGGACTCAGACAACTGCTGGAAATGCCAAGCCAAAGGAACTCTGATGCATCTCCTCTGGGAATATCCCGTGATTCAAAACTATTAAATATATAAAAAAAAATCACTCACTTTTGAATTCACCCCTCAGCTTTATGTTTTGAGTGATCCAAAAATGACCACTCGATGTTCATCATCAGAATTTATTCAAACTAGTTTTATGATTGGAAAACAAATAATAATGAGACACTGGAAGAGTGCTACAGCGACGGCCGCGCCGCAGACTCCACCGCCATGGGCACATTCGGACCCGCTGTGACCCGCCTGGCACAGAACCTCCAGCTACCTGGGCTACAGCATGGGCTACCACCATAGCTACCTGGGCTACCACTGCAGCTAACCGGGCTACAGGCTGGGCTACCACCACAACTAACCGGATTACAAGCTAGGTTACCACCACAGCTAACCGAGATTCCACCATGGCTACCTGGGCTACAGCATGGGCTACCACCACAACTAACCGGGTTGCAGCATGGGCTACCACCACAGCTACCCGGGCTTCCTCCATGGCTTCCTGGGCTACTGCTGCAGCTGCCTGGGCTACAGCATGGAACATATGCACTTTAACAACATATGCACTTTTGACCCTGTGTGAATGTGATGCTTGGATGCCTTATTGAATGTTTAACTGTTGTGTTTGTTTAACTGTTGTGTTTGTCTTGTCCTGTCCTAAATGTCAAGGGACTACGAATGTAAATTAGCTGTACGCTAACTTCGGTACATTTACACTTGTATTTTATTTTTTACTGGTGTTTATCAATGTACATTGTCCCTTTTTAAATAAGTAAAATTAAAAAAAAAAATTGGAAGGACTCAGAGGAGCCAGCGTTCCATGAGAACTGGCTAAAGTGGCCTCTTACAAACGGATGTCTTTTAATATGTCAGATCAAACCTTAGCCTACAAAAAAATGGAAAGCCTACTTGGACTATGTTAATTGTAACAGTGGTGGAGAAAACTAATCTGTATGAAGTGTGGAGTAACTATAATGCAAGGATTTATATATTCATATATATTCATATAATAATACATTTTTTTTTTATGCATCTCTACATTGTTATTAATTTTATGTGTGAAAAAAAATGTGCATATATACTGTGACTTACGTGGAGGAAAAGAAAAAGCACTGAATAAATTGCAAATTTAAAAAAAATAATAAGTTACCGATACGAAACATACCTCGATACATAGGACATGATACTATGCGTCGATATGATATATTTCAGATCGATTCTATACAGTTCAGTAAAAAACACTAAATCATGGCTGTGATACTAAAAGTCTTAATTAAACCACTAAGTTTGGGCAAAGTTAATATGAAAAAACACCCATTTTACTCACCAAAACAGTGAATATGTACAGTATAGCATAAACAAGTTTCCTTTCTCCAAACAAGCAACACAACTGTAGCTCTTTCATAAAATAACTGGGCAAAATATACAAAAAATACTATTGGGATATTGATACTGTATCATCAAATTAAGCAAAACGATATATCACTATTTTAGCACACAGCCCTGGCTATTACAGTGTAAGGTTTGATTTCAGAGGGTATTCTTGGTCTTCTCAATAAGAAAACTACAACAACAGTTCCATCATAGAGAAGGCAAAGTTATGCAACAATCTGTTCACGCCAATCAAAAGACCAAAATGCGAGGTGGTGCCACATTACATCTAGACGGCAAAGTAAACAAATGCAAACTTAAAAAAAATATATATATGCATTTACTGCTCGGATATTAGAAGAGCCCCAATCTTTACAGTCAGATGGTGCTGGAATTTCTTCAACAAATGACATCATACAAAAGTAAAGCAGCGTTATCAATCATGAATTTGGCTTTGTTACAGCGAGTTATGAATAAAATGCTAATTTGTGATTTGCGATTAGCATACAACTAAAATATAATGGATTCCAAGAAATCTTCAAGCAACTGAAAACTTGAAAATTGCTTGTAACTATCTGAAATTTTAATGTGTATGGTAATATTACTGCACAAAATATTTCGAGCTACCAGTGTTTAAATGCTGCTAGCTAACATTAGCACAATAGACTGTATAGCTAAATGGACATAGCTAACATGCTAGCTGCGGCGTTCCAAGTAGGAAGTGACATCGACTCCAATTCACCCCTTTCTCTATAACTACTGCAACAAGTTTCTCATTTTGGTCTTAAAATATTATTAACATATTAACACGCTCTATATGATCCTGCTATTTTTATTTTGCTGTTTTGTCCATAAATCAATTCCTATTCCTAATATGGAACTCGGCTCCAAATTTGCTCCCTTAACTGCTAGCCTTGTGAGCTTCATTTGACTGTAGCCGAGCACTATGGGTGACATCACATTCACTTAGTCCACTTCTTTATACAGCCTATGATTAGCACAGATATCCCCAAAATGAAAAATCATTCACTGAGTCACTGAGACAAGTCTGCATATGTAGAAAGTATTGGTAATAAGTTGTCAGGCTGCCAAACTGAGCCATAACTAGAGCTGTAGTCTTTAAGCCGTTAAGTAAATTAATTGGTCGATGGTGTCTTAGTCAACTAATCATTTTATTGAGCTTATAATGATTTTGAACTGACAACAGCCAAAGTTAGTGAGTGAGTTAGGCGAAGATTTGGTATTTATACTGTGTGTAAAAAGGCAGATTAAACTCATGATTCACAAGTCTTTAGATAAATACATTGCTTGGTACTTTAATAGTTTTTCTGAATAAATAGTAGTTTTTGCATGGACTCCTGTGCAGGGGTAGTCTTTTGAGTGCCTTTTGTGTCAGATACACAGAAGCCGTTTTCACATACCGCTTCAGTCATATATGCCGCAAACAAATAAATTAGGACATAGGTCACAACTTTCAATAGCCTATTATGTATTATTTAATAATAAATAAATAATGTGAATCACACGTTCTCTCAAATGCCTGGTGATTGTTCTCAGCATTACGCACTGGTCAGTAGATTTCAGCACCAGCTCAATAGACTTTAGCTCCATTGTCGTGTTCTGTAACTTCTTGTCATCTTGATTGCCTTTGTCTCTTTGTACATGCATCTTGCGTTTACACGCCTGTTGTGATTAGCGAACTTGGTGCACGCCAGAGTTACACCTCCATATTATGTCCAGAGAGCACACGGTTGGTGCACGCATTCACATGAACGGGTCGCCAGGATAATGCCCGGAGAAGTGTGTGGCACTGAGTGTGTGAAAATAGCTAAAGATACAGAATGTAATAGTTTTAAGAGCTTTTGCCACGTCCCCTTTTTAGCCGACTAACCGATCTGCAGGACATGTATTTAGTCAACCAAAAATGTCTTTGATCAACTACAGACCTAAACAAAACTCATCTTGCCTTAGTTTTTGAACTGTAGTGCATGTTTCATCCATCTATCCATCTTTTATGTTGTACCCACAAGAAAGGCATTTTCCAGTGTTTGCTTGACTTTCAGCCCAGTAGTCCTGTGTGCTTACTCAGTGTTGTGTCACAAAGACTGAACCACTTCACACACTGGCTGCACTTTTAAGGAGCACACAGAAATATCCCGTCACACAAACAGAGCAGAGGAGCGCTCTTATCCGACCTTCCAACCCTCAGCTGACCATCAGACTATCCTCTCCAGAAATACAGCTAATACATGAAATACTCTGGTCATACACGGTTTCTGAGGTGGGTAGAGCAGCAAAAGACATTACTTCAAAATATTATTACTCAAGTAGAAGAACAAAGTAGTGGTCTAAGAAATTACTCAAGTAAGGGCAAAAATTTATTTGAATAACTTAAATAGTATCTGCCGGGACACAACATCTGATTTATTATTTGAAGTTTATGTATTAAAGGACAAAACATTAAATAATGCACAAAATATCTGGTATTTTCAAATGACAGACACAAAAATTAGAAAAAAAAAAAAAAAAAGATATCTGAAAGAAATACAAATGTTCAAATCAACTCATATTGTCAACATGAAGCTTTTGTCACTTGTAAAATTACTCTCAGTAGGAACATTAATTAAGTAGGGTACTGGTACTGATCTGATACAGGTAGTGGATATCAGCGCCGATACAGAAAAATCGGCTTCCAAATATCAGTTCAGCTGATATCCTGGTTGGACATATTCATTTATGTAATAAGACTATATACTAGTCTTAGTTGGTTCAGAAAAACTCATTGTGTAAATCTCTATTTATTCAAAACTTTCTTTAGTTACTTGAAAGATTAGGACCAGATACATAACACATTTCGATCAGTTTTGTCTTATTTTATTGTTCGCTGCACTTGTATCGGTTGACATTTGTATCACAACTAAAAAAACTAGATTGGTGCATCAGAAGGAAGAATATTGTTGCTTCAATAAAAATATTACTCAAGTAGGAGTAAATGTATGCTGCTAGGGAAGTACAAGTTACTCATATAAATGTAACTGAGTAAATGTAACTTGACTACTACCCACCTCTGCACAGTAAAAGTACAGTTCCTTCCCCTAATGTTGGCCCCAGTATACTATTTACTAAACTGAAAGAAAGTGACTGAAAGGATCCAAACTTTGAAGGACGATGTTGGCTTTTATTACATTAAACTTTACTGTGACCTTACAGTATCATAAATCTACAGCTTAGGCTTTCTTCTTTTTGAATACAATACAGTAATTACACATAAGCAATAAACTGTAAACAGGGACAATTTCTCTTCTGATAAATGACTTCATTAACACTAAATGACTTGCTTTTTTATTCCAGCTAATGGCTATGTCTGGTTCATTATGAGAGCATGACTAGACTTTTAATCAAAAGTTTGTGGCAATTGTACAAACACTTTATCCATTTGTCTGGCATTATTTCAACTGTGAGACATAAAAAAGGGTGCTTCATCCACAATGGCTATTTAAAGTTTCAAAGGTCCTAGATTATGCAAAGTCAACTCTTTAAGATACACTATATTGCCAAAAGTATTCACTCCCCCATCCAAATAATGGAAATCCAATCACTTCCATGGCCACAGGTATATAAAATCAAGCACCTGGGCCTGCAGACTGTTTCTACAAACATCTGTGAATGAATGGGATGCTGAGGCGTATAGTCGCAGAGGTCACCAACATTCTGCAGAGTCTATCGCTACAGACCTCCAAACTTCATGTGGCCTTCAGATTAGCTCAAGGACAGTGCATAGAGAGTTTCATGGAATGCCAAGCGTCGGATGCAATGGTGTAAAGCATGTCACCTCTCTAGAGCAGTGGAGGTGCATTCTCTGGAGTGATGAATCGCGATTCTCCATCTGGCAATCTGATGGACGAGTCTGGGTTTGGTAGTTGCAAGGAGAACGGTACTTGTCTGACTGCACTGTGCTAAGTGTAAAGTTTGGTGGAGGGGGGATTATGGTGTGGGGTTGTTTTTCAGGAGCTGGACTTGGCCCCTTGGTTCCAGTGAAAGGAACTCTGAATGCTTCAGCATACAAAGAGATTTTGGACAATTCCATGTTCCCAACTTTGTGGAACAGTTTGGAGATGGCCCCTTCCTCTTCAACATGACTGTGCACCAGTGCACAAAGCAAGATCCATAAAGACATGGATGAGAGAGTTTGGTGTGGATGAACTTGACTGGCCTGCACAGAGTCCTGATCTCAACCCAATAGAACACCTTTGGGATGAATTAGAGCGGAGACTGAGAGCCAGGCCTTCTCGGCCAACATCAGTGTGTGACCACATAAATGTGCTTCTGGAAGTGGTCAAAAATTCTCATAAACACACTCCTAAACCTTGTAGACAGCCTTCCCAGAAGAGTTGAAGCTGTTATAGCTGCAAAGGGTGGACCGACGTCATATTAAACCCTATGGTATAGTGTATAATGTTGTTACATTTTCAAAGTGCAGTTGTTTTGTTTCCTCAAAATAGGAGTAAGCTGTTCCACCGTACAATGTTATTAGGTGCCACCAGTCGAATAATCAGGTATGCGCTCTTCCATTTTTGTTGAGGTCTCTTAAACTTCACCGGATTCAAGATCTCTTCAGCCACAGATAAAAAGTCATTTTTGCATAATATTTCAAAAGGCATTTCAAAGGCATTTCCACAAGGGATCTGACAGAATATTGACTGAATATAAACACTTCTAGAAATGACAATTATTTTAAAAAGACTGGTACAAGCTAATTAACTTAAAGGGCCCATACTACACTATTTTCTGATCTGTCATAACATTGTTTCCTTGTCAAAAAAATGTTTAACACGCAATGCATGCATATTTAGGCTGAGTTCATCTCTCAAACAAAAAAAACACTCTGTTCCACCTTGTGATGTCATGTGGTAATACAGGAAATGAGAGTGCATCATCATTCAGCTCTGGAATTTCCTGCCTCTACTAAACAAAAGTTAAAAGGTAGCGGTTAACTTAAAGTACCACTTCATGACAGCGCAAGACGTAACAGAGTATTTTGAGTTTTGGAGATGTAAAAAGAAAGTGTTCCTCAAACAAGTGTAAATGAAAAAAAACACAACAAATACAATGTTTGTTTTTGATTACAACATTCTAACATGGCTCAAAGCTCACAATAGGACTTTGAAAAATAAAGTTCATGACATGCCTTCTCTTAAGTTTCAGATTTTGCCAAACACTGAACAGCAATAAGCCAGTCTTCAGCATACTTTTCTTGTGTTTCCATGTTTCTAAAGAAGACATTATTACAGCCATTTGCAGCTATTTTCCAAATATTATGACATTTCTCCATTCTCTGCCGGAGTCGATTTGAGAAAATGGTGATAGTTGGTGTGAACCATAATAGCTTTCACACTATAATGGACACTCTCTTCCCTGGATTCACCCAAACAGTAGAGTGCCATCTCGGCTTTCAGCACAGCACAATGAAATGCGGAACGGTAAGTACATTTGGGGGAAGAAAGATATGCGGCTTCTTCACATTTCCTTGACGGATTCATTAGGAAATATATTTGAATGCCTTAAAAAGCTATCAACGCCAATTGAATAGCAGTTTTATCCAACATTATCCGTAATTAAAGTTCCATGTGTTGAGGTAAAAATGCTTATTAGGCAGTAAGTTCTCCAAATGAGGCTCTTGGAAAAACATCAGATTTGATTGGTCGTTCCCCAAGTGCTGACGGTTGTGCAGAGTAGAAAGAATACGGCTTTATGCAAATCTTTAGAGAGGCATTTGGAAAAAGCCAAACTGTGCATGCTTGGGCTTATTTCCTCCGATGATCATCAAAGTGGTTAATTTCTAGCGAGATGCATCCTCCCAGATTGTCCCAGGAGGTACAAATGGGTTCTGATTTGGAGTTTGGAAATTAAATTTGGAAGGAAATTGCCTCTATGTGAAGCGCTCGTCTGAGGTAACAGTCGGTAATCACAGCCAAGTGCCTTCTGTGGGGAACATGTGCTTGGTGATTCACTGCACACTGCTGTTGAAATAATCAAGGTTTTAATTTGACTTTGAGTTTAATACACCTGGTGAGTTATGGAGTTTGAGAGGAGCGTGAGTATTTCAGCCAGGATTTTCAGTTCATGACTCGTATAGCAGTCCATCTGCCCCTATGTGTTATGGTTCAAATTTTGGCCTATGGTTGAAGAGATAGGTTTGTTTATTTGGATCCACAATAGCCATCACTGTGACAATGTTCATTTTCCTAGGATCCTCAACTTAAAAACAAATGTATTACATAGACAAATTCACTATTTAAAATGCAAAACTTAAACAGATTATCATAAACATTATACAAATTCATAGCAGCGTTCCAATAAAGTTTTTAAAACACTGATAACTGCAGTTTTTATAATAGTTTTTGTCCAGTTGTTATGTTACCGGCTGTAAGAGTAAAATGACCATAAACTGCATGTGTATTGAACTTATGCACAGTACAACTGAAAGCAAGCTTTTCATACTAAACAGTATGAGACAACAGTGTTTCTGAAAAAGCAAATAAAGGCGAAATTGACTTTTCCACCAATGGTCAGCCTAATACTTTGTACATGCTTTGAATGCTTGTATATTTAGAGCAGTTTAAAGCAAGGCGCACTGCCTTGCAGTTTTTCAATGTCCTTTTCAGAGGCACTGGACCGCACCATGGGGCAGAAGTGCACAACAGTTTAAATACTAGTGGAAGAAAGTTTTTGGGGGGAAACTATTACTGTTAATAGAATTATTATATTATTACTATTACTGTTCTCTTCCCATAAGTGCAGCAGTGTGTTCGATAAGCTTAGACCACTTGAGTCCACCATCTATCATGACACCAAGAAGTTTTGTTTCCACTACTTGACTGACAGACTGACTTTGTGTTTAATTTCATATTGGGTCTAAATAAAATACTTTTAGTTTTGGATGTATTTAAAACACCTTATCTCAGATCCGTATTCAAGGTGCTGGACAGTACATCAGGTGATGAAGCAGGAAAATACAGTATATGGGGGTGTCTTGGACATCAGGGTCACAAAGAAAATAGACAACATCCAAACAAAAATTCATACAAGGTACAGTGCTCAATACATTCACCTGACCGAGAGCTACACAACATCACACATATTCACATCCACACTGCACACAAACTATTACACACTCCCTTCATGGCCTTAAGATACAGTTCCTATTGCACTCTCCCAAATGGCCTAAAAGTTGAGTTAATATTGCACTCCTCCCTTAGTAGTAGTAGTAGTACATCATGGCTTTATCACTGGTGAATACTGAAAACAGTAATGGCCCTAAACAGCCACCCTGAGGTTCCCCACATTTAAATTAATTTAAGAATGAGAAACTACCACTATAGAATACAGACCGTTTTCTATGTGACAGACAATTAGCAAACTCCCAATGTTGTGCAATGAAAAAGCCTTAGTGCTTAGCTTACAGTAACTCATGATCTAATAAATCAAAAGAACTGAAATATAATACAACAGCTCCAACTAAATTATTCTTGTCAGTGAAATTATAACAGTCATCAATTATTTGTGTCAGTGCGGTGGCAGTTGGATGGCCCCCACAATATGCATGCCGACATTGTATCAATCATTTATTATCTCTAAAAATACATTTACTTGTTCAGTAATGTATTTTTCAAGGATTTAGGGTTAGGGTTACCTCCAGGTTTATTTATGTTTAAGGAATTTAGATGCATTTTCACTTTGTATTCATTCTTTTGAATTCTAACTTGACAGTAGTTTTATCCTTTAGAATATGTTTGATATGATCTTTACTATTTGCATTTTATGTCGGCATATTATATCTTAATTTATCTACTATCAGTATGTGATTAAATTAATTTGCAATTTCACAAGGTCAAAAATGTAGTTAAAAAATGTGACCTCAGTTTCAAAAAAGGCAGGTGTTTGATTAGACTGTTTTCCTAATATATTCTTTATGGTAGCCCACAATTTATTTCCATCATTTTCATTTTCATCTATTGTCTATTGAAAGTCTAATTTCCTCTTTTTTCTAGTTAATGTTAAAATCACCCAATAGGTAGAGTTCATTTTCTGAATCACATACATGGTCAATCATATGACAGAGTTCTTGCTTTAGATCAAGAACTATATTATATTTAATGGCTTGCTGGTTTAAATTTAGTTTGCATTAGTGCACAGAACAGTATTTAACAGTGTAACGTGTGTTATATGAGATGGCAAAATTATATGCACAGTCTGTCATTATTAAGAGGAAGTGGTTGGTTCATGCTGTGTTTGGTGCCAAGAACAATACATTCTGAAATGCCACAGAGTGAACATAATAATAATAATAATAATAATAATAATAATAATAATAATGGATCAGTTTTATATAGCTCTTTTTTTGGACACTAAAAGACGCTTTACAGATAATTATTCATTCATTCCACACTCGGTGGTGGTAAACTGGTGGTAAACCGACCACCACCATCACTCAACCACACACCACTTTCATACTGTGTGATGTAGGTGAAGCGCTTTGCCTAAGGACACAACAACGGTATTTTGCGACTGGTGTTCCACTGTGGCACCTGGAATTCCCAGTGGGCTCCCATCCAATTACTAACCAGGCCCGGCCCTGTTTAGCTTCTGAGATCTGACGAGAACATGTGAAAGGAAAGTGTTTCATTCACTTTTGAGTCTAACTATATAGCTTTTCACAAACACTGATAAGTAAAGATTGTTTTGTTGTTCATTTCAGCTCTCAAATTGCCTTCACTGAGCATATCAATTTTGAAGCAAACAGCTATTGTTTTAGCCTAATGTTATCTGATTTAGTATGGGATAAATATACATAAGTTTTACATGTACTTTTATCAGCACTACTACGACTCATGCAGCCAGATTTGTAACACAAAATCTTTCTTTTTCTCCCTCCTAGCACTATATTGTTTTCCTGTACATCCCTTTTGTACTCTTGTCAGTCTTGGCTGTCCTCACAGACACTTGGCTCTGTGCGGGGAACTGAGCCGGGAGCACTTGTGTAGCTGCAGACTCCAGGGAGAAGTTTCACAGTGGAGCTACTTTTCTCATTGTTCTAGAGGGCCGAGCCTACGGGAGGACACCGGTGCAGTGTCTGAGAGGAGCCAGGGACTGAAAGAGCCTGCAGCTTATTCAGACTGTTGTGTATGGTTATGTCTTGGCTATATCTGTATTAAAATGTGGTTATGGGAACAGCAGCTAACAACACATTTGGGAAATGTTTCAGCTTACACTGACACCACCAAACAAGTCATAGTCAATACTAACAAGGTTGCAAAAACACTGGATCAGCTCTAAACACTCACACACACTTGGGTGTTTGAGGTTCATTCCTGCTTGCCTTTTTTAACATTGTTATGTTATAAAGACCACGCAACAGTCAGAAATTTACTGAAATCACAGAAATAATGTGAAATGTGATCCAACCAGTTTATTGGAGTTTTATTGCAAACAGAAAATTATTTTGTAGTTTTGGGGACGGATATGAAAAACTGTAGATCAGAAGCAATACTGTATATAATCAAAGACATATTGTGCTTGAGCCTGCTATGTAGTTATAATCTATGAAGTTGATCTGCAAAATGGCATCTTGAAAATAAGTAAGCACAAATAAATCTCTTTGAATGCAACTTCTCTTGAGTAAGTGAAGGGATACAAGTATGACATGGTACAAAGCTCTGAAAAGTTATATTCTGGTATATTCTGGGTAAATTCTAGTGTCCGTTCGTCTATAGCACAGAGCTGATTCGGGTAACACTACCAAGAGCTATCTCCCCACTTAACGGTGATTGGAGTGGGCACTGCACCAAGTACACAATGAGCGCTCTCTGGATCCACTGCCATCGCTCTCTACTTTGCTAACGAAACTTAAGTACCTCAAGAGCTAGGAGAAAATATTAAGGCCAGTATGTTCGTTTGAAATATAAGTGTAGAATTCTACCATTAAAACTATTACAGAAAAGGTCTGCTGCCTTGGTCTTGTGTGGAGCTGTGGTGGAGAGCTGAGCAGGTGCTAGCTCAAGGGGAGGCAGGATTATTCATGAACCTGTTCACAGACGCCACAGGAGCAGTGACGGCAGCAGCAGCAGGGACCTCTGTGCTACTTTCACTCTCTTTATACGATTAAAATGCTCAGCGCTCTGGACACTACCACAATAGCTGTTGTAAGCGGCTAGTTTCACATCATTCTGCAGTGTCCCTGTGGATATTATCTCTTGAATCTTGCAAACAAAACCAGGACTTAAAAATGTGTGTGTGTGTGTGTGTGTGTGTGTGTGTGTGTGTGTGTGTGTGTGTGTGTGTGTGTGTGTGTGTGTGTGTGTGTGCGCGTGCGTGCGTGCGTGCGTGCGTGTGTGTGTGTGCTGTTGAGTAGGTTACATTAAAACAAGACACAGTTAAGATACCTTTTTTTTTTTTTTTTACCTCGTGCATGCTTAAATAAAAATTAGGTGGTAATACAGGAAGTACTCCCAGATATTTTTAAATACAACTGAAACTCACATTGTCTTCAACTAAAATATGTGATTACTGCAATAATTAAAATTCTTTCATCAATAAAAAGAAAACTGTCTGCAACTTCAAATGACTATTATATCTAAATTACTCTAATCTGCCTTAAATTTTGATGCTTTGTTTCAATTACATAGACCGGTTCAGTTACTTAGACCATAACATTTTCTTAATCTTGACAAATGACGCATATCGAGTGGCTATACCTGTCTAATAACTGTGCTTTGATGGGTGGGGTGCATTGTTTGTTGCAGGTTTACTCATATTTGATCATAGTGTTGGTATTGCTGGGAGTGGCACATTGACAAGCCCAGTCGATGAGTTATGACCTACTGTCTGGTCTGTTACGTCATAAGGCATATAACCTTTAAATTATATAAAAAAATATATATATATGTTTTTCTTTCACCAAGAAAGCGTGGACATTATAGGACAGCATTATTTCTATACAAAAACTCGTTTTTATACTGAAAAAATGGCAGGTGAGGAATGATCAGTGGCCAGCAGAGGGCAGTTGTACTAAAGTATAGCAGGTGGATCACCGTTGCACAACTAACACAGTCTTAGCTGCATTTTAGGGACATATGATATTTATTTTGGGTTTGGATTGATGGCATGTAGTGACATTTACAATATTATGTACGGAATTCATTTGTTTGATGCAATTTCAATGTCATGCTAAAATGTAAAAACATGCATTGATTTAATTATGAAAAAGAAATAGGAGCAGGATTAGCCATCTCACTGGTCACTGTTCTGAAAGTCGGAGCTGAAGGTTTGTGTAAACTGAGCGGCAAAGGTTAAATATCTATAAAGTAAGTTAAATATCTTATAAAGTTGTTTCCTCATCAAACAAGTTGTGTTTTGTTTCATTCTTAAATGTTTAACACACAAATCATGCATATTTAGGATGAGTTCTCTCAAACTGTTCCACCTTGTGATGTCATGTGGTAATACAGGAAGTGCTCCTTTGCTCAGCATTGCAGTGTTACTGAAATGTGATGAGGTAACAGTGTTCTAATATGGCTTAAAGCGTACAAGACTCAATTTTGTGTAATATAGGACCTTTAAATGACCATCAAGGCACAATGAAGAATAAAAACAGCTATGAGATTTGCTGTCTGGCTGCTTGATATAGTAAATAAACATATTCTTTTTTTACCATTGTGGAGCTGCATTTACTTGCGCCCCCAGTGGACAATGCGCATACTGCTCCACTGATGCATTCACAAGCTCTGACACAACACGACTGACAGACAAAATAAACACAGAGAATCAAAGTGAGGGTAACAGCATTTAATTCTCACTATTTATAGAAGGAGACAACAGACAGCACACAAGCAGTGACAAATTGACTAGACACCAGTTCATTTCTATTAAACGATGATGTACTTCCAAGTGACGAGAAGTCATTATGATTCACTGATCCAGACGTGATCCATATATTACAGTATTCTTTGCGGAAGGTTCCAAAGCAGATTTAAGAGGCAGGAGCTGTCAGTCTCACAGGGGGACAGAGACAGCTGACTGACAGATGGGTCTTCACACATTAACAGACTTCATGAACAATACATCAAATCTGCAGCAGAAAAGATACAGTCATATTACTATGCAAGGGTTTCAAAGACTATTCTGCATATTGTGTGTGTTTTTATAGTGCTTTATCTCAAGACATGTAGTTTTTCTGTATGTTATGTACCATATTTTCCGGACTATAAGTCACTCCAGACTATAAGTCACTCCGGAGTATAAGTCACACCAGCCAAAAAATGCATTATGAAGAAGAAAAAAACATATATAAGTCGCACTGCACTATAAGGGGAAATTTATTTGATAAAATCAGAGGCCAACAACAGACATTTCATGTTGAAAGGCAAGTTATAGTAATAAGAACAGAATAGAGAACAGCAGGCTGAATATGCGTCTGGTTTGTTAACGTAACATATGAACAGTTCTTCAGATAACTACTAGAGCATAAACAACATAACAAGTTTACCAAACTCTTCATCTCACTCCAAATCACTAAATCCATTGAATTCTTCATCCTCGTGTCACTTCTGAGCAACTCCGCCAACTCTATCTAAATCTAACTTTTAGCCCGCGGTTAGCTTTTTTTGTTTTCTTCAGTGCAGTTCAAGTATCCTCCACTTTTCCCCAGTCCCTCACAAGTTTCTCACTCACTCCAAACTTTCTTTCTGCTGCTCGATTACCGTTTTCGGCTGCATATTTCACTACTTGTAGCTTGTAATCTACAGACTATGATTAACAGTTTATCTCCATGTAATCAAATAAGTTATGATGCTAAATGAACATTAATGAGTGGGATACGTTTTAATGACCCGTATGTGTTAAATGTCAGTGTGAAAATAATGAACATGTGAAACTATATATTTTAATATATATATCACACCTGAGTATCAGTAAGTCACAGGACCACCCAAACCATGAAAAAAGTGTGACTTATAGTCCCAAAAATACGGTATTAAAAGAATGTCTCTGTTAGGATAATGTGGTCTATTTCAGTCTTCACAACAACTACTGGTGCACAACAGAAAGTGTATATTTTCGGGCACAAACATTTTATTGATAACTGTAATATGTCAAGGGTAAAAAATGGTAGATATTATGCTTCAACTTCATTTACCCAAAAGTGATTGAATGTTATTATCGTGGCATGTCAGTTTGTTGCTGCAACTGGCTAAAATCTCAGCTGAATGATTGTCTTAAAACTCTTCCTGAACAGTTTCAGTGGGTGCTGTTCCAAATCAATATCACTGAGCTAAACTTGTCAGCACAGTAGATAATGTGTTTTTGCAGGCAAAATTGGGAAGGCTAGTATCTAAAATTGCCAACAACCACCACACTTTAATGTGATGGATAACTAAGTGAATACTATCAGTTACTTGTGCAGACAGTTGAAACCACCAGATAGGATTTGCATGAATGGAACAAAAAAATGTTTTTGAGATGCAAACAATGTACCAAAGCCTCTATATGGGTAGAACACCCATTTAATTAAGTTCTATTTGAAGTCTTTATCTGTTAGGCAATTTTCTGCTAGCCATGTTTTTCATTTTAAATGATTCACTCCCCACATTGCAGACAGGGGGAATAACACATCTAATCTAAACAGGAAGGAGAAGGGGCTACAGATCTATGTGTATTTTATACATATGCATTACTGATGCAAAGAGACTTCTCAACTGATATCATCAACATTCCCTGGGGGTGTGATGCTAACCGTAGACAGGTCTCTGTCACTCTGTTACTCACATTAGACTTTAATCTGAGCTTTGTTTTAACACCATATGATCATAAACTCAACTACAACAGATGATCTGATTTGTGCTGTTAAACAAGTCACAAGCTGCTAGCGCTCACTTTTAAAGTTGAAAATCAAACACCTAAACAGGACCATGAATGCTTATATTAATCACAGGCTCCTGTGTTGTTTAAATCCATTTCGTATTTTTGGCAAACATTTTTGGCAGTGCTAATGAGTGTATTGTGTCACCATGGTAACTGCCTAATATTCCACCATACATATGCACCCCCAATTGCCAGAGCAAAACCTAATATTTCCTCTGGGTAACATCAGATGTAAGTCTGGCTAATTGAAGTAACAATATTGTCCTTTTCACAGCGGCCTAATCTCCAGCCCTTAAATCTAACAAGGTATTATTAACAAACACATACTTTGAACTGACGCTGACAAACACTTTGGAGTACCATCATTTTTACAAGAAATTATGTCTGACAAGTTAAAAATCCTTTTAACTCGTCTCTAACCTGCTTTCAGCGCCTCCGCTCTCAGTGCTTGTGTCAACATAATGGGTTTGAAGTGTCGGGAACACGTGCACGTTCATGGGGGGGAGCGTGCACGTGTGGCTGTGACATACAGGCAAGGGAGAGGGGCCAGGGTTCTCTGCTGGATTCACTTCTCATGACAGCTAATGTATTCTCGCCTCGTCGGGTTAATTACCAAGAGGCAGAGCTGAACAATGGGAGCTGCTCACGCCTAAATTTAGCTGCATTTAATCATGAATATATTTGAATAATGGAAAAAGTGCGCGCAGAAGAACAGGATGTACAGAAGGGTAAAGTTTTGTGAAGAGCAGAGGGTTGAATGGTCCATGAGGGTCAATTACAGCTTGAAAATGTACTACTGCGAGTGATACTTTGAATAGGACTTCTGCTGGGGCTACTGTAATGGTAAGGCAAGATGCTTTATTGTGCCCATAAGGAAATCTGTCTACTGAATTTCACCCATCACCCACTGGGGCAATCGTGTCGGGAGGGACTCTTTGTCAGATTAGGTTAAGTAAGGATCTTGGTTAGTGCTGGTGCATGTAGAAATTATCAATTACTTCATAAACATTACCTACTTACCTGTGCAATTTTGAGGTTGAATCACAGACCGTATATATAAATGGACAAAGCTAATCCGCCACGTTCCAAATAGGAATAGGAAGTGAGCTTCATGGTGCTTCCTGCTTCATTGACTCTGGCTCCAGTTGACTTTACAATGAAAAATTGTCAACTCTCTCACTGTAAGTGCTGCAATGAGCCTTGTTATTTTGGTCTTAAAATGTTTGTATTTCGCTATTTGGTCCGTAAATAAATTCCTATTCCTAATATGAAATTTGGCTCCAAATTCGCTCCTATAACTACTAGCCTTGTGAGCTTCATTTGACTAGAGCCAAACGCTATGGGTGACATCACACTTCCTTAGTTCACTTTTTTAAACTGTCTATGAGCTGAATGGAGAATGGAGTCACATAGAGATAACACAGATGCATGCAAACTTCACACATAAAGGTTGACTAAAAAGCAGAAATGGAATTTGAGAGCAGCTAACCTAATCAGATCATCCTTTAATGTCATTGCTATAATTACCTCTGTGTCACTAATATCAAACACTACAAATACTAATAATATCGTAAACAGAAAAGATAAGAATATACTAAACTGTAGTCTCTTGGTAAGTTTCTTTTCTGCTCATAATCACCTTGCTTTGGTTACAGAAAAAGGAGGAAAAAGATTCTGTACTGTACTTGGGGACAGTGGTGTATTTCTGTAGTGGAGCAACACTGCCATCTGCTGGTAGAATTCTATTTTTTGAAGGTAGCAATGACTATAATTACACACTGTTTTATGGCAAAAGTGTAATTAGAAAAAGACAAACTGTGGATGTTAATTGGACAATGGCCAATACCATCTTCTCACAGACTGATCCCATCAGATCTCAGGCCTGGTTAGTATTTGGATGGGAGAAAACTGGAAAAATCAGGTGCCACAGTGGGGCGCCAGCCGCATAAACTGTCACTGTGTCCTTAGGCAAGGCACTTCACCCACATTGCCTAGTATGAAAGTGGTGTATTCGTGAGTGATGGTGGTGGTTGGAGGGGCTGATGGTGCAGAGCTGTTGCAGGCGCAAGTTATGAAAATTGCAAACCTCCGACATATTGGAAACTCCCTAAACACAAAATCAAAAATTAATTGAGACTCTTTTTAAGCAAGCCCTCAAAGTTTTTGATTAAAAAATTCATTGACTTATCATTATTGTAACATACTGAACAGATACAACCTGTTAAACTTTGACAATATGATTTTTTATATTCTGCTCCATAGAATTCTCCACAGTGCTGCTCCTCCTCCTTTACGAGGCTTCTTCCAGTTATGATCAGAGCAGATGACCAGAACATCTTGTTCATCTGTAAATTCTGATCTGACCATTCCCTTTAAACGTCCTGTGACGGGACAGTCGGCTTTGTCATACACAGCAGCAAAAAACTTCCCGCTGATTTTAAAACGTGTATTAACTCCCACACTTTCAGGGGTGTCAACATTAGGCTTCTTCAAACATTTACACATTCTGACTGATTGTACTGTAGAGGTATTGTGTAGATGTAAATGTGTTGTGTTTGACTTATGACATTTGTCTTGATGGTCGTGTTGTTGATGAACTGTATTTTAGAGGATAATAATACTGATGAATTTGATAAATGTACATTTTAGAGGATATTGATGACAATGAACTTTTTGATGATATGATTTGAATTTGAAATCTTGTATTTATGGAAATTAGAATAAATGAATTTTGTTTGTTTTAAATGTTTAATGATGAATTGGATAGTGGTTACTTTAAGGAGACACTGTTACTGATGAAATGTTGTTAGAGTTGGTCTAATATAAATAGTTTCTTTAATGTAATTTGTACCTGCCCAAGGAGAGCAGATGGAAAGTAGCTTGTAGCTAAATCTGTCTGGCACGGAACATCTTTTCTCACTGAGATTAATGTTTTCTGTGCACTGTCCTTGTTTTAAATTAAAAAAAAAAAAAAAACAGAGTGGACGAGGTGAGGCAGGCTTCAGTCCTGCAATCCTGCTGTGCATTTCTCACCAGTCCTAACCAAATAAAACCAAATAAATCAAATGACATTCCAAAGGTTTTATTGCCTTCAGCATGAACTATTAAACTATCAAAGTGATTCATGATACATTTTTTTGCACCACAGGGCACTAGACACGAAATCCGAGCATTTGCTGTGAAACTGAAATCACTGTTTCTGCACTTAATATACATATTTTAAAGGGCCCATTTTCTGATCTAGGTTATAATGTTTCCTCATCAAAACCATATCTGAAGTTTTGGTTTGTTTCATTTGTTTAACACAAATCACAAATCAAACAACACAAATCCGAAGTTCTTCTCTCAGAGTGTTCTGTTTGAGAGAAGAACTTATAATTTGTGTTGTCATATGGTGATGCTGGAAGTGCTTTCCTTGTGTTTTAAACTCCATACACCTTCACTAGAATCATAATTTCAGCCCTGGAATTGCTCATCTCTACTGAACTAAAGGTAAAAGAGAGCTGTTAGCTTGAAAACTACCACTTCATGACATCACAAGGTGGAACAGAGCTTTGGAGGTGCAGACAGACTAATACAGGCGAGAGACAGACTCGTCAAACATGTGAATAAAACAAAACACAACTTTTGATTTTTTGAGGGTTGACAACAGTCTAACATGGCTTAAAGCGTCAATTTTGGAATCAATTTTGTACAGTGTAGGACCTTTAAGTTGTGAAACTGAACTGAATGTAAAAGTCACCAATAATATGTCCCCTTTAAAGAGCCACTAAACACCAAAACCTCTTTTTTAATGATTAAGTGTATAAATGGGTCTAAAATAGAATACCTATCCCTGGCCATATTTTGGCATTTTAGTGCATATTTGTTAAAAATCGGACTTTGGGGTCAAAAGCCGTGTCTGTACCAGCTTCTTTAAGATCAACTATGGCCACTGCATTTGAATTTCTGGGTTGGACAAACAGCCGCCAATGAGTCAGATGCAGGTTATTACGTGACAAGAACAGCCGCTCACGATCAGCTCACGGTATGGGCGGTGCGTGAGGAGCCCCGCCTATACCTCGCTGTGCTCCTTGGCGAAACTCGCGTCACTGTTGCTCTCCATTGGCAGTATACTACTGCAAGCTCTCACTGACCGGCGTTTTCACTCATAGGTTAAGCCCCGAACCTGCCGTGTACTGCCCACTTTGTTGGATTTTTCAAATTTTGACTGTGGGCAGAGTTAACTCTAGCACAAGCGTTTAGCGGCTCTTTAAGCACCCAGATGTAGGAACAGGAGTGAGGAGATAAGGTTATTCAGGCTCAGCTGGGAGCTGGCTCAGAAACCAGGCCAACACCTCTGAGGTCAGAGGTCATGCTCACGGCTGCACAACACTTCCTCTTCACTGCACACCACTGATCCACAATCCGCTAACATTTACCTGACCTGAACACCACTGGAACACCATTACTCCGCTTGTATCCAGGCTGGTATCCATAGGTTCCAGAATTATAAAAAAATTAGAACGGTTGCCAGTAATTAACAATAAAAATTAGAGATAGACTGATAGATTGGTTGGCCGTAGGTTGGTTATTGGCCTTAAATGTTGAGCACAGGCCTGAAAATGTGACTAAACAGCTCTCCTATAGATTTCTCTCCTAAGTGCTGTGAGTGAGTTTGTAGTCAATTGAAATGACATCATTTGGGGAAAAGAATCAAAATCACTCCAAAAATATCAGCAGAGCTTATCGGACATTGATTTGCCTGGATTCGAAACAATCAGTATCAGTATCGGCCATGAAATAAAAACATATCGGTTGATCTCTTATAAAAATACTCCATCTTTTGAAAGGCGAAATGTTTTCTAGACTGAAAAACATACAACAATTTCAAAAACATTTTCTTCTATTTGAAAATGTATTATCATCTGTAAATGTAACTGGTATGTCTTCAGTCTTGAGACAATCAAGCAAAAGGTGACCACAGTGCATTGCTTAAAACACAGCACCTGAAAGAAGACACAATGAAGGCAAAGACTGTTAAAGGTGCACTGTGTAACTTTTCTGGTGTTTGGTCCATCAAATGCTTTTCTACATGCTTTTCACAGTATTGTACCTTTCTGTTTTCAGAAGACCAAACCAGACCAAGTTACTCGTCAGATCTGTGGAGAGGCAACCCCGCTCACAGTCAGAATGCATATTTTTCTAGTTATTTTTGAGCAATAAAGCCACTTGCAATTGAATAAATGTAAGGTAGAGCTGTTTAACATCATACTGTGGAACATTCCAGGCAGAGAAACAAGAAGGTGACGGACCCTCCACCAGTAAAGCTACACAATGCACTTTTAAGGATCCGCCCCGTAGGACACACTATCGGGTGGTGGTGAAGATGAGAGGCTGAAAGTTCTGCTGCAGTGTTTGAGCAGTTTGAACAGAGGCGTTTTGCAACACATACAGGCAGGAAGAAGTCAAGAGTTAATCTATACAACAGTTGAAGGAGACAAGCAAAAGGAACCAGGTAGAAAATATTGTCTTCCTGACTGAATTCACAGTTTACACTTTTCGGTTTTGGATTGGCCATTGGCTGCTGCTGTGTCCTGCATCAGACACCACAGCAGTTACCTCCCTAACCGTAATTTTCTCTATCTGCGGTCATGCATTATTCAGTATCTCTTTTACTGCTCTCCTCTCTAGAACAGCCTTGGCAATTATGCTTTGTAGTAAGACCTATACATCACTTCAGTAACACCACATTAATTGACTTCTATTTAGCTCAACTGAACTAACTCACTCACACCATATCAATTATACACTATTTGAGCTGCGTCTTGTTTCACACTGCCTGCAGGAGAAAACGTGTTCCTTGTTTCAGAGCACTTGTTAACATAATCATCAAATCACAGCAATTACTCAAATAGACCAGTACATAAACAGAGGAAACGGTTAGTTCCATTTTGGACATGTTTACTACGACCACAGGGGATTAGGCATTAACTTCATGTGGAGAAGAGAACAAGACCAGTGGTGAACCTGGATTACTTCGATAATTTGCATTTACACAGGTATACAAACGTCAAATTGAGGTATTGAGGTGACTTGAAGCCGTAAAGTCTATTAAAGTTGAATCTTGTGAGTAAATTATCACATTTTTATATTCATACACCAGGGTACGGAGACGGCAAAATGGGTTAAGTGTCTAAATATATATAATTATTCTTGTATTATTCTTTCAGACTGTGTGTTTATAAAATGTATGAATTAAGTGAGAGAATGTATCATGCAGCACAATGTAACATGGCTAAATCTCTGTTATTGCAGCAAGGAAAATTGTACCAGCCGTTTTCTACCACCTGTCACTAAGTAATTTAACTTTGCCTTTATAATAATCTATTCATATGACCACAGTATGCCCTCCTTCATCTTTTAAACACTGACATAGGGGCTAAACACAATAGCCCACACTTCCTTTTTGAATAAAGCCTGAGTGGTGACTGTGCGTCTGTATAAAGACTGAGTTAGTCCTGGTTGTAAACACCATGATTGGGCTGTTACATAAAGCCAGCTCTTGTGGCGTACTCTGTCTGTGAGTGGAGCCAGGGCGCATGAGGTAAAAGCTGAAAACTTTAGACTCATAAAAGTCAGAATGTTCACAACTTCCCCAGCACAGCAGAACAGTGCTTTCAGTGATTTATTTATTATATTTTTTTTTCTGAATGACACTGGTATTCACCCGCACATGCATTAGACTACAATAAGGGAGATCAGAATATTTACACAACCAGTCAAAAGCTTTTTTTTTTTTTTGTTTACTACTTTCTACACTTTATATACTAGTATATATGGAAGATATCAAATACATGAGGCAAGATCTATGGAATTATGTGGCAAAGAAAAAAATCAATAACTCAACTAATTTTTCTTTTTTTTTTTTTTTTGCTTTATTGACAACACTGCATTGCATCATCAGGGTTAAGAAAGCAAAAAATAAATGAATAAGGGGAAAACAAGGGTGCTCTTCCTAGTTTGAAGAGACGACAGGATCTTAAGATGTTTTTCAGGAGTGTTAGGAGCACACCAGCATAACGCCCCTTAATAATAAAAACGGGTGGCTCTTCAGGCTCTTCAGAAGCTTACACCGTCTGCCCGTCTGACGACCAACAAAAGCACGCACTGGTCAGAACTGAGATCCAACTGCCAATCTTTGAGGAAGGCAGTGCACTAACCACTGTGCCACTGCTGCCAAGGATCATGGTCAGGATTATTTAGCTGAAGGAATAACTTGTTTCATCATGTTTCTTTTAAACCAGAGGAAACTCAATCCACACAAGAAGAACATACAAACAAGAACTCGGGACCTTCTTGCTTCTTGATGAGTGTGAGATTTGAATTTGAAATCGTAAGCATAAAGTCTGGAGTGTGGCCCTGACAGTGGAAAACTTCAGGGGTCCAGGAAGCAACCGTATCCAGAGTCTGGCCAAGACCTGCATGTGACTGTTACCACACAGTTACCGCATGTGGAAGGCATGCGCCCGATTCAAAGGCCTGACACTAGTCTGCAGTTAGGTTGTTGTACAAACTCACATACTGATACACAAATATAGTATCAAAAATATATGATCATTTCAGCCTGTATTAGTTGAGTGAAATTTTCTATCCCGTCGCACCAAGGACATCTCCAGTTCTGTCATTGTTTACATTCTTAGTTTCATTTTCACTCATCCAGTTTGTATGAAATATTGCATAAGATGGCATGAGACAGAGAATGTGTTTCTCTGATTGGCTGTGCCTGTTAATCCCGCCCACTGGAACTTGGGGGTTGAGACAATAGTCTAGACTCTAAAAAGGAACTGGACTGCGATAGAAAAAAGATTTTAAAATATACATTGGATTTAACTTTTATTTAACTAGATAAGAACCAATTGAGGATAAAATCTCTTTTACAAGGGGGAGGTGGACAAGAGGTCAACAGCACACATTGCTTGCATAGCTATAATAATACCATAATAACTACAACAGAATAACATTAGGACTATGTATTTTAAATAAAGCGAGGCTTCTGAAAATACAGTACAGCCAGCTTAAAGGACCCATATTATGCTATTTTTAAATCTACGTTATGTTGTTTCCTCATCAAAAATATGCCTGGAGTTGGATGTTTTGTTTCATTCACACGTGTTTAACACACACATCTTGCATATTTAGTTCTTCTCTCAGATGGAAAGCACACTGTTCTTGTGATGTCATGTGGTAATACAGGTGCTCCACTGTGTTTTTAAACTCCATACAACTTCACTTGAATCATTTGGACAGTTTCAGCCTTATTGCCAATCTGTACTGAACAAAAGGTATAGCTGTTAACTTGAAAGCTACTGCTTCATGATGTCACAAAGTGGAACAGCATTTTGAGCTTTGGAAATGTAGACAGACTAATAATGTAGTTAAACATGTGTGAATGAAACAAAACACAACTTGTGTGTTTTGTGTTTTTGATGAGGTAACAACATTATGCTGTAAAGAATCAGTTTTGCATAATGTAGGACCTTCCAGTGCAAAACAAAACTACAACATACAAATCCCACACCATAACTTTCAGTATGAGGTAATTTTTCTCCTTGAAAATGCATGAATAGAAGTGTATGAACATAGGGAACTATTTTTTCATGCTTTATAACTGCAGCCCAGAGGCACACAGCCCAGAGCCCCTGACAGGCAGAATTGGCCTTGGTTACATCATGCTCTCAGCTGCACTCTCACTCCACTCTCACACATTAACTCATCCTTGTGCAATTAGTGAAAGCATGTATAGATGCTTTAATGAGAGCTTTTAACTGTAATACAATGTACAGCGGTTGAAGAGGCTAAAGACTGTAGCTCAGTCAAAACCTGTAACATAACACTGTGAGCTAGAAGTGGTATTATGATAATACTGGAGCATGATTTACTTCAAAGAGGCACACATGGGAAGACACATGTATTACACGTGGTATTCAATTAAAGGTGGTCTTACTAGCAGGGCAAGGGGTATGATGACATCAAAAATCCTATACCATTTGAAAATAAGGTTACAACAAACTATCATTTTAATAGTTGACTAGTCTACTCTCATTGTTTTTCCAGTAAGATGACTAGTCAAAAGTTTGTTTTTTTATTGTACATTAAGATATTTTGAATATATTTTTAAGCAAAGGTTGAAATATGGTGATCTTCTTCCGTCTTACTGAGGGAGGGGGAGCGGGGCAGACAACACTGCAAACATAGAGGCAGAGGGAAGGAGATACTGGACTTTTAGTCAAATTGTGCAGATTTAAGTCAAAACTTGTGAAATGGGAAGACACATGAGGAAACAAAAAGAGGTGCGCTTTGACTCAGAGCTTTCACCTAAATAAGAGAGCTGTGACTCCTCTTCAGCACCACATGCTCCTACTGCCTCAGGATTGGTTAAAATGCCTTACCATCAAGATCGAAGTTTAGATTGCGATCTTTCTATTTCTGGCACAGGCCTAGACTGAAAGTTTCTAAATATAATGCAAATCAGAAATAGTTCATTATTTTTTTGACATTTTGATCTACAGTAGTAATGCAGCTGTCTTTGTTAGAAAATGTCTTGTGGCATGTGCATTAAAGTGTGTATAGTCTAGATAGCAATTACAATTATTAAAATACAATTAGAATATGATTATTACAGTATTAATTATTTTAATTGTCCAAATATATCTGATCATTTCCGAAAATGTACCATGCTGTTTCTCACACAAGACGAGTTCAGTGGTTTTGGAAGCTACTTGGTAAATTCAAATGAAATGCTTTGTGAACAAATGCATTTTCAAGGCAGAAGTCCAGGCAGCATCATTCTGAGGTGAACCACAGACATGACTTCAGTTTCACCTGTTGGCTGACTGTACATTCATCTATCACTTTCCTGATTTTTTCCATGAATAAAGCACAACTCATCACTGCGCTCATTAGAAGACTGACGCACAGAGGCCCACAGTTGTTCCCTTGATTCTCTGCAGGCCTTTTGACCCCACTTCTGTCAGAGTACTTACAGTAACTCACACATGGGTAAGTTTGTTCCTGTATGTGAACATACAGTGACAGCAGAAGTGTACATTGATCCCCTAGGGCTGTTTACATGTGTTTGTCTGCTAACACTTATGTCAAAGCCATCTGGACTTCATTAGTGAGAGCAGTAGTGGTAGTGGAACAGAGCGGATGAAGATGTACAAAAAGCGGTTCACATTTCCTAAATTGGAGTTGCACGAGGGTTGCAGAGCGTGTTCATATGGTTTTTGAACTTTTATCTGTTATTTTTATCAGTTCAAGTTTGTTTCTCTGCTGTCTCTTGCCTCCACTGATCAATGCGACCTAGAAATAAAATCTGCCAATTATTCTGTACAGACAAATAAAACAGAAAACGCACTTTATAGAAATGCAAATGAAATGCAAGAAGCGGCAACTTCAAAAATGAAAAAAGATTCACTGTGGTCCAAAGAATGAAAAATGAAAGAAATTTTTTGATGAAGGCTTTCTGTCAAAATGTAATCTCTTGTTTTTTTTTTTTTTTTTATCATTCTATTCAAACCAATGAGGAAAAATGCAACACAAAACCGCCTTTCTTGTTTGATCGCTGAATTATTGTTTCAAACGGAACCCTACTCAGAAGGCAGCACACATACAGTATCGCTGCCATGGTGTCGAGACGTGACATCCTTCAGGCAGCCCAATCAGGGGCAGCAGTGAGTTATGTGAGCAAAACGCTGGGCTATTGATGGAAACGTTACAACAGAAGAAGGTGGAAATAAATCAGAACCGCAAAAATACGATTATCTAGCGCTGGTTTCACATCAAGAGTTGCCAGGGAAAAGGAGAGACTGCTGCGTTTAATGTCTCAAAACACTAGCGGCAGACAGCTTGAAGTCTTCCAAGTTTAAAAGACAGTGTGAAACAATATCCATCTCTTAAGTCAAGTAGACACTCGAGTAAGAACATTAAAATAAGATATGCTCAACAGGTAAAAGTAACACTATGCTCACTAAGGAAGCTCTTATAAACAATGCAGCATAACTGGCATTGTATAAGGTGGCATACAGAACTGTTATGAGTAAAAAGCCCCACAGATCACAGAAGAGCTTGTCCTCCTTCTATCCCCTAATAGAGAAAAGTGCTCTATAACTGAGGTGCATTCCCCATGACAGGACAGGTAGGTGCTTTCCATTTCAGATAAAAACTTCTTCTTTTTAAATAAGTCTGCTTTGTTTATGTTGCAATATGTACAAAGTTACGTTTTTATTGCTTTCTATTTAGTTGTCATTTTGTAGAGAGCTGTGAGGTACAGCTCTGAAGTGTCGGGTCATTGAGAGAGTTGAAGCAACAGTTCTACAGAGTTTGTTCAAGTTTAGCTGCTTCAGAACTTAAGACAGTGCACAATGAACCTCAGCCCATAAGAGTCCAAGTCCCAAAGCAGGTCCATTGTGAGTTACAAAAGTCTGTCAAAGTCTAAGACCCTAGAGACCGTTTGTTCTTCCTGTACTCAGGCGTCAAGGGGAACGTGGCGGTAGAGTGTGCTTTTGACTTTTAAAGCTGCTTCCCCCATTTGTGGAACGCAAATGATATGTGTTACAGATATATTTATGTGAATTATTTCAGCAGGGCAAATAAATACTAATAACTCTTAATTCCAGCTTGTTAAAAATAGTATTCATCACTAAAAGAAGCACAATGTTTATGTGGGTGTGTGCTGAGTCAAGTATGACACTGCTTTTTGTGGCTATCATGCAGTTAACCCATGGAATTTTTGGAGCAATGCTGAATAGAAATGGCAGTGTGACTGGCAGTGCAGTTTCATTTTTCCTGTTAGTATGTCCTTGGCACATTCTAGACAGATGGAGTTACTGTAAAGAATCAATTTTCCATTATCTTCTGGACATCTTAAAGCTAAGCACTGCTGGGCTATTGAATGAGCTGAGCCCAGATTTACTCTTCACAGCTTTGAGAAAAATAAAGGAGAACTTCTTTGTTACAACTCAACAATGGCATGAAAAAAAAAAACAGATAATTACTGGCAATATCTGATTACTGAAAATACATGTAGAATGAACCTAAAAATAATTGGAGTTTGATTGAACCAGGTCAGAAACTCATTGAAATAAACAACTCAAAAGGCAGCAGCACATAGGGTCACACGTTTTAAAATACGTTTACAATAAGCAGACGCACCCAAAAAGTTGAATTTAATAGATCTCTCCAACCAATTTTTTTACAATTTTCATCCCTCAGTTTGTTACCTTTGCCTTTCAACCCATCACCTCAAACCATTCATATAAATACTTAATCAAATCAAATCTTAAAGTAAGTTTGAGGAGCTAGGTCTTGAGAAGGTCCCTTGAGAAGAATGGAGCTGGAACTGTATAACAGAGTTTAATGTTTTGGGGCCATTTCAACTATGATTCATGTTGTGAACAATGAAACAATCAGTTGCTTTTCTTCCAAATACCTTGTAAAATGGGCTGCAGTATTTCTCTTAGTGAAGATATAACTCAAGGCAACTATGAAGAGCTATAAAATATGTAAGAGAGAGGTTAGGACCAGGTTGTAAAAACAAGAGTAAAATGTTTATTTATTCAGCAAACTGGGGTCAAAAGGTCCATGCCGTTTTACTTCATTGTTACCATGGAAATATGTATCTGGCATTAACTCAAAAATCCAAAGAAAATATTTGAGAAAGTGCAAAATATTATGGAATATTTGGACTGCCGACCTGAATAAACTGCTTCAAGGATCATGCCCCTATCAATGACGAGACCAATGCTGTACATTTATGGGGTATACAAAAACAAAATGTAATTCAACTTCTCAATACAAGTACAACTGCGTCTGCTGCTGTTACTGTTCTTCTGACTACCATGAATGTTGAAACTGCTTTCTCTGTGGGATTGGGAGAAGTCATCGGTCCAAAACAAAGTGCGCTGCATAGTGAATGTAAATCGGATGCGCTCATTGGCCCCATAGAGCTGGGCCTCTCAAGATTAAATATGACAAGTGAGTAACTAAGACAAATCTGCTCCATTATCAGACTCATGGATGATGAATACGTAGCAGGGAGCTAAAATAAACAATCCGCAGAGGTGTGGATGAAGCGATCAGTAATGCGTGTGTAAGTGTCTGTTTAATTACTTTTCTAAATGAGTGCTGTGCAGATACAAAAAGCCCAGTGGAGGAGGCGATGAGATAGTGAGGAGCTGGAGATGTTGTTTCAAGTGCAGAAGACAGAATAATCACTGGCTTTCAACAGCAGATCCTTCTCATTAAGAAAACTGCCTGGAAAATTACAACAGAGATGAGGCAAGTTTGCTCCACAAGAGGGACGGTAGAGGTTCTGCCCAAAAAAAAAAAAAAAAAAAAAAAAAAAAAATCCATGATAATAAAACTACAGTTGAAACTAGACACTAATCTGAGCAGATATACTGAAAAATGTTGATCTATATGTGTCAGACGAAATGGGGATGAAAGAAACTACAATTATTTTGTCTTAAAATTACATTCTATTTGGGATTGTATCTACCATTGTGGTATTAAATTTGATAGTGTAGTATCAAAAGTGTTTGAAATTTTGGTATTGTGACAACACCAGGAATTGGATGCAACTACAGTTCCCCGAGTAGAATCAAAGTGTAATGTAACAGAAAAATAATACCCTGCATATCTTATGAGGAGCATTAGAGAGATCACACATGGCACAGGTCAGGTCCTACCTCAACAACAGTGCACAGATCTTGGCAAGATGGTTAAGTGTCTTTCCTAAGAACACAATGGCTGCATGTTAAAGCTCAATTAGATTATTAACCTTCATATCCTTAATATCTATATGCATGTCCTGAAAGGTAAGGTAATATCCTATTGTATCGTACCATCCTTCCTTTATGCAAACCTTAAATGTCTGGGGCAACAAGACCCTTCCCCTGATTTTAAGCCAGAATCTCAGTCATGAGGACAGGCCTTCTGTGCATATTTAAAGTTGTTATTAGCATCACCAACATTTAAATCAACCTCCAAGAACTGGTTATTGCCAAAAAAGTAATGTCTAAAGTTACAGTATCACCATATGTTTAATACAAAGAGCACAGGGTTGAAGCTTAAAAGAGAAGAGCAACTCTTTCAAAAAGAGAATTCATAGAGTCATAAAAGAAGTGGATTCAGAGAAAGCCTTTATGACCTCACTAACTCCACTTTATGTGCAAGTGAATCATTTTAGTCTCTGCTTGCTCCTGGAGCAACTCACACAGTGAAATACTGAGGTCCCATTGTTTCAGTGCTGTTTAAACAGTACTTAAGTAGTCATGATTAGTATTAGTTAATCCTATATTTGAAGGAACAATGTAAGACTTTAAATGTATAAAAAAATGATGTTCCACACCAAATTTGAGCCAAATACCTAGTTTGCATGGATTTTCTGAGCAAAACGTGCCTTGCCCTAGTTCAGATAGACTGTATAAGCAGCAGCTCTTGTGGTCAAAATAAGTCATCTGTGTACTGTCTCCATCTAATTAACCGTTTTATTGTCAGATAATCAGTAAGTGCAGTGTTACCATGGTAGTTGTTGTTAGCTTTACCGTGACAGCAAAGCTCCACTCTGGTGTCTCAAAATTGTGCAAAGCATTTATAAACTCACACTGTGAATAATTAGGATGCTTGGAATCCATAAGGTAAGTCAAGAATAACTTTGAACCACTGCAAATAATTTCAACTACTTCTGTTTCTGTAGTTCTCTAGAAATCATGTACAGCATCTTTAATTTACCAGGTTACCAGGTTAATGGCACATGTATTATCAGGGCTGTTGGCTTAGCTTAGAGGGGGACAATGACATAAAAGACATTAGCATAACACTATATTGTCAGTTACACCAGTTAACCCGACCATGTGCTCAGTCCGTATAAAGCTAGAAACCACCCTGATTGCTACCATGGATCTCAAACATTAGAATACAAATAAGAAGTGTTATTGGCGCCACATCTGGAGCACTGGGCTGGTCTCCTGGCTGTGTGTTGAACCTAGTCCAGGATCAGTTCAGATAAGGCCTTTTTGTTTGTGAGAAGTAAATGGGGCCAAACATGTGCGTGGACTTTCAGCCAATATAGGACCAATGCTGCAAACTGTTTCTCAACGGTTCCTTTATGAAGAGAAGCAACAGCTGTGGTTGTAATGTAGGTCATGTGAACGGACTCACGACAAAGACATTTTCCAAATACATATAAGGTGGAAAAATATTTCTATGGACTAGTATAAAAAAATATCATAAATACAAAATGCTATGTTTTATTTTAATGAGTGAAGAGAAGCCATGGCACTTTTCCCAATGAAGTTTTCCGAATGAGAAGACATCCAAACAAAAAATAATTGGTCCAAACAACAAGTAGGGAACTTCTCCAGCTAACTAGTAATAATACAAATATAGAATAAACAAAAACTAGGATGTCATAACACTTTCATCTCAACTAAAAAGAACAAGGTTACAAGGTTTTCACATTTTAAGTTGCACTATATATTTTTCAGGTGTGGGGCGATGTTACTGGTGGTGAAAAGTTACACGGTGCCTTTAAGTCTTAAAAGTTGTCACATTATTCTAAATTAAAATCAGTATTTACTAAGTTTCCCCGCTACAATCTGCTGTGTGCTCAGATGATCTAATGAAAGTTGTTTGTGTGTGTTTAAATTCCTGCCAGTCCAGAACACACCATTAAGTCTGTGCGGAGCTGCGAGAATAATCATTACTTTGCTCAGTTGATCTAACAGAAACATTTACAGCAACAAATATTTACAGAGTTTGTCAGCCATGGTGGGGACAGATTTATTTTTATGTATTCATTTTGTTCTAAACAGTAGTATAAAGACAGAGATGAGAGAGTGCGGACTGAAGCGATGAGTGATCGGCGACATTTGATGTGAATTATTTAATCTGAGCAATTTTACAGTAGTTTGAGGTTGGCAATGTAAACAGTGGGCAGTTAGCAAAGTCATTTTAATTAAAGCCAGATTTTTTTTTACTGAATGCAGGTGGACAGGGGAGCCAAAAACTGTGCTCAAGTAAGAGTAACATTACTGCAAAATATTATTTAAGGAGAAATACAAAATAGTGGTCCAAGAAATAACTCAAGTAAGAGTAAAAGTGTAATTGGGGAAAGTACTACCAAAGTATGAGTAACTTATAGAGTAACTGGGACCTAACATAAGATTTATAATCGGAAGGACAAACAAAAACTAAATCATATGTGAAGGAGCGGTGCAAGAAACACAAATGTTCAAATCATTTAATCAACATAAAGCTTTTGTCACTTGTAGACTTACTTACAGTAGGAAGAGTAACAGAAACTTTTACTCAAGTAACAGTATTACATCTATTTACAAAAATACTCGAGTAGGAATAAGAGTGTGCTTCTAGAAAAGTACTAAAAAAAGTACTCAATTAAAAGTGAGTACTACCCACCTCTGTCACGAAATGAGAATACTTAAACAACGTATTGAAGTTATTTCATTATAAAACAGTATAGCTCATGTTATTTATTTGATAATGAACAGTGCATATTAATGAACATGCAATTATAGTGTAAATATGCCAGACTATGCAAAAATGCACATTTCAAGACAAAGACAATAACAAAATACAAAACAGTTACAAATAGACATAAGATAGAACAGTAAAAAGGCTAGATTAGAAGTGTTGACAGACTTGGTTTTCTTTCATCCACAGTTTAAAGTGCAGTTTCAAAGTGCACAGTGATGGACTTCCTCTTATTGTTAGTTAGTCCCTTTGACTGACAGCACATTCTGTCCATGTCTGTGTGGTCCCCTCGAACCGTGGCCCTGGTGCCCACCCCACTCATAGTCTTTGGTTTTAGGAGGTCCTTCAGTGGAGGAGTGATTTTGTAATTGTCTTCTGTGTTACCTGCCTAGGTACAACAGATGGAAATGAACATCTTTGAAGGCTGGCATATTTCCACTGATCAAAAATGTTTATTAACATGCATTAAGCCTATCAAATAAAAAATATTACAAAAAAGTCAGTTTAGCATAATATGTGACCTTTGCACACAGTTCCTTGCTCACGTGTGACCCAGACAGCGGTGAAAGATGGAGCCGGTAAAATCTTGGATAGCAGCCTCAGTATCTGCAAAGGCAAACATTATAAAACACACGCGCTTCAATAAGAAGAGCTAAATGCAGTTTCCACAAAGAGAAATTCCACATTCGCTTGTATTCACCAAGATGAGAAATGCTCTATACACAGCCAGCATACAGCAGTCTGTTTGATTTTCTTTTAAAGATATAAAATGTAAGCCTCTGAGACAGGCGCATGCATCTTCAGCACTGTTCGTTATCTGAATCCTCTGCCCCTCGGCCTTCTGGGAAACACAGGAGACTTGCTGACTAGGAGAAAGTGTGATAATAAAAGCGCATCAGAAGACAGCGTGCAGCTTGTGTAGTGATGTTTACATGATGAATGAGCACAGCACTAGGAGCCTGACACTACAGCAATTTTTATAAGGCCTCAAATGAAAGGGAGCCAGTTTAGAATGTGGTGGCAGAGTTCAGAGCAAATGCTTTGTACAAGAGCTTAGAATTCCTCTAAGTGCATTAAACTTTTTTCAAGGTTGGGAAGGTCATTGAATTGAAAATGTAAAATGTAAAAATATTTCTTGAACACATTAAAATGTCCAGTTGCAGCTGTTAGAGGAATTCAGCAGTAAATGAGTTTATAATTATTAATACAATTTATGTAATTGAAAAATGTTTGCATTTGATAATTGTTAAGTGGTTACATATAATTATAAAACAAGCTATGTGCTGAGGGGGAAAGAACTTTATTACCAGAGCAATTAAAAACAGAAGCTTGTACAGCTTCAATAAGAAGCAAATTTTACCTTCACGTTAGACCTGGGCGATATGGCCTAAAAATAAAATCTCCGATTTTTTTACAAAAAATCCGATTTCCGATTTTAATCGATTTTTCTCTGCCCTACTCAAAAACAAATAACAGATGACAATAAATGGCTCAAAACAAGTTTTAACTTTATTCTTTTTTTTATTATTTAGGGTTAAAGTGCAATCTGACAAGCAAAAAACATACTTGTAAGTGAAATGGCAGACCAGGCCATTGTAAACACTTTTAGAAAGTTTTGATCATATTGCTGCCGCTGTCTGTTGTCATGCAGATGAGTCTGTCTTCTGCAAGTTTCCACGAAGTGAAAGCATCTTTCAATCCTTGCGCGATTAATCCCCCCTTGTGATCCTCGGGAAAATACACTGTTTGCAGACAAACGCTTCGCATCGCCCAGCTACTATTAACAAAATGTACCGTTAAACTCAAGTAGAGCTGCATCGTTCGGCTGGACCACAGGTCAGTCGTAGCAGAAAAATACGACACCTCCTCCGCTCCGCGCTCCGCTAACTTACCCTTGTAGAGCGCTGCAGCGCATTAGTTCCGCTTTCGACGCTCGCGTGTAAAAAATAATACTAATAATAAAAAAATCGATTTTCATAAAAACACATCGTTCTGAACTGTAAATTCGAATTAATCGATTTAATCGATATATCGCGCACCTCTACTTCACGTGGTTTAAATTTTGTTGAAAAAAGTCACATTATCACATGCCTTTGCGATTTAATGACACAATCATAGATGTAATGACTCAATCATTAAATTAATTGAGTAATTAAATAATCATTAGTTGCAGTCCTAGGGCCAGGAAATACATGTAATTGGTGCTATAAATTGACAAGAGCTACAGACATGAACATTTCATTTGTACCAAAATCACTTTGTGACACTGCCGAATCCTCCGTGTATCACCCATTAAGAAGATAAAAACGATCAGAACAGTGGCCATATATCGGTGTTGGTGAAAGCGGGTGTTGATCAGCAAAATGGCATCTTGAAAATAAGCCTAATGGTGAGGGAAACAACTATAACATGGTTAAAAAAGTCAATTTTGCATAATAGGTCCACTTTAAGAAATGTAACTTGCCAGCACTTCATCCCTTTTTTGTCCAGTCCAAGTGTAAACACATGGAAAAGATCATTTTCATCACATGTGCACAATCTTTGTCTCACGGGATCTTATTTATAGTAAAGCATATTTTCTAGCAGTATCACATTTATGTTTTATGCAATTAAGCTGTCTCATTAGTTTCAGTCATTCCATGTAAAAAACTATGATTATTTTCTTATTTTTTTGCCTTTGACTTGTTTAGGGCAGCTGTAGATAATGCCTTTTGTGTGGGCTTGTGTTCTCCTTACTGCTCTTTTCCATGACAGACCTCAGAGGTGGAGCTTCCCTTCAGTCCAGTCACATCATGTAAGCCACAGCCGCTCAGCCAAAACACGCCCTCCTCCTCCTTCATGACTTCATTTTCCACTGTCTGTCTGTGTGGCTCTGCTGACACAAAACACATTTCAGTTTACACACACACTTGTAACTAGTTATTTCCATGCTCGAGTGAGAGTGCATTATTTTTACTACTTGATAATAAGAGTGACTAATTCAGAGTTTAATATGTGAAAGTAACACAAGGCACATGGGAATCATTATTTTCTTTGTGAAGT
Source organism: Taenioides sp. WSHXM2023 (assembly GCA_029959045.1). Classification (NCBI taxonomy): domain Eukaryota; kingdom Metazoa; phylum Chordata; class Actinopteri; order Gobiiformes; family Gobiidae; genus Taenioides; species Taenioides sp. WSHXM2023. Next base: position 30,588,854 of record CM057091.1, read on the forward strand.
GTTGACAAGTGCAATCATCAGAGGTGGAAAGTACTTACAAACGAATTACATACTCATGTTACTGTAACTGAGTAGGTCTTTATATAACTGTACTTTTTGGAGGTTTTATAAACATGTACTTGTGATGTGATATCGTTTCAGCACAAGTCCCAATTGTTCAATAGCTTTATCTGCTCTTCTCTCCAAACACACATGCACACAAACACTGCATCGCCTGCTCTGATTGGCCAGAGCTCAGAATATATATTGTTTGAAACATCACAACAGTTTAACTACGTTTTCTATATATTAGTAACTAGTTGTATGAGCAGTATTTCGATTTTTACTTAAATTCAATTTTAGCAGCAGCACTTGTACTGGTAGGCTACATTTATAGCCATGTAACTGTATTTTTATTTATTTATTATTATTATTATTATTATTATTATTATTATTATTATTATTATTATTATTATATTGTGATATCAGAGACAGTACAAACAGTAAAAGACATTAGACGTTTTGACTTGACAGAATAAGGAGTGCATACATCATGTGTGAGTGTGAGTGAGTGAGTGTGTGTGTGTGTGTGTGTGTGTGTGTGTGTGTGTGTGTGTGTGTGTGTGTGTGTGTGTGTGTGTGTGTGTGTGTGTGTGTGAGTAGGTAAGTAATAAAACAGAAGAGATGTAAGAGGGTAAGGGCAGGAGGGAAAACAAAACAAAAAAAAGAAAAAGAAGGAAAAAATTATTATTATTGTAATTAATGATAATTCTTTTTTCTCCCTTTCTTTTCTTTCTTTCCCTGTTCCTTCTCCTTCCTCTCCTTCCTTTCATTACCCCTTTATTCTTTTGTTAATTATTATTTACTTATTCTTTTTTGTATGTAACTGAATTTTTAAAAAAGAACTAATGTGCTTGTGTCTGCTGTATAGTTATTATCTATGACATCTATGAACACATTCTGTTACAATTTGGACATTTTAAATCACAATACTGATCTAAAAACAACTTGTATGAATAACACTAAATACAACTTTGATATACAGTATAACTAAGGAGGTAACTATAACATGGTTAAAAGCTCTAAAAAGTCGATTTTGCATAATAGGTCTAAACTTTGACTTGAGAACACATTTTGAGTCGTTCTCCATCACTGGTAATCATTATGGTCATATTTCAAGGTCTGGGACTAATCACAAATTTCTTCTACTTGTTTATACCAAAACATAGTTGAGGCTTAAGGTTATGAAGTTCTTATGGCTTTTTACCAGTTCCAACAGAGTTTTACCCACTCCAACTGTGGTACATGCATTCCTTTGCAATTCTATTATTAGTAGTTATATTCTCCATTAGTTTTGCCCACGTTCAGTTATAAACCTGGGTTAGATCTACTCAGGAGGCCAACTATTTTTCTAGGTGGTATTTGGTGTGATAAGTTTGAAAGCCTCAGCGTTAGGGAGTTTGTGCTCATCCTTCATCTTCCAAGATAGATGACACGTGTTAGTCTTTATATTTGTAATTTTCTCTATTTGATATCCCGGTCAACCCTATGTGTACTAGGCTAAATCCCTATAGGTAAAACATGAATACAGTTGTTGTGTGTGGGAGAAGTGCGGGGTGCAGACAGATGATGAGCCCCTGTCCCCCTGAGTGTTCATTAGAGCGGCTCTTTGAAACTCTTTGAACTGAGCTGTCATTTGAGACACAGGAGACCCTACAGAGTCTCCACAGCACAGAGCCTGCACTTTAGAGCGGCCCCAAGCAGGTGGACACAGGAAGTCTGTAAATTACGCACAAACAGGACTCTGCATGTTTCACTAAAAGGTGCTACTGTCTAATTAAATACAGTCTATTGTCAAAGCCAAATATACTTGATTATTAACCTTCGACTTTGCAAAGAGCTGCAGATGTCGACATAAATCTGTACCTCTATTTTCACAGAAGGCTAGATGTAAAAAAAAAAAAAAAACATTAAGAAAGCCAAGACAAAAGGGGGACGGAATCAGGACTAAAACCAGACGTAATCCAGGGTTAAGTTTGACATGCTCGAAACATTTTATAAACAAGGGGTGTGCAAACAAAGTGTGGCTCTCAGACTAATTTTGGTTGGCCCTCCACCCTCCTGCTGAATTGGCCCAAATGGCAATTTTAACTGCAAATTTAAGTAATTCTACAAATATAACCTCAATAACGTCACAATGTATTGATACAGACCTCAAATTACGGCTCTAAGCCTTATTCAAGGTATGGTAGCTCTGCCAAAATTGTGTTAAATGCACCCATCTAAATAATCCATGGTGCTGAGCACTGATCTGTGGCCCGCTGCTTCAAATATGTTTCTATATGCTGCCTCCAGTGAAAAACGTTTGGTGTCGGGTGTCAACAGTTAACACAGAAATGCACAGGCTTGATGGCAGCCTGTGTATAATACTATCCCCATGATTGGAGGCTTTGCCAGGTGTGCCAGTGTCACACAGGCACTTCCTGAAATAATTTACCATTTTGGAGTGTCCTGAGCAAATATCTGACACTAGAAAAATATGCAATAACCAAATCCAAACAAACAAACAAACTAATAGACACAATCTGGACAATATTCACAATTTGAAAATGGTGTGATTTGGTAATTAATAATGTGCCATACAACCTTTTTATCAAATAAGTGTACTCAGGCCTGGGTCTACAGGGGTGCAAAAGGGTGCGTTACAACTTTACTTTAAAATGCTTGCACTTTCATTTTCAGCAGCTTAAATATTGACACTCTGAGGATGAATCACTGCTCTAAACTACAGAAAGTCCAAATCTGAAGCTCCTATTTACACCACAGTAGGCTTACACAAGTTGTACTCTTGGGGTTTGTCTGTCAGCACATGTCAATTTATTATTGCACATTTTTCTGTTCACAAAGCAGCCTAACCCTAGAAGGAATGTGCTGGTGTTACCTTCCAGCAGCAGGCCAGCAAATGAACAGCCTGGGCAATGTATTAGTGTCTATAATTCGAATTACCCCCTGCTTCTCTGGCTTTCTCCCCGCCTCTGGAGCTTTGACACCGGGTTCTGGACGGCCTGCTAAGTCTGTTCGTCTGCTCAATGAAGCCCTCAGTGACGGAGAGAGAGCTTAGAGCTGTAACCCGAGAAGAGGAGGCAGCCGCGGCGTTATTATTAGCCAAAACTCCAGCGCGCCACTCGACTCTTCCAGATGTTCCGACGGAGGCACCGAGAGAGGACTAGCCCACTCTGTTTGGACGCCAAGGGGCTGTTTCAAGTTTTTTTTTTTTTTTCACCTTGAGGATGCTTTGTTGGCGCTACTAAACGGAAAACAAAAGGATTAAACACGACATTTTAATATTTTTCTCGCGGTTATTAAAGAGCCTTACCGTGACCAAGTTGGCAAAGTTTTGTTTCGTGTGCGTGGCGCGTGCACTATTTGAAAAGTTTCTGAAATGTCACTCCGCCACGCTAGAATAAAATAGTGCGTTTGGGTGTTAAAAACGGAAACGGCACGACTGTTTTAAAGCAGCCACACGTGTTTTGCGTTTAAAGAGGACGAGAGGACACCATGGCGTTTTTTCACTTGCTATTCTGCGTGGGAATGTTGTCACTGCCCATGTGCGGAGCGTTCTACCGCGGTCCGCTACAGCCGGAGATGTCCAACGGCACGTTCCATCACTACTTCGTGCCCGACGGCGACTACGAGGAGAACGATGACCCGGAGAAATGTCAGATGCTTTTCAAAATGACGGACGACCGGAGATGCGGACTAGACGAGGACCAGGACTCGGTGATACGGGACGACTTCACCATCCTAAAGCGGCAGATAGAGGACTCGGCCCGGGTCATAGAGGGGATAGGGAAGAGCATCTCGTTCGACCTGGATGGGGAGGACAGCTATGGCAAGTAGAGGCACATGGGGCAGTTTTAGGGTACACAGTACACACAGCATATATATAAAATCAATAAATGGATTCATGAATAAACCATATCCCTATGCTACACTCCTCCCTATATATTCCTTTTTTGTAGCAACAGAAACCCCTAAAACAAAGCACAAAGAATGTCCATCATATTTGTGCACATTTTACACCTAGTTTAGTCCAAGTTAAATCCTGGTGTATGGTGTATTAGTCGACTAAAATGGAGCGCAACCATAGACTTTATATATAAATGAACACAGCTAACCCACTAGTTCCCACGTTCAAAGTGGGAAGTGAGCATGGGCACGCTTCTGGCCCCATCGACTCTGGCTCCACTTCACTTTGTATTGAAAAAACATTGCTCCTCTCTCCGTAACTTCTGCTGTCAGACTTTGTCATTTTCATATTAACCTGCACTACATGATCCTGGTGTTTTTATTTTGCTATTTTGTCTGCAAATCAATTCCTATTCCTTGTATGGAAAAATTCGCCCCTTTAACTGCAAACCTCGGTGAGCTTCGTTTGACTGGAGCCGAACGCTACAGATGACATCACACTTCCTCAGTCCACTTCTTTATACAAAGCGCAAAGAATGCCCATCATATTTGTGCACATTTTACACCTAGTTTAGTCCAAGTTAAATCCTGCATTATGATTTGGTCTAGGATTAGTGTGCATTTTGATCAGTAGACTAGTTCATACATAATTTCTTTCTTTTTTTAGTTAGTTAGTTAGTTAGTTAGTATCTGCACACCTATTCTCAAAGGAACATTTGACTTGTGCATCCTTAGACCACTTCCTTAAAGGACTTATCTCCAGATCTTGAGCCTGGATCTTCGTCCGGAACACACTCAGACGTAGGGAGACGCATGCTATACTATAATTCTACATAGAACACTTAGCGTGGTGTGGGAATTGAACCTTCAACCTTCTTGCTGTGAAGGGAGAATGCTCAACATGTTCAAGTGTAGTTCTAGTTTAGACAGTGTAATATTGTTTATTATTGTCATTGTTTTCCTGCACACAGCATGAAGTAATTAGTCATTACTATTTCAATAGATTCTGACTTGGCTTAACATTTATATTTGCCAGTAGTGAATAGAGCTGTACTGAAAATATCGATTTGGTAATATATTGGTACAGACTTGGCAATATGCAGCGTATCGAAACGAGATGCTATTAATTGTTGAGTTGCGTTGAAGCTGAATCTGCAGCCTATGCATCTGTATTCATATATTTTGACATTAAGGGCATTGTCAACATGAAATTCCAATGTATTTTGTTATTCTAAATAATCTAACTATCAATTAAGTGCACTTTTAAGAGGGTATGCTTGAATTGCGATACATATTTTATTGTGAGGTACTTAGCAATACCCATCCCTAGAAGTAGTAGTAGTAGTAGGGTTGTTCCACAGCTCCTTTGTATACTTTTTCTAATATTTTAGCTAATGCATTTTCTATGGGTGTTTTGTACCCTGACAACAAACATGTCAGATTTTACTAATAAAGTTTTTTTTCACATTCAGTGTAGAGCTCTATACCTACTGTTCAGACCCTTTTAACCTTCTGAAATCTCCTCATCCTATAGGCAAGTACCTGCGGCGGGAGACCACGCAGATCACTGAGGCCTTCAGCAGCTCGGAGAAGTCGCTGCTGGAGCTGGAGGTGAAGTTCAAGCAGAGTCAGGAGGGGGAGCTGAAGGAGGATCAGCGGCTGAGTGAGGACTTCCTGCAGATGGTGGTGCACACGCGGGATGTCCTCAAGGAGACACTGGACATCTCCCTGGGCCTGAGGGACAAACACGAGCTGCTCTCCCTCATCATCCGCAGCCACGGCACCAGGCTCAGCCGCCTCAAGAACGACTACATCAAGTTCTGAAAAGAACCGCTAATGCTGGTGTTATTATGGAATTTAAAGGTGCGCTGTGTAACTTTTCTGGTGTAGGGTCCGCCACTTGATTGTCTCCATTAGGGCTGTAGTCCTTTAGTCGTTTAGTTGATTAAGCGGTCAATGGTGTATTAGTCGACCAAACTGGAGCTCATCCATAGACTGTATATAAATGGACATAGCTAACCTGCTAGTTGCCATGTTCAAAATAGGAAGTGAACATGGGTGCGCTTCTGGCCCCATTGACTCTGGCTCCAGTTCACTTTGTATTTAAAAAACATTGCTCCTCTCTCCTTAACTGCTGCTGTCAGGCTCCTCATTTTGGTCTTAAAATGCTCATATTAACCCGATATGAACACTAGGGTCATGTAGGATCTACATGATCGTAGTGTTTTTTATTTCACTATTTTGTCGGTAAATCAATTCCAATTCCTTGTGTGGAACTCGGCTCCAAAATCCCCCCCTATAACTGCTAGCCTTGGTGAGCTTCATTTGACTGGAGTCGAATGCTATGGATGACGCACTTCTTTGTACTTCTTTGAGCTCAACAGTGCCGGAAGTAAATTTCTCATTATTCTTTTACGTAGATTTTTCCAAAAAAAAAAAAAAAAAGAAAAGTTTGAAAGCTTGCTCAGGGCTAATCAGCTATGTGGTAACTAATGACCACAATACCTATATTTTTATATGAAATCTGTCTCTCAAACTTTACAACCCGCTAAGTTATTAAAGAATGTCGCGGAATCTTGCATTTTACGTGTGCTTTTTTGGACTTTAAACAACCGCGTTTTGGATATTAGTTAGAACAATCACTTTATAAAGATTTATATGGGACAAAAGCAGAAAGAAGAAGTTAGTTGGTGACTTAGCTGAAGATTTGGAATGTAAAAAGGCAGATTAAATTCATGATTTGCAAGTTTAGTCTGTCGTTATGTAAAAACACGTTTCCTAGTTCTGCATAAATAGTAGTTTTTGCACCCACACTCTTGTGCAGGTATAGTCTAGTGAGTCCAGTTTGGGTCAGATACATAGAGATACGTAATAGTTTTGCCTTGTTTTTGCCACACACCGCCAGTCGACCAACAATAGCCCTAGTTGCAGCAGGTGTTTAGGCACAGAAGACGATTTTAGTTGTCTTTTCAACGGGATATTTATTTTTAAGACACAAATAATCCCACAGGCTTACAACAGCTCCCCTGTTCTTAACTCGCTGCAGTGAAATTGAAGTCACGTTCAAAGCACAAAGTAGACTAAACAAAGCCGGGTATTCAGAGGCACCTCTTAAATAACAATGTTCAGACGTTACACCGAATAAAAGACACCAATAAAACAATGGGGGGTGTCTGAGAACCACAAAACAATAACAGTCATGTCTGAAGCTATTAACAGACACAGCAACCATGTCTGTTAATCTAAATCTATTAAACTAATTGTGTATAAATTGTAAACTAATGAATCATATGTCTTGAATTAACAAAAAAATTCCAACATCTTTTCACTGGAATATTCCACAGTATGACATTAAGCATATCTACAGCAATTATTTCATTATGGATGCTATTATTGCTCAAAATAGCTTGAAAAAAATGCATTTCTGCTATGAGCGGGGTAGATAACAATACTGTTTCCATGGAGACGAAGCAGGCGGTGAACCCTCTACCAGAAAAGTGACATAATGCCCCTTTAAAGCAAAAGTAAGAAACGTTCAGGGAATTAATGCACATGACTATATTCTCATTAACATTAACATACTTTATTTAAGGGTGCGTTCACATTTGTACACACCTCACATCAAAATGGAGCTGACAAGGTCGGACAAGGACTTAACCAGGACTAGAACAGGATCAAACCAAGTCTACATCAAACCAGGACATGCATAAACTCACCGTGAACGCAACAGCACAGCAAAATCTACTTTTACTTTACTACAATTTGGTACATGCATCAGCAGTTTGTACTCCACTATTTATGAATCAGTGCTTGATTCACTGTACCACTGCTCCCCTCATTTTGGGAGCATTAAAAACTATTCTGTGTTGTCAGAATCTGTGTGAAAAACGTTTTCGCTTACAGGTGTATCAAATTTATTGTCTCATTTTAACATTTAGTTAAAGAGGGGGTATTATGCAAAATCTTTTTCTTTTCTTTTTTGCTTTCTACCATGTTATAATGTTGTTCCCACATCAAAAACATGCCTGAAGAGGTTTTAGACGCCATCCAAGCATGTTTGAGTATTTTAGTAATCTCACTAAGATTCTGTCCAAAGCTCCGACCACAAGCCACCCATGCTCCCATACGACAATTCTCCATAAATATACAAAAACATACAAGCAACTTGACAAATCTGATGCGATTTGCAGTAGTTTCATTATCGGGATGCCCGTTGATTGTGTTGTGATATCGGTCTGAAGGGGGAGTGACTTAGCGCGAGGAGCAAAGAGAGACAAGTGAAACTCATAAAACATGTTAATATGTCATTTATGCTATGTTGAATATAGCATTTTCAAAGCAATAAAAGGTAACATGGTGATCGAAATATGTTACGTGTTAGCAGATAATACCCCAAAGAAGTAAAACACCCCCTCTTTAACATTCAAAAAGCACAAATGCCCAAAATATTAGGTGCTAAATGAGACGTAATGGAGAAACAGAGTATTTAAAATATAGACGTTTATGATTGATCACTCATAAGTAGCATACATTAGACACTTTTACTTGAGTCGAATTTTCACATTGTCAGATAGACCTAATGCATCAATATTACATTATTAAATAGGATTTCAACTCCATTTCAACGCAATTTACCTTCCTCATTGTGACGAGATCGGTCTTCACTTTGCTGAGGGCACACTTTAGGGCTGTATGATTTTTGTAACATTTAACTTGTGATTTTTCTGACTATTGTAATCTATTGCATTGACATTTGCGATACATTTTTCAAATCAAGATTCAGTTTGCGATGGAAATTTAAGAATAGCTGTAGAATTATTTAAGTTCTGGTGTTTTTCATACTATCATTCAACTGTTTGTTTGCGATATAATAATAATAATAATATTTCAGGCCTAGCAGACATAATTTTCTTAATAATTTGCCTGTACAATGTAGATAATAAACTTCAATTCTATCAGCTATTGTCTTAGCCCCATTTAGAGTCCTTTGTGTCAGCAAATATTGTGTTCATATACAGGACGACCTTTATGCATTGATATTTCGTCAGTGTAGTAGAAATGTGCGCTAAGTGATGTGAGTCTTAAACTGAATTGCGATGAATGGAGACAGATGTTTCATGTTTGGATAATTGACAAAAGTAGGGGTGACGTTCTGCTCTGGAAACTTTAAACATTTGGTTTGGCTCTTCAGGCCAAACTCCACGTTTGTGATGTAAGACAGTAACATGATTTATCAGACCATCACACAAAATGGAGAAGTACTCATGTACAACGGTTATTCAACAATGGGAAAATATGAATCCAGCAATGTTTGGTTTTCTTTTGTCTTTTCACAAACTTCCTTTTGTTTTAAAGACAATATGTTGGGAGATGTTGTTATCTTGCTGACACGTTTCAGCTGCACGTTACAAGGGCTGTTATGAAACTATTCTGAAGAAGGCTCGAATATAACTGAAAGGTTAATTGTAAAAAAAATTGAAAATATGGTGATTTTTTTTTTTTATTTTTATTTTTTTTATTTTGTATAGATTTCAAGTCAGCCGTTCAGCACAAACTTTAGTCAAAGTTCTTCCTTGAAAGTCTGAACTCTGCTCTCCGTGTGTTTTTACTGACAGAGGATTTGCTGCAGACCTCTCCATTGAGAAGACCAAAGCTGATTATTGAGACTGACCGATATATTGGTTGGCTCATACATTGGGCCAATATTATTATTTGATGTTACTTGCATAGCGTATCATCTTTATATCTCCAGCACAGGCCCATACGTTGCTTCAGCCAACCAATTGCCTAAAAAAATAAGAATAAAGTTTTATTTGAGCACTTTTATGTGAAGAGAGCACTGCACAAAATGTGACTCCACTGCTCTCTGTCCACTTAGTAGTAAAACAAGACTGGATGAGTTTGTTCTAAATTCAAAATGTAATAACTGACCCAAAATATCGTCCCTAAAATATCGGCAGAGCTTATCGTCTATTTCAATGGATTCTAAACAATTGGTATCGGTATCGGCATTGGCTATGAACAAAAACATATCAGTCGATTTCTATTCTAAATCAAAGTCACAATTGAATGACCCTGTGTCCTCTGTGTCCACGGGGTCTAAGTTATTCTGTCTAAAACCTGCTAACTCTTATAAACATCCATGAAAAGCTTGGGATTCTTATATTTAGCTATGTTTTCTTTAATTTTATTATTCTTGAGCAAAATGGACATTGTGAACTGAATCTTGATTGAAGTCTCTTCTTTGTGTAACTGGGTAGATACAACCAGCTTGTACAAGCTTGAGTTGTATTCAGAGCAGGCAGACTTTGCACAGCCCCCGTTCCATTAAAGCTTTGGACATATTTACTATAATATTTGTTACATCTTAATAATTATTACGTATCTATGGTGTACAGTGTATTTTATGGGCTAGTAATAAGTAAATACTGTGAGCATCAATGTCTACAGAAAACTATAGTATTCCTGTTTATATTTGTGGATATTTGAACAAGACTGCGGGCAGCTCTATAGTATATACTGAGCAGTTGACAGTGTTATTTTTTGCGTGTTTGTGTGTGTCATCTTAATAAAAATCTGTTTAAAGTACAGATGAGGTGGAAGTGTATTTTTTTCACATTACACTCTCAGTACAACATGCTGTATGGCAGGGGGGTCCAAACTTTTACATAAAGGACCTTGATACGGCCATTTGAGGCCCAATCAGTACAGTGAAGAATTCAAATACAACAGGTTTGAGCCATCAGACCTTTATTCAGGCTTATATCATCAACAAAACACAGTAATTATTTGAAACTGGCTTTATCAAAGTTGGTTTTCAAAAACTTGCTGCAAAAAGTACTGCTTAAGGCAATAAGGTGATATATAAAAAACTTGTCTGAACTGGGACAAAGTTTGGACATGCCTGCTGTGTGGTATTTATTGCAAAGTTAAGGATACGCGTTGAGTTCAATATATTGATTCTTCTGGTAAATAACAGAAAGTAAATGATACAAAAAATCTAGTTTTGCCGATATTTTACATTGTATTAATATATAGGGCTGGTTCCAGAAGTTTCATCACCAGTCAGACATGTTTGGAGACAGTTGAACAGCCAACACAGTGTAATGGCAATAGGTCCAATTTCGATTGCTTTGTATGTCTTGTACATGTGAAGGAATTGACAATAAAAGGCATTCATTCATTCATTCATTCATTCAATCACTCAAGTCTAGTGACGCTTATATGTGACGAGGTTTATGGTGCGTCCTATCAGAGGACAGAAAAGGAAGATTACACACAGATACAGGTGCCACACAGACAAATTACACACAGATAAAGGTGTCACACACATTACACATGAATACAGGTGCCACACAGACACTTTAGGTGCTTTCTCTCACAATGACTAGTTGAACAAATACTATGCCAAACCGCACTGCTGTGTATCCCTCTCATTGGGGTTCCCCTTTTCAAGCCTGAGGAAGTGTCTGCGGTGAGAGAAGTTTGGACGTTTTTGCTTCATCTGCTCTGCCAACAGTAGAAAACTAGACAAAAAGGAAAGTTTAACAATCATGGAAAAAAAATCCTGCCCAAAACACAAATAAACTAGTTATGTATACAGATCTGGGTGATTTCACAGTGAAAAAATCGACACTTGGTAGGCTCAGTGGTTAGGACAGTTCCCAGTTTCCAAACAACTTGGATCTTTTCTGAGCAGAGGCAGCATGTTCTTCTCTGTTTTTGACATCAATCTGAAACTTAAGTAATTGGCTAAATCCAGCTATGTTCACCAGCCTTAAGAAGAAAATGGGTCTTTTACTTTACTTTAAGACGTATTTATGCTCTTTTCTGGTATTACTTATTAATAACTCAATTTAGTATTAATAACTATAACTTACATAGATTATGATTTCACATTTGTTGATTGTAAACTGAAATATTGATCTAAAACGGCTTCATAGAAACAGCTCCATTGACTTTCTGTTCAGAACTGCAGTACTGAAGTTCTTTGGTGGCGTTGGTGGTGTTCCAAATAGGAAGCAAGCATGGGCAAGATTCGGCTTCATCAAATTTGGCTCCAATTCACTTTCTATTGAAAAAACATGGCCAAAGTTTGCCTCCAACTTCTCGCCTCAATGAGCTTCATTTGGCTGGAGTTTAACAGTGTGACTTTGCATTCCCTTAGTCCACTGCTTCTTACAGGAAGCAAGCAGCAAATGTTCTTTTGTGTCTTTATATTGTTGAGAATTGAGAAATGACTACAATTTCAACCCTACTTGTATGACCCAGAGCCTGATTAATGTGAAGACAGAAACAGTCAAACCTCAAATACACGACACAGGATTACACAAATGCGCATAAATCAATCAGTACAACTCTAAGTGAAATAATGACGAGGCTGTACTGTTATAACACAGTTAACAGCTCATGAAAGGTTGAGTTTACATAATGCGTCCCTCCCCTTTAAGGTGGCACTTCAAAGACCACATATCTTATAGATCAGTGGTTTGTTGAGGCCCGCCTCTCCTACAGTGTGTGGTCTGCAAAGAGGTGCTTGTGAATGACAGCATGAGACCATGCAAACTCCAGCGTCACATTGAGACAAAGCACGTGAATTTAGTGAACAAGCCAGTCGAGTTTTTTGAGAGGAAACGTGATGATTTGCAGTAACAGAAAAGCATTCTGCGTGATTTCAGCCATCAGGTGTCGTCAGCGGTAGTTTTGGCACCGATTACAAATGTTAAGCATGTTCTGTTGATTTGGATAGGCCTACTGATGTTCAGTGATGTTAAAAGTAGCTTCAATTAGGCCTGCATAAAATTGGAAATTATTTGCTATTGCAAAAATCATGGCGAATGGGCTTTTGGGTAAGGGGGGGCTCGGCTGTCTTTACCTACTCTAAGGGGAGGCTCACATTCACCCAATCTGAAGACTCCTGTTCTAGATGCTGCTGTCGTTATAGGGTTAACACGGTGTAAAAGCTTAAATTGCCTCAGAATGAAAAAGCTGGCCTCTGCGTTTGCCATACAGGCTTTAAAAGTCCTGTGTGAATTACAGAACCAGCTGTTACTCCTTCATTATGAGCGCTTTGAAGAGATGCTGCACTGTATTTACATGGCAGACATAACACAGGCTGCAGTGATGAGAGGAACAGCCTGCTGTAAACACCATGTTTTCCTGCCCTGCCATCCTCATGCAAAGTCCATGTGTGACACAAATGTAATACAGTGAATTATGCAAGATGGCAAAGTACAGTGTAGCAGGTTTACTAACACAGGGAAGATGAACGGGCTAATTATAGAGACACTTGACACTGTAACCTATGAGGCATGTGAGTGTGCACCTTTAACCCACATTGAGTTTTGCCAACCAACACCACGCAGGGCAGTCAGTGCAGATATTACATGGATATCGAGGCAGTTGGGCAATATTGGTTATATTTTGTCACTGACTTTAAAGGAACTGTATATAGCTTGCGCTTTTACGGCTTTAAAAAAAGTTACTACAAGCACAGCTGAACCTGCATTGCCAGAGCTTTAACCTGCAGATAGAGGACATATACTAGTTTTTCCACATTCTCAGTATATGGACAGACCATGCCTCATGTGAAAGCTCAGAACCTCCAGAATTCCCTCACTGAGCTGCAGAGGCTGCACTAGCGCTGATTCATGACTGGCTGCAGGTGCTGGAGTTTAGGTAGTGCAGATCAGAGAGCAGGCAGACTTTGCACAGCCCCCGTTCCATTAAAGCTTTGGACATATTTACTATAATATTTGTTACATCTTAATAATTATTACGTAGCTATGGTGTACAGTGTATTTTATGGGCTAATAATAAGTAAATACTGTGAGCATCAATGTCTACAGAAAACTATAGTATTCCTGTTTATATTTGTGGATATTTGAACAAGACTGCGGGCAGCTCTATAGTATATACTGAGCAGTAGACAGTGTTATTTTTTGCGTGTTTGTGTGTGTCATCTTAATAAAAATCTGTTTAAAGTACAGATGAGGTGGAAGTGTATTTATTTCACATTACACTCTCAGTACAACATGCTGTATGGCAGGGGGGTCCAAACTTTTACATAAAGGACCTTGATACGGCCATTTGAGGCCCAATCAGTACAGTGAAGAATTCAAATACAACAGGTTTGAGCCATCAGACCTTTATTCAGGCTTATATCATCAACAAAACACAGTAATTATTTGAAACTGCCTTTATCAAAGTTGATTTTCAAAAACTTGCTGCAAAAAGTACTGCTTAAGGCAATAAGGTGATATATAAAAAACTTGTCTGAACTGGGACAAAGTTTGGACATGCCTGCTGTGTGGTATTTATTGCAAAGTCAATAAATACCACACAGCAGTCGATACGCGTTGAGTTCAATATATTGATTCTTCTGGTAAATAACAGAAAGTAAATGATACAAAAAATCTAGTTTTGCCGATATTTTACATTGTATTAATATATAGGGCAATGTACTGGAATTATACGTATTAAATGGCTGTTGTAGAATGTTTTACAAATAGTCCATAAAATAAAAATGTTTGGAGACAGTTGAACAGCTAACACAGTGTAATGGCAATCACTCAAGTCTAGTGACACTTATATGTGAAGAGGTTTGTGGTGCGTCCTATCAGAGGACAGAAAAGGAAGATTACACACAGATACAGGTGCCACACAGACAAATTACACACAGATAAAGGTGTCACACACATTACACATGGATACAGGTGCCACACAGACACTTTAGGTGCTTTCTCTCACAATGACTAGTTGAACAAATACTATGCCAAACCGCACTGTTGTGTATCCCTCTCACTGGGGTTCCCCTTTTCAAGCCTGAGGAAGTGTCTGCGGTGAGAGAAGTTTGGACGTTTTTGCTTCAGGCTGCACTAGCACTGATTCATGATGGCTGCAGGTGCTGGAGTTTAGGTAGTGACCGTTCAGATCAGAGAGACGCATTTTAGGTTTAAACCAGCATTACAAACTGTAAAAGCTATAGTTGATTGGAAAATGTTTACTTCATACATGGGGAATTTAGGTTCCCTAGTGACTTATGGAATTTAGATCACTAAGGTTTATGGAATTTAAAATCTAAATCTCACATAAGCCTGCAGTTAATGGGGCAGTTAATTCATCTTTCCTGCATTTTACATTTGTTTTACATTAACAAAAAGCAATATGGCAGCAGGAGGCAACAGCCTAGATTGAGTAGGTTTCTACACATGCAGGGGAATGAACTGAGGTACAAACAGAGGATCACAAGCAATACACAACCGTAGACTAACCGAAGCAAGCTGGTTCTGTCTGATATTGATACCGATACTTGGGTTTTGAGAATCTGCGATACCTGATAATGCCGTTCATAAAATTTGATCAGTGCAGAAAAATTTGATCAGTGCAGATGCGGAATGAATGTAAACATTTCAAACCGATCCACATATTCAAATTAATAGATTATTATTATTTATTTATTTTTTTATCCTTGACTCAAAAGCAAACCAAAATGCAAACATTATGAGGAACTCTGTCAACACTGGCCAGCACAATGTCTCAGTCAATGCAATGTATCTTATCAAACATGTCCCACTGGTTTTTAAAGTGGGACTAAACACTTAACTCCACCCACAACCACATTTCAAATAGATCTACTAAACTGGGCAGTGCATGTAAACTAAAGAAAAGAGTAAGAGGAGAAGGGGTGGGGTCTGGAGCTATAAGGAACAGTGTGATTGGTTCAACAGGTATCAAAAACACCCAGCTGTAATCAGATCAGTCTTGTGTGATGTCACCAACTACTTGTAATTGCAGAGGCCACTGAAGACAGCGGCAAATGTACCTAGTTTGCAAAAAGTAGCCAAAAATGATCAGTCGATAATGCTATTAACCATATAACCACCATAGACACAGTTTAGTAGCGGAAAAAGGGGGGGATTTAGTGTTTAATTTCACTTTAAATGACTCTTATCAGATGGCCGTAGGTATGTGATCAGGTCAAAATAGCTTTATCACATCCTGATGGCCCACATTTCCAGCCGAGACAACCCTTTTCATGGCCTGCCTGCAATCTATTAGTGAAATGGAAAGAGGAAATCACATAATAATAGGTGGAAAAGAGGAAGAAAGAGGAAGTCTCTGTGTAATGCCTCTGTCGTCCAGGTAGCGCTCCTAGGGAAAGACAAAATCCTACTTTCTTTTGTTATGAGAAGAAATGCATGGTTGTTATGTGCATTTAGGGTAATCGCACTGTCATTGTTGCTTTTTATGTGTTTTGTTCTTTGATCTAGCACTCATCTCCACAATTAAATGGCTATGTTTTCATATTGGATTTCTGGAATTATCTGATTAGCTAAATGCAGTTGAGGAAAGCAACAATTACAAATAATAATAATAAGTAATTGTACTTTTTGAGTAGTTTTTTAAACCTTGTAACTTGTAATACTTGTAACTGAGTATAATTCTAGCAATGTTGTAATCGGTAACATTTTAAATCATATGCAGAAATGGGTCAAATGTTTTTGGGAAAACTACCAGGCTACTCAAGTAATCTGATTTAGAATTTAAGTAATGTGAAGGACAAAATCTGGTATTTTCAAAGGACAGACACACAAATGAGAAATACAAAAACACAAATGTGCAAATCGACATAAAGCTTTTGTCACTTGTAGACTTGCTCACAGTGGGAACAGTAAACAAAACTTTTGCTCAAGTAAGAGTACTGTTACTTCAATTAAAAATATTACTCAAAACGATAGCCTTGAACTTTGCACTTTTGGCTAATTTTTAGACTCATCTATAATCAGGGATGGAAGTAACTACAAATACTCATGTTACCATAGCCTAACTTTGGGGTAATAGTACTTTTTTGAGTAGATTTTTAAACCTGTACTTGTAATTGATACCAGCCTTGTAATTGTAATTAGTTCAGCTGACAATCACAGGAGTAACTGAGTACAGTCACAGTCCCTTTTTTCTACCATCACATTAGAGCACCTCCTCTGATTGGCCAGAGATTGGAGAAAAGATGAAAATTACATTTTAAAACAACTTCTTTCAGTTTAATTTATCACATTTTCTATAAGTCTAAAAGATCTAAAACGCTGCTAAAATTGTGACAAAAAGTAAATGGCTAGTAACTTTGAGTAGTGTTGTCCATGTGTATAGCTACATTTTACTTTTACGGGGAGTGTTTTGCAAAATAGACTTTTGGGAGATTTTATAACCCCATTTCCTCAACAAAACCATGCCTGCAGATGTTGTATATGTCATCCATGCATGAGTAATCTAGTGATCTCTCTCACATCTGTTCTGTACAAGCCTGTCCAAGACTCAAGACCCACAAGCCCACGTCACCCATTCCCACACAACAATTTTCCATAAAATAATTCCATAAATATACAAAAGCATGATAGAAAACAATACACTACAACTTCACAAACCTGATGTGATGTGCAGTAGTTTCATCCATGCTGATTGTGTTGTGATTGTGCTTTGAAGACTCATCAAAAACAAAACTGAAATTTATAAAACATGGTGATCTAAATGTTTTTATGTGCTAGCAGTGAGGGGAAGAATATTTTGAAAATGTCTTTAGTACTCTACAGAATACTGAATACCTGCATTAAAATGTATTTTGTAATGTATTCCGGTATCCAATCAGAGTACTGTATTCTAAATACTTAGAGTACTTTTTAGCCTACATCAAGTTGCATTTAAAATATAGTGTAAAAAACACAACATAAGATGTTGTTATGCATTTCCTCTCACTAATTGGAGAACATCAAATCACACATGCACACAGAGATGTGTTTTCTATTTTTCTCACTAATTTTGTGCAGTTTGAACCCTAAATTGCAGAATCAATCAAGTGTAAAGTATCCTTTTGATTTTTAGGAACACAACTGTATGTGAATGCCACCAAATGAAAGAGTAGTCTGGAATACAGTTACTCAAAAGGTTACTTCCCAACACCGTGTTAGCAATTAATAGCTACATATAGAAGTGTAATAGCCTACCCCCCTCTTTAAAGCTTATATTACACAAAATTAAGCTTTAATCCATGTTATAATCATCAAAAACATACCTGGAATTGTGTTTTGTGTACTTCAAAAACACAGTGGACCAACACCAGCAGATGACATGGCATCCCAAATCATCACTGACTGTAGAAACTTCACACTGGACAAGCAACGTGGATTCTGTGCTTCTCCACTCTTCCTCTAGACTCTGGGATCTTGATTTCCAAAAGATATACAACATTTACTTTCATCTGAAAAGAGGACTTTGGACCACTGAGCAACAGTCCAGTTCTGTTTCTCCACAGCCCAGGTCAGACTCTTCTGACATTGTCTTATGTCCCATAGGCCCTTGAATGGATTTTGCTTGAGAATCCTCTCAAGGCTGCAGTCGTCCCTTTGGCTGGTGCACCTCTTCCTACCACACTTTATTCTTCCACTCAAGTTTTTATGAATATGTTTGGATACAGCACTCTTTAGCAATGACCTTTTGTGGCTTTCCGTCCTTGTGGAGGGTGTCAGTAACTGTCTTCTGGACATCTCCGGTCTGCAGCCTGATTGTGTAGCCCACTGACCCAGACTGAGAGACCATTTAAAGGCTCAAGAAACCTTTGCACGTGTTTTCAGTTAATTAACTGATTAGGGTGTGACACAATATTCGGCTTTTTCACATTATTCTAATTTTCTGAGACACAGCATTGTTTTTTCATTATCTGTAAGCCACAATCATAAAAATTCAAGAAATAAAATCTTGACTGTGTGTCATGAGTTTATGTAATATATGGATGTGTTTGACTTTCTGAAATGTGTGACAAAAAACTTTGTCATGATATTCTACTGACCTGTGGTGGACTAGTATATTCTTTATACAGTCTATGATATCACCCAGTAGACCCGTGCGTGTGCACTTGCCCGTCTTCCTTTCCGCTCCGCTCCGCTTCGCTCCCGTTCCGTTCCGCTCCGCTCCGCTCGCAGACTATGGTTCCGCTTCCGTTCCGCTCCCGTTCCGTTCCGCTCGCTGCTGCGTTCCGTTCCTTTCCCCTTTCACCCACTTCCTCAGACTCACCCGGCGCGCAGAGTCTGGCACACAACGAGGACGCTTCTCTGTTTCCCAGCTAAGGTACGTGTGCCCGGCCGGCTTCTTTTCGATGTACAAGCTAGAAATGTATTTATTACCGATTTACGCGGCTACCACAGCGGAGCTAACCTAAACTAGTTAAGGCTAGCTAGCAAAGCGTCACGTTGAGCATCAGTTGTTGTCAAACACAGTAGTAGCCTCTGAGATTCATTCATTGGCCTAGTTTTTAAGTGGATCTTTTGGGAACGTTTATACAGGATATATTTGCGCTATCACACGTTTTTTGCATGATTTTTTTTTATATTATGACTGACGCCATACGTGCATGCATGTGGTGTAAAAGTTGTCTAACATCCTGTTTTAACATGTAGAGCTGGTTAGGGGTGTGCAAAAATATCAAAATGTCGATATATCGTATCCTTTAATGTGCTCATACAGTATCGATATCGTGGGCTGCTGTATCGATATATATAGTATAGTATATATGTATTTTTTCTGTATATTTTACTAAATTATTTTGTTACAGCATTACAGTTTTGTTGCTTGTTTAGAGAAAAAAAAACTTGTTTATGCGACACATTTGACATTTTCACAGTTTTGAGGATTAAAATGGGTTTGTTTCATATTTACTTTGTACAAGAAGTGGCTTAACAAAGACTTTTAGAATCAGTGATGATTTAGCCTTTATTTTTTATTGAATCGTATCGAATCGATTTGAAATATATCGAATCGAATCGAAAGCTCACTGTATCGAGATATGTATCGTATCGTGGCCCATGTATCGATGCATGGATCGTATCATGGTCCCGTGGGAAAGACTGCACGGCGGCGTCCTCTTCTTCCATCAGTGATCCAGTGACTATGTGCTCCATGGAGCCCAAATTGGGAGTTATGGACTCAACAGGACTAAATACCCAGCAAGTAAATGAACTCTCTCATATCACAGACATAGATGCTCATAAGGTTAAAGAATCATCAAAGTTCAGAAATTCGGTTGTTAAAAAGCATAGGCGTTTGAAAATATTTAACACACTTAATAATGCCAGGATAATTTGGGACCCAATTTATAAGAAGAAAGGTTTACTAGGGGGACATCTGAATATTCGTAGTATGGTATCAAAACGCGAACAATTAGAGCATTTGTTAAATGATTCAAACATAGATTTTTTTGGACTGTCTGAGACTTGGTTAACCAGTACCTCTCCTGAATCTGCAATATCCCTACAGGGTTTTAATGTTTTTAGAAAGGACAGGGTTCAAGGAAAAGGAGGGGGTGTACTACTATATGTCAAAGATAAATTCAAATGTAATCCTATTGTATGGCCCAGTAACGCATTAGAATGTGTTGGTGTAAATATTTCTCTTTCTGCTGAAATGACATTAACTGTAATCTGCCTTTATCGTAAACCTACAACTAAAAGTGATTTCTATGATCAACTTAAAGATCTTCTTAAAACGTGTAATCATGAAAAGGAAATTATATTATTTGGCGATTTCAATATAAATTGGAATGATAAAAAAGACAGGAAAAATTTAAAATTAATAACTGATCAGTTCAATTTTACGCAATTAATTGAAAAGCCGACCAGAATTACAAATCATTCTGCGTCTAGAATTGATTTACTCTTTTCAAATAAACCTGAGAGAATTACAAAAACACACAATTTGCTAACTGGCCTTTCAGACCACAATGCCATCTTTTGTACAAGGAAACTAACCAAGCAGCGATTTGATAATGCAGTTTCCAATTATAAAGGAAAACAACAGCCAATACGGGGAGTCCCTAAAAGTGAACAACAAAATTTGGAAAATGCTCTTAAAAATTTAAATTGGGAAAGTATAATATCGTGTGATGATACTGAAATATGCTCTGAGGTGTTTCTCAAAGAAATACAGGATGTTTACATGTTGTTTTCAAAAATACTAAACCGTAAAGGAAAAAAATCTCAATCTGTCCCATGGCTAAATTCAAATTGTTTAAAGCTTATGAAAAATAGAGATCTATTGTTAAAAAAATTTGTCCGTTCAAAATTGTCCATAGACAGATTAAATTATACAACAATGAGAAATAAGGTAATAACTGAAATGAGAAGGGCAAAAGCAAATTTTTTTATTACGATAATGGAAAACGCCCGTGGAAATGGAAAACTAATTTGGCAGAATATTAACAAACTTATAGTAAAACAAAAAAGGAAAGGTGGTGATTTGGAGCTAAGGATAGGAAATGAGCTTATCCAAGCACCTAATGTATTAGCGGAAGAACTTAACTCATTTTTTTTAAGATCTGTAGAAGAAGTAGCAGCATGTTTTACTACACCTGAGTCAATAAGTGTTTCTATAAAAAATGAAGAAATGTTTGAATTAAAACCAATATCAGACGCAGAAGTTATAAATATTATTACAGTTATGAAAACTTCAAAGGCAAAGGATTACTTGGGTTTTGATTCTGGATTTTTAAAAACACATAAAATGTCATTAGCAAATCCACTTAAACATCTAATTAATCTATCTATAAAACACTCCATTGTACCACAGACCTGGAAGAGAGCTATTGTAACTCCGATTTTTAAAGCAGGTGATAAAAGTGATATGAATAATTATAGACCAATAAGTATATTGCCTGTGTTTTCCAAGGTACTGGAAAAGTGGGTTGCAGGGCAGCTAATTGAACACCTTAATAGTGGCCTGGCTCCTTTGCATCCCATGCAATTTGGCTTTCGTCAGTACCATTCGACTGAAACTGCAATAACAATGTTTTTGGAAAAAGTTAAAAGTAAATTAGATAGAAATAATTATGTAGGGGCAGTATTTTTAGACCTGAGAAAGGCATTTGATGTTGTAGATCATGCTGTGCTTCTGTCAAAGTTGCATTCTTTTAATTTCTCTGACCAGGCTATAAAATGGATGGCTTCATATTTGTCCGACAGAAAACAGTGCACTGTGGTCAATGGAGTGAAATCATCGTTTGCAAATTGTCCACTAGGGGTCCCCCAGGGATCAATTCTGGGGCCGATTTTATTTTCCCTGTTTATTAATGATTTACCGGATGTTTGTAAGGATGTGGACATACAATTATATGCAGACGATGCAGTGATCTATACAAGTGCAAAATCAACAGAAGAAGCAGCTCAAATTCTCTCTTTAGCTCTAGGACATATTCAGAGTTGGCTTAACAAATCTTGCCTTCTCCTGAATACACAGAAAACAGTTTGTATGATGTTTTCCAAAAAAGTTACAAACATCAGACGTTCTAACGTATTTTTTGGAGACCATGAACTGCAACTGGTAACAGAATTCAAATATTTAGGTGTCCTGTTGGATTCCACACTTTCCTTCAAGAAACATGTCAAAATGATATCTCGCACAATTAAGTGTAACATCTCCAATTTTAATCAAATTAGAAGATTTTTAACAGATAAAGCTGCTATGATGTTTTTGCACTGTATGATTTTCTCCCATGTAAGCTATTGTATAACAAGCTGGTCTCTGACAGGGGTCACAATTCTAAAACCAGTAGAAGGGCTATATAAAAAAGCCTTGAAAATTATGGACAAAAAACCCTTCACCTTTCATCACTGTAACATCCTTTCAAAGTATAATCTCTTAAGTTTTGAAAATTTCATAAAATTTAAAAATGTATGTCTTATATACAAGAGCTTACATGGGCTGGCACCACCACCTTTAAAAGAATACATTAAACACAGGAGCATTTCATTAAGAACTACCAGAGCAATAAGTAGAGGTGACTGTGAGGTTCCAGTGAGAAAAACTACTTTTGGTCAAAATGTTCTATCATATAAGGGTTGTGGCCAGTGGAACAGTCTGCCCACTTTTGTAAGAGAGGCACCTACCTTTACAATGTTCAAAAGTTACCTAAAGGAGTGGCTAAGATCAACTCAAACATGTGAGCACAATGTATAAGAGCAGTAACTTTAGGGCTTGGTGCAATACATTCAGCACTTTAGGACTGGTGCAATGTATTAAGCACTTTAGGGCAGGTGCAATACACTCAGCACTTTAGGACTGGTGCAGTGCACTTAGCACTTTAGGACCTGTGCAATACATTCAGCACTCAGCACTTTAGGACTTGTGCAATACATTCAGCACTCAGCACTTTAGGACTTGTGCAATACATTCAGCACTCAGCACTTTAGGACTTGTACAATACATTCAGCACTCAGCACTTTAGGACTTGTGCAATACACTTAGCACTTTAGGACTAGTGCAATATGAATTGTGTAACTCTCCTGAGTTTTTTGATTGTGAATCGCTCCTGTGTGTAATCTGTGTTTTTAATGTATTGTTCTCTTGTTTTATTGTTTGTGTGACCTTTTAATTGGCACCATCAACCTGTCCAGGGACAACAGATGGAAATTAGCCTGTGGCTATAATCTGGCATATTTACATATGTGTCATATGTTCATTAATGTGCACTGTCCCTTTCAAATAAATAAATAAATAAATAAATAAATAAATCAGCAACTTCTTAATGATACCCAGCCTCAGAGCTAGTAGAGGTTTTTTCTTTTTTTGTACTGCCCATTCCCCCCATCTATTCTCACTTGTGCGTCTTAACTATCCACTCTTTTGTTGACTGATTGTAACTGGATTAAATGATAAAAATAACAACTTGAAACCCCTTAGCACATTTTGTTCTGCACAGTGCCAACACAACAACTGGCTGTAATCCAGCCACCATCTAGGTCATCTCCAACCACTTATGTAAATTTACTGTTATGTGTAATTGTAGTTATTGGACAGCAATGCGTTAAGACCAAGTAGATGTCATTCTTTTTATTTTAAGGATAAATTTATGTTAGTCTTATTTATTTATTTATTTATTTATTTTGATCATTATAACCATTATCTGGACTATGCAGACTCTAAAAAACATAAGAACAGACTTTTTTTTTTATTTATTATTCTCTATCTAGAACCCTTCCCTCATCATATTTCAGCCCTTACTAGTCCATCATGAAAAAGGGCAATATGTTTTATTTCTCATTTCAGAAAGTCAAACCCATATATTATATAGACTCATGACACATAGAGTGAAATATTTCAAAAGTTAATTTGTTGATTTCTTGATTATGGCTAATAGATAATGAAAACCCAAAATTCAGTGTCTCAGAAAGATTGAATATTATATAAGCTCAATTAAAAAACAGTATTTTAAACAGAAATGTCAGGTTCCTGAAAAGTATGTTCATTTCTTTGCAATCAGTTTTGTATTTGGCATGAAACACTGCATCACTGCACTGTGGCATGGAGGCGATCACCCTGTGGCACTACTCAGATGTAATGGGAGCCTAGGTTGCTTTGATAGAGGCCTTCAGGTCATCTGCATTGCTAGGTTTGGTCTCTCATCTTCCTCTTGACAATGTCCCAGAGATTCTCTATGGGGTTCAGGTCAGGGGAGTTTGCAGGCCAATCAAGCACAGTAACACCATGGTCATTGAACCATCTTTTGGTACCTTTGGCTGTGTGGGCAGGTGCCAAGTCCTACTGGAAAATGAAATCAGCACCTCTATCAAGCTTGTCAGCAGAAGGAAGCATGAAGTGCCCTAAAATGTCTTGGTAGATGACTGTACTGACTGTGGACCTGAGAAAACACAGTGGACCAACACCAGCAAATGACTTGGCAGCCCAAATCATCATTGTCTTTGGAAACTTCACTCAGGACTTCAAGCAACGTTGATTCTGTGCTTCTTCACTCGCCCTCCAGACTTTGGGACCTTGATTTCCAAAACAGATGCAAAATGTACTTTCATCTGAAAAGAGAATTCTTTTTCTCCACCATCCAGGTCAGACTCGTCTGACATTGTCTCATGTCCCATATAGGCTTCGTCTGTGCGTAGTGGTTTTTGATGCACTGACTCCAGCCTCAGTCCACTCCTTATGAAGCCCACCCAAATTCTTGAATGGGTTTTGCTTGAGAATCCTCTCAAGGCTGTGGTCGTCCCTTTGGCTGGTGCACCTTTTCCTACCACATCTTTTTTTCTTCCACACAAGTTTTTATGAATTTGCTTGGATACAGCACTTTGTGAACAACCAGCTTCTTTAGCAATGACCTTTTGTGGCTTTTTCCTTGTGGAGGGTGTCAGTGACTGTCTTCTGGGCATGACTGTGTAGCCCACTGGCCCAGACTGAGAGACCATTAAAAGGTTCAGGAAACCTTTGTAGATGTTTTGAGCTAATTAGCTGATTAGGGTGTGACACCATGACTTCCTAATATTCAGCTTTTTCACACTTGTAATTTTCTGAGACACAGCATTTTGGGTTTTCATTATCTGTATGCCATAATCATCAAAATGTCAAAAAATAAAGGCGTGAAAGCTTCACTCTATGTGTCATGAGTCTATATAATATATGGGTTTAACTTTCTGAAATGAGTGACAAAAAATATTGAACTTTTTCATGATATTCTGATTTTTTGTGATGGACTAGTATTTGGGTGATACAGTATGCAACTTTCTGGAGGTGGCATGTCCACGATTCCATGGACATAGAAAGTTAAATCTGTATAACATCCTGTTTAAGATGTAGAGCTAGAAGAGTATTTTTTATTGATATTTTTTGTACTGCCCATTCCCTTTCATTTCTCAGTTGTGCATTTTGATAACTATCCAAAATTAGAAGACTAACAACTTGAAAACCCTGTAGCACACTTTGTTCTGCACAAGTGGTCCTAATCCAGTCACCATTTATTTAGGTCAAAGGCCATTTCCAACCACTTATGTAAATATTCTGTGATACATGTGTAATTGTAGTTGTTAGACCAAGTAGATGTCATTCTTTTTGTTTTAAGGATAAATTTATGTTAGTCTGTACTGTTTTTGTAAATAGTAGGCTGCATGCCCAAGAAACATGATTTATTTATTGGTCTGAAATGAATTTCAATATTTGTGTTCACTATTAGGTATTTCCGTCATCATAATTGTTATCTGGACTATGCAGATTCTAAAAAACATAAGAACAGACCTTTTTATAACAAAGACAACAGAATTATTAAATCAAAATCTCAAAAAAGAAATTTCTGATGTTAACAGTACAAGTCATAATTATTCTCTATCTAGAAGCCTTCCCTCACCATATTTCAACTTTTTTGGGTGATACAGTAACTTTCTGAAGGTGGCATGTCACTTGCATGATTCCATAGACATAGAAGGTTAAATCCATACTTTGGAACATTCTCCATGGCAGAAATGTTTTTTGCCACACTGTGGAATACTCTAGCCAAAGAAGCATTTCCATGGAAACAACAAGCAGCCCTGCTTCAACCCAAACTTACAGTCCGGTTTGTGAAGATGCAAGCCCGCTTACAGTAAGGATTCCAAGGAGACCAAAGTGAAAATAAAAACATGGTTTTCTTTTTAGTCTATATTTTTGCTAAAACTTACATACTATGGCTTTACAAAGACTCGATGTACAATACAAATAAACAGCCCTATTGTCAGTCTTTTCCTATAGCTGTCCCTGTTTGTTTTCACAGCCCCAGCACAGAACAATGTGGATGAGCAGATGCAGTCGCTTTGTCCTGCCCGCCCTTCACAGGAGGTCCTTGAGCCTGGCTGTGCAGTGTGTGAGGGGCCGTGGTGGAGCTCCTCAGCTCTCTGTGTTCTCCAGGCTGCAGCAGAGGCATGGTCAGCACACACACAGCTCAGCCTCTCTCTTAGAACCGAGCCAGAGTGTGCGCTACGTCGGGGTCCTCCACGCAAAGCGCCTACTGCAGGTGGAGTGGGAGGAAGGTGGGCACAGCATGTACCCTTTCACATGGCTCCGGGACAACTGCCAGTGCCCCATGTGCACGCTCCAGTCTGCCCAGGCCCGCAAGCTTCTCGTAGGGGACCTGGACGTGAACATCGGGGTGGACTCTGTGGAGCTCACCTCTGACAACAAGGTACACTGCACACAGACATACACTGTGCCACTGGGTGGAGGGCCAATTATGGACTGACCTACTGGCTGATTGTGGTGGAACTTAAGCGGGATTCCCATTCATTTGAATGGACAATTTGAGAAAAGTTTCACAGCTAATATACGGTATAAAGTTGGACGATTTGATTTGTGAAAAATGTTCAGTTCATCTTCAGCAACAAGTCTACAATGCACCAATTCTTTGGGAGGCTTTAAAGCATGTTTGTAGTCCATATAGAACTTATTTGCTGTCACAATTGGCAGCCCCATGCAAAATAAACAAAATAATACTAAAATAATTATTCCTTATTCAGGAAGTTGCCATGGCGGTGCCCATGGCAACTTCCTGAATAAGGTGACTAGATGGGCTTGCTAGATGCTGAACATGTAAACATAATGAAAAAGCCCAATTCATTTGATCATGTGATAGCACCCCATCCAAATGCTGAAAAGTTAGTGAATTTTAATAAAAAGGGGCTATCTTGAATATGAAATAAAGGCCATAAGGGGCATTTATACTCCACAATTGTATGAGGAAAAAATATATATACAATTAAATATTTGTACCACCATAGTCTGAACTAAATATATGAGGAAATCCTGCATTCTTCCTCCAGTCCCTTTACAGCAGCATATCTTCTTTAGGAGTACCTAGCTGGAGACAGTTTTAGGTTAATGGAGAAACCTAAGCACCATTGTAACATATGCTGGGTAGGTGGAGCTTCCTTCCTGGTACAGACTGTGCTCAGACTCAACATTCATTCATAAACGTTGTGTAGGTTTTACTATCACCCAAGGTGACTGTTTAAATGTCCAATAAAATTCATAGGCTTCCCCAACATACTCGTGCACCACTTAGGCTGGCTTTTACAGTCCACGGGATGGTTATAACTGGCACTTCAGTGTGCTCAGCTTTCATTTTACTGTTTAGGAAATGAATACACAGTTATATTCGGATATGAGCAAATATCTGAGGCTATTATAATGTATGTAGATATCCATTAGTAATCCAACCACATGTGTTCTATGGCTCTATGGGAGAAATTTGTCTTGTCTGTTGAAGATGGATGTGTACAGTCTTATTGGCTGTTGAAGATGGCTGTGTTTGGCATAATAAAAAACTACACAAACAAGTCTGGAATAATGAGCTCCCTTTAAATGTATGTTAGGGAAAATAATTGTTCTCCTAAAGAGTCCTAGATTAGTACAGAGGCAGAGACTCTGGAGTCTGAGGCAGGAGGAGTTTATTTACCATCAGTCCAGGACCTGGCGAACTTGAATACTCAACACTGCACATTAATATTGTCTGTTCAAGCCTGAGTATGCTTCCACACAAGGAGACAAGCTTGGAGACAAGCCGGCCAAGATAAAATGAGAAAAACATCATACCGCTTGTATCGCACACAAGTTGACCAAGGAAACTGATCATGTTAAAGAAGGACAAATTCTGTAATAGCTTGATGACGCCAGAGCTACTGAGCTAACTACTGAGAAATGTCAACAATGAACTGGAGGTGTCCTGAGGTGTGCTAAGACTATACAAGGGACGCAAAATTCCACAACAATGTGGATTGATACTTAGATTTGTCTTAATGCATTAGAAGATTCATTATTAGGAATAGTTATTATGTGTTGTCCTTCATATTCAAAAGTACAGCAGAACATGGTGATTGGGTTTCAGTAAAATGATTACATGTATATGTTGCATGTTCTGGCCTTTTAAGGTGCCTCTGACCACATGCATCTCTCCCCTC
The DNA here is from genome assembly GCA_029959045.1 of Taenioides sp. WSHXM2023. Classification (NCBI taxonomy): domain Eukaryota; kingdom Metazoa; phylum Chordata; class Actinopteri; order Gobiiformes; family Gobiidae; genus Taenioides; species Taenioides sp. WSHXM2023. Next base: position 30,617,551 of record CM057091.1, read on the forward strand.
AGGTGTCAGTGGTGTGGCAGGACCAGCACTCCAGTGTGTTTGATTGCGACTGGCTGAAGAGGCGCTGTTTCTCTGCTGCTGCGAGACGAGCTGTGCAGGAGGAGCTCTTCCTCAACGGTTTGTATCCCATCTGAGCCCACACCCCCTGTGCACACAGCTGTACACCAGAATTGTCCATACATATTCTGCAGAGAGAATATTCAGGACTCAGCTCATCAACTTCGATAAGACCATTATTAATAGAACTGCTTCATCGGTCAACCCAAGTCCTTGCACTGTTTATACTTAAAGAGGGGGTATTACACTTCTATGGGGTAGTAATTGTTAATACATAACTGTTTTATTTGCCAAAAAACAACGTATTAAAATGTTTAATCAGTCAGTCTGCCAAAGGGCAGCTGTGGCTACAATAGTAGCATGCCACCGCAGAGTGTGCAGTGATGGATAATGCACTGTAAAGCCCTTTGGGTGATTCAAAAGACACAATATACATCCAATGCATTATTATCATTATTAATTAGTTTTAGTTGAGTTTTTAACTAAACTTAAACTTGCTCCTTGCACTAAGTCACTCTCCCTTCAGAGCGTAATCACAACACAATCAGTGTGCATCCCACCAATGAAAGCTGGCCAAGATAAAATGAGAAAAGCAGAGCATACTGCTTGTACCGCATACTAGCTGACCAAGGAAACAGATAATGTTAAAGAAGGACAAATTCTGTAATAACATACCACTTGTAATAGCATACCGCTTGTACCCATTATTATCATTATTAATTTGTTTTTTTTTTAGTTTTTAACTAAACTAAAACTTGCTCCTTGTGCAAAGTCACTCCCCCTTCAGAGCGTTATCACAACACAGTCAGCGTGCATCCCACTAATGAAACTACTGCACATCGCATCAGGTTTGTGAAGCTAAAATATATTGTTTTGTATCTTTCTCATGTATTTCTGAAAAATGCCTGTGTGGGTGCACTGCAGAGAGAGCCTGTTATGTAGGCTTGTGGGCTGAGCCTTTAAAAGAGCCATGGGCTCGTGCTGCTAACCATAGGGAGGGTTAGAATAGTGGCCAGGAGAGGTTGCAAGTTTTTGATGAGGGAACAACATTATAACATGACAAAGTGTATTTTGCATAATTCTCCTTATTTAAAAATCAGGGCTGCATCTTGTTCCAAACATTTTTATATTTATACATGTTTATACATTCAAACATGTTTAGTTATACAGCTAAACAAAAGCACTGAAGCAAAATGGAGACCTTTAAAGAAAACATATTGTGCTTGTGTTTGCTATATAGTTTAGACATAGTGATTTAAAATGTCCAAATTATAACATAAAGATCCACAATACTGATCTTAAATAAACCTGATAAAAGAAACAAGTCCATTGACTTCCACGTCAGAAAATCGCTAAAGATTACTCAGACATGCATGAATCAGTCTAAATACAACTTTGAGAGTAAATGAGAAGGGGAAACAACTACAACACTAGAAAGTGGATTTTGCAGAATAGGTCTGCTTTAAAATATTCTATGCTTTGTTGTCTAGGTTTAGGAAATAACTGTGTGAAAAGTGGGAGGGACATTCCAGTAATTGTCTGAGCTGGGATTCAATCAAAACAGTTCACTAGAGCAGAAGGTGCACATGACCTAACAATCAGACCTCCTGCAGTGTGCCAGCTCTTCCATACAACGTGAGAACATCATATCATTACACAGTAGGGATGGTCGCATGTGGCTTTTTACTGCCAATACAATATCCTATATTTGTTGACATATTTTTGTTTAGTTGTAAAATTTGTTTTGTAATGTTCTACTGCTTCACTCTCTTCTGAATGGAGAGGGTGAAGGAGGCAGCAAGCCTTTATGCTGACTCTGTTCCTTCAGATGAAACGTTAGCAGGTCTAAGAGCATTCATTTGTGCATGGTGATGTGCTTCATTTGTGTGGTGTAGAATACATTGTAGCAGCCAGAGAGTTGAAAGAAGAATATTATACCTCTGTTGACGTAGGCCAAGATAATGAGGACTGAGCTGGCAGTGTGTGCCCTGTGAACTATACCAAGTGTGCTGGGTATTGGCCGGCTTGCAAATTGGAAGAGTAACACAGATGTTGTTAAATGCATGAATTCATCTTAAGTGAAATGCTTCTTTTTGTCCTGAATTTGAAGTATGATAACCTGTCTTCTTTCACTTCTGCATCTAGAATAGTGCTACAGGCTGAGCTGATACTTGACAGATGCGTTGCCAAAACATTCGCTAAGTTTATTTTTGATGATACCGTATTTTGAATCTTGTGTTTTAGAAGTTTGAATATAAAAATCTTGTTAACCAGATCGTAGACCCATTGGAGGCGTATTTCCATTGATTTTTACAGGCTGTTCTCATTGAAATTCCATGTCGCAGTCTTAAAAATTAATCATATTGTTCTTCCGTAACTATTCCTGGGAAAAGCGGTGATTTAATCTTTTCTTTCCACACATTTGTCATGATCACATCACAGCTGTTAAAGTGGAGCGCTGTGATTTTCCAGCACATTAACAATAGTCCCGGCTGCTTTATGGTGTGCCAGACAGCAGAAGGTCGGCCTAGAACAAGGTAAGGCTCTCAGGAGGGAGGGGGGGCTGACGAGGTCCTGCAGGAGCCACGGGTCTGCGCGGCTCCGCTCTCATTAACAGAGCAGTGCCAGGGCTCTGCCGGAGAGAAGGAAGAGAGGAGGAGAGAGGGAGAAGGAGAGAGGGGATGGAAAGTATGGAATATGACTGCAGTGTGTTCCAGCTCCGGGGAGAGGAAACACGATATGGAAAAACGTTTATATCGACTGACTACAGACGGGCTTCCTTTTTCTAACTCAGAGTTTACTTCAGTCATTAACAAACACATTTTCAATTTGGGTACTTGGTGGTAATGTTTGAGCACATATTTTTAAAGCAGACCTAATATGCATAATTGACTTTTCAGAGCTTTTAACCAAATTATACTTGTTTCCTCTTCTCATTTACCCTCTCAAAGTTTTATTTAAAGTGATTAATGCATGTTTGAGCAATCTTTAATTGCTTATAATTTGCTCCTATTGGGCACCGCAGTTTTCTAACGCTGAAGTCGGTGTACTTGTTTCTTTTATTAAGTCATTTTAGATGAAAATTGTGATTTAAAATGTGCAAATTATAACATAATGATCCACGGGTCATAGATTATTACATAGCAGACACAAACACAATATGGCTTCTTTAAGAGTGTGACTGAATTTTTGAGTGTTAAGTTTATAATTCAAGGTTGGTAACAAGGTCCATTCATTGGAGGTTGTGTAAAATGTACTAATTTATAAGAGAAAAGTTGGTTGATAGAGCTTTGTTCTAGATCTAAAACGGGACAAATCTAGGAAAGAGCCACAGACCGGCAGAAGACCCAGAACACACCAGTGTACCATAGTTTGAGAATCACTGGTCTAGTCCTTATTCCTGAGTGTAGCTTCCATCATGTTATCTCAGTGAAACGTGCCGTAGTTTGTCTGCACCTTGGTTTTAGCAGCAGAGCTGGACCTGTAAAGTGTTCACATCAGCGAAGAGTGGTGTGCACGAGCCGTCTCAGACACGTGTTTATGGGATGTCTTAATGTTCCCACATCTGCAGTTATCATCCTGCTCTATTACTAGAAACAGGATTATGTGACATGAATTCAAATAATGTAGTTGTGTTTCTCAGAATGTGGTACTCAAGCTTCTTCAGGTGCCACACAGAAGTTCCACGAAATTTTAGAGTTTACTTAATTTAGAGAAACTTTGATCTTTTTTTCCCTCATTTGGGAAAACTGCTGGGAATACCAGTTGCCACGGTGGGGCAGCACTTTAGTGAAAATTGACGATGTGTCCTTAGGCAAGACACATCACTCATATTGCCTAGCATGAGATGTTTTTTTCTGTACAGACTTTTGACTTTATGTTACTACTACTTTATGTTAAATAAAACACAATATTGATTTAAAAAAAAAAAAAAGTGTGTACAAGATATTTAGAGCAACGCATGTTTTGGAAACCACAGCCCTGAGAAAAAGGCCTTGGAGTGACATGAGGTCAGATAGTTTGGACAAGAACAGTGGATGGATTCTGTACAAGTCATAACCAAATGAAGTGTGTATGTTGTGGCCTTGCAATTTGCTGAAGTCAGTTTAAATTTGAGAGCCGTGCAGACCGTATGGAAAAGCCATTTGGAGCGGGTCAGGACTCTGGAGTGGTGCTTGTTCTGCTTAACACTGGCCCTCTGTAAAGTCAGTTTCCTCCACACTGTAGGCCACTGGATCAGCATCACCACCAACGTGTTTTTACATTTTATTCAACTTAAGTAAGGCCGTCAGGGTTAATCCTAATTTGTTTTAGTACATGTTGTAATATGATGGAATATTAGTGTTAAGAGCTTTTGAGTGTGTTGAGGTAAGGAAAAGTCTATAAATTGAAGTTATTAGTGCACTATGTAACTTTTTGGTTGGGGGTCCGTCACCTGCTTGTTTCTATGGAGATGTCATTGCTCTGGAATGTTCCACACTATGACATTAAACAGCTCTACTTTACATTTATGAAATTACAGGTGGTTTTATAGCTCAAAAAATATTCTGTGAGCGGGGTTGCCTCTCCACCACCTCTCCTCCAACTTGGTCTTGTTTGGTTTCCATGAAGATAGAAAGGTAGAGAAAGGAGAGATTATCAAATTACTCAAACAGGTTTGGTGACATCTAAAACCTCCTCAGATATGTTTTCATCCTTGTGGGTCATTTTTTGTTCTGGACTACAATGGAAATGTTTAGACCTGGTTTAGTCCTAGATTAGACCTGGAATAGTCCTGTTATAGAATCTGGTGGTACTGTTAAACCAATCTTTTCTTTGGTGGCACTTGGTGTGAAAAGTTTGAGAGCCACTAATGTAGATTATAAGGATTTTATGGGACAACGGCAGAAAGGAGAAGTCCGTGTTGGCTGAAGATTTGGTATTATTGTTGATTTATATGGAAAAAATTAAACTCATGTCTCCCAAGTTTAATCTGTGTTTATATAAATGCATTGCTTTTTATTTTATTTTTTAAATGTATTTATTTTGCAAAACATATACAAGCATTTAGAATAGTTCATGCAATTTTATGTAAGTCTTGTAAAAGGGAACTCCCCAGAAGTTACCTTAGCTTATAAAAGGGGCCCCAGACATATATATGAAAACAAAATACATAGTTACGAGTTATAATTTCATTTTATTCCACACCATCACCCTATACAGCCCTACAGTCCCTTTTTTACACACAGTCAGCATTCGTCCTACCACAATCAGACATTTTATAACACACTACATTTTTTGTAACACATTATTTTTCATACGTTTCTTAAATATTTTTTAAAGATAAAGATTGTTTTATATTCATGTCAGTTTCATTCCAAATCTCCGGGCCTTTGCGTGTTATGCTAAAACTTTTACATTTTAGTTTACGCTTTTTGCTCATTAGATGTTGTTTTCTTCTGGTATTGTGTTGGTGAGTAGGCAGTGTTATGGGAATGAGTTGGCAGAGTCTTTCATTGTGTCTGTTTACTACATTATACATTGTTTCCTAGTACTTTTTTTCAGTGCAGTTGTTGTCTGGTGAGCGCACTTTGGCTCAGATACTTTGCTTTTGCCGCAACTCCTTTTTAGTCGACAAACCGATCCGCAGGACATGTCTTTAGTCGACCAAGAATTTCTTTAGTCGACGGACTCTATTAGTCTTTCCCATCGCTTAAAGCAGCCCTCCTTGCTCTTGAACTCAATGCCAGCGCGTGTTACGTCTCTTATCTTAATTGTTACTAGTGATGTCACATGTTTATCTCCCCTCTCTTATCTCCCCGCTGTAAATCGGGTTCACTGATAACCGCGGCCCCTTTGCTCCTGCAGAGGCTGGTGGTGTTGGCAGCGCTCTGTGGACCTCTCCGTCACAGTGCAGTCGTGATGCGTAATATTACCATACATGTTTACTCTGTGTCACTCATTCACTTTGTCATGCCCTCATTCTCTTTTTGAACTATGACACATATTCAGCCTCCAGCACCATTCTGTCACAGGGGGAATCAGCATGCAACTGTATAAGACGCCATGTAGCTTTTCCAAATCATTTGTATTAGGGTTGGCGTCCTTAGACTTAGACTTAGACAAACTTTATTGATCCACAAAGGAAATGACTTGTACACAGTAGCTCACACATGACAGTATATTACAATAACAAAGAGTAAAAAATATATAAAAATGGTAATAAACTTCTAAATAAGTAGTATTAAAAAACAGCAAGAGACTGGTGTAAAATAAGACGTAAATTGTATAAATGTATGTACAGTAAGTAAAAAACAAATATAGTAACATAAATACAGTATATCACAGTTAAGATAAGAGGTCGTAAGGAAAGCAGTGCAAAGATGATATGATGATTGACAGAAACATAGGCTTATCTGTTACATAAAGGTGAGTTGTTGTACATCTGTATGGAGTAAAGGTAAATAACATTTGCTTGCATTTCTACGATATTACAGCCCAACAGGCCAAAGCACTAAGACTAATAAACTGTTGTAGTGCCGAGTGATTCATAAAAGCCTCGCTGTCTGTTACCTGTGAAGTTGTTGGCGGTTTATTAAACGTCCCCTGTCCCGAGGGTCTCACAGTGGAGACAAAGCTCAGCGCCGATGATCTAAGTGAGGAATGGCACAATGTGATCTAATATCCACTAATGGCCCTGATCACCACACTGAGGGACTCCACTGCAGTCTGAAAGAGACAGCTGTTTCACGGAACTCAGGCCTCAGGAGCAGCACTGAGGAGGTATCAAAACATAATATAAGTAGGGCAGTATTTGACCTTCCCCGAATAGTTTTAGAATGGTCTTAATCTACATCCACATTATTGAGTTTAAACCTTTGTCGTATTCAAATCTGTTTTGAGTATGGAGCCTGAAATGTTAGTACTGTTTTTTTGCTGTCTGCTCCTATGCTTTGTCATTGAGTCTTTGAGCGACAAGAAGACCTAATCAATCACAGCGAAGTGTGAACTCTCAGTAGTAGTTGGAGTTTATAGTGGTGTCTTTACGGATGGGACAAAAGCTCATGACACAAGATCTCGCAAGACAATATTGAGGAAAATTATCTTGTGAATGATGTATGATGATTTTTTCCACATATTTTTACATTTACCTTGGACTAAAAAGGTTAACTCTGCTGAGTAAGTCCTCTTGAGAAGCTGTAATACCAAAAAGCAGTGCAACTCTCGTGACATGTCTCGTCTCGTAGAAATTGTGTCTCGTCCCATCTCTCGTATGTAACATTAATGCAAAACTGTGGATACAGGAGTATGTCTTAGGGATAGAAGTAGTCAGAGGAAGTTGAAACAATGTTGTCAGCAGCAGCATATTTGAAAAGATAATTTGAACACATACCCCTTTATAAAATAACACCATAAGCCAAACTGTCAAATCGAAAATACAATTTGAATGAACACATTTAACAAATGGCGAAGGCTGCAGCTTTTGAACTACCGTAATTTCCTCCACAAACGACAAAGCATCCTGTCAAATTCAGCGTAAGAACAGCTAACCCTGTAGTTTAGATTCGTACAAACATGTTCTGAAATATGATTCTGTATTAGTTTGTTTTTTTGTATATTTCAGACTTGTCAAATGTTCTGGAACACAATCCTTTTATTAAAACACAAATTGCAAATCTGTTTGGAGGAAGAAACTAAGCAAAGGGTCCCGGTGATGTACAGAAACCAAATGAGCAGAAAGGTTTGTCTTTGCCTGCAGCTGTCTCTATTGTTTTGTCCTCCATTCAGTGTTACCTGTCCCCTGTCTCCCGTCCACGCCAGCCCTGTGTCTGCTCCACTGAAGGTGTCCCCAGTGGCTGTCTCTCCTCAGCCTGGCGCAGTGTCTTGGTGATGGAGACGTGCTTTAGGCTGTCAGCGCCGCACTGCCAGAGCTCCGCACTGCCAGAGCTGCGGAGAAAAGGCTCCCTCCTCAAGAGACATCACTCGTGGTTTCCTCACCCACTCAACCAGCCCCGTTCCTTCTGCGTCTTCATCGTGGCAGTGTAACCTTTGCACAGAGCTTTTGGGAGCAAGAAAGTTAATTTATTTAGCCAAAAAGTCTTAGTGTTGTCACGATACGAACATTTCAAACTCTATTTCAAAGGTTTGATACTCCAGTTCAACACCACAATGTGAATTAAAACGTGTAGGTTTCAACATGATGATACTGTAAATGACTGTTGTCATAGTGATTAAGAATTTAAGAAACTAAATTAACATATCTTTTAGAATGGGGAAGAATTACTCAAAATGTTGCGTATGACCGGAAGCTAAAACCAATTAATATGGTTAAAAATGTATTTGATTTTAGCTTGAAATCAAAGTATAAGTAAGTAAGTAAATCCAAGACCATTCTAAAACAAACTTGGTTATACTCAAGCATAAGTAACTGTAAAAGTAACTGCCAGGGCATAACATGATTTATAATTTTAATTAACTGTAATCGGAAGGACAAAATCTGGTCTGTAATTAGACATAGCAAAGCTCATTTCCATCTGGCATGTAACATAATAAAATGAGAAAAACTAAGTCATATCTGAAGGAGCGGTGCAAGAAACACAAATGTTCACATCATTTATTATTGTCTCCATAAAGCCTTTGTCACTTGTAGACTTGTAGTTTCACACTGCTAGGTTGGTGTAATGAAGCTTTCGACCTGGTGCACTTGGACTGAGCAGGGCCAGTGTGGTGTGAAAGCCGCCGACCTCAGAGTTACCTGAGCAGTTCCCAGTACAAGTGGTCAGAATTGGATCAAAGCAGCACTCGGAGCACTTGTATTGCATGAATGGACGTTGCAGAGCTGGTCGTTTGCAACCTGTGTGTAACAAGGCAAACTGACAAAAAAAACACCACCGCCCGTAGCATCAGAGGAGCATGTCCGCAGGGCTCTGTTTGCACGTTGTCACGGAAATAAGCTGTCATGGCCAGTGGCTCATGGTGTGGTGTCTGAACAAGGACAATGAAATAAATAGAATTAAATTGTTTAAATAGTGTGTCCTGGGGCTGCTTTCCACATGTGTAAATCTGATACTGTTTGATACTAAAACTAGTATCAAAAGTAGATCAGAGTTGGAACTAGAGCAGGTATCGATACTGAAAGTCCCATTCACAGGACAGAAATGAAGCTTTCCTGAATGTTTTTAGAATGATCTTGAGCTGCATCAAAACAAGTATAAGAGCACATAGACTAGTATACACCCATGGACCACTATGGAACCTGTAAGGCCACATCGTAATATAAAAGAAAGTACTATGATTTAATATTGTAAATCACATTCTATTGGCTAAATGCGTTTTTTATTATCACTGTGGTGTGTCGAAATCCTGTTGGAAATTTTAGTATCGTGACACTAGCCTCCACACCATGCTTATTTAAAAAGTTACTTGAGTAAAAGAGTACTACCCACTTTACATTCTGCACTATCTGAACATCATCTTAATGCATTGAATTTAGCCCTTATTGTACCTCAAGTGTGTCTGCTGCTTATGTTCCACCATGTCCTGTGGATTAGCTGCTGTTTGACAGTTGTGAGGGCCCCTGGAGTTTTCTCTGCGGCGGGGCATCTGTGTAAAAAAGTGCACGTTCTTGCCGATCCGCTCAGTGCTTTTTCCACTCCACATGCGCACCCTCACGTACTCACGCTGTGCTATCATCCTCAACGGAATCTGAAGAATCTACACACAAACACACACATGCACACAAACACTACTGGCCTGTCTGGGTAGAAAAACACGGAATTGCAACTTTTCAGACCAGTATTGCCACTTTACAATACATTTTTAAAGATATGAACTGACTCTTGTGAGCTTTAAGCCATGTTCTAATGCTGTTACCTCCTCAAAAACAGACTTGGAGTTGTATTTTGGTTCATTCACACATGTCTGAGTAATCCTTTATTAGTCTGTTTACATCTCCAAAGCTCAAAATTCTCTGTTCCACCTTGTGATGTCATGAAGCACTAGTTTTCAAGTTAACAGCTCCTTTTACCTTTTGCTCGGTAGAGATTGGAAAATCCAGAGCTGAAACTATCCAAATGATTCTAGTGAAGGTGTGTGGAGTTTAAAAACACAGTGGAGCACTTCCTGTATTACCACATGACATCACAACGTGGAACAGCGTGTTTTCTGTTGGAGAGAAGAACACAGCCTACATATGCAGGGTTTGTTTGTTAACATGTGCGAATGAAACAAAACAAAACGCAAGTCCAGGTATGTTTTTGATGAGGAAACATTATAACTTAAATCAGAAAACAGTCTAATATGGCCACTTTAAACTATTCCAAGAACACTGACCCTGCTGAGATGAAACATTACGTTCTCGCAGACGGCTTAATATCCTTTGACTAACTGCAGCTTTTGAGATTTACCGATTTGCAAACAATCAATTTGCAATTTTGACTCCATCTTTCTGCCCTATTGTGTCGCCGCCGTGAACTTGCATTCAAACTTCGCCCATAATGTCGTGTTTATTCATTTCACACTTAGGTCATAATCCCCTTTCCTCTTTCTGCTGCTCTGAAAAGCTGCGGTGATTTGTGATTGGATTTTCATTCTCCTGGCTGCGGGTGAGTGCGCGGGGCGGGAGAGGAGGAGGAGGGCAGGAGCTGGCGGGGAGGCCTGGTGTAGCGCAGAGGCATTGAGCTGTGCAGAGGAGAGAGGCAGAAATGGTTAAACAGTGTGGGCTCTGTGCCATGGGCCGAGCTCCGTCTTCACGTCGGCCTCACAAAGAGACCTGTGTTTGTGTGAAGGAGCTGCAGACGACTGTTCTCCAGAGCTGGGGAAATGGAACATGGAGTTAAAGTGTAGGCGTTATGACAGTTGAATCATGTAGGGATCCATGGGTTTTTATTCTGTGTTGATAACCCTGTAGTTCAGATACAAACCGGTTATGAAAAGCCTGAGATTCTTGTATTCGTTTAGCAGTTCATATTTAGTGTTCTTGCAGATGTAATTACTCATGCATGTGTTGTACAGTATTAAAACTAACAGGCCAAATCCAGCACAGAGTTAACCTGGGTTCAGGTGTTCCCTGAACATCATCTGTATATTTAGGAATTTTGGAGAAATTATTGAAAGAGCCTATTGTAGAGCCATCAGACTTTGTAATGAGGAGTAGTTTCCTCCAGTGCTCAGTAAGGATGGATGAGATCTCGCAACCTTGACATATTTTTTAAATGCAACTAGTTGTCACAGTACTAAGATTTCAAACTACATTTTGATACGAAGGGAAACTTTTCCTTTGTATCAGGATCTAGGCAGGTGACAGTCTGCCTTTCTGAAAGACTTGATACTCAGTGCCTGTTTCAGTACCATGGTGTACTGCTCTGCACTGTGAAACCCAGTGCACTTTCCCATTTCAACATTATAGTCTTAATTGTACAGTGTAATGTTTTTTTTTATGTCTCTTCACTATAATTTCACTATATGATGATACTTCTGAAAAGTATCGATACCTGGTCAAGTGTTTTTCAATACTAGTTTTAGTATTCAAGTATCTTGGTATAATGTTTTACATCATTTTTCCATACAGTTACCTTGCATTAGCTCAGTTGGTGCCTGTCCTCTGATCTGAAGGTCAGCGGTTCGAATCTCGCTCTTGGCATAAACCTCATTGGTTGGTGGAGCGATTCTATCTCACAGAGACTTGCCCAAGTTATGTCAGAGACACTTAACCCGCCTTGCCCCTAGTGTCTGCGTACACTGGTATATGAAAGTGTGTGGGAATGAAATGGGAGTGAATTCCTTGATGTAAAGTACCTTGAAAGGTAGAAAAATGCTGAATGTACCATATGTTTCTATTGATATAATTTGTAAAGGAAGGAAGCTTAAAGCATTTTCAGTGCATGTTTTTTTTTTGCTTTCCTATCCTGGATCGACCCGCAGTGTGTATTCCATTGATTCTCTGTGAAACCAGCTGATTGATTTGTTCTTATCACAGGAGTCCAATCAAAAGCGTGTGTTCTAGAGCACCAGACAAGAGCAGGCGAAGAGGAAAAACCAGCCAGTTCACCACACTGTGCATTTGTGCACCACTGCTGCCTTTGAGTCTGTGGGCAGATTTCAGCCCTGTCACACACTGCCTTCCTGGGTGTTCTTTTGGAGAAACTCTGTGTGATTTTTTTTGAATGGCAGTGGCTGAAGTGGAGCTGAGAGCCGGAGCTCCAGAGAGAGGCTCCTGTCAGGGTACGGAGGTGTTCCCCGAGGCCAGCAGCAGAAACAAGTCATCTTTCACCCCGAACACTGGACATCCCCCCAGACATAAGAAAGAGCAGTCTGACAGCAGCCCCTTACCACAAGTGGAAAGTATGTGAGGGAGAGAGAGGGAGAGGAGGAGAGAGGAGGGAGCAAGAGAGAGAAGGGATGATCATATGCCCTCAAGTTCTGCTGTCTACTACCAATTTAAACAGACCAAAAATGACAAATTATTCATTACTGAGACAGGGACTTGCATTGTAACTCTTTCAAGTTACAATGCACAATACATAAAGGCCCTGAACATGATTTTTACGGTCTTAAAAAACAGAACAGTCTGCATTCTGATCATCCTAGTCGCTCTGATGACATGCATTTCCTGATTATTCTGGTAAAAGTACAATTCCAATTCTTTTTTTTTTTTCATAGTCTTTTTGAAAACGTTCTAGTTTTCTATTCTGTATCGTTGTGTATCTATTGTTCTGTATAACTTAGTGGATTGGATTATTTTTCATACCTGATTCTTTACATTGCTCCCTCATAGAGATGCTGAGGTCTGGATGGTCATAGCAGTGTTGTCTATCTTCAGGCTGTAGGTCTGTCAGAGCGGAAACCAGAGCGTGCGTGTGTACACCGGAGAGCTCCTCTTTCACAAGCTCAGACAGAGGGGCCAAGGGCCACGCCACATGTTACATGTTCCTCTGTGTGTGTGTGTGTGTGTGTGTGTGTGTGTGTGAACCAAGGGCCCCTCACAGCTTCAGCTTTCACTGCCTTTTACAGTGTTGCCTGCTGCTCGTGCTTCTCTCTGATGTCAGGTCAGATCTTCACACACAGGAAACATGCAGACTTGTGTTTGGTTTCACTCACACGTCTGAGCCATTGTCTACATTCAGGCCATCTTCTCCAAAGATGAAGTAGTTTAGCTCTACTAATCTACGTAACATCATGGTAATGATCTAACTGTTTACTCTTGGGCGGCAGTGGCTCAGTGGTTGTTTTGGTTCATCATCATCCACCAACTTTAGGTTTGCTGTTAAATCCCAATTCAGACCAGTGCATACTGATGTCCTTAGGCAAGACACCTCACCCACCTTGTCTAGTATTCTGTGGTGTGTGAGTGATTGGTGCTAGTCAGAGGGCCTTGGCCTGTGCTTCCATCAGTCTACCCCAGGGCAGCTGGAAGAAGCTTACCACCCCTGAGTGTGGAGTGAATGAAAAATGACTACTGTGAATCACTTTGACAGGCCTTCGGGGAATAAACGGATCATTTCAATGCTAAACTTTTTAGTTTTAGCCTACCTCAGGACTAACCCTGAGCACGCAGTCACAGACCCTGTAATTGGATTGTTTTTGTTCATTGTTGAATACTTTTGTAAGTCCTCTGAGAGTTTGACATAATCAGTGTCCTAATGATCCTGTCACAGACACCTCCTCATACTGGCCTACATTTAGATTCCCACAGTGTGTAGTGTATCAAAGTGAAATCCTCTCACGTCTCTGTTCTGATCCTAAGTGTGTGTGAATAATGCATGCCTGAGCTCCCCGCTGTGCCTCCCTTTCTTTCAGCCTGTTAGCGCCATGCTGTTTGAGAAATGCTAGCTGTTTTCACTTCTGCACACACGTATGAGCATGTGCAGCAGCATGTGCAGCAGCATGCTAACAGCACAGCCTCATGGTAATGTTGTTAGCAGCTGTTGGTGGAGCCGGGTGGTGTGCAAAAGCGTCTTGTGCGCAGAGCCAGCGGGAGCGAGATTTGACTTTTTCCAGCGCACTGTCAGACCTGTGGAGCCTTCTCCACAACCTATTAATCTGCACTGTGCACTGTCAAACGCTGAGGCTTTAGGTAGGGTAAGCTCTGGCATTTTCTGGGATTTTTTTAATGAAATATTTGGATGAAGTCATGAAGTGAATGCAATTACATATTATGAAGATATTTTAAAGTCCCATTGCAGAACATATCACAAATAAATGTACAAAATATATTCTATATGTTTGTATTGCTGAAAAATATGTACAAACCTGCCTTATGGGGAGTGCTTGCCTCTTCACAGACCTGACTTGCAACTTATGACACCTGCTTGTCTACAAGGAGATGTCTGCTTTGTTTAACACACACTGCCTGTATATTAAGACAAAAAACATCCAAGAAATGGACTGTTGGGCTTCTAATCATGCTATGTGTTTCCTTATAGAAAATATACCTTGTTTCATTCATACATTTGTTTCACTCAAAGCTCTGCCCATGAGCCTGTGTCATCCAGGCTCCAGACAGCCATTTTCCATAAATATACAAAAGGAGGATACAAAACGATACACCACAACTTCACAAACCTGATGCAATGTGCAGTAGTTTCATTAGTGGAATGTACGCTGATTGTGTTAAGATAGCGCTCTGAAGGGGGAGTGGGACAGCGCGGCACCTAAACTAATTACATATTTTATGTGGCTGTAGCATTTTCAAAACGGTAAGTAACAAGAAGTAATATGGTGATTTAAATATATGTGCAGTTCATCCGACACAGAAGTGTAACACCACCTCTTTAATGACGAATGGACGAGATCACCATTTCCTTTATGATTTTATTTTCTTAAACATGAAGCACCACTGCACAGCAGATTGACTTTAAACAGAGTAAATGGTCCTGTCCTTGTGTTGCAGAGCGTGTGCACTGGAACTCCTCTCTGCGCGTGCCCACCGCTCACTTTGAGGAGGTTCTGCAGGACGACCACGCGGCTCTGGCCTGGCTCCTGGCTCTGAGGCGCATCGGTGTGGTCCTCCTGCAGGGGGCGCCACAGGAGCCCGGACACGTGGCCCGACTAGCAGAGCGCATCGGCTACCTGCGCCTCACTTTCTACGGGTAAGACTGTGTGGGAGGTCCACTTTATTCAGGGTATTTACACCATTTATCACAATTTTTAGGCTCATTATGGAATCATGAAAATGAAGCTGCAGAGACCTATATTTTCTTTGTACATTTGTGTTTCAAGGGCCCAATTGTGGTATTTTCTGATCTATGTTAGAATCCTCATCACAAACATACCTGGAGTTGTGTTTTGTTTCATTCATTTGGTTGTTTAACTCACAAACTGTACATATTTTGGCTGAATTCTTCTCTCAAACAAAAGACACACTCCTCCACCTTGTGATGTCATGTGGTAATATAGGAAGTGCTCCATTGTGTTTTTAAACTCCATACACCTTCACTAGAATCATTTGAATCATTTCAACCCTAGAACTGCAAATCTCTACTGAACCTAAGACAAAAGGTAGCTGTCAGACTACCAGTTCATGACATCACAAGGTCGAACAGAGCATTTTGTGCTTTGGAGATGTAGAAAGACTAATAAAAGGGTTACTCAAGCATGTGTGAATAAAGCAAAGGTCTGTTTTAAGGAGGAGCAGCATTACAACATGGCTTAAAGTTCACAAAAGTTCATTTTGCTTAATATAGGATCTTTAAGTAGTGTGTAGATTAGAAAAGTGGTTTTGCTTCTGGTTTTTAGGGACAGAACAAGCGCACTTATCATTCTGAGGCGAAGGTAACATTTTGGTAAGTGAATAGAGCTATAGTTGAAATCTCAAAAATGTGATTAATTGCACAGTCCTACTAAAACATACTCCAGCTAGGTACTCCTGTCTAACATTCTGGATCAAGATGGGCTCCTTAATTTCCCCAGTGCAAATACAAATGCACTCAACATATTCCCTCACATGGACATGGATTAGGTGGGAGAAACGCTCACTACAAAAAAATGCTAACTTACTACAAGCACTTGAATGCCTCTTGCGCACCTCTTCAGTTCTTTGGCCTGCATGAAGCCTGGACAAAGATGATCTGCATTCGGTTGAGTTCTCTGCGCATGTAAATGTAGTGACTGTTTGGACACAAAATTATAGGGATTCAACTTTGGCAAAGTAAACAGAAACTAAACCAAGATAGTAACTTTGTAATACCGTTTTGTGATGTATGTTTGTGTTCTCCCCAGACACACGTTTAAGGTCCAGGACAAGCCCATGGCCAACAACGTGGCCTACACCGCTGAGAAGTGCAGCTTCCACACGGACTACCCCGCCCTCCACCACCCTCCAGGAGTGAGTACTGCACTCAGCACAGTACTGCACTTCAAGTAGGGATGGTCAATATTATGTACTGCAAATATGTGTTCAGTATATGGAATTTGGCAGAAATACTAAAGCTAATTTGTCTAATTCATCACCAATATGTAGGAATGTGTACTTTGATCAACACAGTGTTGATTCTTTCAATAACAGTTGGTCTGATTTTGAAGCCATGTTGGAATCAAAAAACACTACAGTTGTGTTTTGTTTCATTTACACATTTGAGTCATCCTGCATTATTAGTCTGTCTACATCTCCAAAGCTCAAAATGTTCTGCTGCACCTTGTGATGTCATGTAGTCATGCTTTCAAGTTAACAGCTACTTTGTGCCTGTTGTTTGAGAGATTGGCAAGTCCAGAGCTGAAATGATCCAAATGATTCTAGCGTCATTTGAACACATATATAATGAATCTATGCTGTGTGGTGGTTTGTACAGGTCCAGTTCCTGCACTGCATCAGCCAGGCGGCGCGTGGGGGGGAGAACCTCCTGGTGGACGGTTTCCACATTGCAGAGAAGCTGAGAGCAGAAGACCCAGAGGCCTTCCACAGCCTCTCCACTCTCTCCATAGACTTCACGGACACAGGCTCGGACTACTGCCCCTTCAGACTGCAGGCCAAGCACCGCGTCATCCAGTGAGTACTCCCTCTATATTTTTACTTTTAGTCCCGATTTAAGTCCTTTCTGAGATTCTAGAGCCTTTTACAGCCTCTTTACTTTCCTCACTTTACTTTTCTACACCAGCAATGTGCCATTCAGTGAGGCTATTACTGATGCAATGCTGCCCTCTACTGGTCTTTGGCAATAAAGACTCATGTTTTCAGGGTTTTTTTTTTATATTAAATATCTAAATGATGTATGTAGTACCAGGGACCCCAGCTATAAATGTCATTGGCACCAGCTATTGGCTATAATTTCAAGATGAAAAACATTCAAAATCTAGTTTTAGGATTTCTTTTTTTTAATTTTTACCTAATATCCCAAACATTCCCTTTTCAGTCTGTATATTAAATTAGTGCACTACCTTCTACAATCACTGTGCTGCATGCTAACGCTCGTGTTACCACAGTATGAACTCTGAGGGCACGGTGACCAGGATCAACCTGAACAACGCCACTCGAGACTCAGTGCTGGACCTGCGTCTGGAGCAGGTGCAGCCCTTCTACAGAGCGCTGAGGGCCCTGGAGGACATGATGAACAGAGAGGACAACATGGTGATGCTTAGGATGGAACCAGGTCTGTGCACCTCCTACCCATCTACACTCACCCAATTAGCCAATCAGGACGCAGAATGAGCATTATTTGGTTTGCTAGTTTTGAAATTCAGTTGGTTTAAACCTAAAAGGTCTGAATCTAAAAGGTCTGAATGGTCACCAACTAAACCCCAGCGCCTGCAGCCAAACATGACTCAGTGCCTCTGCAACTCAGGGAGGGAATCCTGGAGGTTCTGAGCTTCACGTGAGGCCTGGCCTGTCCATATACTGTGAAGGAGAAACACTTGTATGTATCTGCTGGTTAAAGCTCTGGTAACACAGTTCATTTTGGATCATTGGATTTATACAGTGCCTTTCATGATACCTAAAGCTCTACAGAGCTTCACACTCTACTACTATTGTAGTTTTTGGTCAAACTGTGTTAAAACAAAGCTCAGATTAAAGTCTAATAAAGCTAAAGCGGCTCTGAAGCGGCTCTGGAGCCTGGTGGTGAAGGGCGACTGTAGCAGACACCTGATTGGATTTAGGTGCACATGGGGGTGACTGTCAGACTGCTGCAGGTGTTTGTCATGCAGTGTGCTGCTCAAGGGCACGTCCTCAAGTCCTCTCTCTGCTCATTAAACAAGCAGAGCCAAGGAGTCCTCAAAAAGACGTTTGGCTCAAATATGAAACCGCAAAGCTTTTGACTTAGCTAGTCCTGTCGGGATAATGATTATATCGTCCAGTACATGATCGATGGAACAGTGGTTTCTGAGGGTCAGTATTTAACATGGGCACTTTTTCTTTGTACTAGTAACAAACATTTTGTTTTTTCCTATAACGTGAGTAGATCTGAGTCAAATAAATCACTTCTATGACTAGTATAGATACAAACTAACTTGTCTTTCTGCTATTTATTTATTTATTTATTTATTGCTGTTAATGTTTTTAACCATATTATACATTTCAAGTATTGTTTGGGATAATCCTGCTTTTTGGTTATTGCGTCTGTAATATTAATTAGTTTCAATATGATGGTTTATGTTTTCCTATAATAGATCACAGTCCAAAAGTGCTGGCTTCAGGCCTGTTATGGTAAACCTTTTTGAACATTACAAATCAGCCTCTTTTGGTTTGTTTTTGTTACAACTTAATGTTTACAGGAGGTTTTACTCTTAATTGTCTTTACATTTCAAATGTATGCATTAAATGTAATGCAGATTTAAGTTTCCTTTATTCTGTTGTAGATGAGTATAGCGAGGCAATATTACCACGCAGATTATATATCAGTCTTTAAGGAACTGTATAGCTCTTACTTAAGCCATGCCGGCTTGTCAAAGCCTGATCTCATCAGATCTCAGAAGATCAGCAGGACTTGGATGGGAGACACTGGAAAAATCAGGTGCCACAATGGGGCGCGAGTGGCAAAAACTGTTGTTGTGTCCTTAGGCAAAACACTTCATCCATATTGACTAGTATGCATGTGGTGTGTGACTGTGTTGTGCTATAATTGCAGGAGACATCTTGACCTTTGATAACTGGCGCCTGCTGCACGCCCGTACAGCGTTTGAGAGCTTCCCCGAGCGGCCACGCTTCCTGGAGGGCTGTTACCTGGACTGGGACGAGGTTATGTCCCGCCTCAGGATCCTGCGCCATCAGCTGCAGGGGGACAAGGCATAGGCGGAGAACAGGCACAACACGCAGCGCCATCTCAGGTTTAAATCCTTCAGCAGCAGAACATACGAAATTTCTATTCTGTGTAAGTCCAAATCTCAACGTTTTTAATAAGATGTCAGGTGTTTGATCAGAGTTGTATTGACTTTAGACAATGTAATTATTTGATGTAAAATGAAGATTTGTAAAATATATTTATTTTTTCACTGTTATTGAGGTAGGGAATGGGATCTCAAATGTGACGTTGTGCCTGATGAGGAAATGCCTCGTTTGTCAGTATGTGTAAAATGTAATGACTTCATTGTAAATAACAACTTTCACTGTTCTGACTCTGCCGCTTTGAGACTTGGACATAGTGGCAGCGTCCATACAGAAGACACTTAATTTGAAATGCACAGGACTAGTACTAGCTCAGCCGGAGCCTGCTGAACGCACAGTAGCATCTGGCTGGTTCTGGTCACTAACAGTGTTTACTCACCCCATCGTCTCCTATTAAATCTGTTTTTCACAGAGTTGGTTTAAGTTGCAGATGGACAATGTGACTTTTATGAGCTTTTAACCCTTTAAAACCCTGGTATAACAGTGATAAATGGCTTTATGTGTTCCTCATATTAAAAAATTTCAGACTCTGGGCAAAACTTGTAGGGTTCAAAATGGCTATGTCCATTATTTATTATTCATTATGCTTAGAAAATGAGCATTTGCAGCGTCACAAAACACCTATTTTAACAGATGTGTTTTTCATTCACTTAATTTATGAAGCACTTAAACATGATTTCATTGATATCTACCCTAACTCACTATCCAATGGGTGATTTTTTTTCTTTTTCCACAGAATAGGACTGTAACTTTAAATGTGTTAGTGACCAGAACCACCCAGTCGACGCTGTGCAGAGCCAATTAAAGACATTTTTACTTAAAAAAAATCAGACATGGTGACAAATGGGGTTACAAATACCAAGGATGTGACTTTTTCCACACTACCTGTGGTCCCTGGGTAATCCTCTGTAAATGTAAATGTAAGCACCTTTTTAATGTATGGAGCCATAATGAGCAGGTCTATGTATGAATGCATGTTGTGTGGTCAATAAATCAAAGAACCCAGGCTCGATTTGGGCCAACTTTTATTCTGTTCCCAAAGCTGTACATGTTCTATAAATATCTCCTCAAACATGGAATACTTACACCTGACATCTTGTTTCATTGATTCCAGCAGTTGGCTCTCACAAGGACAGTTCCACCTTGAAAAATGTCGAGCGCTCTGTAGCTCGTTCATTTTTTATTGGTGGATTTCTGTGCACAGTTAAATGACTAAAATACAAGCAGGTCAAAAATAAACCATCTTCCAGTGATACAGCTGCAGTACCTATATTGCTGAATGTACAGTCAGACCCGCGCTCTGGTGCATCACAGGACGACAAGAACCACCCCAAAGGTAAACTCACACTCGGTACTACACACAAACTGCCGCCGCAGAGAATGGTGCAAACTCCACTCGACAACCACAACGCAGCAGAGGAAGGCTTCTTACACTTGTGCTCGATTCAATGTTTTGTGAATATGATTTAAAAGAAAAATGAATTGACTGATCTATATAGAATAACATTTATGATTCTTGGTCAATGCTTGGATTTGTGTATGCGCCTTCTGCTGACAACTGTTAAGTATTGCAAGATGACAGTTTTTGACACAGCAGAATACACATTAAAATATACTCTGATCTTAATGACTTTAATCTACTTAAAACAGCTAACAGAATAACGTGTGACTTAAAAGTCTGAGTGTGTCCAATGGAGCGCTTTGATTGGTCCATGTTTAGGAATGTAATGAAGAGAGGCGTCAGAGCCTAGAGTGAGCAGCACCATTCTCATAAACAGACTCCATTTTGTGTAGTTCACAATGACATCATCATATTCACCCGTCTATTTACACACAAGTCTGGTACATGGTTCACCCTGTTAAAGCCATGGCATGGCTAACTACCTTCATATTGCACATCTAGCAAATCAACTATTTATCACAGAAATGTACAGTTAATATATTCAATTCAATAAATACTATATATAGAAATATATATATAATATTTATTTGTCTTTGTCATAGTTACATGCAGTAGAACAGAGCACACACAGATTAACAGTAATGAGCCAGTTGAGTGGAGCGGGGGGGACACAGCACTCACAGGATAGTGCACACAGCTGACGGAGCGTGAACATGCCGTGCTGTGGGACGCCCCAGACAAAGCAGGGCTCAGGAGGAACATGGACTGTACAGAGGAGCACACAAGCACAGGAGGAAGGGGCCAGAGAGGGGAGAGGTCAGGGAGCGGTGCGTGGGACCTGCACACACTGTACAGCCCTGACCAAAGACACAAAAGTTACTCCATTAAACAGCAGGCAACATATAGGTTCATACAAGGCTCCAGTACTCCAATATCTATCCTTTCATGTTTTTATGTGTGCCAAGATACGCTTAATGCAGTTGTTCATATTTAAATGCATTTTGCTTATTTTACATCATTCACATCACACCATTCTGTTTTTGTTAATTTTTCTAGATTTTGTCCCTCAAATACATTTTTTGAGAATCCCAGCATTAATCAATTCTAGAGCGTCTGCATTGAAGTAGTGTAAAAAGAAAAGGTATCCTATAAGAACTGGATGTAATGTATTCTACCCGTGGTGAAAAGCATGAGTTTCCATTTGCCGGACGCTGACTGGAAGCCTGTGATCAGAAGAGAAGGCTGAAGTCTGTACATGTCACAGCGCAGGTCCACACCACACAGAGCTGGACAGATGTGCTTCAACAGATTGTCAGAGTCTGTGTCCAGAGGCACATCCAGCTCTCACACAGGACACTGGGGGGACAGGGGGACACTAGCTAGGCAGGGGCCTCGGGGACAGCATCTTGGGTTTGCCCTCTGCCTCCTTCCCCTTGACAGCAGCCACGTAGGAGAACAGACAGAGGACAGAGTAGCAGATCTGATGGGCCTGTGGATAACAGCAGGTTTAGTCCACACAAAAACACACATTTGCTTTATGCAGGTGTAGTCATGGTCTTCACTCGACATCAGGATGTTTTACCCTTTAACACAGGACCAAAACTATGAAACACCTTGTGGTCTGTGATAGAGGGATTGTATTTTGTGTCACTGCTATGATATAATGAAGGGGCACATAAGGTAATGCATGTCTAATATTTCCCTGCATGCAACACTTCAAAGCACAAGCAGTTTCTCAGGTGTGTTGAGCTTTCATATCATGGCCCCCAGTATGCTCTGTGCACAATGGCACCCAGCAGGCTCGTCGTTATCAACACTACTTCTGCTCCTATCAGCTCTGTGTGGGGCTTTGGCTAAGTCACAGTGAAATGAATTAACTAATAAAGAAGTGAAGTGAGGTGTGACCAGAGGCGCAGGTGTTTGTGTCTCAGCAAATGCCAGCTTTTCTTTCTATTTAATTGGTTTATGTTTTTAAGTAAAGACAAACAGATTGTTCTTAAGATTATTTTAGTTTGTATGGTTATTTTAATATCTATTAGGCTCCAGAATTAGCATTAGTATCGAGACAAAATGATCAAACTTTAAAAATACAGAAGTGTCGTCTGGTCAATATTTCGCCTCATTTGTTTTTTCATTGTTGTCAGTGACATCCACATGTAGCTCAATGCCCACTGTGTGATCTTCAAGTATTTATTAATTTTAGTACAACTTGGAGGAAAATCCCTTTAGAGATAGAACTGGGGCCCATGTTGATAATAATGAGCTAGCCAGACACCATCCTGCCCGGAGCCTACTCAGTATGGCCCTTTTACATTCATTTTGGAAATCCAAGTTTTAAACAAATCTTAATTATCTACTCACTCCACTGTGGGATTTCTGATCCACTTATTTTCAGTCATCTTGGCTAATCACACTTTAAACACAACTCAAGTGTCTTGACTCCAGTCACTGTTGGAGTGAAGCCTGCGTGAGTACTCACCATGGGCGTCTTGTACTTGTGGATCACCACTTCTTTAGTTTCAGGAACTATTTGGTGCAAGAGACAGAACAGAATTCAAAGGCAGCAGAAACACGGGTGAGTCACAGGGTTAGCACAAGAGGGACATAGACACAAGAGCAGTGTGACACGTCCACTCCCCTGTCCCACTAACACTGCACACAAGCATTCCTCTCTCTGTTTGGAGATCACACAGTGTCCCACTAATGTTTACACCAAGCACACATCCACTGAAGGCATCAGATCACATCCTTTCAACCGGAAGGCACAGTTAGGCCCTTTGAGCTACCACTGCTAGCACCCTCAGTGACTTTTCATTAGTAACCGTGAACCCAAAGCCCAGATGAGCAGCAGGCCAGGGGGCACCACAGGAGACACAAAATGGCCACCCCACTGACTGCGGCATCTGGGCTTTTTTGTAAGAGCAGATGATTGAGTGGAGAGAGAGAAAGCAAGAGGGTGGAGGGGGGACAAAGTAAAGGTGATGGTGATGGAGGGGTGAGTGTGCACGGACAGAGGGAGGAGAAGAAGAAAGGTGGCGACACTTTACCTGCTGGAGAATGAAGGTTTTCATAGTGGCAAAGATGAGGGCAACATTACAAAAAGCAGCACAGAGACGCAGCAGTAACCCAGCCGACTACTACGACTACTACGACGACGACTACTACTACTACTACTGACCTGATCTTGCACTGAGGAAACTACAAGCTGATCAACTACTAGTCTCTACTCTTTTTGTAGGACTTCTATGTTAAGATTCAGAATGTAAATAGATATTCCCCAAGAATTTCAAAATAAGATAAAAGGATTAAAAAATGCCCTTTTTGTACATTCAAAAAAAACCCCCACAAAATTTAAGAATAAGTTCTTTGAGTTTCCCAAATTAGTATACAACTAACAACAAAAGAAGGCTGTGTAAACCAGTAAGTCAAATGAATATATGGACTTAATGCATACATGGAAATGGACTAGTCAACTGTGTAGACACTCCCTATGGAGCTCAACAGTGACCACCCACTCTGGCTTACAGAAGTACATTTTCCCTTCATTTTTCCCATAGACTTGGAAAAATTCAAATATTACGAGTTCAAAGGCATCACAGAGGCTAATTAACTGTGTCCTATCATATCGCCATATTGAAATAATAATGAAATAAATAATTTTAAGCCTAAGAAGCACAATTAAAACACAAGATTATGCAAAATGTTTAAAGAACTTTTTATACACTTTTAGAAACAAATTTGACATAAAATGTCTTGTGGTCATTACCACATGGCTGATTAAACCTGAGCAACCTTTCAAACCATTTTATTTTTCATGGGAAAATAAATGTGAAATTTACTTGTGGAACCAGGGGTGGGTGGTCACTGTTGAGCTCCATAAACACAGAGGTGGGTAGTGCTCATGAGCCCAAATGATTCAATATAATCTATGAACACGAAAAACACAATTTAAAGATTTTTTTTTTTCATCACTACTCCAGTAAGAGCACAGTGAAAAAAACGTCCTACTACGAGAACACAAAGTTAATGTTAACATGAGAAAATCACTGAACCATTTCAGTTTCTTGTTCCTCACCTTGTTCTATAGCAGGTAACACCACTCTTATTGAACTCCTCTACCCACCTCTGCACTCTGAAAATCTGAAAACCGTACACTGACTAAGTGGTCCTTGTGTCGCACTTCATCTGTAGCTCATCATTTCCCTCACACTTTGTGACTACACCTCAATATAGTAAACCCACGTGTCTCCTGACCCAGTAGCCCTGATGCCCTGGTCACTGGCTCTTTATCTGAGTTACTGCTGTGCCGAGTACAGGCCTAGAATCAATAGATGGTTGTAATTACCAAATTCCTCCAGGACAAAGACTCCCTTCACTGTATTGCACTTTTTAATGTGACTCAGCTCTATGAAAACCTAAAAACAAACAAAAAACAAGCAAAAACAGGACACAACATTATTAACTCAACAACAGCGATGAAAGAAAACAGTTCATCTTAACAAAGTAACCTGCAGTAAGTGTTGAGCTCTGAGTTGGAAAGGGAAATCAAAGCACTTGACGTGAAATGCAAGCTCTAAGCAGCTAACAGAAGAGGAGACAGGCTTCCATGGGCATACACATGGGCGGTACTACGTGAGGACAATGGGACTGGAGCTACATGAATACTGAGGGAGGGGACATAGTGCAGTGTCCTTTAGCTGTACGGTGCATTAGGGCCCATATGATGCATACATGGAGTTACTAGTTTAGAATGGAAAAAAGTGTGCATACAGCTACAACTCAAACTAAATAAATCATATAAATAAATTATGTTGAAATGAAATGGAATAAAGAAATAAAAAGCAACCAAACAAAGAGAAACCAAAAGAACAAAGTAGATGTGAGAGCTAAAAGCAAACACAGCAGAGGTGGGTACCTTCCGCTCCTTGCAGGGGGAGAAAGCATGGGAGAGAAATGGTTTGGATTATTATCGGACACAAGAGCAAAAACACTCCAGAGGGCGCTCAAAGCACCTGAGCCTCAGACCACAAACAGCTGCCTGACAAATGAGAATCCAGCACCATAAAAGACCAGGAAGTGATGCTGCTTTCAAGGACATGTGGGACAGTTCTCTCTGAAGGTGCAGCTCATCTGCGGAACATTTGTATTTTTAATTCAATGTTTAGCCTGTCTGGTTACATGAAAACAATTTATAAACATGATCCAATTCTAAACAGTCTGAGCCTGGTTAAGTGATGTGAGTCTATTCCACTCCTTTACATTAGGATGAATGTTTTCCCACCGAAACCCACTGAAGGTTGATGGTTCAGTCTCTTCTTGGACCAGTCCATACTGCTGTGTCCTAAGGCAATGTACTTCGACCACCACCAACACTAAGTCAGCATATTCCTAGTAGCATATGGGTCCAGGGGCTGATGCGGTAGACAATAGAATGTTACACACTTTGAGAGGCTTTAGAACAGAACCAGATTATTTACCGGACAAACAACAAAGGGCTCTGCACTGCCTTACACATGTCAGTAATCTTGTGCCACCAGGTAAATTGGTGCATTCAGGCCTATTCACTGCATACACAGAATGAGTGTTGTCCGAATCGGATTTCAGTGACCCAACAGCTTTTGAAAGCAGCATGTGCCCAGTCCTGAGGGCTAACCTCCATGCCTCCTCCTCCTCCAGCAGCCAGCGCAGGCCCAATTACTGTACGCAAACAGGGCAGGAGCTATGCCAAACACTACACTAAGCTAACTGTACACTATGCTAAGCTATCTGTGTAGCCAAGAAGCCAGGGAAGATAACCATCTATAATAGGCTATCCGTAGAGCCAACTATTACTATGCTAGGCTACTAGAGCTACCTCACTACACAGTCTTTAGGAGGACAGCAACTTCAGACATCAACTGTAGTGCTCTCGTATTTTATCAACACGTGAATTTACACGATGGAGTTCAGGTGTAACATGCACCACTACACTTTACACTTTCCAGAACACATAGAAAACAGACAGTATAGTACAGAATTTAATAAACAATTAACCAATAACACATCTAGCAATGCATACTATTGTAGTTTTGTTAAATGATTGAAATTGGTCAAATTGGCATGGCTGATCAATATTATGGCCCTGTATTAGGTCTAGTGCAGAAGTCTCCATGTACCACAAAAGCATGAGCGTAAGTATAGACCAAATGAATGGTCGACCCTGGTGAGTAAATACAATTATAACATACTGAAACATTACTGTGTCACTCTCCTGCTGTTGCATATTCACACCACAAGCTCTAGAACTAAACTATGCAGATGTGAGGACAACGCATGGCCATGTTGACGGGTCCAAACTTGAGTCAAAGTTGCTATGAGAAGCCAATTATTAATGAAAAGTCTTAGCTCAAGGTTTCGGTCTTACCACTGCAGGCAGCACACACCCAGCTCCACGTCCTCCCACACAGAAGAGACACGGAGAGCACCACAGATGTCCACAGACAGCATGTGTGTGTGTGGAGGGGACATGCACGCAGACACACACCAACTCAAAAGACGGGTTAAAGAAGCAAAGCCAAAGGGGAAATGTTCCTCTAAACTGCTGTGGTGACCGCCTTGGTTCAGAGGGAGATTTCTGGTCATGGGTGTGGGGAGCATGGGGGGAGGGGGGAGGGGTCACGATGGAGATGGTCGGGTGACACAGGAGAGATGGGTGCTCATGCCACAGTGGAGAGGGGAGGGGTCTTACCTGACTGTGCATAAACTTAAGGTTGATTCCCTCCAGAGTGACCTGCAGCAGCCCGCCCTCTCCAGTCTTCATGTCCTGCACTGGGAACTCCCCTCCCAGCTCAGGGCCTGGACAACATAAAGGACAACCAGTCCAAGTGTGCTTTTGAGTGATTTAAAAGTGCTGGAAATGATTTTCCAGGTAAAAAATGTGGAAAAAACAGAAGTAGTTTTTAAATGATTTGCAGTAGTACAAACTTATTAACATATTCCTTACATTCCAATGACTCATGATGAGTTACACTTTTCACAGCTGCGTCAGCTAGCAATTAGCATGCTAATAGCACATTCATCTTACTTCCTTTTCAGGGATGAAAATGCTTTACAATTAGATGCAGAAAGCAGTGTACTTTTGATAGAAAATGTGAATGTTAAGGCCAACACACAGACACACACACAGTATTATTGTTATTTATTATTAATTAATATTATTAAGACACATTAACTAGGTGTCTTAATTTGTTTACATGCTAGACATTTTGTAGTTCGTCTTGAAATATGTGTGTGTATAGTATAAAATATACATTTATACCCCATATCACGAATGTTTTGTTCTGTTTCCTTGTTTTAAATGAATAATTATAGTGCAAGTTAAATGGCATTTGTTCCTCAAACTGTCTTCTTCATTCGTCTGTCATGTATTGCACATTACTGTACTACTGTGTTACATTTGCTAGCCCATGCATTACCATAAAAAGGACAAATGAATGATTTGTGTAAAGAGGCAGGAGTGGAGCAGACCTGGTTTGATGCTCTGCTGTCTGGCGGCGGCTCTCTCCATACTATCTTTGACGCAGTAGTAGAGCTCCCGACACTAGAGACACAACATGATCAGGTGAGTGATTGTGTCCTCCATGAGCTCAAGAGTAGAGTGAGGAGGACAGAGCACCTTTTTGGTGTAGAACTTGTTGAGCTGTGTCTCCTGGCCGTTACGTCTCCACAGACACAGGACCTTGGTCTTGGGGCAGTAAGTCATGTTGATGAGCTTCTCGTACCACCAGCGCTCATACACGGTGCCAATGTTACTGCGTAGGACGATGCAGTCATCACACACCTGACAACACACACACAACAGGTGTGAGGAAGAGTGAGGTGAAGAGTGTGTCTCCTGCACATGTTAACTCATCATAGAACATGGGTCACTTTTATCATTTCAGAAAAACTGGGCAAGCAGAGGGAGAGACAGACAAACCAGAGGGGGTACGGGGGGTCCTTATTTATCACAGGTTAAAATAATGAACAGCACCATAAAAGACACCTGAAATGTTCTATTTTATTGATTCAGTCGTGTGGCTGCAGTACAGAATAGTTTCTTTGTAAACAGATGCCTACCTCCATGAAAAAGATATCTCCTTTGTTGTCAGTGCCAGCATGAACCACAAAGGTTTGCTTTTTGATATGTCGGCTTCCACAGGGCCTGATGGACAGTTCACGGCCATTCTACAAACGCACACATTACAATGATCAGAAACAGATTCCTACACATGTTATCAGTGCATACAAGTGTGGATGTACCATTTGGCCCAGTTTGTCCAGTATCTCATTGATCTCTTGGCTGTATGTGAGGCCGATGTGGGACTTGCCCATTAAACGCCTCACCTTCTTCCTGATGTCGTTTTTGTTCACCTGCACACGCACGCACACACGCACACGCACACGCACACGCACACACACGCACACACACACACGCACACACACACGCACACACACACACACAGAGATAGGGGGTAAACATGTGTAGAGGAGTACAAAAACCTGATGACCTTAAAGCAGAGGCACACATACTTTGAGCATGAGCATGTATGCGATCATGTTGTGCAGCAGAGTGGCCAGGAGTCGGTCCTCGTCGTCTTCCAGACGTTTGCGCTCATGTTCTCCCAGAGACAGGTACCTATGAACACAGCACACTCATTAGTGCTACTGGACTGGTAAGAAATCATCCTTCTATTCTATTTGGGAGCATATTATGTGACAAAGATGATTTAAATCACAGCAATAAGAGTGATGTTCTGTCCACTTCCTATTTTTGCCAGTAGAGGGCAATATACATAATCCAAGAAGTGAATTATATTTTGTACAAACATATTACACTTAATGCCAAAAAAGAATGTGTTCTAATGATATTTTCAAATATCCAGAAAAGAGCAGAGAGTTACAAGTGTATTTTGTTATTGCTCAGTGCAGTTAATGAGTTGTACCTCTCGATCATCTCGTGCGGGCCCTGGTCCATGCCCATGCCCTCCCGCTCCAGCATGACTGCATCCAGGAAGGCATCCTCCCAGAACTGCATCTGGTCCCACAGAGTGGAGCGCTCTTTACCTGGACATCAGCCACACTTTAGCTCTCGATATGAATATGAATATGCAATCATCTAGCCATTTTAATATGTCTAATATCAGAAGCAGTGTAATGTTATTACAGCTGCATTATCTGGATTGTTTAAAAAACTTTTTTTTTTTTTAGTAAATGGATAACAATATAATAAACTATAATAAAATTATTTTATAAATTAGATTATGATCTTGTTTGTCATTTGGCATCATTTTCCTAATACAATTATTTGTCCTTTTCCCAAATGAATAGTTCTCTTACAGAAGCTCTAGTTCTAAAAATGTTAGTGTTTGAAGTTAGTAGCAGAGGCAAAGGCTAAAAGAGTCCAGTGAAGAGTGTAAGATGCTCTGACACAGACCCACATAGCACCACAGCAGCCTCAGTACGACACACTCGCACACAGGAAAAGCGCAAAGAGATTAGCCCTACTTAGAGAAAAGGTTTCCATGGCAGCATCCTCCAGTTGATCCCAAACGGAGCTCTTATCGCGGCCTGAAGCGGGTCCCGCAGGAGCAGTGGAGACAGAGGGTTAGGTCAGCAGGGCCACAGGGTTTAGTCACAACAGCCAACGACACAGGGACAAATACAGACACCAATACAACAATACACCATACCCACGTTAATGACACAAAGACAAAGAAGATTACAACTGAGCAGAAAAGAATAGTTCAAGATTGCAGTTATAACCAGGGCTGAGAAGCTAAAGGGTGGAAGTGACACCTGAGGTAAAATACAGCCAAAGGAAGTCTATTAAGACTGCCAAAACACAATACTGCAGTGATATTTAGAAATGAATTTTTAACTACTGTTGACAATGTAAACACTAATGAATACATGACATTAATATTTATACTGCCTTAGTCCCACGGATTTTTTTCCACTTTAACTAAAATGTCACTTCTGTCCTTCAGATCCTCCACCCTCCACATGATGAGCTCAGTATTGTATAAATATTAGAGGTTAAAGTGGTGGTTTGGAGATGATTGCACACACATACCCAGCAGCCCCTCGCACAGGTAGATTCTCATACTGATGTCTTCCAGGGGCTGAGGGGGGCCCTTCCCCATAGCAGACAGGTGATCTCTGGCCCCTGGCTTCAGTGTGTGGGTCCTTCCCTGTGGTAAAACACACACATTTACAAACACAGGGCTATTCAATCATTCACATAGGAGTGGACAATAATGCAAACTACAATGCAGTTTAAGTGCATTATTCAGGTCTCTTTTCACATTTCTTGATAAACATACTTAAGATTATATTCATTTGCTTTGATTGATTTTGCAAAAATCTAGCATATGTAGTTTATCGTTTGACTTCCTCCAAACCATGGTTGGACATGGGAAGCAGATGTGAAGTAAGTAAGTATTACATAACTATTACCTGTCAACTATCTCAAGCTAGTTTGTCTAATTTACACAATAGTGTTATGTGACAAGTAAAAAATACATGACAACACCTTTATTGCATGGTTAAACTGTTCCATGCATGTAAATTGCCCCTGGACTTGGCTTGGATTTGTGTTTGTATTACTGATGCCATAGAGGGATTCCAGAGCTACTTTAAAAAAAAATAAATAAAAAAAAAACAAAAAACGTTTTATCTTCAACTTTTCGTCTGGCACGAGCCTGATGTAAAACAAATATAACCCCACAGGTACTATCCTTCCAAACAAGTTAATATGCACTTTAAATGTTTAATAAAAGTGTGTGGGCAGACGAGTGCACTCACAAAGACAGCGCTGGTGGCGGGGTTGGTCTCGATCTCACTGTCTGAGAGCGTGCCTCTAGACTGGGTGAGGTGAGCCGCGGTCCTGCCTAGCCCATCTCCTGCTGTGCTGCTCAGGTCACTGTCTGCCCCCAGAGTCTCTCCAGAGCTGTTACTGATCTGTATAGCGCGCACGCACACGCACACGCACACGCACACACACACACACACACACACACACACGTTTGAGAGGGGAGTGCTCCGGGTGTGTTACACATATGAGTATGCAGGGGGAGCAAATACAGAGTGAGTCGGCTGTGCCCTACCACTGTGCTGGCCTCAGAGTCCTGGCTCGTGCTCCTGGTCAGAATGGGAGGCTCAGAGCTGGTCACTGACTCACTGTCACTCTTCTGCAAAAGGAAACACGCAACTATTTATTTCTCCTGCATTTTTGAAAGAGAGCAGGGCTGGGCAAAATGCTAAAGTTCATATTACAATTTTTTTTTTGAGTCTAGATTACATTCATTTTTGGGGTGGAGAAAAGTGTTTGAGCAGACTGCTGGCTTAAACTGAATTAGTGAATCTCAATTTGACAATAATAGCTATTATCAAATGTTATTATTATGTACTTTTGCCCAAAGTTGTTTGAGAGGCACTTTTTCCCCTCTAAAACACATAGTATATCAAACAGAATATGTTTGAAGGACAAACCTGAGATCCAGACATGACGCTGAGCCCACTATCAGAACTCATCTGGGACTTCTTCTCTTCTGCATCTGCTACCAGGGGGCGCTGTTGCTTGCCTCCCTCAGACCCTGAGGGCACAAGTGTTAATTAGACTGTGTTTTGTACCAGCTGTATCGTAGCTTACCTTATGAAGTCACTACACATCACTGCACTACAGTCTAAAGAGCACATCTGATGCTGGAGTTCTCAAACTAAGCCAGATTACCATCAATAGAATGCTGACAGAAGAACAGATTTGCGTCAGATAGGTTCAAGAATACATAAACCATTTGAAAACCAGACATAGAAGTGACACAGGGGCAAGCAGAGAGTGCGGTAATAAGTGCCATCAAATCGAGGAGTTACAAATGAAACTGAGCAGGAGCGTGATACGTCTGAGTCAAGGCTGCGTGTGGCCCGGGTAACACCAGAGAACACAGAACGACAGCACACAGGCAGTTAGGCATGCACACAAACTCAGTCAGGAGCACGGAGAACTAGTGTTAATGCCATTCAACAGGATTTCATCATCAAGTAGAAGACGCTCGCTTTCCCCATTATAATGCAAACAACTCCCAGAAAACAGGTCACCAACATCTTTGTAACCTTGGCCAAGTCACTTCAAACAGGAAAAAAATTAGTAAGAAAGGGCAGCAGTTTTTGTATTTGGTGGTTTATAGTGATATGTAAAGAAAAAAAAGAAAAAAAAAGCCATAGTGAGTGAGTTAATCCAACACTGTGTCAAAAAAAAGTTCAAGTAGCATATAGTGAATATGTACAGGACCACATGTTCGAACAAAGAATACTTATCAGCTTCAGTATACTTTAATAGAAAGTGTGTTTAGGGTTCAAAATCTAATGAATATGTTGAGAAAGAGCAAAAAGGTTGAAGTAAAAAACGGGGTGGAGAGAGAGCAAAAGGTTCACCCCAAATTTTTACTTTCTTGGTGTGTGCAAAGTCTCTTACTCTGTGGTTTTTCCATAGCTTTTTGCTTATCCTGGTGCTTGCTCCACAATTCTACCCAAGATGCATTGCAAGCAAGGAGAGAAAGACAGAGAGAGAGTCAGAGAGCTGATTGAAAAGGCATGTATGGTGGGTGAGCATTTAAACCAAACAAAACAAACTGAGCATTGAGAAACTGTTACTGAAGAGGAGGGATGGTTCATGTCTCTGTGTGGCTGAGATTCGATGGACCACAACAGTGGGCAGGCACTTCTGCTTCCAAAATTGCATTTATTTTTCCCATAGACTTTGAAAAAAGTTTAAATGTTGAGGTCTAATCAGCTCAGGAGTAACTTGTGACCAAAGACATATTTTATTGAATAAAGCTATAAAAGAACAGTTATAAATGCAACTATGGTTCTAAGAATCCTGCTTTAAGCACTGAATGATTCCCTGCGAAATTGGCGATCACTCGGGATTCATAGAATCGTAGTTACAGGCATAACATTCACCTTCTGGTTATAAATAGAAGACAAATATTTAAAGCATTTTGGCATTAAAAAATGTTATGGTCATTAGTGACCCCATAGCTAGTGTGCCTTTAAATTGAAATCCAAATTGCTCAGAAAGTCAATGCTGAAAGCAGAGGTGGGCGGGCATTGTTGAGCTCCATGTGAATTACAAAAACAACTGCATGTAAACAAGCTGCTAAGGTAAAAGTAGAACCCAGCCACACTCTCCAAAGCCCTGCAGAGTCACACAGGGTGGAAAATGACATGTGTGTGGCTCTGCACAGCAGTAGCTCGGAGGAGGAGATGGTTCAGAAAACAGCATGGGATGGCTTTGAAAGGCCGACCAGCCCGCCGTGGGTGAGATGGAGCAGTTGCAGAAGCTAGGATGCAAGTCTCACAGCATTCTGTAGAATTGAAGGTGCAATCTCTAAAGGGAGAGAAGGGTGCAGGGTGGAGTCAGGGTGGCGTACTTGGAGTGTCCACTGTATACAGACCCAGAGCAGACCAAAACAAAATGGCTCTGATTTTTAGTGACTAAATTTACAATCAAAGCACTGAGAAGAGGATGGGTCTTTACTGGGCCTGTATACCAGG
This sequence comes from Taenioides sp. WSHXM2023, assembly GCA_029959045.1. Classification (NCBI taxonomy): domain Eukaryota; kingdom Metazoa; phylum Chordata; class Actinopteri; order Gobiiformes; family Gobiidae; genus Taenioides; species Taenioides sp. WSHXM2023. Next base: position 30,651,879 of record CM057091.1, read on the forward strand.
GAGAGAAGCTTCCACCTTCCATGCTCAGAGCAAAGGGAGCTGCCATATGACTAGAGCAGGCCTGGCACAAACCTGCAGTAAAGGCACACAGCACACGCTGGCCACAGGCCTCCCTTGTCCACTACTGCAGATTTAACACGTCTGATACATACACATGCAAGTACAAGTACAAGGCAGCAGGCACAACACACGTCCACAGGGGGCATATGGGGACATGTTAGAGGGGGACACAAGGACTCTGCCCAAGCTGCAACAGGCCAATATTACACACTCTTCAGGCTTATTGTATTATTTACTATAGAAGCTGGTACACATTAAAAGCGCCATGGGCTTTGCAGTGACTTGAAAATGAGAATGTCTATATTCTGATAATTGATAAATGAGAATGTCTATAATCATATGTTTATGGTTTACAGTAGCACAAATTGTTTACCCATTAATAACATGCAAAATTATACTGTGTGATATGAAAATAAATTCATCTGAGCCCTTTTGACACAAAATATTCAAGCCATTTTTAGTAAGGATCCTACAGCCCTCCTATTGCACTTCCACCGTTTTGGACTGAAGAGTCTTATGTTGGCAGATAGTATTTTTGCTGATGAGAGCTCATAAACATTCATTTGATTCACTGAGCCCAAACTGATTCTCAGCCTACTATTTATTACTGCTAGATTGGTATCACTTACATCAACTACTTTGAACTACACACAGCATCCATCAAATGAATGTAAGGTGAGAGTGTAGAATATTGGCACTGTAAGAGTTAGTCTAGTGCAGAGGAGGGGATGGACTGTTTCTGACAAGCCTTTGGGATGGGGGAAGGGTCTCACAGAGCACATGCCACTGGGCTAGAGCGGTGTACACACCAATGGAGGCAATAAAGTTCTCCTCGTTGAGGCTGCGAGTGTCAAAGTGGCGCGTGCCCCTGCCCGGGGTGTGGTGGGGCAGCTGCAGGTGGGGCACATTCAGGAGGGCCGGGGGTCGGGCAGCCTCCATGCGACCCGACGGGCTCTCTTTGCTCCCCGGGCTGCTAGAACTGTCTGTGGGGCTTCGCTTGTTTCGCTTTTCGGGGTCTAGCGAGTTACCACAGTTAGGAAGCCAGACACAGAGTTTGTCAGCATTACAAAACAGAGAAATGAAGAGGTTAGTTAAAGCAAGGACGCAAAGGGTTAGACATACAACTCCCAGTGCCTTTAAGTTTCACTAGAGCAAATGTCTGGCGTGCGACTTGAAGCGCAGTACAGTGTTAGTGGCAGAGAGTCATTGCTGTTAAATGATGCACAAGTGTTGACAGTATAAACAAAAACAGATGCTGTACATATCCTGGGAGAGCTGTATTTGAAGAGAGTACCTTTGGTCTGATAGTGTGTGCGGGCAATCTCTAGCAGACTAAAGACACTGGCCATCCCTCCCAGGCCGGCGTTGGTGTAAGAATGCTCCAGACTGGACACAGTGCACTTTAAAATGTCCAACATGCCCTTGTACACCTTTCTGTTCACCTCCTGTTACACACAAAAACACAACATTCTAGATCATTGTTTTCATTGTATTCCACTGATGAACTAGTTGTAGTTTTAAAAGCAGGACCAATAGGAGGAGATGGTGAGTACCATGACATATTATTATGTACTGCTTCTAAGTAACAATCAAATGCTCACAAATACAATTGTTAAAACATTTTTAGAACAGATTTTCAGTTAAGAGATGATAAATAACTTTAAAATGATTCAATATTTTAGCAGTGTGTGGAGCACATCACAAGCTTTGACTGTTCAAATTGTGACTTGAGCTTATTTGAATCTCATCCTTTAAACTGTTACCAGTGCTTTTGATTCTCACCACATCTCGTATGATCTCCTGTCTGGCATCCTCCTCTGATTGGACGGCCCTGTTGAGTTTGCTCAGCACAAAGACGCGCAGTTGCTCGTTCTCCAGCAGGCGGCGCACTTTCTTCATATTAAGCCAGCCCACTCCCTGGCCATCCAGCACACTCTGCACCACCTCCTTCAGGAACTGCTGGTTCTCACTGGATCAGGCATAGACAATTACATTGAATTATCAGCCTTTGTATTAGCTGGGTATGTGAGAAGAAAAAAAACAAAACATTTCAGAGGTTCCAGTCAAAGCTACTTTCCTCAGATAATCGCAGATATTGCAGTTTTCATTATTGGTAATATATAGTATAGCAGTGTCATGGAAGTATTGTCTTTTTTTAAAGGCATATGAGTATATGATGCTGTGTATTGTTAAAGCAGAGAATTGAAAAAAAATGAATGAATATCCTACGCATTTTAGAAAGTGTTTTGGTGGGTAAAAACAGTGGAGGCTATTTACGGGGTCACTTGTTTTCATTCAATCAACATTGCTGCCAAGAATCATAGGAAACAACTGTCTGACTCAATTCCAGACAGTTGAATCTCTGTCATGGTGCATTCAAGAGTTGAAATACAACACTAAAGCCTCTTTTCCTCTGCCACACTGGTCTTGGGGCCACCTTGAAGTGGGTTCGTTTGGTGGGCTTCCTCCAGCCGAGATGTGTTTCCATGCTTCAGGCACGGTTCCGGGTCCATGAGCAGCTCTCTGCTCTGTGAGACACTGACATCACCCAAACATAACTTCTTTCATTCTTAATAAATAAAATCTAAATCGTATTTGAATTACACTCGCAATTGGACGTCCAATCTCAGAGATTCACAAAAAGCTGTTTTGTAACTCCAAGCAAAGCTAGCATAAACACAAAACATCTTCCAATTCATCATCAGCTTTTTCTGTATTGGTTTTATTTCTCTGTGCCTCAGAGCCACACTTAAGCATCTCTTCATTGGGTTTGGCTCATGTTAAATGCATTATGCACTAGAAATATAATATGATCATTACATGAGTGGCATGCAGCCATAAACAGGAAATAGCTGTTAGTTGTCAGCTCAATATTTAAGTTATCATAATTGTAAATACAGCAGTTTGTGACAAGATCAATTCAATGTTTGATGAGAAGTTATTATTTTATGTTTATATCTGCTTTTTGCCATCTTGTTTTCGCCTGACTCTGGGTTCTGTTGTCCCATCATTTGTTTAGTCGTTGTAACCACACCTGGAGTCGTACTGTACTGGCCCTAGACCCCTTTGGAAACTAGTACCATCTGCTTCAGACCCCTCAAACGGGGCAGTAAGGTTCACTTTAGACAGTGGAGACACTTGCAGCTCGTACCAATCCACTCCAAAGAAAACCAGTGGAAACAAGGCTTAAGTGGGTAAAGATTCATGTCAACGTGTGGAAACTACATGAAACTATGTCAGACAGTATGTGTCTGGCATGTCTGTGTCATATCACAGTGGTAGAAAGGACAAAGTGGCTAACATGTTCTTCACTCATGGTTAAAAGTCCCTTTAAAAAGGATGCAAATCCCACAAAGCAGGTATGAGGTGAACAAACCACCTATAAAAAAATAATCAGCTGACTTATTTTTCACTGCTTAGCCAGACAACTTCATTTTTTAACTAAATCCAAAGATCTATCTCTAATCAAAAATACATTTTAATTCTTTAAATGCCACTATGTAAACTTCACATGTAGCATAAAAATTATCTCTAAAATTTTGAATGATATTAGATTCAAGTCTGTTGACTTATTTTTCACTGTCAGTCAACTTCATCTGCAGCTCACACTTTGCACTGGCACATTAAACACAGTGTCTTTTGAGCCCAGGTGGCAGCTTACCTGTTGTTATTGACTCGACCCTGAGGGGAGGGGGACTCTCTCTTCACAGTGGGGCTGTGCTTGATCACTGAGGACTTCTGGTCCACCAGAGCCCGGGGCGCACGGGCACCTGAAACAGGAGCAGCAATAATGAGGTTTAACACTATTTGGTGAGACAGCAACTGCTCATTATGTACAAAAGCTTTTGTTAAGAGTTAGGGATGTCACATACAGTATTCACTGCAAACTGCAATGTCACAAATTAACACCATGAATAAAAATAAAAATTCTTAATTCAATGTCAAATATATCCACTTTATTAAATCACATTTTCTTATTTTAAAATTGTTTGTTTTTTTTTTGTTTTCTCTGATAGGTTTAGTCTGTTTAGAGGTCATCTGAAAATTGATAAATCCAGATATTCCTTGTCTAAACCAAAAATCAGCACAAAGCAGGACAGGAAAGGTACACTACTCCTCTAAAGCTTACACATATTACAGTGGTATAGAGGAGAAGGTGACTCTGCGCTGCATGTTCAGGCTGCGTCTATTATTAAACCAGAGCAGAGTACAGGACAGCCCCACATAGATCTGCTACACATCCACACAAACACAAGAGACAGTGTTGTCAGTGACGTCACACCAGAAGAGTTCACAGTGCGGTCATTAAAAAAAACACTCTCAAAAAAATAAAACATAAAAAAATTAAATTGATATTTGCATCTTTTTTTAAATCTTGAGTTAAACCCAGTATAAATGATAAATGTTAACATTTACAATTTGTTCATGTTTAAAGAATTGAAAGATAATCTTGTTTGGAACTGAAAAACTCAAAGACAGTCATTATCTGTGGGCGTGGGATGGGTGTGACCTATAAGCTCAACCTACAAAAAACCTGTCTATGGTTTTTGTTATTTTATATTTATGAACTGTTCTACACAATGAAGATTAGCTCTTCCACAAACAAATAAAGTGAAGTTGGGGTGGACAATGTTAATGGGTTTTTCCTAGTCAGCCTCATCAGCCTTTGTCATCTTGACTGCCAGATGACTGACATGTGGGTTTAACCAATCACAGTGAAATGTATGTAGATAGTTATTAATGATACATATATGTATGTGAATACATTATATATGAAACTATTAAGTGTAAAAAGATTTGGGCAGTGCAATTAAATCAAATTGTGTAAATTGTTTGCAGATCGCAGTGATCAACTTGGGGCTTTCGAGGACTGTCTTAGCCATCTTAATATACATTTTTGGCCACGTTTCACAGTCCTAAAAAGGAAATTAAAGTCAACATTTCTAGGATTAAAGTGTAACTAAATGCTATTTTTATTTTTTACTGTGTACACAGTGTTAGAATAGTACAGGCTACATTTTATTTTAGTATCACCTAAATGTTTGCACCTTTGTGGTCAAAAATAGTAAAAAAAAAAATGAGTGCGTGTCTCCAGTGGCCACTGTGATTTCAAGTACTACGTGACATCACACAGGACTGTCCTGGTTAAAGCCAGCTGTTTCTGATTATAAACACCTGGCTGCAGGGGCAAGGTTCGAAATGTAGATACCTGTTCAACCAATCACATTGTTCCTTATACCTCCTTCCCCCTCACTTCTTTAGTCGTCCAGGTACTGCCCAAGTTAGCAGCTCTATTTAGAGTGTGGTTGTGGGCAGAGGTGGAGCAGTCCCACTTTAAATCAAGAGTTTTTTGTTGTTGCCCTATGGCCCATCCCTTAGATGAAGTTAGCTGAAGCAGACATAGTCACTATGAGCGGGGGTGATGAGACAATGCTCCAAACACAGTGACTGAAATGAGCACAACAGATGCTGGAGGTGTGGTGAACTGGTCTGGGGTGACATGCAGCTCACTGGAACAAAAGGGCAGGACCCACCTTCTCCGCTCCCCTGGCCGGCCTCTGTTATTATCTCCATTAGAGAATTTAGCCCAAAGACTGCACACAGAAGCCATGATTAGTGCCATGACAGGCAGGACCCAGAGGGACACGGCACGGGCAGCAGCAGGCCCCCATGAGCCCAGAACATGCACACTCAACATGGTTCAAGAAAAATATAATACAACCAAATACAAGTACACAACATGGGCAGATGATAGTGCCATGTGTTGAAGAGGATGACTACAGCAATGCTTCACCATGGTGACACATTTGGCTTTGGCTGAATACACTGGGCTGACAGGTTTTGCAAGTTGCATCAGGATATTTTTCTTCAATAGCCTTAAAACCAAGAGGCAAATATATTCAAAGAAAATACACGGCAAGCAAAAGTAATTTACAGACAGACAGTATTCTCCAGACTTACTACTTCATTTTACTTTCAGTTTAATTACAGCCCCAGTATGTAACTTTTTGCCCAAAAATAGGGTAAAATAAAAGCATGTTTTTTTCATTATGGATGTGTTTATTTCATTGACAAATATAGAAATACATGCATCCATTCTGTGAGCAGGCTTGCATCTCCACAAAACTGACTTATCCTCCTGCTGGTTTTCTATTGCCATTGAAAAATCCAGATGACTTTTCACCCCCAGAAAGGCCCATGCTATCACTACTTTTTTCACCTAAACTGTATAAGAATGTCAATGTGTCATTTTATGTATGGATTATATTGAGAGGAGTAACAATAATTGATGATAAAACAAACTAGTGAAATCCTTAGGTCACGCTAACTAATAGGTAATTATGTCATTTTGAACCTGATTTGTGAAAGCAAACTGACAAGATGGGCTTAAAACAGATATTACTTAATAGGTTTGTCAAAAGTATCAAAATTTAAACAAATTTAACATATTTATACTAAAAAAGTCATATCAACCAGACAGAAATTAGCCTTTCCTGAACAGTTTTAGAATGAGACCACATAGACTAGTATACTACTATGGAACTTACAGAGTCTCCTGAGGGATAGATATAAGACCACATGGTAATATAAAAGAAAGTTAATGTTTAATAATCACATTATATTGTCTAAGTGTTTTTTATTATCATCAAGTTATTGGAATCAGTCTTTTCCTTAAGTCCACCACACACTACAGGATTTTTTAGTCTTAAATGATTTTTAAACATGTGGCAAAAAGCACACACCACAGACACGAGGAGAATCTTATGACATTTTAAATCTCCGAGCACAGCCACGGCTGCGAGTCGTTTAACTGTAGACAGGAAACAGCTGACGAGAGGTGCGCTCAAAATTTTTCACCTGTAGTATGCAGCCATATCCCGCAGTAGCCTTTGTGATTAGAGATTTAAAATCTCATAAGATTCTCTTCGTGTCTGTGGTGTGCGCTTTTTGGCTACAAGTGACCCAAATCCGAATTTTTCGCCCCTATGCGACCTGTATCTGATCTTTTAATGACAGCCTAAACGACACAGACCCAATTTTTTAAAATGCGACGGTCCTAAAATGTGGTCCTAAAACAGATACATATCCGATCTTTTGACATGCAACTTTAGTCTGAACGGCCAAGTCGCATTCATCCGGCCTACACAACATCAACAAGCGACAAAGGTCACTATTCTGCACTGAAGTAGGCGGAAACTGTAAGAAAGTGAGAGTGGTACAAGTCACAAATGGACACAACCGTTCTTCTCGTCATACAAAAATTGTGTATGAACTTCGTGTCAGTGAAGCATATAGCAGTCCCACCACTCTTGGCTGCGACTCCGCACCCACACGTTCCTTTCTACGGACGTTGCTGCCCCTGCCCCACAAAACGCCATGGCCAAAAACCTTGTCCTTCTCCTTCTCAACCTCCTCCTTAAAACAAATGTGCTGCACATGTTCTGGCTTCGGTACAACACCAACTTTAAAATCACCAGGTGCTCAATGCTAGCGTCCATGTTTAGGCTACTTCCGTAAACACTGAGCACACTGGCTGCGTGTGATGTCATCGTGTCCTCCAATGGCAATGCGGGACACTTTTGGGGTGTCTAAAGTTCACACTGGAGATCACATACAAGTCGCATTTAATTGGAAAAAAATTGGATTTCACAAAAAAAATCCGAATTGAGCATTAAGCCCTGCAGTCTGAACTTAGCCTTAGTCACACGTTTAAAAATCATTTAAGACTGAAAAATCCTGTAGTGTGCGGCACCCTTTAAGTGTTCAAAAGATCAGAGCCCTGCACTTCTAGTTTAGATGCAAAACAAAACTGTGTTATTGTTTGTGAGATGTGGTGCAATATTTCAGATACATGATTTTTAATGCACAGAAGATTGGCAATAAAGTCCACAGGAAGCAGAGTCACTATCGCTAATCTGCAGCTTCACCTCGACCCACACGCTGCATGGATGTAAACATGTGTGAGGAACTACTCTCGCCTTTTTACTTTTAAGAACGCTTCAAACTCGATTAACAGCACTGTTATGTGGACTGGGTGTCATTATTTGCAGAGAACAAATTCTATGGATAATGTGGATGAGATGCTGCAGTTTAACCTGCGTTTAATTTTACAGCTTTATGAGAGGTGAGTAATAAAAGTTGCCTCATTATTTTCACTATTACAGTTTGTATGTTGTGTCTCTGTGTCCGTCACTTTGTCTGTTTCTGCCCCTCTGTTATTGGCTGGTGCAGTGGTGGTGATGTTTTACTGTTATGATCCGACAGAGCAGCTCAAAGACACACACACACACGCACACACACACGGAGCGCAGCAGCCTTAAAACCACACACGAAGACACAAAGTTGGGTCACGCCTCCCTGAACTCAGGGAGAAACAAATCACAGCCAAATCGGGCAAATTACCCTGTAGTGTGTGGCGGCCTTTAGTATTAAAATTGTGTTGTCAGGATACTAAAATTTCAAACTTTTACTAAAAATGCATACAATACTAAAACTATACAAACAATGAACGTCCCCAACAGCAAAAGTGGGGTCAATGCTACCCTGCCCTATGCTTCCAACTTCTTTCATATGAACTTTGTCAGAAAATGCTTATGGCCTCTACAAAAAAGTCTGGAGAATATGTCTGTAAAGGGCAAAAGAAACAAACACACAAATAGGTAGACAGGATATATTAAGACAGTACACTTCTTAGCCACTGACTAAAGGTCACAGTTGAAGTTAAACTGAGCATTCTTGTAGAAGGAGGATGTGTAAACTCCACACTGACATAATGTTATGTCACATTATTGTTTTGGCCAACTATGTGTAAATCATAGTGCACCAAAAATACAGTCCCACCAAACAGCGCAGAGTGGCACAGGAGCAGAGGAGAGGTTAATATGGGATCTATTAGAGAGCTAGGTTCAAAGTTGAAAGGCTTAAAAGGTTAGTTCAAAGGTCGTTTTGGAGAGCAGTAAGGCTAAGGCTAGCCAGCACAACACACATGAACATACCCGGGCTGTCAGGGGAATCTGAGTGACAGAGACAAGACACGTCAGAATCAGGAGCACAAGTTCAATGGCAGCTATTCCACATGGAGAGATGCCATGCTTAATGTTTTCTCTCACTTAAAGTTAAAATCCGGCCTCACACTATACACCAACATCAAGTGTGGACTTAATAAACATTTAAAGGAGACACATTATGTTTACTTTGCACTCTTGTTCGGATAGCAGCCATGTTGTTACAAATGAGCTTTTTGTCAGCATGCATCACCATTGTTGCCAGAAGAATGTGCAGGAGCAATACTTTTATCTACTAATCTTGTTGCCCCTCATCGGGCTAGCCAGGCTCTCATTCGTGTACCTACACTACCAGTTAAAAGCCTGAACACACTTTTTCATTTAGGTTTCTTTATTTTCATGACATCTTTTGTTTGAGCTTTCCTACTATTATTATTTTTTACTACTCAGTGCGGTTAAATTGCAAATAAAGTGATACTGATTAACAACAATACTCTCACTGAAAGCATCAAAACTATGAATGAACATATGAAATGTAGTAAACAAAAAAATAAATGCAAAATAACGCCAAACTAGCTTCAGATTTTTGAAAATAGACACCCTTTTCTTTGGTCACTGCTCTGGACACTTGGCATTCCTTGACCATGACATGGCACGGTGTGAAGTGAAAACCATTTCAGGAGACTTCATCATGAAGCTCAAGGAGAGAAGGCCAACAAAGCAAAGGGTGGACACTTTGAGGAATTTTAATCTAAAATATAAAAAAAATATTCATTACATAATTCCATATATCTTGCATTATATATTTGATGTCTTTCGTATGTAGCTAAAATGTAGATAGCAGTAACCTAGAAAAAAGCACTGAATGAGAAGGTGTGTCCAAACTTTTAACAGGTAGTGTATATGCACTATGTCACTTTATGAAAAGTGAAAATGCACTCAAAAAGAATTTAAAATATTAAGAAATCATGATGAGTCTCCTTTAAAAGTGTAAAATACATCTAATTAAATATAACAGGATGATGCACTCCATGTATGCACCACTGTGTAAAAACATGACACGATAAAATAAGAACATGGATTTTCCCTTTAAACTTATTGGAGAGAAAAACACAAAAAGCCCTCCATATGCTGCATTAAACAGAGCCATTTTGAATAGGCAATCCAGAGGAATTACAATCGTGCTTGGTTTAGAAAGCTCTACAAACCTGCTTGCTCCACCTCGTCTTCAATATCAATTTTAAAATATTCTAGAAAATAAAATTATTCCCAAAAAAAAGGAAAAAAGAGGAGAAATAAAAAATATCACAAAATTATCAGTGATTACTGAAAAAAGTTGTAACTAAATCAGGACACGTTTAATTTGAACAACTTTGTAAGGCTAGTCAAAACTACATAGGCCTGAAAACAATACTAAAACTTAATAAATTCACTGAGTTGACCATCATGAGACCACTGGGTCAGAGTGAAGCTTATGGAGGTGAGAAAAGTGGTACCTTTAAGGCTGGGGAATGGTGTGGCTTTTTCCCTCGCTGCCTTGTTGGGAAGAGCCAGGTTGGAAAGACTAAAACTTGTGCCGTGGTTCTTGTACAGATTGCCTGAAAAGACAAAGACAAAGCAGTCATATTTCTGTAAAAGGAGCATAAAGTAAAAGGTTGTTTAAAATCATGCAAATATGAATGCTTCTGTTGATTTTCTGATCTGATAGGAATGAGATGAACTTACTCAACTTAGATCTCTTTGATCCCTTTATCTGCAGTCTCTTAAAAAAAATTCAACTGTTCTCAACTCAATTCAACTATTCTATTTACTGCATTATATCACTGTTTTGAAATATCATACTTTTTGAGTAATTAGTTAATTTTAATTTGTATAGCACTTTGGGCAGTGATGACTGCATTTTAAATGTGCTTTATAAATTAACCTTGACCTTGGCCTGATTTTGTTTACACTAAACAGGCGTTCTCAGGGTGCTCAAATCTTGTGCATTTTTTGTCATATTCTTACTTGCAAAGGACATGAGCCCCCCCAGCCCGTCGTTGCTGCTGTTGGAGATGGTGGAGTTGGGCGAGCTGTTGTGAGAGTCCTCTCCGTCAGATTCTCCAGGGAGTCTCAAGCTGCTGGGACGGAGCGGACGGGCTACCCTGGAGTCAAATCAAGATCATAAGCACACGCCACACTAGATAAACAGCATGCACACAGTATTACAGCTGCCGAATAATCGGCAGTCACTTTTCAAGGGTACAATACATAAACTTTTTGTTTTGTTTTTTTTCTTAGTGGAAATGTCGCATGTGTACAATTACAAGTTTTTCAAGCATTTATTTCTAGATTCTTTTCCAGTCTTGACTAAGATTTATTTCATCCATCCTGACTGCGAATGCGCAGGGAACATTCAGTGCTTTCAATACCACCCTCTGGAGGTCATCCGGGCTTTATAGAACCGTAATTACTGTAACTTTGGTTTTTTCCTAACCAAGCCACAGAAGAAAATTTTATTTTTTGATTTGGTCCCAGTTATGAAGTTTAAGCGTGGGGGAGTTTGATTGAAAAGTGTCAGAATAGTATTATAAATATCATTTTTGCTATATTCAAACTGGTTATTGATTACTACATTTTCCTTAAATTGTGTAACCCTAAAACTTTAAAGGAAGGCACACACACTCATCCACTACATCAAACATACCGCCTTGATTCAAACCACCATGGAATGAGTTGGGTGAATTTCTGTGCTTGGGTTAAAAAGACAACATTTCATGGTGGATCAGAAATCCCTTTGAATGATGATTACACAGTCATTCAAGTCACAAACAAGTTGCACACACTTGTTGCCATTGAGGTTCTGGTTGAATCGAGGGGTGTAGGATTCCACTTGCTCGTCGGCCTCCGGGTCATCCTCAGTGGGGAAACCATACTGGGGCTCAAAGTAGGGGTTGTCATACTCGGGCTTTTTGTTGGCTGTGTCCACCACGCCGCTGTCCACTGGGGGGCGGAGGAACGGCTGGCTGGCCAGGCCTGGGACAGGGTTCTGGAGAGCTGCACTGGCTGAAGCCTCCATCTCAGGTGGTTCTCCAGGTTCCTTAGGAATGAACACAAAGGGATTATTAAACTAATTTACTAAAAAATGATCTGAATAGATTTCCACCGAACACCTCTCTTGAATCAGTTTGGTCTCATTTGGTAAACATGATGTAAACATTGCCATTTGATCACTAAATCTGGTGATTGAGGAAGAATATTCTGTTTGTACATGTCAACCACTTACCCATTATTGTCGATTTTGTAATGTGTGTGCGTTTACTAACAAGTATGTGTTTTTGAAGCTACTTCTGCCCTTTAAATTGCCAGAACAAATTAAATTATTTGAACGATTGATTGAATTCCACCCAGATACAGGGAGAAGGCTGCCACAGTCTTTTGAAAATGTACTGGTTAAATCCATGTATTTTTTTCTTGAGTTTTCAGACCGTCTTTTTTGTCAATGTTTGCTAATGTGTGCATTGTGTTACCACTGAAACTGCTCAACATTCCACCATATACATACAAATTGAACCCGCCCAGATGTCACTGCAAAGTATCAATACAACAGATGGATGATAAGACAAAGTGTGTACTACAAGTTGAAGGTGACCCACATGATTGACTCCTTGGATGATCGTGCTGGGGCTGGAGCTGGCAGTGGTGCTGGAGCTGGAGCGCAGAGGCTGTCCGTCGGAGGGTTCAGCGGGAGCGTCTGCACCTCCTGTGGGCCCCTCTGAGCTCTGGCCCTCCCTCAGCTCCTGGAAGTCCTGGAACTCCACTTCACTGGGGTCTCCAAGTGCAGCATGTGTAGGGGGATCCAAATCTGAACAGAAGGATTAAGTTTACAAAAATAAAGTCATATCATTAAATGTGTAGTTTACTGGTTTGATACATTTTGTAATATGTGGCACTAGCACTGCTGTCCTTCACAATTCACAAGATTGATTCACAAGTCTATATAAATAGGATTGTTTCCTAATACTTTTTTCTGCATAGTTATTTTTGCTGGACTCCCGTGCAGGTGTAGTCTTGTGAATGCAGTTTGGATCAGACAGAGCTACTGTATGCAATAGTTTGGAGAGCTTTTGTCACAACCCTTTTTTTAGTAGACTAAATCGTCAGACATGTCTTTACTTGACCAAATTTCTTTAGTCGACTACAGTGCCCTGTGGCACGATAATTATTAAGTCTTAGAGGCACACATTTTTTGTCTATGTATTCATTTCTTAGCTTTTAATCTATCATATCTGTTTCTAATTTAGCAGTGAATCAATTACAAACATTGTGGACAAGCCCACCAAAATCATTCTGCTAATAACTCATGGTTATCAAATATGAAAAGGGAGGATTGTATATATAAAAAAAGATTTGTTAAGCCACAAAACCACAGAATAATAATTTCAAAATGAATAACACAGAAATGTAATGCTTTTACATTTAAGATGGATTCAAAATTTTCTTGATTGACATAAAATATGTTAAAATAAAGTCAGGAGTTTTCCTTCAGAATTATTTTATGTTAATTGTATTTTTGTAATCAAATGCAAAACTTGATTTAAAGCTGTAATTTTGCATAGTCTATTCTTTCATCCTTTATAATACTCAGCAGTGTGTTGTTGGGAAATCAAACTGTCCAATAATAATCTCCTCGGTGGTGGGACAGTAGAACTCACTCGTAGTCTCTCCTTGGATGTCTCCTTGGATCATCTCACTCACAAGGTCTCCGAGGGAGGAGTATGAGGAGCTGGAACCATCGTACGCATCGCTGTCACTGCCACTGCAACACACACGCCTGTTACTAAGCACTTAAAACACGGAGTGAGAGAGTTTAGAGCCTAACCAAATTTTCTTTTTTTTTTTCAGTTTCTCCAAAAGACCTATATCCCCTACTAAAAGGTATTTATTTTGGATAGGCCCTTGATATTCATCTTTTGTTTTTTTTTTTCAAAGGGGGCATTGTCATGGTTGGAATTTCAACTGAATGAACACTAAAATTTCTCTCCCCATTGTGACAAATAACTGAATTTTAACCATACAAGATGTGGTTAAAATATCTGCCTTTAAATCTTTACCAATGACAAGAAATTATGTGCATAGAATAGAATGACAATACTTCATCCTGTGCAGCTGCAGCAGTAGCTAATAATCTCAGACAATAAGAGTAGTCTTAGAACAGTGCAGGTGTTGTGCTGTGACTAAGCGGTGATCCCACCTGTCCGTGGGGTCAGAATCGTTGCCCTCATCCTCCAGAGGACTGGCCATGGCCTCCACCAGCTGTGAGCCACCGTCATACACTCGGTACAGCACAGGCTGCAGCTGGTGAGCGTACCACTTTGGTTTGTCCCCAATTAAAGATGGGTCAAATACATCTAGAAGAGTGGAATGAATCATTATTTTTATATAACAGACTCATTATAATTACACATCTGAAAATGTTTTATGGTGTAGTTTAGTTTAGCAAATCACTCTGTTGCTGCAACCTGTCAGCTCAATTAAAAAAGTGTAGAACAACAACATGATAGACGTACTGTTGTGAATCCTCTGAAAGGCCAGGTTGGTTGGGTTGAGGGCCCATTCTCCATAGAACTCCACAGCCTGAGTGTGAGAGAGTTTATCTGCAAAGCTGGAGCGCCGTGGCCGCGAGGCCAGGAAAGAGGTGCACTGGAAGGCCACCACAGGCCGGGGGAACAGGCGCAGGGTGCGTGTGTGCATTTGGAACCCCTGGAGGACATTTGGGGAGTTGAAAAAGCGCACCATGGCAACCCTGGAAAGAAGGATGAGACATGAGCACTTAGATAGTCATAACGCTAAAGCTTTGCTGAATAGTCTTTATTTTGAAAAAGGACCCAATAAAAGTTGTTCTAGTTTAAGTGAGGCCCAAGAACTTAGCAGAGTCCTGGAGTCAGAAAATCACCAAAGATACAAAACATCAATAGCTACATCGCACTAGATTTGCTCAGGGTGCACTTTTTAGTGAAGTCCACCGTGACCGAGGACACTTGCCTGGTGGCTACGTCCACTGAATCCACATCGTTGCCATAAATGAGAGGGTTGAACTCGGTAGAGGACGGTGACGCTTTATCTCGTCCTGGTGGGAGTAAGGGCAGCTCCTGTCCTTCCTGAAACTTCTCCAGGTTCAGAATGGGCTGTGTGTTCAGGCTCATACTGGCCAAAGCCTGGAATAAGCCACAGCATAATCATTACAAATACAGAACATTTCATATTAAGTAGAAGAGGTTAAGAAAGGACTAAAATGGAATGCTCCAACCCCTGGCATCAGCATGCAGGCATCAGAGGATCCTTATTGATAGTTAAGACAAAATATTCTATCGAATCTTACATTATAAAATAAATCAAAGACCAATAAAGCATTACTCAAATTATGTAATCCACAGCTAATTGAACGTGATGACTGTTTCTGTGGATGTCTTCATGGAAAGACAAAACTTCCCGATCACTTTTGTTCAGTGTCATTGTTTTACTTGCTCTGCACTTACTTCGGTAGAGCAAAAGCATTATACATAAATTATATTGGCAACATAACTTTGAATTAAGTGTTTCAGTGTACCAGGCATGTCTTGAGAACTAAACTCCTTTAAAAGCCCAGTGTATGCACCCTCAGGAAGAATTGCATAATAAAACATGTGAGAATGTTTCTTAACAAGTACATTAAAAAAGCTGTACACAATACTGACAGAAAAATTGTAGTGCTGCTACTCCGGTTCTCCGGTTCCCATCTATTTGAATAAACTTTAAACCATAATTTTTAACCTATCCTGCTAATGCTATCCATAATTCTGTAGGTAGATATTTAAAGCTTTTATTTCTAAAGTACATCACTTCATACCTCATACATTTTCCCTTTTATAATTTTTTTGATGTGGTGATACTACCTGAACATGATCTTACTATTAAACTTTAAATGCTGATGCCAGAGGTGGGTCTGTTACTTTGGAAGAGAAGCAGGAGAGTAGGTCAGTGTGCATGGTCGCTGCAGACTCCAGAGTCAATGTTAAGCTTAGCACAATGGAACATTTAGTCAGCCTGGGTGACTGGTAAGTTCAAAGTGATTATTGTTTTTCCCATCATTATGAAAATTGGTTAAAACACGTATTGCTGGCAGAAAAGATGCACGCACATTCAGTCATGCTCAAGCCAGAGCTAAGCAGCGTCTCCTTAAACCGCAGTGCCACATTCTCACGTGTTACTCTCGTCTGGAGAGAGGAGACAAATATTGACAGGCAGATTCATATGAGGAAGGAGAGATCCGTGCAGGGCTCATTTGCATTCCACACCAGGCAAACATGAGTAACCTTATTTTCAGCGGAGAAGAAGATCTGCTTTTGGGTGATGGCGCTGAGCCTAAGCAGACACTGAGGAGAGGGAGGAGAGTCACATGAGGCCGGCAGTGAACAGCACATGACACAGGGGGAGGACATGAAAGTGAACCCAGCTTTTTCTTTGTCTCCTTTGTCCACACTGCTGTTGGTGATGTGTGTTTAGATTCCTATCTGGACATATACTAGATCTTTTTTAAAGAATCAAAAGGCCACTTTGTTTGATACTATATTTTTTAAAAACATAACTTTTTTTATTTACTTAGATTTTCTCGAGGGCAGATTGCATAATAAAGTATTCGGTGTGCTCCATTCATTATGGCACTCAGTGCTATAAGAAAAGATTTCTTGGTTTGAACAGTGTTTTGTTTTGGCTTTGGTGCCTTTTTGAATGTTCACTTTGTTGGTTTTTAGCTGGATGGTCCAAAACATTCTGTTCTACATGGAGATGATTTTGTTTTGCCTGGAATGTTCTACAGACAGGCATAAAACCTGGCAGTCTCCATGGAGACAAGCAGGTGACTCAGTATTTTTACGCAATAAAAAAGCCTGTAATCAAATAAAGTAGGATAAATATGAAGCATACTGTGGAATATTCTGGGCAAAACAATGACATTTTCATGAAATAAGCAAGTGACAGAACCTCCACCTGAAAATGTACAGAGTGCACTTTTAAATTCACATGACATTTATTTTCATTTATTATGTAAATGAATAAAAAATTGGTGTCAGTGAAACAGGAAATATTTCACCCAGATTCCAGATTATTTGGGCCTCAAAGTACAAACTAAAATTACATTACGAGTTATATTATCAGGCTGGCTGAATTCTACAATTACAATGAATATTAGGAACATGATCCTTGTTAAAAGTTCTGTTCCGCCCCAACGCAAGATGGTTAACACTTGACAAAGGTATTGAGGAAAAGGAGGAAAGAAAACGGATGTAAAGACAGGACAATGATGCAAGAGACTGACACATGAAGACCTAGACAAACACACCAGTCTCCTAATAGCTCTATACAGGTACCACACACCACTATTCATTGTAACCAGCTGCTGCACTGCTTACAAATGAATGACGATGAAAAAAGCAGATCTCAGAAAAAAACCCAAAACACTTTAAGAGTAATAAAATGTTCACAAAAGAATTTGTAAGAACTGATCCACTACACGGTGCATTGTATTAGTTTCGGTTAGCTGAAGAGAACACACATGTTTCAACACCATGACATAGACGTTCTGTCTTTTCACACACATTACTGCCCAAGAATGCCATCTTCAATGCGATCTTTTTTAAAACACATTTTAAATTAAACAGTGTTACAGAAATTGTAGCTTAAAATCTTTGTCCCACCTTGTGATGTCATGTAGTGGTTTACAAGTTAACAGCTAATTTTTATCTTTTGTTCAGTGGATATTGGAAATTTCAGGGTTGACATAATCCAAATGATTCTAGTGAAGGTGGAGTTTAAATACACAGTGGAACACTTCCTGTATCATCTCATGACATCACAAGGTGGAAACGATGATTTCAAGTTTGAGAGAAGAACTCTAAATATGCAGGGTTTGTACATTAAGCATGTAAATGAAACCAAACACAACTCTGAGTATATCTTTGATGAGGTAACAAAATTATTAGATAGATTAAAAATATTGTAATATGGGCTCTTTAATCAACTGTCAAATTGGGATTTCAACCATTTCCAAAATGTTATAAACCTTCTGTTCACGATATCTCATTTTGCCACTCAAGCCCCAAAGAGTCACTTTTCTACTCTAGAGGCTTTTAAACACAGGTGTCTCAAAAGAAAAACAAAATATATTAGGTCTACTTTTTCTACAAGTTCATTTTGACAAAATAGCAGTAATCGTTTGAAATAGCTCTCAAAACCATTACGCATCTATATGTATCTGACTGCACTACAAACTGCACTCACAAGGCTACTACTGCATGGGAATACATGCAAAAACTACCATTTATGCAAAAATGTACTAGGGAACAATGTCTTTATATAAAGATTAGGGGTGTTAACAATTCATAAATGTCCTGAAGTGGTACAGAAGCAGAGACCCTGGAGTCTGAGGCTTTATAGACCCATCTGATAATACTATAAAATAATGGCAAAAAAAGAAGAAAATTTAATTTGTCAACTGGACATAGTTTATTTGGTTGAATACGTTTCGCAGCTCATCCAAGCTGCTTCTTCAGTTCTGGTCAGATGCTGGCGGACACTGCTTTATATCTGCCTGAAGGGAGGAGCTTAATTACAATGAAAATTACTATGAGACAACACATATTTAAATACAGTTTCAGTTGGTCAGGTGATACAATATGGAGTTGTTAACAGTTTCTGTTAGTCATGTGAGTCTATTCAATATGGAGTGGGAGTGGGGGAGTAGTTAGCATATCCATTCAGGGCCATGATGGGTGTTTTCACACCTCTGGACCTGACCTGGCTAGTCCCATTGTTTTCCCAGTTTGTTTTGATTTAGGTTTGAGGATAGAGTTATAGATGGGAGACAAATGATGTCTGAGACCCCCATTTCTGTTCAAGGAAGGATTCTCTTTCTTGACAAAAATAGCTTCTTTAACTCCCCTCTCAAACCAGTTCTTTTCTCTGGCCAAGATCTGGACCTCGCTGTCCTCAAAGGAGTGGCCTGTGGCTTTTAGGTGGACCAACTGAAACTGTATTTAAATATGTGTTGTCTCATAGTAATTTTCATTGTAATTAAGCTCCTCCCTTCAGGCAGATATAAAGCAGTGTCCGCCAGCATCTGACCAGAACTGAGGAAGCAGCTTGGATGAGCTGCGAAACGTATTCAACCAAATAAACTATGTCCAGTTGACAAATTAAATTTTCTTCTTTTTTTGCCATGGATTCTACCTGGACGACTGAGGGATTTTACATACACTATAAAATAATGTTTTAAACTCCTCCACATTGTAGCAGCTTCAGAACACAGAGATATCAGATGATGTTTTATCTCACTGTTTCTAAAAGCAGTGTTTTTTTTTTTTACATTATATTATATTATTCATGTTCGAGGCCTCTAAAAAGATGAGAAGTTCTGCCAATTTGTCCAAAGTTTGGTTTTCACTCTTAAGGCTGGTGAAGACATCGTAAAGGTAAAACAAATACTATCTCTGTCATTACCAGGTTTTTTGTTTTTTTTTAGAGTTTCCTCAGTCCCTAACCCTAACCCTAAGCCTCTCTGGGCAATAGCTGTAGCGTTAGCAGTGATAGCTGTGTATCTGAAAGAATCAAATTGTGCATCGTAGCTCTTACACAATCCATATTGTCATATTGTTAG
Organism: Taenioides sp. WSHXM2023; assembly: GCA_029959045.1. Taxonomy (NCBI): domain Eukaryota; kingdom Metazoa; phylum Chordata; class Actinopteri; order Gobiiformes; family Gobiidae; genus Taenioides; species Taenioides sp. WSHXM2023. Next base: position 30,671,616 of record CM057091.1, read on the forward strand.
AATCGCGATGGCACAATGCAAAAAAAAAAAAATTCTAAATACCAAAAAACACCAAATCTTCAGCTAACTGAGTCACTAACTTCTCGTTTCTGCCTTCTGTCCCATATAAGTCCTTATAATCTAAATTAAATGACTAGTTGACTGACTTGATGAATATTTTGGTCAACTAGGACACAATTAACACACATTAAAAATATTGCTGCCTGAGGGAAGTAAGGGAAAGTAAGGGAAAGTGAAGCAACTACTACACAGATACAAGTTTGGGTGGTATGTTTTCGCATCAGTGAATTTCATCTCTTCCAGTCCACTCAACAGTCTTTTATTTCGGGGACCTGAATAATATAGTATTATATTATTACATATTGAAATGTAACTGTTAAACTTGGACTTTGTGTGTATGAGAGGACTGTGAGCTAGAGTCTACAAACAGGGAGGAAGCTGCTAATGCTACAGCACAACCAACTGGCTCTGATTCAAGGCTCCTTTAGTCACGGCGCATATGACAGCAGCCTGGTAAACAATGGCACTGTTTAAATACGATTCTTTCAAGGGAATGGCTTGAGCTGCAGAAGTGTGGACACATCCACACCATACAATATAGAATACAGGGCTGAGGCGGCATGGAGTTCATTAAAACCTCAAACACTTAAAAATGTGTTATCTGCCAAAAAGCTGCATTTCAGGGACTCATTGTACTGCTGGTCAAGTGTGATTAGGCATTTAAAAAGGATTAATATTTTGCAATAGTAGACAAAGGACTACTGTTGGTCAATCTTAGTTGCTTTGCAATAGCAGGGCCATTGCCTGTATACAGAAGTGGACTGAGGGAGGACATCACCCATACCGTTCGATTGCAATCAAATGAAGCCAATTGAGGCTAGTAGTTATAGAGGATGATTTGCAACCTAAACTTGCCCATTTCTGGGCCGCATCTCTGGTTTGGCAGGAGCCAGGCGTTTAGGGGCGATAGCTGTCAATAAACCTGTTGCTAACATTAGTGGGCCCCTAATTAGTTTGTTATTAATGTTGATATCGTGATTTACAAACAAAATCGTAAAATAACAATAACATAAAATAATACGTACATTTTAAGGTCAGAATAACAAGACTGACGGCAACAGACAGAAGGACAATGACTTTTTAATAGAAATTGAATTGGAGCTGGGTCGTGCTCATGCTCACTCCCTAGTTGAAACACAGCAGTTAGCAGGCTAACCATGTCTACCTATACAGTGTTTGTATGCAGATACCAGCAGGGCATCATCAATACTAATAATGTTTATCACTCCTAGATACAGTGCCTTACAAAAGTATTAGCCCCTCTTGAACTTTTTGGCCTTTTGCCACATTTCAGGCTTCAGACATAAAGATATAAAATTGGAATTTTTTGTGAAGAATCAACACCAAGTGGGACACAATCGTGAAGTGGAACGAAATGTATTCAATATTTTAAACTTTTTTTTTTACAAACAAAAAACTGAAAAGTAGGGCGTGCAAAATTATTCGCCCCCTTTTCTCTCAGTGCAGCCAGTTGACTCCAGAAGTTCTGTGATGATTTCTGAATAATCCAATGTTGACCTAAATGATTGATGATGATAAATAGAGTCCACCTGTGTGTCTCAGTATAAATGCACCTGCTCTGTGATGGTCTCAGGGGTCTGTTAAAAGAATAATGGGGAGCAAACAGCATAATGAAGACCAAAGAACACACCAGGCAGGTCCGGGATAAAGTTGTGGAGAAGTTTAAAGCAGGATTAGGATAGAAAAAGCTTTAAAGATCTCGCAGAGCACTGCTCGATCAATCATATTGAAATGGAGAGAGTATCAGACCACTGCAAACCTACCAAGACCCAGCTGTCCCTCTCAACTTTCAGCCCAAACAAGGAGAGCACTGACCAGAGATGCAGCTAAGAGGCCCATGATCACCCTGGATGAACTGCAGAGATCCACAGCTAAGGTAGAATCTGTCCATAGGACAACCATTAGTTGCACACTGCACAAATCTGGCCTTTATGGAAGAGTGGCAAGAAGAAAGCCATTTCTCAAAGAAAACCATAAAAAGTCCTATTTGAAGTTTGCCACAAGCCATCTGGGAGACACAACAAACATGTGGAAGAAGGTGTTCTGGTCAGATGAGACCAAAATTGAACTTTTTTGGCTAAATGCAAAATGTTATGTTTGGTGTAAAAGTAACACTGCACATCACCCTGAACACACCATCCCCACTGTCAAACAGGGTGGTGTCAGCATCATGGTCTGGGGCTGCTTTTCTTCAGCAGGGACAGGGAAGATAGTTAAAGATGATGGGAAGATGGATGGAGCCAAATACAGGGCAATTTTGGAAGGAAACCTACTGGAGTCTGCAAAAGACCTGAGATTGGGACGGAGGTTTACCTTCCAACAAGACAATGATCCTTAAACATAAAGCAAAATGTAGCAAATACGCTGTGTGAAATGGTAATAACGAGATAGTAACGCAGGGTAATGATGTATATGAATTATTATTATGAATTATGGGTTAGAAAACCAGAAGAGCAAGTACGGCTCAGGGAGAGAGGAGGCAGAGTCTGAAAGTTGCATTAGATGGTACCGTGTATTAGACAAAGAAAATAGACAAACAGTAACAGAGAGAATGAGTGAGTGAATGGCCAGAGAGGTAGCAGCACAATATTTACAATGCATTACAACGAAAGTTCATAGGTCCAAACCTGAAATATTTACAATGTATATTCAATTTATAGTTTATAGAGCGCGCAGATCAATAGCAAAGGCACACGAGAATGACAATTCCTGAGACCTGAGAGTGACTGAGTCCAAAGGGGATAAGTGTCTGTGAGGAGTGGGAGTGAGCAGTTGAGAGGCGAGTCGCAGAGCAATGAGTGCGTAAAGGTGCGAGAGTTAAATGTCAGCTGCAAGAGCCTCTTGCCAGCCCGAACAGGGGGAGTAGGGTGTCAGAGTTCATGGCAGGAATCTCCCGAGTTGGGTTTCGTGGGGTTCAGCGGGCTAGAAGCCTTGTCTTAGCTCACCATCAAAGACCTGGCCAATTCCGGATATTTCATCTAATACAACAGCTTGCTTGAAGCACTTGGGCGGTGTGGTAGTCTGCTTCTGCAGCAAACATTTGTTTGTCCGTCTCACGTCTACCGTGGTTCTGGGGTTTGCGGTAATATAGCGTGCAAATTGGCGGACTGCGATCACGTGACTGCACGCAAGGGGACGTAAAATCAAAGAGCAGTAGTGGGACAAGGTATCATCCAGGTGTTAGAATGGCTAAGTCAAAGTCCAGACCTGAATCCAATTGAGAATCTGTGGAAAGATCTGAAAACTGCTGTTCACAAACGCTCTCCATCTAACCTTACAGCGCTCAAGCTGTTTTACAAGAAAGAATGGGCAAAAATTTCAGTCTCTAGATGTGCAAAACTGATAGAGACACACTCCAAAAGACTTGCAGCTGTAATCACTGCAAAAGGTGGTTCTACAAAATATTGACTTGATGCGCTACTTATCAGTTTTTTATTTGTAAAAAAAAAGTTTAAAATATCAAATACATTTCATTCCACTTCACGATTGTGTCCCACTTGGTGTTGATTCTACACAAAAAATTCAAATTTTATATCTTTATGTTTGAAGCCAGAAATGTGGCAAAAGGTCAAAAAGTTCAAGATGGGCTAATACTTTCACAAGGCACTGTACATTTTTTTATAAAATAAGAATAAGAAACAAACACTCGCAGCTGAAAGGACTAAACCAGCTCCCATAAAAATCCTAATGAAAATGTATCAATTCATCAATTGTTTAAATCATCATTTGCAAAAGTAATTAAAAAAGCTGGTACACCTATGAATCAGAGCCAAGTTATAGCCTCAGATGATTGGGGTATAATTACATCTATGAGGAAGTAGGATTCTAGCTGTTTTTTTTTTTTTACCTCTACGGGCTAGAGCATGCAAAGAAAATAGGACAAAGAGATGTTAGTGTGGCACGCAACCCATTCAATGTTCCCATACCACATCTACAATACAACTGCAGAGGGAGGAAGCGCTTAGTCTTCACAACACTGGAAGAAAACAGTCAAGTACATGTATAAAATGGCAGGGTAAAATATAAATGGTTGATTATGTTATATAAAGTCTACTGAAGTAATTAAATTAAACAAACTTTCATCAAAATAATAAACCAATACAATTCCATACCTGTTTCAAATGTTTCTTGAGTTCACCGGCTTCAGGCTCAGGGAGAGGTGGCAATATCTCTGCATTGGTTGGAGCAATGACCTGCAACACCCCAATCATAAAAAAAGTGAAAATCATATTAGAAATTGAGAAACTAAGCAAAAACTAATGATATTAAAGGCCCTGTACCTGATTTTCCCATATGTCTGAGCATATATTGTTTCGCTTCAGTACAAATATATTGTATAAGCAGCTCTTCAGATCTGCATCCCATTAGGAAGCAATTTACTGTCCGATAATCAGGAAATGTGTGTTAGCACACTAGTTCTTGTTACTGTCATGGCAATAGGCCACACTGGTCTTTGGGAGTTATGAAAATCACTTGTAAATGAATCATGGTGAATAGTTAGGATGCTTGGAATGCATAAGGTAAGTGAGGAATAACTAACTTGGATCACTGCAAACCGTTTAAAATTTCACATTTTTAAGACATCAGGTACAGCACTTTAAGAATGAAGTTTACTATAGTGGTTACTGACCCTACTGCTGTCAAGGTCCACAAGCCACACATCGTCAGGCATTTTGAAATCCGATTTGTAGAGAAAGAAACTGGCCGGTACCCCAATGATGTAAGGAGTGGGGGCAAGCAGGAGCTATGAAAAGGAGAAAAAAAATAATACAGTGACTGTTTAGTATAAATTCCTGTCCTCGCTAGAAGAAGATGCCTAGAATTCTTTCTTTCTTTCTTTTGTATAATGTAGTTGAGTTTGGAGGTATGGAATCTTATTAAAAATGAATCAACTGAAAAGGCTAGTTTCTATGGTAACCGCCTCACCGACAGATGACTATTTACAAGCAGCAGGCATTTTTTAACCCATGCCTGTGAGAAATATTTGAGCTTATGTTTAAAATGCATTTGGCAAAAAAACATAAGTAACACTTATTTTCTTAGATCAATGTTTAACGTGACAAAAAATTGCAATTTTCAACCACATTTTCTTCAAATTTTTTTACACTTAACTGATGTGATTTTTTTTTTTTTTTTTAACCACAGTTAGTATCCCATCAAACAAGTAAGAATTATAAAAACATTCAAACCTGCCATAATGTGACTACATGTACTGATGGGCTTGTACTATAAAAGCTGTAGGTGCTGAGGTGTACTGAGACTATGTGTTTTTTGATCAAGGACAATGTATTTAAAAAGTGAAACTAGGCCCTAAATCCACTTTTTTGCTACTAAACTATTTCTATGGTATTTTAACAGCATTATGTACTGTTCTTAGTCACATTTTGGCAACTTTAGAGTAAACTAGGCAAAGTTGGAGGTTACTGGTTAAAAACATTTAAATCTAAGTGTGTGCTGCCTTCAGTGGCCTCTGCAATTTCGAGTAGTTGGTGACCTCTAGATAGACTGCTTTGATTACAGCCAAGTGTTTGCAGGGGCGGAGTTTGATGTGTGGATACCTGTCAGACCAATCACACTGTTCCTTATATCTCCAGACCCCCACCCCCACCACTCTTAGGTGTTTAGTCCCACTTTAAATTTGTACCTGTTCGGCAGAAGCCATGCATGTTGGTAACAAAGGAATGACAGGAAACATGTACTCCAGAGGGTAGATCATGGCAACGAAGGCCATCACACTCATGGACAGAGCGTTGTAGTCTCTGGACTGAAGAATCACCTGAGGGAGATCACGCACGTCAACTATGTCACCAATGACAGAAACTAGTATTATCCCACCAAAACAAGTCATAATTAGAAAAGCATGAAAACTTGTCATATGCACATTAAAGGAATCAGGATGGATATGAAATCACAACCTCACCTCCAAGATTTTAATTTTTACCATAATTCACCCCCATTGTACAGCTAAATAGCTAAGGCAAGTTGACAAGTCAATTATCCTGACAGCACATTGTGGGTAGTCCTTCGAAAAACTTCACTTCTAGACTCAGTCTGCCGAATGGAACAACTGTGTCTGAAAAGAGCAAAATGTGAGACATATTTCTCTCTAGTTTTCTTTGAATCCACTCCATGACTGTGCTGTAGAAAGCACTCAGACTGAAGGCTCCATCTGTATTATTCATAAAGAAATGTGAGTCTGTGTGAAGCGTCTAGTGCCGTGGGTAATTTCAGGCTTTTAAAAGGCTTTTGAATCAGTTCTGTGACATAAACGTGAACACTGAAAAGAGCCTTGAATAATGGAAGATGTTAGCATGTCTGCTTTTGTGCGCAAGTGTCTTCGACGACTGGTTGGATCAAATCTTCATTTACAAATGGGGTTTGACTGATTATCACTGGCAGACTTACAGGCAGATGGACTTACATTCCCGCTCAGAGCTAATGGTTTACTGGAATGGCAAGTGGGTGAAATTTAAAAAAAATTATTTTGTAATTTTGTAAAGTTTGCCCCAGCTGATACTATGCAGCTGATGTCATCAGCATTCCCTTGAGGGTGTGATAGGTCTGTCATGATAAAGACTATATTGATTTATCATTCAATATATGAATGCTGGAACAATATATTTATCATGTGTACATTTTCTTTGTAAAAGTAGAGATATTTGGGATATTTATGTTGTAATACAATAACATTTAAGATGTAAAAGGATGAATACGTGACTTCTACTGCTAATTATTGACCAATAGTACATTATATCTGTCAGCTCGTGCCTTTAAATTATACCATCTATTAAAATGGTTTACTGGAATTATTTTGCATTACTGTTATTCTGTCAGCGGCATAAAGTAGTTTCAATATTATCATTTATCACAGTACATCCCTGTACCAATATCATGTTTCAAAATTTGCTATCATGACAGGCCTAGGATGTGATGCTAACTGTAGGCATGCTCTGTCTGAGGCTTTGTTAGACTTTAATCTGAGCTTTATTTTTAACATAATCTGACCAGAAAGAACTAGTTAGAACTACAACAAGTGAGTTAATTTTTTGTTAAACAAGTCAAATAACATTACAGTCATAAGATAGCAAGCATTAATGGGAACTGTGCAATGAGTGGAGTGTGCAATATTTTATTTTTTGGCCCCTGTGACCCTAGCCCTTTGGGACAACAGATGGAAATTAGCCTTAGACTACAATCCGGCGTGTTTACATTCATGTTGTGTCATGTTTGTGCATTAACATGCTCTGTCCCAATCAAATAAATAAATAAATAAATAAATAAAATAAATTAGTCAACAGTTTTCAGTTAGTCACTCTCACTATTTAGTATCAGCAGATACCAATACTGGAACCGATATATTGTCTATTCCTAGTCATATTAATAATCCTATAACTCCATGGACATGTGACTGCAACTATACTAAAAACGAAACCTAGATTGAAGCCACAATAAAGGGAAAGGGAAGGGAAAAGGACAAAATTCATGTTCAAACTGAAATTTAAGATTAGTGATCACTGAAAGTGTCAATAAAAACAGTAAATTTGACATTGTGACATCCTACAGGTGAGCAAACACATGTGTGGGCTAAATCCTAAATGTCCACAGTCCCTCACCTTGTGCTCCAGTAGGACACAGCTGAGCACCTGGAGGCAGGCGTCCACCCCCAGGAGCTCCAGGGGCAGGTGCAGGGGGAAGTCCACCATGGAGAAGCGCGAGTTGTCAGGCAGGGCGAAGGTGAGAGCCCTCTTGAGTTCGTGGGGCAGAACCTCCACGTCCACGCGCCTCTGTCCCGCTACAGGCACCGGGGAGCGCAGCAGCCGGTAGATCCATGACTCGATGTCCCGCAGGTCAGACAGGAGCTGGCTGCTCTTCTCTTCCGATGACAGAGCGCCCGTAAACACCCTCCACATGGTGTCCCTGTTGATCCAGTACAAGGGAGATGTGAGGACAATAGTATAGCAAGGCATTAAGTTCTTTAAGGTCCTATATTAAACAAAATTGACTTGTGAGAGATTGGCAATTCCAGGGCTGAAATGATCCAAACAATTCTAGTGAAGGTGGAGTTTAAAAATGTAGTAGATCCATACACATCCGGTATTACCATATGACATCACAAGGTGGAACAGAGTATATTCAGTTTGAGAGATGAACTCCAAATAAATATGCAGAGTTTGTGTGTTTAACTTGTGAATGAAACAAAACAAAACTCGGGTATGTTTTAGATGAGGAAACAACATTATGACATAGATCAGAAAATAGCATAATCTGAGCCTCAATATATTCGGAATACCATGTTGTAACAGATAGTTATTGTTTTTATTATATGGTAGATGTAAGACTGGGCAATCTCTAAAGCTATCTGTCTAATATGGCTCCTAGTATTGATTTCATGAAAGTAATTAATAATACAGGCTTTTAATCTCTGCCACACAAATTTTGTGTTCAACGAGAGGACTGGCTGTGGATCTCTTGATTCAAAACCCCGCACCATATCACTGACATTAAACATGACTCGTGGATAATCTTATCACATCTCTCAATTAATTGCCTGGCCTTAAGCAGATGTAACAGAAATCATTTGGATCATTTCAGCCTTCAAAGTGCCAATCTCTACTAAACTAAAGGTAAAAGGTAGCTGTTAACTTGAAAATTACCACTACATGACATCACAAGGTGGAGCAGAGCATTTTGAGCTTTGGAGATGCAGACAGACTAATAATAAACAGGTGTGAATGAAACAAAATAAAATTCCGGGTATGTTTTAAAGAGGAAACAGCATTCTAACAATTTTGCGCAATATGGGACCTTTAAATTAGTTCCGCACTGAGCCACACAATTGCGATCTAAAACATTTTTAGTTGTTTAGTTGATTAATTGGTCGATTGACCAAAATTGGTGTTAGTCAAGAAATCAGGAAGTGTTAGTGAGTGATGCATAGAAATATGTCATGAGTTTTTGCCATACCCTCTTTAGTTGACTAATCATTTTGCAGGACATGCCTTTAGTTGACAGTAAATTTCTTTAATCAACTACAGCCCCAGTGCACATCTTAAGGCAGAACTGCTTTGGCCCCAGGGCTGTAGGTGAAAGCTCATGGCACAGTTTGTATGCAAAACTGTGTACAACTCCAAACAATGGGTATAACCAGTCACACCGCATCTGTTTTAATGAACTAATTGGACATTTAAGCGACTCTTGAGTGAGTGCTGAAATATTGATGAGACACATATGGAGCCATTAAAGCCATTTGAATGTTTGTGCAGTGTGAGGTTAAATCATTAGTCCTGTGGAACTTCCCACCAGCTGCAGAGGCTCCTGAGGGCAGACCTCAATCTGTCAGTGCTGCTGTAATCCCAGCCACTCTCCTCCTTTGCTCCGCTCTGTCCAGTCACTGTAGCACTACGCACCAACTTTTACTAAAAGCAAGTCTAGAATATACACTTCATTTAGTTATGATAACCAAAATATACTCAAATTAAAATGAAAAAGTGCCAACACCACAATACAAACAATATCTCATCAGAAGATTCTATGTAGATGTGGAGAAAAACCCTAAAAGGCTTGTACCTGATTTTAACGTACTCTTGCCAAGGCAAATGCTCTTTACATCATGAAAAAAGATACTGTAAAATATTCTATTTATTTTACATTTTACAGTAACTAATATAGAGGCTACTGGGTCAATTTTTCATCCAATCAGACACTTTGTTAGCGCTTGACTCTAGATTCTCTGCTATGGTGCATTTTCAAGACAAAAAAATAAAATAAAAATAAATAATTCCTAATCCTAGAGCGGAGATCTTGCAAAGCAAACTTAAGGATGTATTAAGGATTCAAAACAAAAAAAAAAAAAAAAAGAAAACTCATGTTGTGTAATGATGATTTCACAAAAAATACATTGCACTCTATGGGAGAATTCTTTCTGGGCCTAGTGGCTGCAGTACCTATGGAGTGGCCACTAATTGAGCTCCCATAAGGACAGAGGGGGTGGGGGATTTTACCCAGGTTCTTCTTACAGATCCATGACACAGACTATTAAACTAACCAGCAGCAGCAAAAACCGAGCATCCCGACTCTCCCTGAGCAAATGTATTCTCCTCAGTGTGCGCGCTCAACACTTGACTTGTAAATACAGAGGATCTCTCATGGGAGGAAGTGAACTATTGAATGAGGGCTATTATTATCATCAGCAGCAGGAGAAACATTCAAAGTGACTGTCTCCACAGCTCATCTCCTACAGCCACTTCAACGCCCTGTAATGCTCTGACCTCTGAGTCAGACATGAATCAGAGCTAAATGGTCAGAACATGGGGAAGATGCATGGATTAATGAATGCCAAGAACGTAAGCACTGTAACATCTATGTGTAAGGGACTCACAGCCAATCACAGCAAAGGCTTCAACAGCTCAACAAAAGTCAATGTAAAACAGAAATATTTTTAAATAATAATAAAATAAAAACATGCAGCAGTTTTTCGCTTATTAGCTTTTGTGTTACTCTTAGCATAATAAGAGGGCCTTTTCCTGTCTGCAGTGTAAACCTCACCCACTCACAGTAACGCCGTCAGCAACAGTGTGACAAGATGGGTTTATGTGAGATTTATAAACTCAAATCACATCAAGTCAAGTTATGTTAGTCATGTTTGTTACTTTCTTTACTTGAGAAGAGTGTTTGTTTACAGGGGTCTTTTTAAAAAGGTGCAGCATGAGTTTTGTTTTTTGTTTTTTTTAGGTAAATCCCTTTCACACTCTAGTGTAAAACAGCTTTTGAGAAAGAAAATTAAACTGAAGGATGTCACCAATAAAAGGCATTTTGTTGAGATGTAGAAGTCTCAGGAACACTCCTCAGAAGTAAATGACTGAGAACCGTGTAAAAACTGCCTGTGATTATCCCAGACCGTTTGTCAAAGAGCAATAAGTCGGCGGAAGCATCTTTAGAAGCCATACTATTCTTTAAACATCTCCTGATGGATGTCAGCCAATTTTTAGTTTTCAGAAGCACACTTAGACGTGAGCTTAAATGATCCACACAAGTCAAGGACTGAGATTTTAAAAACCTTCCGTCCAATGCAGAGAAGATCCAGGTAACTACCTCTAAAACCCTCTAAAACCTGCTCTACATTGTCAAGAGGAAACTTTTTAAAAATCTGATTACACATTTGTATCCGTCAAAACTATAGCACCATAACATAACAGTGTAAATAGTGTGAGTGTAAATGTGGAGGCAATACAAAGCCCATAGAGAGGCAGTGAGAGGCAGTCTTCTCACACTGACAGCCTAATTAACACTTAGCAGCTCTGAAATACTGTAGCTGTCATGTTTTCTGTCATCCACCACAGAACCAAAAGGACAGTGTCACAGCACATTTGATTATGTGGGAGTGGGAAATCTTACTTGGAATCCATTCAGAAAAGTGATAATTCTTTTAATAATTCTCAAGTAGTAGTGTATGCATGAAGACAAACAATAGGTCAATACAAGAGTCCTTAGTGCATGTAATGTGTGGTGTTCATAAAAGTGTTGTCATCATACTAACATTTAAAATTCGATTTCAATAATAAGGAATAGACTTGATACTCAATACTGATTCTGATACCACGATGATAATAAAAACACTCTTTAGACAGTAGAATGTAATTTTCCACATTAAATCACTGTACTTTCTTTTATATTAGCATGTCGCCGTGTAATTCCTCAGTGGTCCAGGTAGGTTCCATAGTGGTCCATGGGTGTATACTAGTCTATGTGCTCTTATATTTTTTCCTGAATAGCTTTAGAATGAGCTCGAGCTGTATCAGAACGATTCATTTCTGTCCTGTGAATGTGACTTGGCATTGATATCTGCTCAAATGAGTATCTAGTTCTGATATTAGTTTTAGACAAACCTAATGTGGACATTCTAGTTGCAATACTGAACCAACCAGACGGGTTATTATTAGGCATAGCTGATGAGGTGGAGCAGGTTTGTGGTAATGCTTGCATATCATACAGTGGATTGTGAAATCAACAGTTGGGAGACAGAAGCTGAGTAAATAACACTAAACATGGTGTCCTTTTGCTCTTTCTGTTGGTCAGATTTTAGGTGCTGGTTTGGCTTGGTATTGGACAGCAGTGAAAGGGCAATAGAAGCACTACTTGATGACAAAACCAAGACTTTTGGTAAATCATACGAGCCAGAAATTGGTCTCAAAATACTGACATAGTCCTGTGGTATGACTGCCAACCTAACTACCGGGCAACAACTATTTAAGAACATGAATTTGGAAGTAAAACACAGACACATTGTTGTGTATGTGTTGTTTTTTTTCTTATACAAAAAATATTGAATGAGTGAATGAGTTTAGGGTTGTCAAAAGCATTTAAAATCAGATATGAATTGTCCAGAATTGCATTGAAACTAGAGATATAACAATAAACGCAATATCGTGATATCGTGTCGTCAAAAGTCGGCCATCACAATATATCAAATCTCAAGTCTCTTTGCTTAAATTCTTTTCTATTTCAGCACAGAAATGATGGCATTAAGCACTTTTAAATCTTAGTTAGTTCCTTGGATTATGACTAGGACTGTCAGGGCGTTTTAAAAAGAAAAATGTAACATATTCACAATTCAGTTAGCCTCAATATCGTACCAAGACATGAATATCTTGAAAACATCATATCGAGGGATTTGGATATCGTTACATCCATTGAAACTAGTATCAATGATCTTGAGCTTTATCAGAATTAGATAAGAAGTGAATGATCATGAGCTTAATCAGAATTAGAAAAGAAACTACTTTTTTATAGAGCTGCAACATTAATCTCAACAGAATCAAAATCGTGCTGCAGCCCGGGCGGTCACAGAGGCAAAAACTCGGGGTTGGGAGGAGTTCGGAGAGGCCATGGAGGAGGACTATCGGACGGCCTCAAGGAAATTCTGGCAAACTGTCCGGCGCCTCAGGTGGGGGAAGCAGTGCTTCACCAACACTGTTTACAGTGCGGGTGGAGAGCTGTTGACCTTGACTGGGGATGTTGTCGGACGGTGGAAGGAATACTTTGAGGATCTCCTCAACCCCACCGTCACGTCTTCTGAGGAGGAAGCAGGGGCTGGGGACTCGGAGGCGGACTCGTCCATCACCCTGGCTGAAGTCACTGAGGTGGTTGGCAAGCTCCTTGGTGGCAAAGCTCCGGGGGTGGATGAGATCCGTCCCGAGTATCTAAAGTCTCTGGATGTTGTGGGGCTGTCTTGGCTGGCACGTCTCTGCAACATCGCGTGGCAGTCGGGGACAATGCCTCTGGACTGGCAGACCGGGGTGGTGGTTCCTCTGTTTAAGAAGGGGGACCGGAGGGTGTGTTCCAACTACCGGGGAATCACACTCCTCAGCCTCCCCGGTAAGGTCTATTCCAGGGTACTGGAGAGGAGAATCCGACCAATGGTCGAACCTCGGATCCAGGAGGAGCAGTGTGGTTTTCGTCCCGGCCGCGGAACATTGGACCTGCTCTATACTCTCCATCGGGTGCTCGAGGGTTCATGGGAGTTTGCCCACCCAGTCCACATGGGTCCAGTCCACAGGACCCCACAGGACCGTGTCCCTCGTGGGGTCCTGTGGGGTGTGCTCTGGGAGTATGGGGTCTGGGGCTCTTTGTTAAGGGCTGTTCGGTCCCTGTATGACCGGAGCAGGAGCTGTGTTCGCATTGCCGGTAGTAAGTCGGACCTGTTTCCAGTGCATGTTGGACTCCGCCAGGGCTGCCCTTTGTCATCGGTTCTGTTCATTGTATTTATGGACAGAATTTCTAGGCCCAGTCAGGGGCCGGAGGGGATCCGGTTTGGGGACCACAGGATCTCATCTCTGCTGTTTGCAGATGATGTTGTCCTGATGGCTTCATCGAACCGGGACCTCCAGTGTGCACTGGGGCGGTTTGCAGCCGAGTGTGAAGCGGCTGGGATGAAGATCAGCTCCTCCAAGTCCGAGGCCATGGTTCTCGACCGGAAAAAGGTGGCTCGCCCTCTACGGGTGGGTGGAGAGTCCTTGCCTCAAGTGGAGGAGTTCAAAGTATTTCGGGGTCTTGTTCACAAGTGAGGGGAGGATGGAGCGTGAGATTGACAGGCGGATTGGTGCAGCGTCAGCAGTGATGCGGTCACTGTACCGGACTGTTGTGGTGAAGAGGGAGCTGAGCCAAAAAGCAAAGCTCTCAATTTACCGGTCAATCTACGTTCCTACCCTCACCAATGGTCATGAACTTTGGGTAATGACCGAAAGGACAAGATTGCGTATACAAGCGGCCGAAATGAGTTTCCTCCGTAGAATGGCTAGGTGCACCCTTAGAGATAGGGTGAGGAGCTCAGTCACACGGGAGGGGCTCGGAGTAGAGCCGCTGCTCCTCCAAGTCGAGAGGAGCCAGCTGAGGTGGCGAGGGCATCTGTTCCGGATGCCTCCTGGACACCTCCCTCGGGAGGTGTTTCAGGTATGTCCCACCGAGAGGAGGGCCCGGGGAAGATCCAGGACACGCTGGAGGGACTATGTCTCCCGGCTGGCCTGGGAATGCCTTGGGGTCCCCCCGGAGGAGCTGGAGGAAGTGTCCGGGGTGAAGGAAGTCTGGGAGTCCCTGCTTAGACTGTTGCCTCCGCGACCCGGCCCCGGATAAGCGGAAGAAAATGGATGGATGGAGAATCAAAATCGCAACTTGAATGGATGCAATTAGCAAATCGCAACAGCTGCAGTTTCTGAAGTACTCTAACTTCCTCCACAAACAACAAAATCTCCTGTGTTATTCTGTGTAAAAACTGCTAACCCTGTACTTTAAATTTGTACAAACGTGTTCTGAAATGTGATTCTTGTATTTGTTTCTCTGTTCATACTTCTAATGTCAATTCTGCTGAACGCGTTTAAAATGTGAAATCAGAACAGAATCGTATTAAAATATTGCAAATCTTATTGCAATGCTTGTTTGTTTTTGGGGTTTTTTGTTTTTATTATCAATGTAGTCTCAAAATCTGTAGCTTGAGCATCGCAGTTTATTCCTCAGTATCGAAATCGAGACTGAAATTTCAGTATGATGGCAACACTAACGGAGTAACAAGGCTACAGCATTTTCTACGGTCTTGTATTTAAAAATAGAAAGGCTGTATAGTACATGATATATCTTAAGTGACTCTAAGTTTTCATCCTCCATGTTACTGCAGTCTGACTCAGAGGAATATGAAATGTAAATGGGAGTGTTGGTCTCCTGATACCTCCTGCTGCAGTGGGCTCCATTGTGCTCCATATATAGTCTGTGTATGTGAGTGCGTGTGGGTGTCTGTGGGTGGCCGCTCTCGTCCTGTTGACCTGCGTGCTCTGACATTTCACTGCCGATCGCTGCTGCCATTGTCATTTTTGTGCACTGTAAACTCAATTGGCCTTCTGGGATAAATTCAGGGATTTTGAGAAGAAAGAAAGGTTTTACGCGCCTCTCGGCACATCATTTAGGCTTTTACAATAAATGGTGCAAGCCAGCTGTCAGCGTCTCGTGTTTTCACAATTGGTATACGCCCCAACTTAGAGGTGAGAAGTATGGATTGATGAATTTACTTCAAAGGGAACTAAACCATAAATCTAGGTCTTTGCTGCTTTTCTGAGCGTCATCTATTGTCCCTAGTCATTTATGGGCAATTTTAGGGCAAATTTGGTCAATTTGCAGCTTTTTGGTCAAAAAGTCTAAAAATATAAAAGTTGCCCTGAATACAGCCAGGTGTTTCTGATACAAACACCCCCCCCCCACCCCACCCCCCACTCTCCCCTTTAGATGCAGCCCAGGTGAGAAATAAGAGCACAGCAGCAGTGGGAGTACCACAGTAAAAGTAGTAATAGAGCACAATACTGACCTCTGTGCAGCACGGGGGAGGCCGGCCCGCTGGGTGAGTCTCTGACTGCAGCAGTCCACCAGCCTCTTGAGAATGTACAGACACTCCCTGAAGGTGGAGAAGAACGGGTAGTGGCTGAGGATGCACAGGGACGTCAGGGTGCTGTTGCGGTTGCGGGCGGCCATTTTGGCATTGCGGCGTTTGTGCTGAGGAGATTTACTGGTGTTTATGTCAGCGGGCTGATCTCCGTCCTCCCCCGGGGCGGGCAGATCAGAGTGTGGGGCAGACAAAGTTGAGGTGGGCCCTGTGCCGCTGGTGTCCGAGCTCTCACTGGTCTCCGCCTGTGCCCCAGAGTCATGGCTCTTATCAGGTCGAGGCCGGTGGTGGCCTCGCTGGAACGAGCGATAAAAGTTTACACAAATGCCGTAGCGTGTGATGCCCGAGTCCTTATCTGTGAGAGTGAAGACGAAGGAGGAGTCATCCCGCAGGCTGACGCGGCGCTGCCGGATGCTCAGGCAGCCCTCGGGTTGGCAGAAGAACACAACGTCAGGAGGCAGAGGGAAGTCCGTGTGGTCCTCCAGAGGGTAGCGCCGCAGCAGCTGAGGGGTCTGTGCCACACTGTCACTGCTCGGCTGCCTGTCAAACACACAGACACTTGTGAGAACCATATATTTGCTCCATCCATCCATTTTCTTCCGCTTATCCGGGACCAGGTTACGGGGGCAGCAGTCTAAGCAGGGACTCCCAGACTTCCTACACCCCAGACACTTCCTCCAACTCCTCCGGGGGGATCCCAAGGCGTTCCCAGGCCAGCCAAGAGACATAGTCCCTCCAGCATGTCCTGGGTATTCCCCGGGGCCTCCTCCCGGTGGGACATGCCTGGAACACCTCTCGAGGGAGGCGACCAGGAGTCTCCATGTCCGGAGATCTGGTCATCGAGGCTCCTGCCTTTGACTGCCGCCCAGATCTCCCTGCACGGGCCCCTATGGATCCTCCTGCCTTCCCATGAGAGAAGGCCCGGTCACCAGACGCTCGCTTACATGGGTTAGGATTAGGGCTAACCCTAACCCATGTAATACAACATCAGTCTAATCGCTGTAATGTGATGTCTATAATAAAAAGAACTACTGTCTCACAAGGAATAAGCACATGTTAAAATATTTTACAATTGTTTGAGAAAATATTAAATATTTAAAGACACCCAATGTTTCCCTTACAGTTACAGACCAGAAAGGTTTGGTCTTCGCTGATAGCCTTTAAAAATAAAATGTGACAGCTTCCCAATTTCTGGAGCTCTGAAAGCCAATAATTACATGGAAATGTCAAGCCTCAAAAACACTCAAGAGGACAATCTGTTAGATTAGTGCATTGTTAATAATGCTCCATGGATTACAAATTACATCAGCCATTTCTCCTTAGTTTGAACTCAAACTTTTGCTCAAACCCACGTTTGCCAAACTGAAAATGACATGTCATCATAAAAAGAAGAGGTAAAAATATTTGTTGATGGCTGATCTGTATGCTACTGCATTCTGCTGATTATTCAAACTATTTCAAAAGAACCAGTAGTGGAAAAGCATAGTATATTTTGGCTCCTTTAAATTAGTGACTCTTAATAAGGTCAGGGGCACATGGAAGGGTTACATCTCATCCTACTAAATAGAAGTAATACAGCTCATTGGAACAGCAGGCCAACTTCATTAAAATGTGGGTCTAAGAAGCACAGAAGCGTGTGATATGACTGAGCTACAGTTACCTTGCTCCAACCACCACCAGGTAGTCGAGCAGGCGAGGGCACATTTTCTTTTTCTCCATCTTGGACTGAGTGCAGCTGCTTCGTCAGAGTCACTCCTCAAACCTGGAGCCCCCACACAGTGCAGACATCTTTATGGACGTGGAGTCTGGGCTGGCTTCCACCTGACAAAAGAAAATAGTCTGTTTAAGCCATTGGCATTTTAAATATTACAAGTGAATAGAAGTACAGCATGAAACATTAAATTGATGGTTATGAGTAGTGGATAGTCAAAGAAAGTCGACGATCCTTCAACCAGTGCCACTTATCAGCTGTGAGCAGTGGGCATTCTCAAAATCTGAGCCAGGATCAGGAATGCCCATCATAAGAATTACCCTAGTGTGTACTGTGCATGTTTGGGATTCATGGGGAAACCTATGGTGGACTCCAAAAAAGGCCAATAACTTCAATCTCAATTCACCTCACATTGCTTGGAGCATGATTATTATGAATATGTAATCATGCTCGAAGCAATAAAGTATGAACTACCAAAATCAGTTGCAGGTCTGGCACTGTAATTAAAGACAGAGGCTTTTAAAGCCATTTCATCAGTCTGACCCAGGCCAGGATATCACCACCCCCACTCTAAAACTATAGCTGTCCTGTAAGGAGCACTGTGTCCAGAGACAAAGCAGCTCTCATTACAACTTCACTGAGCCAATTTGTAGGCTCCTCCAGGACAGCTTCTGAGAGGGAGTTAAGAATCTTAGAGTGTGGCTTTGTTCGGGATAAGGCCTGGACTATGGCCTTAGCGACACTAACAACACAAGCTTAGCCTGCAGCTGCTCAGGCCCGTAAGAGAAGCAGGGTGAGCCAAGTCCAGCCAGACCCTCTTACTGTGGTCATGTAATTCAAGTCAATTGTCACTGTGTCTCTTGAATACAAAATGTCATCCTCCTTTTACGATTCAATTAAGGCTGGATAAAATATGGCTGCTTTTACATGAAATAATCAAGATTCACTGTCCAATATACGTTGAATGTATTCTACATAAAGTGTAATTTTAAAAAATTATTACATTAAGGAAAGAAGCTCAAAATACCACTCTGAGAAACAAACCTGACACAGTGACTTGAATATGTGAACACTTTCCCCCTGCTGAAGCTCTTGTAATCCTTCACCCTGAGGAAATAGAGTGCCATCACAAATCTCTTTTTATGGATTTAGAGGTGTGATGACACTTGAGGGGTGTTTCAACTATCTAAAATGATAGTTACCTACATGTGCAAAGCATGACTATGCATCAAGTTATCTAATTATAAGGGTTACTAATTTACTGGCTTCTACATTCCTGTAAAATAAATATGGAATGTCATATTTAGCAGGAGCATATGATATGACTCAAGTGATGGACTAGAATACCAAGACACCAACCAGAACTAAACACAGCCATTCAGCTAATTAGAATTTCAATCAATTCAACATGAAAGCAGTCTCTCCACAAGGTACAGTTCAAAGAGCCAGGGTGCTCCTCACTCACAGGAGCAACAATCTAAAAATGAATTCTTAAAAGAGGTGTGACTTGCAAAATACCATTATTTGCACTTTTGATAACAAAGTGCTTCCCCAAATGATGGAACTATTTGAATCTAACCATTGCTGTCTGTTTTACTTGACTGAACACAAGCTGGCGTTGAGACCTCTCTCATTACAGAAGCTATTTAGGGAAAGCTAACGATTCTCCCAAACATATCAATTACACTGAGCATGGGCCATACAGAAACAAAGCTCTTTATCTTGTGAAAACATCAAGGCAGCGTAATCAACATGCTGGTCTGGTCCACTGCTGCTGAAGCGTCCTGGAGCACAGCCAGAGCAGATATTACACCAGAGGAGAACAGACACTGTGACGTCTTGCTCAGAGACGCATCAGCAACAGTCATAGCATACACACAGACCACAGCCTCTTATCTTGTATCTAATGCAGCTTTAAGGAAGCACAAAATATATGTTAGTATTAGGCCTGCTGCTAATAGTTATTTTACTAGTCGAAAATGTGGAATGGTTTATTACTTGTAGACCTACCACAATAACAGATTTTGAAATACGAAATGTTGCTACAGAGATGTAAGTTATAAACAATAGTATTGAAACTATTTTATGACACTGATACAAAGCAGGATAATCCAAACCCATTTTGAAATAGGCAGAATCATTAAAAAGTAGGGCTTTGACTTTTGCCCAAAAATCATATTCGAAGTTCGTTTGTTTATTAATATTAATATTCGAATATTAACCCGCGGCCCGCAACCCGCGGCTCCAGAGCCACATGTGGCTCTTTCATGGTTCTGTCGTGGCTCCCTGTGACTTTGGAAAATAATAATTAGTATTTAATTACATTGTATTTTTATTTTAGTTTGTTCGTTTTTAAATGTGAATCTAAAATTGTAGATAATGGTAATCTTGTATCATTTAAATAAAACGTTTTTAATATTTTTGTCGCTCAAAACATGCGTCAAAGCCGCTGATGTGCGCCACCCACACACACTGGCAGCCCGGACTTACCGGCACCTACATCAGCAGTATGATTTTCGGCCCAATGATGATAAATCCAAGAAAAGAAAAGTTTCTGAAGAAAACAGAACGCTTAATGCTCCGTGGGCAGATTCATTTGCTTTCGCGGCTGATGAGACTGGTACACGCGGTACACGCAACAGTGGATAATTTAAGTTTGGATTTTTATTTCCTACGAGGAGGACTCAAATAATAATGTGTTTAATGCAGCTTTGCGCACATTTGTTTACGTTATACAGAAGTGAAACTTAAAACCACATGGCTAATTTGCATAAACTAGAAGCGCTGAAAAAACAGCTCGCTCCTTGTACCGCTGATGCGGTCAGCTTCTGTCGGACTAAAGGGCAGGACTCGGTGGAATATGCGTGTTCTTTCTGTGACTGAGGGATGTTCTGCCTATGGTGAGTCTGTTCTGTGCTTCCATCGCGTTGGAGATGTTCATGTTAAACTTTTCGAACAGGTTCGAATATTAAGGGCTTCGTTCGAATATCTCCATTTTTTTAAATATTCGAATTATATTCGAATAACGAAGTTCGGAGTCAAAGCCCTATTAAAAAGCCTGAGCTGCAACAAATAAATAGTGGAATGAACAGATAATTAGCCATAGCAGTTATTTATTCTACCCTCTACAGCTCAAATCTTCTTGTATTACTTAAAAAATGGCTAAAATCTCCACACTGTTGTAAAGAAAAAGTACCCATGATAGTAACCATGACACTGAGCCATAAAATGTATAGTTCCAGCTTTCATATGTTGAACAATTAGTCAATATTGTAATTATCACGACTGGCCTAATTCATTTTGATTTAATAATGCAACTGTCTTTGTTATACAAGATCTTTTTGTATGCGCTGGTTTAAAGTCTGTAAAACCACTCCAATTATTGTTTATAGTGCTATGCTAGTCATGATTAGTCCATTATTGACATTTTAGCTCAGTCAGTATAGACCTTTTTCACAAAAGCCAGAAGTTCCACTCTGTAGGGTTGCAGAACTTCTGGTTAATGGTTTTCTATGGCGAAAAGTCTGTGAAAATGTCTGGTGTATTTTCTACCAGCTTCATAAATCTGCTCCATCACCAAATCTTCAACCAACAAGGTCCACAAAGGATAAACATTCTTCCACGAAGAATTTATCTACAACTATCGAGGTAAGAAAGACGAAAGCTTCAAGGCGAACAATGACTAGCATTAGCGAACTACTGCTAACATTATGGTAATGAATAAAAAAGTAACTCGTTAACTCAGACTAATTCTAGAAATAAAATAAAAAATCAATTTCATGATGTAGATATTAGCATAGACAGAGTAGTTTAGGTCGAATGCTAAAGATGTTCACAGATTACATTGTGAAAAAGGTCTATTAACATATAGTAATAACCCAGTATGATATATCGTTGTTTTTCCACAAAAATGCATTTTGCGCAATTATTATTGGCATATTACAAAAAAAATCTAAAGGACTAAATATGTTTAACTGAAAATGAATCTGTACATTGTAATGGAGCAAAGGATCATGGTCTTCTAGTTTGTTATCATGCTCAAACAAACCTTTCTGATGTATTGCAAAAGTCAACATAGATCACTCCAATAACAGCATTATTGCGTTTAATGTTTTTCTGATTATCGACCTAGGCATCATTAAAAACGTACTGTGGGAATGTTTCAGTGAACACAAAAGAATCAAGCACCATGTTTTGTTATCAGAATGAATATGTATATTGTGAGACGTTTGATTAGGGATGTCAAGATTATCCAGGTTATCCATTATTGTGATCATTCAGGTCTCAAAATAATTGAAGGATCTAAAAAATAATAATAATTGTGACCATTTTAGAAGCAAGAAGGTCAACTTAAATGTAAAGTGCTGTTTTATCTGGCTGTTTAGATCATTAATTTTACTTTATCATTTATTCATTCACAAAGTTTGGTTCCTTAAAGCTAGTTAGCTAGCTGAAATTGTCATCAAATTGCCATCTATTAGGCAATGCTAATATATAATGTCAATAATACATAACAATAATTTTAACACTAAAATATAATATTGTGGCATCCCTAATTTCGATATTGGTGCTTTTACATCCAAGCAAACATAATAGTGCAGGCTGAGGCATCACATCAGCACAGATCTGGTAGAGTGAAGAGCAGGCAGCACTCGCTGGTTATATAAGCACCAAGCTCAAACGGTTATTTACCAGCTCTGACGTGAAGTGCTGCCTCCATCCATAGCATTAGCATAATAAAGCTACATTTAGAAAATGGTTAATCCCAAGTGTGTTGTAACATTTTCTCTGGCTTTACACATGAGTATTATGATTTACATTACAGATGTTGCATTGTACAAAATCATGGTTATCGTATTAACATTATATTTTGGTATTGACATTGTGGTTGGCTGATATAATGGGACAGATTATTTGTCATTATTCCTGTTTGTCTATAACATGCACTGCTCAGTGCTCTAGATACAAAGAAATTGCCTTTAGAAATTGCATGTATAAATCATGTATTTTAGGGGAAATGTGTCCTATATATCACCCTCAAAATATTGGCTCATCTTATCTGCCATTCTCTTCCTGGATTCTAAAGGATAAACTGCATCTTCTCCATCTCTAGCCTAGCCAATATCACAGGCCTACTTTTCATTTTATTTGTGTATATTGTAGCATCCATAACGTACAATCAGTTTTTATAACATGTCATGTTGTATTCCTGGGACATAGCTGGTAATACACGTTTAACGGCGCACCAGTGTGTCATTTAAAACACATGCAAAGCTGTTTGCTCTCTGTCAACACTGGGGCTTCTGATAAATTACAATCATGACTACCAACAGTGTGGTAGCCATATTCTACTTTATTATATTATCGCTTGCAGTTAGCCCAGAACTCTGTGGCAAGGCTCTTAACAGGAAGCAAAAAGTTGCAATCACCTCGCCCCAATTTTTGTGTCTTTTTTTGCACTGGCTTCCTGTTAAGATAGTTTAGTTTTAAAGCCTTGAATGGACTACTAGCCCCACAATACATCTCGAGCCTCATTCAAATTCTACGTGCACTTTGACGTCCAAGTGCCAGCTCCAGATTATAGTGCTTAAAACAAGACTTAAAACGAAGGGGTACAGGGCCTGCTTTGTGGCTGGCCCCAAGCTCTGAAAGGCTCTGTCCCCCACATCCATACTGCCCCTACACTGGAGTGTTTAAGGTCTCATCTTAAGGCATGCTTTTATTCTCTGGCTTTAAAAGAAGACATTTTGCGTGTGTCTGCTTTACACATGTTACCTATGACATCCGTGGATCATTATGTTATAACTTGGAAATTTTAAAATGCAATATTTATCTAACACGACTTAATAAAAGAAACAAGTCTGTTGACTTCCATGTCATAACAACAAATTGCCATGCACTTCTAATGGATAGCTGCAGAGCACCTTAGCAAGCAACTGCTTTTATTTCATTTGTACCGAAATGATGTTGCTATATGTATCACAGATTATGAAAATAACATTGGTGACAAAGTAAGTATAGTACAGTTAGAGTATACCGGTGAAAACAGAAGTTGATCTGCAAAAATCTTGAAAACAAGCAATTTAAGATTGCTCAAACATGCAAGAATCACTCCAAATATAACTTCGGGTAAGTAAATGAGAAGAGGAAACTGACAAGAACCTGGTTAAAAGCTCTGAAAATCAATTTTGCATAATAGGTCTGCTTTAACACCACAGGAGTTGTGTTGTCCTCTGTGTCTTTTACTCATTTGATTTTATTTATTGTTTTTATCCATTTTAATTATGCTATTATTTAATCAATTTCTAATTTTTATGTATTCATTTCATCCATGCCATTTGTCCGGAACATAATTCTGTGGACTTTAAGAATTAAATGTTTTGCATTGCTATTTTGTGCAGCACTTTGGAAACTCTGGTTTACAAAATGTGCTATAGAACTTGGATTGAATTGGATATTCTACATTCATCCAAATTATTTTATACTCTATTTCTATTTATTTCTATGACACCATATCTGGTCACGTCGTGCGTCACAGGCTGCACTTGTCCCTTATCATTTGTACGTTTTTTTTTTTTACCTACCTTTTAGCTGCTACTGTACTCACCATTTACACCATCACGACCAAAACTGAAGGCTAACCACTTTCTCATCTGCCATTTATAGCAGAATTAAACATAATGCAAACAGATATTGACGAGTAACGCTACGGGTGAAGTTAATGGTTATTTAGTGGGTTAAACAATTGAATTTCGACGTCGGCGTAAACTCGATAGACGCGTGTGTAATTGGCGTAAAAAACAAGGGCACTGTGGTCACGTCGCTACTATTAACCGCATTTTTATATTAAACTCAAATATTTCACTCAAGATGAAACGTATTTATTGCGTTTTTATTATTTAATCTCCTTACAAACCTGTCTTCCATCCTCTACGCTCAAAGATGCTCCCGTCACCTCCGCTTCTCCGACAGCCGTGCGCTTTTCTACGTCACTGATGGATTAGCCTGTTAGCTTCCTAGTGGCTAACAACAGCTAGCCCATTTCGCTCATAAAATACACTTTTAACAGCGTGACATCGTGGTAAACATTTGGATAATAAACGCCAAACCGCAAAATGGGTGTATTCAACGCGAATATGGATGGAAAAACTGTACAAAAATAGCAAATGTACCTGGTGACATTAGCTGGTTAGCTGCTAATGCTCATTCCGGGGCAGGCTGCAGCTGAGCGCGGCCTGGGCGGTGCGTAGCGTGCTCCTCTCGGTCACGTAAAGGCAGCCAGAAGCGTACGGCTGTGGACGGTGGCTGTTGTCGTGCAAAGGAAGGGGAGAATGGCATGCTAGATCGGCCCGATGAGTAGCGCGGTCACACGGATGGGGCTCGTCGGGAGGCTCGTAGCGGATGCATGGCGTGGTGTCGCTGCTGTGGGCTCGGCCGTGTTCGGTGGACGACTGGCCGTGTGCGCGTCCTTCTGTCCAACCTGCCGTGCCTGCTGCCTCCTGCCTGCGCTACATCCTCCATCAGCGGCGGTGGGAGGTCCGCAAACGCAAGCCACCAGCTCATGACACACAACACTTTTTTTTTTTCTTGCAAAACACTATATAGGCTACACAAAACCAAATGGAAACACAATAAACCAAATTGACGTCATTTTGGAGACGAAATGCTTTCATATTTTCAGGCATTTGCAGTAAGAAACAAATAAAAAGGCCATGTAAATATACCATTTGTACAAGAAATATCTCGAATTCATTTCCCCCTGCATCTTACTTTTTTGTTTCTGTGTCTGAGATTAATATTGTCTGTTTTATTTTAGGTTCTGTTTAAGTAACTGTTAAGTAACTGTTACTTGAATGTTTACTTGTTTGCACTTTTTTTTTTTGTTGTTGTTTGCACATTTTGGTTTGGCACATTTAAATGTTTGCAATGAGGTGGGAGAGGACAGCAATTTCATCTGTGCTATATATTTTGTATGTATATGCACATGTGACAATAAAGAGAAATTGAATTGAAGTAAAATATTAATAGTTACAAATTGCCTTGTCATGAGCTTGTAAATTGCCATGTATATTGTTTTATATTATAATACAAATAAATATATGCTATTTATTTGGATGTGAGCAAGCTAGAAATATCCAATGAGTATCAAATAAATATATGATATTTGATTTATAGATAGCATAGTTGTAGGGCATCCATTCTCTACCTGCTTTTTGCTCTACAATAAACAAAAATAAATAAATAAAGCAGGACAAACCCTAATTTTTTCCAATTTTGTGAAATTGGGTGATAGTTGAGTTGAGCAATCCATCATCGTAGATTGAGTTGAGGAATCCATCGCCAACCAGCCTGTTCAAATCATGCTGTTGCGTCTTGCCCTCAGTGCAACATCAGAAATGAATACACTTCTCAGCCCAGTCACAATATTAAACATGACAGGGGAAAAAAACATTTACAAAAGGCTTGTTGAAAAAAGGATGAGACATGTTTTAGCAACAAAACTGTAGTTTTTTAAAAAGCTATTTTTAAAGACTTCATTCACCATCATTGTAAATGCAAAAGTATAAAATTAAGTGCTGATTGTTAAGTGAAATACTTTCAGACCTGAGCTATCCTTACTAAAGAAAGTGATTAGTAAAACTGATTTTTATCTTCACATCAGAGCCCCTGGGAACAGTGTCAATACTCTTTCTTTAGTGACAGATGTGATGGCCCGCCCCTTTCAAATACTGAGCCTGAGGGAAAGAACAAAAGCCCTACAGCACTTGGATTAATTTAGCTTTTTTTAAACTTGTTGGTGCTTAAGGGCCCATATTAAACTTTTTTCTGATGTATGTTATAATGTTGTTTCCTCATCAAAAACATACCTGGAGTTGTGTTTTGTTTCATTCTCTGCATATTTAGGTTGAGTTCTTCTCTCAGACAGAAAACGCTCTACCTTGTGATGTCATGTGCTAATACAGGAAATACTCCCCTGTGTTTTTAAACTCCATACACCTTCACTAGAATCATTTGGTGATGATGATTTCAACCCTGGAACTACCAATCCAACCGAACAAAAGGTAAAAGGTAGCTGTTAACTTCAAAACTACAACTACATAACAATAACTAAATAAGTACAGAGCAGTGAAAATTGGGTTTGATTGGCAATATGGCATTTTGAAAATAAGCGATTAAAGACTGCTCAAACATGCGCGAATTACTTCAAATACAAATAACCATTTACTCATCCAAAGTTGTAACTAAATTAAATAAATAAGCTAAACAAAATAAGCCACCTAGAGAATAGCTTTTATTCATACTGTACATATAAAACTGACAGGAAGTATTAAAATAAGTTTGCATTTCTATTTTTACATTGAAACAAATGATCTTATGTACAGTTCAAACTCTCCAGACATCTAGTCATAATGAGAAAAACATGTCATTCTCTTGTTCTCATGTTGAAATAACAATTATGCAGTTCCTTTGTTAAAACGATACATGAACTCGTCTTAGCATTAAGATAAGCAATTAGTAAAATCCATAAAATGAAAAATGACACCCCAATTTCAAAAGCAGCAAAGTCCGTATTTGTCAACAAGAGAAACGTCCATTCTATTATTATGTGGTCAATTTGTATCATGTTGATTTTACATTACACAATTTTTGCCACCAGTTTTCTCATTTTAGACAAATGTTTAATAAATGTCACAAAATATAACAGCTATTAAGAAGGGGAGAATGCCAATTTGTAGTAGCCATGTTAAAGAGGGGGTATTATGTATTATATATTATACTTCTATGGGATATTAGCTGCTAACAGATAACATAATTAGATCACGATGTTACCTTTTATTGTTTTGAAAATGCTATATTTGCTAAAAACAATGTCTCCCACTCCCCCTTCAGAGCGCCGTTTCAACAGAATCAGCGTGTTGAGACAGTTGAAACTAGTGCACATCGCGTCAGGTTTGTCAAGTTGCTCTGTTCAGTTTTGCATCGTGTTTTTTTGCATTTATGGAGAACTGTCCTGTGGGAGCATGGGTGGGAAGGCCAACCTTAAGGAGGGTTCAAATAGGGAGAGATCACTAAAACAGTCAAACGTGCATGGATGACATCTAAAATCTGTTGAGGTATGTTTTTGATGAGGGAACATTATAACATGGTAGAACGTTCCAAAAAGTACATTTTGCATAATACCCCCTCTTTAACTAAATCAGTCCTTTAGTCCTTTCATGCTGGTTAAATGTATTGTACAGCCTGTATAAAAATAAGTTATTACCCAAATAACAATATCATGATTTACGCACATATTGATTAGTAAAGACCAGACCTGCCGGTATTAGACCTTTGTACTTCTGCTGACCCTCGGTTTATTATACAGTAATCAGAGCTGGAGTTTGATATGTTAAATAAACACTATACCAACCAACAAAGAAATGTGATTTTACCATGTAGGTTGGAAGCTAAGCATAGCATTCTAATTCGACAGAAAGCACTTAAGTAAAACTTAAATAATAATCTTCAATTTCTAGCAGGTAGAGTCTTAATTAATATTTATTCATTCAAATATGTACAATTTTTATGCATTAAGAGTTATCAAGTATTAATTGAATCCTGAAAGCAGCATTAGTTCATTGTATTGTTGTGATAATGGTTGGCAATGTTAGCCAAAGCAATGTGGATGAATAAACGACCCGTCCCAGATTGTAGCAACAGTTCCTAAACCAATGTCAACTTTGTGCTCCATGTAAAGTTATGCACTGCAAAATATTAAGAGTAATATTCCTATTTTGCAGTGTTAAGTTAACAGCAAAATGCTCGTAATGTGTCAGTCACATTTCTTTCAACTATATGAACTCTGAACTTCTGTGTGCATTACAATGCAATTATACAATATCAGAATGTGCATTCTCCATGTGCATTCTAGCATACTGAAGTTAAATATGCCATTTACATACATTTAGACATCTGCACATGACCGAACGGGTCCCTTTTGAACAAACTTCTACCAAAAAGACTTATTTCCACCATAGAAATTATAAGGTCTAATCATTTCCCCTGCGCAACCCCTGGAGGAACATTCACTGGACGAGGTTTTAACATCCAGAGTATCACTGTCCAACTTTAACATTGTTTGTATACATATAGCGTAGGAAGATCACACTTATACTTATTTTATGTGGCCTTCAAGACGTAAATAAAGGTAAGCTTCAGGCAGCCACATTTCACTGAAGAGACTGACGAGGAGTGGAATTGGAACAGTAGAATAGATACGATATACGTCTGTGTTTGAGCATTAAAATATATTTAAAAGGAAAAGCACTTATCACTATTTAATATTTTCTCCAGATCGTTACCGGGGTAAGTATTATATTACATTACCCTCTCTGTGGTAACAATGTCATCTGGCAATTGTAATATGTTGACTTTCACACTCTTCAGGAAGTACATTCCTTACTTGTTAACAGAGTATCTGAAAGGCACATAAATTAATTTGATGCTATGCTAGTCATACTTTTTTAATATTGAAGACCAAAACAGCAGCTTTCCCTCTAAGCGGTAATCACCAAAATCTAAAAATACATGGATTATCCAGGGGTATTAAAGCGACTGAGAGAAATGTGAATGAAGGGACTTTGTCTGCATGTTCACACATTTTTAAAACCTTTCTGAAATGAGTCTTTGTGTTCCACAGCTTGCATGTATACACACTGAATGTTACAATGATCTACTAATACAATAAATGCAATTCAATTTTGACCAATTCTAGTAATAGCTGCATTCACAAGCTGCAGTCAGTTAGGATACAAAATGGAAGTCGGTAGTTTTCATTATAATTATTCAAATGCAACAAGGTAAACTGATGCTGGTAATCTTGCCATAACCAACCCACATTAGCGAAAATCAACAGAATAAAAAGGCTCCAAACTAGTGTCCATAAGAAAACAGTGTGGCCTGAATGAGAGCGTCCTCTTCACTCTCAAAGTCTGTGTTAGCAGAGTGTGCAGCCCGCAGAGCCTCTTCAGTGGGTCACCTTCACTCGGTCACGTCCCAGATTTCGGACAGCAGAGGGGGCAGTTTCTTGTCCTGGAGGCGCAGTGCAAACACCTGCTCTGAGTGGACACTACTCAATGTACGGAGGCTGACCAGCTTCATCAGCATCCGTGGGAACATCAGGTGGTCCTAAACACAAAGAGACTTTTTAATACTGGGACTAGAGATGTCACGATACTCAAATTTCAAACTCGATTTCAATACTAAGAATAGACTCGATACCCAATACTGATTCCAATACCATAATGAATAGAAAAACACTTTATTTAGACAATAGAATGTTATTTTCAAACTTATATCTGTGTAATTTCTCAGTGGTCCTGTAGGTTCCATAGTGCTCCATGGGCGTATACTAGTCTATGTGCTCTTATACTTGTTCTGATACAGCATTCTAAGACATTGAGGAAAGGTTCATTTCTGTCCTGTGAATGTGACTTTCTTAATATTGGTACTTGCTCAGATGAGTATTTAGTTTCGATACCATATTAGTATTGATTAGTACTGATCTTTGAAACTTTTGACAACCCTAACTAAGACACATTTGGCACTGACATTTAACAGTTTGCACAAATTGACAATTTCCATACTTGGTGTTACACTGTTGTTTCTAGTGTCTGATGCCTTCTAATGGCAACAGCGAGGAGTGTAGTATCTAACAATACTGTTAAAGGAACTACAGTATATGTATGACTTTTGACCTTGAAGACTGCGCAGAAGAAACCAATGAGCAATAATCACTGTGTGACCAGAAATGTAAATGTAGTTTTAGTCAGGCATTTGATACTTGAGACAACCAAAACTATCTGTACATTAGTCATAGTTTTAAGTTCAGTACTTGGAATATATTTTGTTTTATAATCAGTAATCATGTGTTTTATTATGTAACTTTAGCACCGACCCTTACTTGTTCTATGCAAATTTGGTGGTATATTTGTCAAACAGAACTCTTACATTTGGTCTCTTGATCATGATGTAGGAGCGCAGAGCGTCTACATAGGGCTGCTGCAGCCTCTCCACCAGCTCGTGGTCCTGGACGTTGGGTCGGTCTAAAGGGAAACAAAAACAGGAGGTGGTAGATAAGGCAAAAACATTACTTCAAAATATTTTTAGTCAAGTAGAACATTATCTTTAAGATTATCTGTCTGCACTTATGATCTGGTTTCTAATTCATTAAAAAATAATGTCATTGGAAGGACAAACCATGAAATAAGGTACAAATCTGGTATTTTGAAAGGATAGACCACAAGACGAGAAAAATATTTGCAGGTGCCACAAATACAGACCTTCACTTCTAGATTTACTAAAAGTGGAAAGGTAAGCAAAACTTAAATTCAAATAAGAGTACTGTTACACTGTAAAATATACTACTAAGTAAGTACACACGTTACATATAACTAAGTGTGTTAAATATAACTAGATGTACCTACCCAGGACACAGCACATATGTTTTTACACACTGACCTGCAGAGAAGATGTTGATAGCGATGAGCAGGGCGTATTCTGCCTCATCCAAATGGAGGTCATTCATTCCTTTAGAAAACTCAAAGATGGGATTGATAAACTCAATCTGCAGCCCTGAGGTCAAAGAACAAAAAAGGTCAAATACTACACCATGAGCACGTTTGCGTAAACATATTAAAGAAACAGTACCTGCTTTTGCAAAGTCCTCCTTGTTATAACTAAAATCCTTCAAAAATGTGATGCTGTCAATGGCAGGGTTGTACCGTCGGGACGTCTCAAGCAGCATAATCTGACAAACACAAAGATGCTTAGTAAGTGAACAATAACCCCAACGTGATATGAATTCATACAAAGTGAAATAAAGACATCCTATATACAGTATTTACTTGAATCCTCACCATATAAGATTGTTAACTGTGCATTACCGCTACTGTCCTTCAGGGGTCAGTGTTGAGCCTTAAATATTTCAATGTTCTGCTAATTTGTGGGTTCTACTATTTACTAGTGAATATACTCATGTAGTTGTAACATCTTTCTGAATTGCTGTCATTTCATGCCTTACTTTGGATATGTTAAGCATACAAGTGTTGTGAATGTGCCACCTCTATAGTGGAAGTCTTGAGCAGAGCGATCTGGTCTTCTCTGGTCAGCTCCAAGAAGCCGGGGAGCTGCTTAGCAAAGTCCACAATCTCCTGCACGGACATGATGGCCAGTTCAGTGAAGTGAGCAAAGCGCTGCTGCCGCACCTCTCTGTTCTGCAGGTCCTGACTCTGAGGCCATGGCTGCAACACAGCAAAACACATGGACATTATCAACAGGCATAAGTGTTGTCAAGGAAAAATTTCACACTTGATTTTGATACTAAGGAATTGATTCAAGACTTAATACTGATTGCGATACCACCATGAAGATTAAAATAATCAACATGACAAAATGTAATTATCAATCCAAAATAAGACTTAGAATTAGACAAACTTTATTGAGCCCCAAGGAAAATTATTTGGACACAGTAGCTCACACATAACTTTATATAAAGAAGGGTGCTTTCCTTATACTACCAGTAGGTCTTATACTTCTGATAAAGTTCTAATGCATACTTATTCATCTGATTTTCTATACTTTTAACAACCCTAACAGGCACTGGCACACACAAGAAATTTCAGAGTAATAAGCTTGGAATTTACGACAATAATAGAAAAAGCATAGCTGTTAGAAGAGACTCCAACAAACCAGACGCAATTTGCCAGATTTTTACACTGGATGCCCATCCTCTCTGTCTGAATAAAAGAACAAAAGAAAAATATGCACTTCTAGAGTGAGAGTGGGCAGCCAGTGGCTTATTTGTTGCTAAATGACCAAGACTGTACAGAGCTATAAACACAGCTGGGTCAACTAAAACCACTCTACTATTCAAGGCACAGGTCAAAACAAGAATGCAGGGGAACCAACAAATATACTTTATTGTCCCAATGGGAAATTTGTCTTTGTCAATTTTAGTTACTCTAGTGGCTCAAATTCTGATTCACTTTATTGTAATTTGTAAGGACTCATAAAAATGAGATACTGTTTCACATACAGTCCCTGACAAAAGTCTTGTCGCTTATCCATTTTGTAGAAACAAAAGCTTATAACCTGATTTTAAATTAATCGATTGGTTTTAGAAATGTCTCATATGAAAGCTAAAACCCTCCCAAATTATGCTCAATATACTAAAATAAATTTGCTTCACTGAAGAAAGATTGATCATTTAATGAACACAGAAAGGTCAGATTTTGGCAAGACAAAAGTCTTGTCGCCTACAGAAAATTGAACAAATAATTTACTTCAAATACAAAAATATGTTGCATAACGTCAGTGAATTAAGTAGTGGTGCTGTGAGATCCATATTTAATATCTTGTATGACTTCCATGAGCTTGAAGGACTGCATCCATGCGGTTCAACAATGATTCATACAATTTGTTGATGAAGTCATCAGGAATAGCAAAGAAAGCAGTCTTACATGCCTCCCAGAGTTCATCAAGATTCTTTGGTTTTGCCTTCCATGCTTCCTCTTTCATTCTACCCCAGACATGCTCAATGATGTTCATGTCTGGTGACTGGGCTGGCCAGTCCTGGAGCACCTTGATCTTCTTCGCCTTGAGGAACTTTGATGTAGAGATAGAAGTATGCGATGGAGCACCATCCTGCTGCAAAATTTGACCCCTTTTATGGTTGGGAATGTAAGAGGTAGCTAATACTTCTTGATATTTTAGGCTATTGATATTGCCTTCCACCCTGCAAATGTCTCGCACACCCCCATACTGGATGTAACCCCAGACCATGATTTTTCCGCCACCAAACTTAACTGTTTTCTGGGTGAATCTTGGATCCATGCGGGCTCCAGTAGGTCTCCTGCAATATTTGTGGCAGCTGTGATGTAATTCAACCGAGGATTCATCTGAGAAATCCACCTTCTGCCACTTTTCCAGTGTCCATCCTTTTAACAGGCTGTGGGCCTTGGCAACTGCCACACGGTTTTTTAATTGCCTTTTGTTTAGTGCTGGTTTCTGTGCACTGATTCGACCATGGAGGCCATTTCGAGACAGAATTCTACAAACTGTTCTGGTTGACACAGGGACTTGAGGTGACCAGGCCTGGTGGAGCTCTGCTGCAGTGGAAAAGGGGCTGGCTTGGATTTTCGAATCAACAAACGGTCCTCCCGAGCAGTTGTCTTGCGGGGTCTGCCGGACCTGGGCTTGTCAAAAACATCTCCAGTCTTTTCAGATCTTTTTCTTATTCTTTGTACTTGACGCTGAGACACATTGAAGGTGTCAGCCACCTCAGCAGTGGATCTGGTCTTCAGCCTCTTGATAATTAACGCTTTGGTCTCAGGGTGGATCTTAGGCATGTTGTCAGAGGTCAAGTTGCAGTTGATGTGAAGGTCTGGTGTGCTGGGGTTCTTTTTATACACACCCACTAATTGATTGATCAGTAACTGATCACAGGTGAGGCTGTAATCTAGGATTGGGTGCATCATATGACAAGGCGACAAGACTTTTGTCTTGCCAAAATCTGACCTTTCTGTGTTCATTAAATGATCAATCTTTCTTCAGTGAAGCAAATTTATTTTAGTATATTGAGCATAATTTGGGAGGGTTTTAGCTTTCATATGAGACATTTCTAAAACCAATCGATTAATTTAAAGTCAGGTTATAAGCTTTTGTTTCTACAAAACGGATAAGCGACAAGACTTTTGTCAGGGACTGTACAGTGGAGGAAATAAATATTTGATCCCTTGCTGATTTTGTAAGTTTGTATACTGACAAAGAAATGAACAGTCTATCATTTTAATGGTTTATTTATTTAGATTTAGATTTATTTTAACATTGAGAGATAGAATATCAAAAAGAAAATCCAGAAAATAACTTTAAAGAAAATATATAAACTGATTTGCATTTCATTGAGTGAAATATGTTTTTGAACCCTCTAGCCAAAAAAA
The DNA here is from genome assembly GCA_029959045.1 of Taenioides sp. WSHXM2023. NCBI lineage: Eukaryota > Metazoa > Chordata > Actinopteri > Gobiiformes > Gobiidae > Taenioides > Taenioides sp. WSHXM2023. The sequence continues at coordinate 30,706,309 of CM057091.1, forward strand.
GACTTACACTTGGTGGCAAAACCCTTGTTTGCAGCGCAGAGGTCAGACTTTTTTTTTGTAGTTGTTGACCAGGTTTTTGTGCACATATCAGAAGGAATTTTGGTCCACTCTTTTTTGCAGATCATCTCTAAATCATTAAGGTTTTATGTCTGTCGCTGGGCAACTTGGAGCTACAGCTCCCTCCATAGGTTTTCTATACAGTTAAGGTCCAGAGACTGGCTGGGCCTCTCCATGACCTTAATGTGCTTCTTCTTGAGCCACTCCTTCATTGCCTTGGCTGTATGTTTTGGGTCATTGTCGTGTTGGAAGACCCATCCACGACCCATTTTCAGTTTCCTGGTGGAGGGAAGGAGTTTGTCACTCAGGATTTTAAAGGTTTATGGCTCCGTCCATCCTTCCGTTGACACGGTGAAGTTGTCCTGTGCCCTTGGCAGAAAAACACCCCCAAAGCATAATGTTTCCACCTCCACGCTTGATGGTGGGGATGGTGTTCTTGGGGTCATAGGCAGCACTGCTTTTCCTCCAAACACAGCGAGTTGAGTTAATGCCACAGAGCTCGATTTTGGTCTCATCTGACCACAGCACCTTCTCACATTCTTCACTATAAATCATTCAGGTGTTCATTGGCAAACTTCAGGCCTGCACATGTGCTTCTTAAGCAGGGGGACCTTGTGAGCACTGCAGGATTTTTTTTTTGGCGTAAAGTGTTACCAGTGGTTTTCTTAGTGACTGTGGTCCCAGCTGCCTTGAGATCATTGACTAGCTCCTCCCGTTTAGTTCTAGGCTGATTTCTCACTGTTCTCATAATCACTGAAATCCCACAAGGTGAGATCTTGTGTGGAGCCCCAGACCGAGGTCGACTGATGGTCATTTTGTATTTCTTAAATTTTCTAACAATTGCACCAACAGTTGTCTCCTTAACACCCAGCTTCTTGTTTATGGTTTTGTAGCCCATTCCAGCCTTGTGCAGGTCCACAGTCTTGTCCCTGACGTCCTTTGACAGCTCTTTGGTCTTTCTCATGTTGGAGAGTTTGGAGTCTGATGGATTGACAGATTCTGTGGACAGGGGTCTTTTATACAGGTGACTAGTTAAAACAGGAGTCTTTAATTCAGGTGACAAGTTGATTAGGAGAGTCTAAGGGCCCTTTCACACCTATGGTTCGATTGCTTTGGTCCGCACTAGTCAGAAAAATGTTACAATGTAGCAAACAGACGTGGGTACGGTTTGCTTTCACATATGCATAGTTCTAAACGAACCAAAATAGACCGGGAAGACCATCGTCACCGGAACCGGACTAAAAAACACGCCACTTTCGATCACCATGGAGGAACAGCTTTGCCTTGTGCTCCTGGCGCTGATCATCATACATTATTTTGTACGTGTAGGTACCGTATTTTCCGGACTATTGAGCGCACCTGAATATAAGCCGCATCAACTAAATTTTCAAAGAATTTTATTTTTGTACATATATAGGCCGCACCTGTCTATAAGCCGCAGGTGTCCACGTTTTCAAGAAGTTTTCAAGTTCCGAGCATCTGCTTGTATTGCCTCTGAAAGCTTTTGTCGTCTTTTTGCATTGAGTCAGTTCGTCACGCGCGGGAGTCGCTCTGGCGCTCTACTGCGCATGTCTCGAGCAGAAAGAGCCGCTGTCCTGTCTGGGATCATGTCAGTGTCTTGTAGGATTTCTGCAGATTTCAGGCTCTCCCGGGGGTCGGGGTTAGTTGTATCGATCATGTATGAGTGGATGTCCCGCTACTGAAGTTTGAGACGTTTCGTCTCGTCATTTACGCTTCACCTGCATTTAACACATACGGATCATTAAGACGTATCCCACTCACTAATGTTCATTTAGCAGCAGAACTTATTTTATCACGCAGCGATAAACTGTTTTAGTGCTGACAACAGCGCTAGCGAGTGTTCTAACTAACCCTAACCCATGTTCACCGCACAGACAGCGGCGCTTTCTGCACTCAAGCTGCGCGCACATCCGCTGTGTTCATAGACGAATAATCCGTCCATATATGAGCCGCATCGGTGTATAAGCCGCAGGGTTCAAAGTGTGAGAAAAAAGTAGCGGCTTATAGTCCGGAAAATACGGTAATTTTCTGCAATTTCGAATAATTTCGAACATGTTTCGCGGCTGCGACTCCAAAGACAACTTATAAGTTATTCGACTCGCCGACGGCGCATTGCACGCCTCTTCAGGGAGAAGAGACGTGCCCTCCTCCTGAATTATCATTTGGTCGCTAGCCGGCGATCTTCTTGCAGATCCATCAGGTATTCCATTGGTCTATCAACACAGTCTAGCCACACATTTTCATCACATTTTGAATACAGAGAGGCATAGGCTTGTTATGAAATCGTCATACAAACGGCAAGTCTTGTCAACGCGTGCCAACATCATATACACATTCAAACGCGATATTGAGGGTAGTTTCGGTTCCGTCCAATTTGGTTTGGTTGCTTTCACACCAGATGAACCGTACCAAAGTAGGGCAGATAAAGCGATCCGAGACCACCCCTTTTTATCGGTCTCGGACCGGTTGATTTGGTGCGCACCAAAGTACCGAGATTGCATTCACACTAACGAAAACGAACCGAACTAAGAACTTTTGGTTCGAATGGGCCATTTGGTGCGCACCAAATGCTGTCAGTGTGAAAGCACCCTAACTGTTCTGTGGGAACAGAACTCTTAATGGCTGGTAGGGGATCAAATACTTATTTCACACAGTGAAATGCAAATCAATTAATATATTTTCTATAATGTGATTTTCTGGATTTTCTTTCTGATATTCTATCTTTCAATGTTAAAATAAACTTACCATTAAAATTATAGACTGTTCATTTCTTTGTCAGTGGGCAAACCTACAAAATCAGCAAGGGATCAAATACTTATTTCCTCCAATGTAACCCATCAAAACTCACACAATCCAAATTATGAAAAATCATAGAATTATGTTTTATCAATCATGTTCAAATCAACAATTATAGAGTTACAGAGCAAATTAGGATAAGCCAAAAAATATACCAAATCTTGGCTAGACATCACATGTAAATGTGATGTGTGAAAAGATGCACTATAGAGAGACACAAACCTGAAGCCTGGGGGACAAAAAGCTGACACACTGAGGGGTAAAAATGGATCTGCTGGAAAAGTGTGTACTCACAGTAACTTTGGGTCGGTCCAGAAAAGACCTCTTGTTGCATTGCTTCTGCATGGCCACCAGCTTCTGGATCATGTCCTCTTGCTGAGGGTCGAGGGTGGCGGGGTCAGGGGGAGGGGTGGGGGTCATCACTGAGGAGGAACGTGCAGTTTCATCGTCCTGCTGCTTCTTCAGCTTCTTCAGCCGGATCTGCTCCTCTGACAGCACACCTGAACAATACAAGTTTGGAATATTGAGAGCTGAGTACATAATGCAATGTTCTGTTGAAGAAACATTTGACACATTGCATTGCCTGATAATGATAATGACAATGCTAGTCAACACATTTTGAAGTGCGATATATTGCTGAGGGAAATGTAGACAATAAACAATAATATTAAAACTAATTAATCCCACTGACACAATAACCAAAAAGCAGGATTATTCCCCCAAAAACTCTAAAAATCTAAAAATAAATAGCACAATGTCTATCTTTAGAATCCTAACTTTAGTAGCTAGGATACATATAGAATGAGTCATAGAAGTTATTTATTCAAAGCTTTTCATCTGAAATCTCATAGTACAGAAAAAAAACTGCCCCACTAGTACAAGTAGAACAAGTAGTACATTAAATATATCGATCCCAAAAATAATTGTTTCATCTTTCATATATTGAACGAGAAGTCGATTTAGTACAGGCTTATCTGTCTAATATTGTAGCATAATGTTAATCTTTATTGATACAATCCTCCAAAATCACCTGCTATTTATTTATTTAATCTGTCCACATGTGGCACTATGGACAACCGTAGTTATAACCTCTTATTGTACAAATACTACAGTACATGTTCTTATTTTCCTGCTGTTGCAACACTGTAATTTCCCCATTGTGGGACAAATACAGGTTTATCTTATCTTAACTATTGCATTTGAATTTTTACCTGAACAGTTTTCAGGTAAATAAAAGCTACATGCCTACATGACATTAGATGGAAATTTGTGCATTGTGTTATCAGACCATTGTGGTCTGATTGCATTGAACTCAGTATCTCATTGGTGGGTTTCAGATGACATCACACCATTCTAGTGGTAATAATATTTAATACAGATCAGGGCGGCTAAATTTAATATTGTTAAAATGTAGATATCTGTTGTAATGTCATTCGGTCTAGGGTCTAGTCAATAATAGAAATGACACAGGCCAAAGGCTGGCAGGGCGGTTAATGTGTTTCTGGGTGGGTGGGTGGGTAGGTGGGTGGGTGAGTGGTTCCTTGATGTAAAGTGCTCTGAGTGCCCTGAAGTTGGAAGCACTATGTTAAAAAATGTGACCATTTACCATTTGTGCCTTTTGGATATTTTATGGCAAAGTGCAATGAAATCAATACGAAAAAAAAGGTCTCTTGCCCCCCATCTGGCAGATTCTAGAATTCAATATAAGATTCAACCAATGGCTTCCTTTACCTATGCACACCAAACTACAAAAACATACAGAAAAGGACCCAAATCTGCCTCATCGAGTTAGAGTCATACAGTATGAGCAGTCTGCAGTATCCCATGCATTTAGTCTTAGTCCCCTGTGTGTGTTTGCCCCCTTGTGTGTAGGCAGAAGCATTGGCATACTCACACTGCTCCAGCATGCCGGCCTCCCTGCACTTGCGCAGGCGGCACTGTTGGCACTTGCGGCGCATGTACATGTCCATCTCACAGCGGCCGTTGTTCTTGCACGAGTACTGGGCACTCTTGATGACGCTGCGGCGGAAGAAGCCCTTACAGCCCTCACAGCTCAGGACGTTGTAGTGGAAGCCGGACGCCTTGTCTCCGCACACACTGCACACCTCGTTTCCCAGCATCTTAGGAGCAGGGCCCTTCTTCCTCTTCACCGGCTGACCATCTGAACACACACACACACACACACACAGAGGTTTCCTTCACTATGCTTGATTAGGCCTGCCATGATCACATATTTTGAAGTACGATATATTGATACTTTGCAGTCATGGAGGTGTGATGCTAACTGGGAGCACTAGTCTAACTCTAGTAGACTTTAATCTGCCAAGAAAAAGTTAACTTAGTTGGAACTGCAATAGGTGAAATGATTTGTACTGTTAAACAAGTCTCTCACACATAAAATTAGTCACTAGCTAGCATTAGCCAACAGTTTTTCAGTCACTTTCACCTTTTTGTTGAAAATCAAACAGGACCATGAACGCTCGGATCGATCACAGGGTCCTTAAAAGTTTCAAGTTTTTTTGACAGTTTTTGACAGTCCAAACCACACTTGTACCACTGCAGAGTGTGAGTGGAGCCAATTCGAAACCTCTTGTTCCAAGCTCTCTTAGAACAGCCGTTTACTGTGCTCCAAAATGTGACTTTTGGATTCACACTGGCCCAAGCGCACCACTCTCAGAGCAAATGCACTTTTACATCCAGACAAACTGCTGTTATTGTGATTAACTGCAGTGCTTAATGTGAGGCAGGTGCTCTTCAAGGGTCCAGAAGGTATATAAACCACTAAATTCCAAGATCTGAGGCACACAGACTTAAAATAAAAGTCATTTATTGTGCTATTAGGACATGCCAATGTCACGCCACATCCTGGTTTTCTTCGGGGCTTTCATCAACCTTGAACACCACACTTTCATTTTAAATCACTGTTATTGTGAGCATTTATGTGTCTTTTTTTTTTTTTTTTTTTTTTCCCCCCCACATACAACAGAAATAGACAGCAATAGTCAGGTCACAGTCTAGTGTAAAGCCATCAGACAACCCAGAGAGGAGTACCTAAACTGGGAGAGGTGTCGCTGGCAGCAGGGTCCAGCTTGATGTGGTTGGGTTCTATGGGCAGACCGCTCATGTCGCCGCTCATGTCGCCACTGAGGGAGTCTCCGTTGGAAGGGGGAGGGGGGGAAAGGTCACCCAGAGACAGCAGGCCATCGGGCTTCATGGAGCTGCTCACACCGGCCTCCTCCACACTGTCCAGCTGCAGCCCAGAGGCCCTGCCCGCCGTTCTCCTCTCATCTGACGCGCACACACACATACACACAGCAAAACCATAGCTCAGAAATGTACAGTCCAGATTTATAAATACAAAATGTAGCATGCATAAAGGCATACTGCAATATAAAGAGATAAGTGACAGTAAGTGTGCACAATGCATGCCAGGAGTTGTGTTATTTTAATGACCATATTCATTCCAACTTTGCCTAACACACTTTTGTCATTTTAGTTTTTTTTTGTACCACCTTGAAATTATGTTATTTGCTAATAATTAAAAATATTTTTGAGCTAGTGTTTGTGTGATTGACACTGTAGATGTAAGTCTATGTGTACACCTTGAAAGAAGATATATTGTCTTTGTGCCTCTATATAGTTATAATCTATGACACCCGTGGATCATTAGGTTATAATTTTGACATTTTAAATCTTAATATTAATCTAAAACAATTTGATAAAAGAAACAAGTTTGCTAACTTCAGTGTTAAGCGGCAACAACAAAGAGCCATGCAGTAATCTGTACCTCCAATGGATAGCTGCAAATCATGCTAGCAAGAAGCACATTTTTTCATTTGTACCAAAAGGACTATGCAATGCCCTCGATTCTTATGTGTATCACAGATTAAGAAAACGAACAAAGTAAGTATACAGCAGTGAGCAATTTTGCATAATAGGTCTGCTTTAAAACAAAAACTGCAACTAAAAATCGAGGGTGAATGAACTGTTAAGTACAAAAGTCTATTAAATGCATTTAGATATTTTTGGCCAGTGTTGTATTTAGAGAGCTCTTACCATGACCAACATCTGGGACATCAGTCACTGACAGCGTGGACATCTTCTGCACAGCCCCTTGTCATTACGAATCCACTCTACTCCTACACAAACAAAACAACCATTTAATACCTCAGATTAGGTTTACAGCCCACATCCACAACCGCTCGCCATCTAAGCCTTTGAGATACTTGTGACACAAACAGATACTGCAGTCTCTTTGTGATTTCAATAGTCACTGGCCAGACAGAATTTAACTATTTCTTTAAAGGTCCTATGTTACACAAAAATGACTTTTGTGAGCTTTAAGTCATGTTAGAATGCTGTTATGTCATCAAAAACATACCTGGAGTTGTAATTTATTTCATTAACATGTTAACATTGTATGAGTAACTGTTCGTTTTTAGTCTGTCTACATTTCCAAAGCTAAAAATAGTCTGTTCCACCTAGTGATGTCATATAGTGGTAGTTTTCAAGCTCTTTATCTCTTTATTTTTTTCAGTAAATGGGCAATTCTGGGCCAGAAATTATCCAAATGATTCCAGTGAAAGTTTATGGAGTTTAAAAACACATGACATCACAAGGTGGAACAAAGTATTTTCTGTTTGAGAGAAAACTCGACTTAAATATAAGATTTTTTCATCAAAACACAACTCCAGGCATGTCAGCAGAATGTGGCCCTTGCTTGAAATGTAAAAATGAGCAAGGTACAAACGAGGCACACTGATTAAAAATATTTTAAATGTTCTTTATTTATTTAGACCAGCAAGATGGTCTTTGTCAGGCCATTAATTTTTTTTAACGACTCAGTGAAGCGCTCTACCTCTTAGTGGCAGTGTAATGTGGGCCCTTGAATGTAATATTTGGTTAGCAGGATGTACAAGGCTGCACAGACTCATTTACATAGTTTCATATTCCACTGAAGTCTTTAGGCAAGGTTTAGTTGACAATATACAGAAAGATTAAAAATACACAATGACACATCGTACAATGTGACACGTTATTTTTACACGTGGTCCTTTGAAAAGCAGCAGAGGAAAACCAGCAGGCTGTAAAAACAGAAATGAAAGTGCTAATTCTTATAAGGAACTGATTCAGCAGCACAGCCAGGCATGGAAGGGCTATTCTTATCCTACACCACAGAGACGGGGCAGAAGACAACAAGAGAACAAAATGATCCAGAGATGTGGAAACTAGCAGAATAAAAGTTACATTTAAGTTACAAAGCACCGCCTAAAAAGTTCTTTATCTTATGTTTGTTTTTGTTTTTTTAATGGACAAGGTGTTTTGGTCCATACATAGGCAAGACAAGTTTATTTGTATAGCACAATTCTTACAAATTCAAGTAATTCAAAATGCTTTGCAGATTAAGACATTCAAATCAAAATACAAACCAACACATGCACATTCATACATTAGAATATTACAGACCTATGACTTGGCTGCGGTTACATGCACACTAGGTCGGATTATTATCAGATGTTCTAAAAATCTAATAATGGTCCCTCTGGTTACTCACATCAGATTTTGTGATTTACGTGTCATTTAAATAATCTTAAATGTCCAGAAAAAAGATTATAATCAGATTTTGGTGTGCATGTGAACATCACTGTAATGTAGGTCTGTAGTCGATTAAGAAATTCTTGGTCAACTTAAGACATGTTCTGTGCATTGATCAAAAGGGGAGCGCACAAGTGAAAAGGCAGAATACTGTCTCTAGTTCCGGCCAATTCACTCCTCCTTTTCTCCTTTCTATAAATCCTTATAAACCTAATAAAATAATAATGACTTGAATAATAACACAATTGGTCAGCTAAGACACCACAGATTAATAATGTTAAAGTGGCTCTGGAAATTCTCTCTCATATTTATGCATTAGGGGTGTCACATTATTTTTACACATACTGTCAGATGAACCATTGCATTTGCAAGATACGCTGGCGTATTGCTACCACTCCCCAAAAAATATTTTGGCTCAGTATCACATAATTACGTGAAAAGTTTCATGTTATGACATGATATTTGTCACGTTATTTCATGATACATTTATCACGTTATTTCATGATATAATATGTTCATGTTATAACACAAAGACATCAAGTATGGTTTTACTTTGATTTCATTATATGATCAGCCACAGCCAAGCCAGCCACGCTTCCCTCGGTTCAGTCAACTCCAACGTGAGCATGGCCCAGGCTGAAAGAATTTCAGTCACCTCTTTAGCGTTGCCATGCTTATTTGAATCCCATCCATCCTAAGACATGTTAATATTTCCCAGTGCCTCATGCCAAGATGGAAATAAAAGCATATACCGTCCATCATTCCCTGAGGGAAGCGTGGCTGGCTTGGCTGTGGCTGATCATATAATGAAATCAAATAAAACCATACTTGAAGTTTTCACGTTAAAACATGAACATATCATTATATCATGAAATAACGTGATAATTTCATATCATGTCATAACGTGATCATTTTATATCACAAAATAATGTGATAATTTCACATTATAATGTGATAAAAATCATGTTATAATGTGAAACTTTTCACGTAATTACGTGATACTGAGTCGAAATATTTTTTGGGGAGTGGTAGCAATACGCCACCGTAGCAAGACAGTGCAACCACTGTGCTTGACATTATGTGCATTCCTATGGCTGTACCTGTTAATGTACAGCCGCATCCATATTATGTGACTGATTTACTAGAGACTACATCTCCCACCTTGGGGTATTTGTATATTAAACAAAGTTCATTGGCATGTCACACTTACTTACACACTGGTCAAGATCACTTCTATAAAGAACAGTAGACAGTAAAGAGATGCTAAAATGTTTAAGTAAAATACAATTTCGATGACTGCAAAGATCAAATCATAAAGCTGGGTTTATTTAGCTGATGAACAAAATAACTTCATTGTAAACCAAAAACAATCTGTGTTTGTGGTTCCTATTCTCTATAACTAATACTAATACACCTCTTGTTTATCATTCCTGCATTTTATTCCCAAGTTATTGAGCTGCTGCTGCTGTTTCACTTGTGGCTCTATGGTTATGACCCAGATCTTTATATGGTCTTCTGATAAAACTAGATTTTGATTTGAGATTTCAGTTGCCATAAAACTTCAGATTGCAGAACTTGACATTAAGGGCCTAACACATTCAGTACATGCGTAGTCCTTCCATGTAGAAACCATTAAAGGATAACATTGATAAATAAATGGCCCTTATATTTTGATTCTGATAATGACAGAAAAGGAGAAGACGTTTTTTGACGTTTATTTTTTGTTTAGTTTGTCATGTTACTATTGTTTTGATTTGTATTGTTTTGAATTGTTAATCACTATGGCAATAGTCATTCTGAAACTCATGGATAGTTGCTATAGTGATATAGTTGCTACAGGGTTGCTATAGATATGCCACTTGAATATTGAGGATACTTACAGACAAAATAGTTTTTTCATCAAAAACACAAAATGTACTTGATTTCTGTCATTCTGATGTGGTTTGCTTTAGCCAGGTCTTAAAACCTCTTCTCTCAACACATGGCATGTTTTGGAGTCTGGTACTAAAAATGTTATCTGGACTGTACAAAGTTGTGAATATTCATCTGCACTAGTGTTGTCACTAGGGGTGTGCAAAAATATAAAAATATTAATATATAGTGATACTAAATTTGGTGATACAGTATTGTTATCATGGGCTGCTGTATCGATTACCATGAGTATTTTTTGGTATATTTTACTAAACTATTTTGTAACAGTGTTACAATTTTAATATTTGTTCAGAGAAAGGAAACTTGTTTATGCAATAAACATGACGTACTCACTGTTTTAATGGTCACAACTGGTTTATTTCGTATTAACTATTGAAAGTAGTCATTTAAAATGTATTTGGTTCTTAAAAATAGTGATATATTTATATATATTTATATATATATATATATATATATATATATATATATATATATATATATATATATATATATATATATATATATATATATATATATATATATATATATATATATCATGCGCAGTACATATTGATTCGCCATATTGTTATAATATCGTATCATGAGCCAAGTATCGAGTATTGTATTGAATCATGAGGGATTCCCAGCCCTAATTGTCACCATTACTAAAATTTTAAACTCTATTTCAATACTAAGGAATGGACTTGATACTTAATACAGATTATGAAACCATGATGATGATTTAGAATGTCATTTTCAACATTAAATAACAGTACTTTCTTTTCTATTCCCATGTGTCCTTATATCTGTGTACTCCCTCAGTGGTCCTGTAGGTTCCATAGTGCTCCATGGGTGTATATTAGTCTATGTGCTCTTATACTTGTTCTGATACAGCTCAAGATCATTCTAAAGACATTTAGGAAAGCTTCATTTCGGTGCTGTGAATGGACTTTTTGGTAGTGATACTTGCTTATATGAGTACCTAGTTTCAATAATTTTAGTATCGATTAGTATCGGATTTTTGATACTTTTGCCAACCTTAATTTGCACAATATTATCATTATACATTCAGCCTATGTAATTTTGAACAAAAAAATGTGATTTAAAAAAATAATTAAAAAATGATTTGTCCGTATTTGAGTACCTGCTGCTCTCATGAGTATCTATATTGTCTTGTAGACAGTAGATCACACTCACCCACCTCTGGTAACAGTATCTAGTCACACACTGACCTAAAAGCAGTAAAGAGAGTATACATTGACCAGTCCTTACCTGTAAATAGTTAGTGCATATTCATCGTCACACAGGTGTCCACAGCCGGATCCTTGAGGTCAACTGAAGAGCTCCTCGAGTGAGCCCTGCACCCTTGGGATCCAGCGGCGTGGCCTGGATGAGTCAATACGTGTTGATACGAGAGTAAATGTCTTTGTTCGGCGCCCTATGGGAGACAGAGACAACAGGAGGAGGGTGGGGGGGAGAGGGAACACCAAAGGTTACTATCGGTCATTCACTCCTGTACACAGACACAGCTCTTCTCCTGCTGGAGTGTTTGGGAGACCAGTAATCCTACACTAGTAAAAGAGTATGTTCTATTATTACAGGAGAAAGCTGAAGCTAATTAAAAATGAACTATCAACGAGATTTAATTAATTTCACATAAACAAGTGATATATAAATAAATGGTTAATTTTGTGAGCAAACGGATACTCCTATGCAAACTTGTGGTTAAGGAACTAATGGTCACACACACAGGTTGTATTTTAAAGCATACCTACTGGGCTTGAGCCTGCTATATCATTACAATGACATCTGAGGATCATTAAGTTATAATTTGCACATTTTAAATCGCAATATTGATCAAAAATAAAAAACAAATATGCCAACTCGTGCAGCTGTCGGCACCTCCTATGGATAGCTAGAGTTTACACTAGTGAGTAGCAGATTTATCCTTCATTTAGAGGTGCGCGATATATCGATTAAATCGATTAATTCGAATTTACAGTTCAGAACGATGTGTTTTTATGAAAATCGATTTTTTTATTATTAGTATTATTTTTTACACGCGAGCGTCGAAAGCGGAACTAATGCGCTGCAGCGCTCTACACGGGTAAGTTAGCGGAGCGCGGAGCGGAGGAGGTGTCGTATTTTTCTGCTACGACTGACCTGTGGTCCAGCCGAACGATGCAGCTCTACTTGAGTTTAACGGTACATTTTGTTAATAGTAGCTGGGCGATGCGAAGCGTTTGTCTGCAAACAGTGTATTTTCCCGAGGATCACAAGGGGGGATTAATCGCGCAAGGATTGAAAGATGCTTTCACTTCGTGGAAACTTGCAGAAGACCGACTCATCTGCATGACAACAGACAGCGGCAGCAATATGATCAAAACTTTCTAAAAGTGTTTACAATGGCCTGGTCTGCCATTTCACTTACAAGTATGTTTTTTGCTTGTCAGATTGCACTTTAATCCTAAATTTAAAAAAAGAATAAAGTTAAAACTTGTTTTGAGCCATTTATTTGTCATCTGTTATTTGTTTTTGAGTAGGGCAGAGAAAAATCGATTAAAATCGGAAATCGGATTTTTTGTAAAAAAAATCGGAGATTTTATTTTTAGGCCATATCGCCCAGCTCTACCTTCATTTGTACTAAAATGACTATACAATGCTGCCAAAGTGTATCACTGGTAAAGAAAATGTAATCTGATAAAGTATAGAACACTGGGCGTGTACCGATGACTGAAAACGGGGGTTGATCGGAGCAATGACTTCCTGAATACAGGATCACGCTAATTACAAATTTGAGAGAGTAAATGAGAAGGGGAAACAACTATAACATGGTTAAAAGCTCTAAAAAGTCAATGCTGCATAATAGGTCAGCTTTAAAGTCTATTGAAAAAATTAATCAAGTGAACATTTTGTCTGAGGTTAAGTCTACAATGCATTAGAATAAGTGCAATAGATTTAATAAACAAATATTTCATCAATTCTGAGGCGTCTCTCTTTCCACTCTTTACCCCACACTTAACACTTAACATCTGTCTTATCCAAAACAAATCTTAACACAACACATGTGACCTGCTTGATTCCATGGAAACAGAAATTTAAAACCAACATTTTATGCCATGCCATGGAATATTGTTGCCAAAGGTACAGGTCAAGTAATTCAGGTTTGTGGAGATGCAAGCCCGCTCACAGTAAGGACGCATGTTTTTCTCTTTTCCATTCCAATAAAAACATTAAATAAAAAAAAAATAAAGAGATTGTAATTTTTGAGCTAAAAGAAGAGGAGACTTATTTGAATAAGTAAGTTTTTTTCTACTAATGTTGAAAAGCACAAGCCAAGGTAAACAGTTTGCATCTATAGTCCATATTTTGCTATTCCCGGTTCTAGTCTCTACACATTAGGGCCGTAGTCGACGAAATAAACATGCCCTGTAATCAATTAGTTGACAAAGAGGGCATGGCAAAGACAATCAGAACTATTATGATCTGACCATGTATCTGACCCAAACTGCACAAGACTACAATTGCACAGGAGTTCAAGCAAAACCAACATTTTTTTTTTTTTTTTTTTTATTGACCCTTTCCTGAAGAGCTTTAGAAAGATCGTGAGCTGGAGCTGTTTCAGCACAAGTATAAGCCCACACAGACTAGTAAACGCCCATGGACCACTATGGAACCTACCTGGAAAGAACTTTTGATTTAATGTTGAAAACCGCATTTTATTGTCTTAAGAGGTCAGAGATCGGTCTTGAGTATTAAGTCTATTCCTTAGTATCGAAATCGAGTTTGAAATGTTAGTATCATGATAACACTACAGGACGCACAGCCGGCCTCCTCTCAAGTGCTGCCGTGTGGCGTAATATTTGCCTCGACTTTGCTCCTCCTCTCCTCTGTCCCTGTGTCATCTCCACCTGTTCTGTGTTCTGTCCAAGTCCAATGTCCCCTGGCCTTATCAGTCACTCACCTCTCCCCCTCCTGGATGTCAGTCTGCAACACAGCTGGAACCAAAACAGGAAATCATATCTAATATCCAACATTGCTGATATCTTTTCAATCAAATTTAAAAAGGAGTTGTATCTGCTTTGAGTTTTCTTGTAAACAATAAAAACAAGACAAAATTTATTAGCTTTTTGTCATGTAAAAGCCATATTGTGAAAGCAGGTCTTAGGGTCTGAATGAGAGTGAGAGCTGTCTGCTACGAATGTGTAAGGGCAGTGAGGAAGAGAAAAACAGAAATATGCAAAATATTTAAAATTAACTTTAAAATCCAAGTTTTTAAGATAACAGAAATCAGATACAGGGCCTCTTCCGAACTTACTGACTATGAAAATACATTAAAATAGCAAGAAGAAGTCATCTAAGCATTTGTCCCCCATTTGAATCTCGAGTGCACACCGTCATTGTGTCCTTAGGCAAGACACTTCATCCACATTGCTGACTAGGGAGGAGTGGCGTTGGGGAAACACGCATTTAACATCAAGATTTCACTGCAGAAATGTAAAAACACAGCTAGAAAAGTAAAATATGGTTAAATACAATTCTAAAAGGTATTATTTTCCATATATTTCCAGCCATTGTGATATGCTACTCAGTGCGTGATATGGATTTGATTGCAAAATGTTTTTTTTTTTTAATAAAAGCCCAATTTGTAGTCTACAGTCACACCTCACTCACAATTTCAGGTTGACGCAACATTAACCCCTGGGAAAGTTCAATTTTCTCATAGTCATGGTCAGTGTAAAAATAAGAATTCAGTCAGCAAAAATGTGATGTGAAAGTCAGATGTCCTTCAAAACACAAAGGTTCCCACACTATTTTAAACTAATTTGGGTGTGGATCTGTAAAGGTAAAAAGTCATGTTTTCACTTCTCTTAGTTAGCCTGACCCTTGGCCAGCTGTCACAGGGAGCAATGATGGGAACTTCAGGCTGGTATGTCCAAACAGTGTTTCACTATTACGTAGTGTTGTCACGATACGAAACAAAAACACTCTTTCTAAAGACAATAGAATGTGGTTTTCAACATTATATCATAGTACTTTTCTATTCGTATGTGGCCTTATATCTGTGTAATCCCTCAGTGGTTCAGATATGTTCCATAGTGTTCCATGAGCGTACTAGTCTATATGGTCTTATACTTGATACAGGAAAGGTTCATTTCTGTCCTGTGAATGTGAATTTTTTACTATCAAGACCTGCTCAAATGAGTATCTAGTTTTAGTATATTATCTGATTTTCAACACTTCTGACAACCCAAGTACTTACAGGGATTTATTTCAGAGTTTATGTCCAAGATGATGTTAGAAACTACAAGCTCAAGTCTTGTTTGTTTTTTTGTTTTTTTTTATGACAAAACAGTGAAAAATGCTAATAAGCAAACTTATTCACGCCGAACAGATAGTGGGGCAAATCTGCTTGATGAACTGCCATTTGTACAACTTCTGCCAAACACAGTTAGATTTGCAAGTTAAAGATCCACTGCAACTCTGGTGGAGGGTTCACTTCCTGCCTGTGTCAAGGAGATGTTATTGTTTTGCCTTGAATGTTCCACAGTGTGGCAATTAACGCATCTCCAAGACACCACTAGGTCAGATCTGTGGAGAGGTGTCCCCACTCATAGTTGTACTGTACTGTGATTTCGATCAATAAAATCTGTAACTGAATAAATGCAAGAGATAGATAAGTTAAAAACCGTACTGTGTACGGGAGGTCTTCTTTACTAGCTTCCTTTGGGTGGGATTTTTGGTAGAGCTGCAACAATTATTTTAGTTGTCAATAGTATGGAAAATCACATACTAACTGATAATAAAACTAGTATTGAAAATAGATACTCCTTTGAGCAGGTATCAATCCTTAAAAAGTCACATTCACAGGACAGAAATGAACCTTTCCTGAATAGTTTTACAATGATCTTGAGCTGTATCACTGGAAAACTGAGGGCTTGCATAAATATAACACATCACCATAATATAAAAGTAAGTACTGTGGATTCATGTATTTATTGTATAATTATTCTCTTGTCTAATATAACGAGTGTTTTTTTTAATTATCTCCGTGGTATTGTTATCTGTATTGAGTATCAAGTCTATTCCTTAGTATCAAAATAGAGAAATTTTAGTATTGAGACAACTTCATACACTGAGACTTTTTACACACATTACCAACTAAATAAAAACTGCAATAGTGACTGAAGGCTTGTATGTTGGGAATACTCAAGAATAAAGTGCATAACTGATTAAAAAAAAGTGTTTATTGCTTTTTGACGTTTTAATTTAATAATATCTCTGCTATAAAAAGGTCTTTTCACATGTGTTTAGAGTCTGTATAGTCCAGATAACCATTACCAAAGTACGACTAGGATTATATTTTATTTTATAGTGGACCAATCCAGATTTATCATTGGAGCAATAACATGTGGTGTAGTAAAAGCCTGGTGGTAAGCAAGACCAAAGATGGAGAAAATAATAATAAATTAAGCTTAACAGCTGGAAATGGTTGAATATGTCTTCGCCATAGACTCTTTATAGTCTAGTCTACGGTCTTAACCCATCATCATGAAAAAAGACTAGATCATAGCAAAAACACCTCCTTAAAACATATTTAGTGAGGTATCTGATGGGGCAAACTTATATT
Organism: Taenioides sp. WSHXM2023; assembly: GCA_029959045.1. Classification (NCBI taxonomy): domain Eukaryota; kingdom Metazoa; phylum Chordata; class Actinopteri; order Gobiiformes; family Gobiidae; genus Taenioides; species Taenioides sp. WSHXM2023. The sequence continues at coordinate 30,723,320 of CM057091.1, forward strand.
AAACCACTTTGTAAGACGCGCCAGGCTAAAATAACAACCCCCTATTAGTTAGATATTATGCGTGGCTGCCATTTCGCAATCGTGCTGTAATGTTTGCGTGAAATATCGATTACACCCCCATACATCTCGTCATCGTGTCCTCTAGCGATCGTAAACACTGTCTGAAATTAATCCACAAACGTCCTGTGCGTAAATGTGGGCTTTGGAAAGAAAGAAGCCCGCAACTCCAACTTGTAAACAACGACTAGTTTGGATTTTTGTGGATCTAGCGTTTAGTTACGTTGGCAAAATTAAGAGTTAAACTGCATTATAACGAAAATGATCGAAGGGAATAGGTGTAGGGATCAGATCGCGTTTTCAATGGTTAATTAAGAGCTTAACACCTCCGCAGCGCCTTACCAAGAAGTTCAACGTAGCATTAGCACAGTTGGTTAGCACGGCTTCAAAACGCTACAAAGTTCAACCAAAACGGGCTAAAGCTGATCAAATGGAAGGAATAGACTTGCCGCGTAGAGCCGAGGACAGAAGCCGGGTCCCGAGTGTGGATTTCGGGGCACTTGGAGGCAGATGACAGCGCTTTGACAGCTGATGCTAGCGTGTTAGCAGTGAGCAGTCGACGTCATGTGATCGCGTCGGCCTCTGTGCGCAGGGCGGAGCCAGCGCCACAGGAACACGCGAAGGAGTTTGGGAAAAAAGGTTTTTTTTTTTTTTTTTTTTTTTTTTAATTTGTTATAGTTTTGGTTTATTAGTCACTTTTTTAAACTGTTTTTTTGTTGATGGACATTTAAATATGATTTAAGATAAATTATTAAAGCGTATAGGAACAGTTGAAAATAAGAGAGAGGGATGGGGAACGAGGATGAATGGAAAGCAGGGGCCACAAGAAAAGAAATCCAGCAGGTGGTGGTAATTCCACAGTTCTTACGCATGTTAAGCAGAGGTACGGGAACTTGCAGAGCAACGTGCATAAGAACATGCACGTGAACAAATACAGGAACATGCACGAGAACAAACAGGAACGTGCATAGGAACAAACCTAGGAACATGCACAGGAACATGCACAGGAACAAACACAGGAACAAACACAGGAACAAACAGGAACATGCACAGGAACAAATACGGAAACAAACCTAGGGACATGCACTGGAACATGGACAGGAACAAACACACAAACAAATAGAAGAACAAACTCAGGAACAAATGGAAAAACATACACTGGAATGCAATATGAGATTTTGCATCTTATTTTTCACTTCACAGTTGTTTAAAAACCAAAATAAGTGGGATGAAAGCATTGTAGCTCTTTATTTCAAATTCACAACGGTTTAATCGGGAAGACATAAATAGAAATTATGCTTTTATACTTTTTTTTGCCTATATACACAAGAGAGAAATAAATAATCATCTGTCAGTAAAAAAAGAAAAATGCTATGAATACACAGACGAAAGCTCTAGTTTCATGACCCTTTGCTGTCATAATGCCCTGTAAGAATGAGATATGGTCAAATGCCAACTACCCTTCTTTTTACTATGTCTAAAAAGCATTTGACAGATTAGACTACTCATTTCACTAAGACATAGTAGATAACGTAACAAAAGGTAACGTACTGTACACAGAAGTAATTACATAACTTAGCAACCATACTGTACATAAAAATGAATGACAACACCTTTATTTTGTAAAGAGGACATTATATTGTGGATATTATATTGTGATGAGTGAGCTACTGTATACAAATAATTTCCCTTGTGGATCAATAAAGTTTGTCTAAGTCTCAGTCTCAGGACCTCCTTGTCTAAGAATATTCTCATCAAATCTCAGAAGCTAAGCAGGGCCAGGCCTGGTTAGTACTAGTAGTTGTGTCCTTAGGCAAGACACTTCACCTACATTGCCTGGTATGAAAGTGATGGTGGTGGTCGGAGAGGCCGTCATCTATGCATGTTTCAGTAATTTAGCGATCTCTCGCGGGCTCTATTCAGACCCTCTTTACGGTTAGCTGTAAGATTCTGTCCAATGCTCATCCTACAACCCTATGTCACCCATGCTCCCACATGACAATTCTCCATAGATATGACACAAAACTGTACACCACAAGTTTTCAAACCTTACAACCTTGACAAACTTCCAATTGTTACATGCTGTAAATATAACAAACACATATGCCCACACAACATAGGGCCTATTCATTTCCACTTACTTTCAGTTCAGTTTAATAAAAATAAATAACTTCTTTACCCTATTTTAACATGGGAGAGAATGTACTGGATATTTAAATGTCTGGGGCTTTCCGTATCCACTGCTACAGTCTTCACTCAGAATAAACTGCTTCATCTGCAGAAATATTCTCTGATTCTACTGTGGAAAGACACAGACTTGTTTTAAGTTGAAAACAATGTGTATTTAGGAAAACTCCATATACTAATAATATTACCTTTAATTTTAGATTTTCTTTTTCTTTGGATGTTTACTTGAGAATACACCACGTCTTCTGCAGGGAGAACAAACACCTCATGACAATGAATAGACAACTTGAATACTTACTCAGAATACTAGGAATGAATGTAACATTGTAGAGTAGAGTGGGTAGAGTAGCTAAACATTTTACTCAAGTAAGAGCAAAGTCACTTCAAAATAATATCACTCAAGTCAAAGTACAAAGTAGTGGTGCAAGAAATTAATCAAGTAAAAGTAAGTAAGTATATTGGAAAACTACTATTCAAGTAACAGTAACTTAAAGAGTAACTGTTGAGCCGTAACATCTGATTTATAATTTGAAGTTAATCTAATATGAAGAAAAAAACATAAAATAATGCACAAAAGTATAGATAAAAAAAAAAACCTGAAAGAAACACAAATGTTCAAATCACTTCATATTATCAACGTAAAGACCAAAAGTTTTACTCAAGTATAGAAGTAAAAGTATGCTGTTGAAAAAGTACTCTGAAAAGTACACTTTCTTTAAAAAGTATGTAAAAGTAATTGAGTACTTTCCACCTGTGATTATTCATTTTAATTTGTTCAGTTTAATGTTTCTATGTCATATTTTAATTTTGTGTGAAGTTATAAAGGTACCTCCTGCTGCCGAACGAGTCCGTACTTCAGAATAAACACAGGTGTCTTCCTGATTCCTTTTTTTCCTGACTGAGTTTGACAGAAAAAAATAAATAAATAAAATTACAGACTAGTTTCACTTTAATTAAGAAAAAATCATCTAATTAAAACTCACCACTTCTATTTTTAAGTTCAATCTGGGAATAGACGGTCTCTATACAATAAAAACAAAATGTGGTTAATGTACTGTTTGGTATCTTCTGTGCTTTGTGTTTTTGTTTTGAAACAGCATTGACTTTTTGGGTTACAAACTACACTTCAAAATAAAAATGAAAGTTTAGTCTGACCCTCAGGAGTTAAAGTGTGTGTCACATGATCTCCAGCAGATGTCTGATCGGTGGCACTGGACCTGCAAATTATACTTTTTTTAATATCTATAAAATGGCTTAAAATGCATATGACAGGTTAGACTGCTCATTTTACTAAAATATAGTTAACATCTTGCTATTTGCTATTTTTTAAATAATTTTACTTCCTGGTTGGACATGGGCAGCACATATATGACATACGTAGAGCTAATTCCATAACTGTTTCCTAGTAACCATAATTAACAAGGGACAAATAACAAGGGTCTAAATTGTACAATATCATAGTTATCATACGTATTCTGCTTTACAACTCACCGCTATCTGTTTTTGTTTGTTTGTTTGTTTGTTTGTTTGGTTTGTACTTTTCTCAATCTTTTTTCCACAAACTGCCACTGTCATATGCACTTTAAACACAACATTCATAATTGTGATAGAGGAATTGTACATCACTAACCTTTTAAAGCACTTATCTGAAAGACAAATAAAGTCACATATTACATATTTAAATAATATAATATTTATATCAAAACAAATGACTTATTACTTATACCTGTCTTATTTCTGTAGAGCCATAGAAGCAGCAGCAGGATTAAAATTAAAATGAACACAAAAGCTACAACCAGTGTGATCACAAGAACTGGAGGGCTCCCCTTCCCTGACACTGACAAAAATATTAGACATTTATTTGAATTTAGAAAAATATTTAACAATCAACAGTTTATACAATACATGTATACAAATTTTATCTACATTTTACTCACATGTGACAGACATCCAACTCTCTGGAGAAGTCAGGATCTTCTTGTCAGAGTCATGAAGCTCACATTTGTATGAACCCATATCAGACCTGGACACTGCAGAGATGTTGTATTGTCTAGAAGGTCCATTTTGGATTAATTCTCCATCTTTATAGAAATGGACAGAGGAGAAACCAACAGACTGTCCCAGTTTACAGGTGAGAGAGACGCCATGTCCCTCAGGCACAGGAAGTGCAGGGATCAACAGGATCACAGGATCTGTTGAGAAGAAATCAAATCAAGTACAAATTCAATTAAAAAAATAATCAGTACTATCAAGAACCAAGATTCGGTCTTTCTTAAAGTCCCAGTCCACTGAAACCCTGACCAAGACCAACATCTAGCTCTACAGAGATCATCGACCTTAAAGAAGATATATTGTGCTTGTGTCTGCTACATAGTTATAATCCTTGAAACTCGTAGATCATTTTGCTATAATTTGAACATTTTAAATTTAAAATGACTTAATAAAACAATATAACATGGTTAAAAGCTCTAAAAAGTTGATTTTGCATAATAGGTCTCCTTTAAAATTCCTTGTATAACCTGTAAACACCTTTGTGAACCAAGTTTCCACAGGACCTTTTTTTTTTATTTACCAACTAGGGCATAATGGAGGTTGCACTAAATGTGTGACTCATCTCTGATCCTGCAGCATACAGCTAGAAGAAAATACTACTACCTGTAAATACTGATGTAGACCATCAATACACTCAATCCCAAATGACTAACAACACTAGCTTTGGTTAAAATTGTTAACTGTTGCTCAGTACAACAGACTTCTGCGGGTGTAGCCCTACCATAAACGGTGATGTTGACTGCATCAGACATTTGTCCAGACCCAGACTCACACCAGAACACTGCTCTGGTCTCCTGAGGTGCAGAAAATTCACATGTATGTTTGTGTTCTGTTGTGTGGGAGGGACACTGCTGTAAGGACAATGTGGTCAGGGAAAACATCTGGACTGCCCACTCTTCATCTGACCCACAGCTCACTGACACTGGGTCCATGGTGAGGTGTTGTGAGCTGTTAGGAAGAACATCTGGAGCCACTCTGGAACCACCATCTAACAGAACATTACCATCTTAAAAGACTGAGTAAAGTCTAAAATAATCCAGAAGAATCAAAGACAGAAGTGCTACCTGCAGACCAGACAAAGCGCGGTGGACTGTATTCAGTGTAGAAGTCTCTCCCTCGTGCAGCTCGACACACAAAGCCACTTGTGCTGCTCAGACCATGAACACTGAAGGTGTCATGTGCAGTCCCTGAGGTGAGACCAGTGAGCAGTTCATATGAATACAGGCCTGATGAAGGAGGAACAGCCCGGTACCAGTAAAACCTCCATCCTGCAGAGGGCGCTGTGACGTCACACTTCAGAGAGACAGGGGCACCTGGACTCAACCAGGAGGGAGACGCAGAGATGACAGGGACAGCTTTACCTGCATGGTTAGAGTAAAGTAAGATGTATTACTCTTAAAGGAAAATCATGTACAGCTGCGGTATCCGACTATATTCTTGTAAATAAATAAATAAATAAATAAATAAAATAGAAAGAAACATTTTATTTTTCATAAACCTGGAAGTAAAAGCTGTAAGATACACCAGAATAGATTGCACTTGCAGTTTGTCTCAGTCTCAGTTCACCTAAATTGTTAAAATAGGAAAAGTAAGCTAGAAATCTTTTTTTTTACACTTCTATGGGGTAACTGCTCACACATAACATGTCTACAACCATGTTACCTTTTATTGTTTTGAATGGTAAATGGTCACATTTTTATATAGCAATTTTCCACCTGCAGGGCACTTAAAAGTGCTTTACATCAAGGAACCACTCACCCATTCATACACCAGTGTACGCAAACACTAGGAGCAAGGTGGGTTAAGTGTCTTGCCCAAAGATACAAAGACAGCAATCATCTGTGGGAGCTGGAATCACACTGCCAACAAGAGCATGAAAACCCGACCAAAGACTGACGGGTTTGGACAAATATTTAAAACTTATGTTCAGGCTCGGGTCGGACTCGGACACATCAGCTGTTTCCTGTCTACAGTAAAACCACTCGCTTTGAGACTCTTGTGTTCAAAAGATCAGAGCATTGCACTTCTAGTTTAGATACAAGTCAAAACTGTGTTATTATTATTTGTGAAATGTGGTGCAATACTTCAGATACACAATTTTTAGGCAAGGCAAGGCAAGTTTATTTGTATAGCACAATTTGTACACAAAGTAATTCAAAGTGCTTTACAGAATAAAATACATTAAAATCACAATACAAACAAATCAAAACATAAATAATCATAAAATTAAAGAGAGAGAGAGAGATGAAAACTTTTCAGTCATATACACAGCTAAACAGAACTGTTTTGAGTCTGGATTTAAACAGAGTCAAAGTAGAGGCCTGTCTCTCTAAAAACTGTTCCTGGTTTTATCTGCATGAATCTGAAATGCTGATTCCCCGTGTTTAGTCCTGACTCTAGGCACCAGCAGGAGGCCGGTCCTTGAGGTCCTCAGAGTGAGAGATGGTTCATGTGGCACTAACATGTCAGACATGTACTTTGGTGCTAGGCCGTGCAGAGACTTGTACACAAGCAGAGCCGCTTTAAAATCTATTTTCTGAGCCACAGGAAACCAGTGAAGAGGTCTGAGCACAGGACACGTGCTCGTACTTCCTGGTTCAAGTCAGGACCTGAGCTGCAGCATTCTGGATGTACTGCAGCTGTCTCACAGCTCGTTTGGAGAGTCCAGCCATTACAGTAGTCTAACTTACTGGAGACATACACAAGGATAAGTCTCTCCAAGTCTGCTTTAGACAGTATACCTTTGATTTTTGCTGTTTTTTAGATAGTAAAAGGCTGCAGATGTTATTGATTTGATGTGGCTGTTAAAGTCAAGTCTGAGTCCATTATTACTCCTAGATTTCTAGCCTGATTTGAATGTTTTAGAGAGAAAGACTGGAGGTGACTGCTGACTTTTTCTTTTTCTTTCTGTGGGCTATAATTATGATTAAGACTATGACTTCTGTCTTGTCTGAGTTTAGCTGGAGAAAGTTGTTTTGCATCCACACACTGATCTGCTGGATGCAGTGGCAAAGTGAGTCCACATAGTCCCCTGCTGCCAGTGAGACATAGATCTGAGTGTCGTCTGCATAGTTGTGGTAGAACACATTATTGCTGCGTATTATATGGCCTAACGGCTGCATGTAGAGATTGAAAAAAAGGGCACCCAGGATCGACCCCTGGGGCTCCCCACAGGTCAGGGCCATGTGATCTGAGACACACATTCCACTTTCAACAAAATACTTCTTGTCTTCTAGATAGGACTTGAACCAGTTTAGTGCAGTACCAGAGATGTCCACACAGTCCTCTGGTCTCTGTAAGAGGATCCCATGATCGACACTTTCAAAAGCAGCACTCAGATCTAACAGGATCAAGACTGAGACTTTGCCTGCATCAGTGTTCAGGCGGATGTCATTTGTCACCTTGATAAGAGCAGTCTCAGTGCTGCGGTGGGCTCTAAAACCTGACTGGAAAGGAAGTTACACAGCATTTTCATGGATGGCAGATTTTAAATGGGTTGGAAATTGTTCAATACTGTGGCATCAAGAATGCTCTTCTCTGGGAGAGGCTTAATGAACACAGTTTTCAAAGCTCTTATTGAGGAAAAGTACCTCTCTCTTGTTCTACCCAAACTGTTGTGCAAATGCATCTTTTCTCTGTAGATCTCATAATAAACCTGGAGTTGACTCGTGCCATTGCACTCCCTTTTCTGTGCCCAGTCTAAGTCATCATTCCTCCACGGAGCTTTTTGCCTGTCTTTAACCATTTTAACCTTCATTGGGGTAATGGCGTCCAGAACATTCAGAACACTCAAAGTCACAGAGTTCAACAAATCAACATTAGAACATGAAGCATTTTCAAAGTGTATCATTTCCATGAACAGTGCACCTGTGTTAAAGTTTATGTGTCTCCTTTGAAGAACTGTAGGACCAGCCGGTGGTTTGGGAATAACAGACAGGTCAAAGAAGACACAGAAATGATCAGACAGAGCAACATCAACCACATCGACATTTAAAATATTTACACCCTTTGTAATGAGTAGGTCCAGGGTGTGCCCTCTGTTATGTGTGGCTCACTGACAGAAAAGAGTCAGACCAAAAGTTTCAAGGACAGCACTGAGCTCTTTAGCATTTTTGTCACACATTATCCACATGTACATTAAAATCACCTGTAATGACTAAACCATCAAAGTCTGTGCATATGACTGAAAATATCTCAGTAAAATCAATAAAACTTTGACAGTGCTGAGGAGGTTTGTATATGACTATGTAGAACACCTCAAATGACAACCTGTGTGTAACCAAATGATCTCTAAAAAATGTACACAAACCTCCACCCTTTTTGTTTGTGCGTGTTTCAGATTCAAATTTGAAGTTGGCAGGGGTTGATTCCAGTAGCACTGCATTACCTGTGTTTTTGTCAAGCCATGTTTCAGTTAAAAACATAAAGTCAAGATTAAAAAAAGAAATAAGATCATTCATTAAAAATGATTTGTTACATAAAGATCAGACATTGAGCACAGCAAGTGCTGCTGGGTGTAAGACCTCTGCTGACGCTGGTGATGAATCCTTTGCTGGGTTAGGTGGAGGTGGTGGTGGTGGTGCTGCTGACTCACTCTCTGGGGGAGGGGGAGGTCCTGCTACTGCTGAATCGTTCTCTGAGGCATTGGGAGGTGGTGATGCTGCTGAATTGTTCTCTGGAGGAGGGGAAGGTGGTTGTGGCGGTGGTGGTGCTGTTGGTGGTGCTGACACATTGGCTGGTTCTCTGGTTGGTGCAGCAGGAATGCTTCTCTCATTCCTCTTTTCTCTCACTGGCTGCACAGGACCCTGTCCAGGCTGGTGCCTCAGAGCATGGAGGAGGTTTTCTGTCAACACTCTCACTCCACCTGCTACTCTGCTTAGGTGTGGGTCATTTCCCTCAAAAAGGAAATGGCCCACACCTGCTGAAGCAGTCGGGTAAATTTGTTCATCTTCCTTCTATGTGAGGAAGAGGTCCACTGATGAATGTCTTAACCTCCACTTTATTAAGCTCCTCGAATAATTTAGTGAAATCCCTTTTCAAGACTTCACTCTGTTCCATTCCGATGTCCACTGCACCCACGTGCACAATCAGCTGTTTAACCCCTTGGTGTGTTGACAAAACTTTTGGCAGGAGTTTTGTAATCTCAGAAACAGTGTAACTGGGGTAGCAGCATGTTTGGATTTCTCTGTGGCTCACACCACTGATAGCCTCGTCTCCTAGCAGCAGTGCATCTCTGACCTTGACGTTTGGCACAGATTGCCCGTCTGCCTGCGCTCTTTTACCAACTTCATTGATCTTGTTTTGTGATGACAATTCATTTTCTGTTTGTACGTTAACATCAGTTTGTTTGTTAGCTTTATTGTGGCTGATATAACGATATTACTATTGTCTTTTATCACTTGCTGCGTCGGCTTAGCATTTGGTCTGTACAAAGTTTTGGAAAAGACACAGTATCACTCAGGTTTAAGTTGAAAGTTTTTTCACCCTCTTCTGTGGAAGTAACTGTGGGCTGCTCACCTCTGGAAGTCACTTAATTTCTTGTTGATAGTTCCGACAGCGCTCACAGATAGAATTCCCTTGGTTTCTTCACCCCTACATGTTGCTGGCTCATCAGATGATTTGTTAAAAAATTTAAAAATGGTTTAAAAGTCTTGGTTTACTTGAAAGAAAATCAAAAGTAGACACTTTATCCGGTGTTGGAGGAGGTAAACTAATAAAAAAGCAAAGTAAAGAAGGAAACAGCAGGAGCAATGGTGGCACAGGTTTCTTTACCTGTGCCAAAGAAACCATCCCCCATCCTGCTTCAACGACTACCGCCCTGTGGCACTGACGCCCATCATCATGAAGTGCTTTGAACGGCTAGTCATGTCTCACATCGAATCTACCGCCACCCCCCAACCCCACCCTGGACCCTTCCAGTTTGCATACCGAGCCAAACGTTCCACAGAGGGTTCAATCTGCTCTGCCTTCCACCCAGCCCTCACCCATCTGCACAATAAAGACTCATATGTGAGAATTCTGTTCATAGACTTCAGTTCAGCATTCAACACCATAATACCACAACAACTCATCTGCAAATTTGACAAGCTGGGTCTCAGCACCTCCCTCTGCAACTGGCTGCTAGACTTCCTTAGCCAGAGACCACAAGCAGTACATGTTGGCAACAATACCTCAAGCACCATCACTCTGAGCACAGGGGCTCCCCAAGACTGTGTGCTCAGTCCTCTGATCTTCACCCTGCTGACACATGACTGCACAACAACCTATAGCATCAACCACCTTGTGAAGTTTGTGGACGACAAAACTCTGTTGGGTCTCATCACCAAGGGCAACGAGACTCACTACAGGAAAGAGGTAAACCTTCTGACCCTGTGCTGTAGAGACAGTAACCTTCAGCTGAATTTCAGCAAGACTAAGGAGATTGTTGTCATTTCATTTTTTTTATTTATTTATGAGACAGACCATCAACGGTGCTGCTGTGGAGAGAGTGAGCAGCACAAAATTCCTGGGGGTGCACATCAGTGAGGACCTCTCCTGGACCACCAACACTGCATCATTGTTGAAGAAAGCCTCTACTTCCTGCAAAAACGCAAGCGGCCAAGTGCCTCACCACCCATCATGAAACCCCTGAGATCATCCTTTCCAGCTGCATTACTGTGTGGGGCAGAAGCTGCACTGATCACAACAGGAGAGCCCTGCAGAGCATAGTGAACACAGCCAGGAAGACCACTGGTGCACCACTCCCCTCCCTGCAAGACATACACCCGCCTCACCGAGGTGATCACAATTGTGGGTGATGCAAGCCACCTCGCGCACAATCTGTTCAGCTTCTTGCCCTCCTGGGGGTGTAAGAAGTCAGGCTGTTAGGATGATGAACTCTCTCCCCTCTCAACCCACTAGGGTGCCAGGAAGCTTGAAGAACATAACTCTCCAAAGAACACTTGGACTCAGACCCTCCCTGACTCCCCTCAAAAAAGACTGTTTTGTGCCTTGTACTGTATGCCTTTTGCACTTTTTCACTATTTACCATTTATTATTTATGTATTATGCACGGGATAGTGAGAAACATAATTCTGATTCTTTGTATGATCTTCGTATGAAGAATTGACAATAAACTTTGAACTTGAACTTGATATTTTTATGTGTTTTTACATGCCCAAAAGAAATGTATCATAAAAAACAACATGTAATGTATTTTAAAATGCACTCTTTATGTAAACAAAGCTATAGCCATATTGGACTCACCGATCACTTGCAGCTCGGTCACTTGGCTCCACTGTGTTTTCTCATATGCTCCTCTGGTCCCTCTGCAGCTATAGTCTCCACTGTCAGACTCAGACACATTGGAGAGGGCATATTCTCTGGCTGCTGTAGGTAAGATAAGTCCTGTCCTCTTCCATTCATAAGTCCACTCTGTGTGTCCTTCATCCTCCACCTCACACCTGAGAGACAAGCTCTCTCCAACAAACACCTCTGTCCAGTCAGGCTCAGGCTGCACCACTGCAAAGACACTGACACTGTAAAGAGGGACAACTGTATGTTTCATCCTAAAACTGGAGCTATTATTAACACATGAAAAAGAGGAGAAAGGTCAAAAGTGTATTTTGTAATCTGGAGTAGTCGTTTCTTTGGAGGCTTTTTAGTCATGAAGCCTCGTTGAAAATCACTTAATTGGTGATAGGAGCATGTTCCACGGGCAGGAAACCACAGGAAGACCTTGGACATGTCTCTCAGGTCTGGGAAAGTCTCACTTACATCGCCTAGTTTGATTCTAACAGGATTTCTGAACTGTTTACAAACCAAGTCCTCTCACCACAGAGTCACTGCTGCACCAAAATTGCACAAGCAGAGGAGCTCTTCTCTTATGAAACACCTGTGGTCACTGGACACTTTACTCTTCTGAATTCTGGACCGCATTGCACACATGATATAATGTGTGCAATACTAGAAATAGTTGCAGTATTTAAAAGGAAGCATAACTTGCTGTCAGTGCTGATATATACAGTGAACAACTGCACTCACCAGTTTCCCAAATGGTGACAAAGTCACTTTCAGGTGTGAGAATCAGCTCTTCTTTTCCTCTGCAGGAGTACACACCTCCACGATGTACATAGATATTGGCTGTAGCTTCATTTAAGATCTCAAAGTGAGAAGTATGAGCAGAAGTACGTCTGGTCCATTGATATTTCTGAATCCCTTCTCTCTGACAGTTCAGCCACACCCTGCCACTCTCTGGGATGAAGAGCCTGTCTGTACTCAGCCTAATACTTCTGTCTGTAGAAGGAAAATAAATAGACAAGGCCATTTGTAAAGTTAAGTGAGTATTTCACACTTTGTTGGTTCATCATAAAAACATTATTGAAAGACTCTTGACACTACAGACCTGTGCATATTTGAAGTCTTTGCCCTGTGTACAGTGTTTCTCCATCGATCCCACAGGAATACAAGCCCTGGTCTGATTCTGAGACTGAGAGGATTATCAGCTCCACTGTTGTTTCAGATGTCCGTTTAAACTGATGGTTTGTGTCTGGTTTCACAATGACTCCATCTTTGTAGAAGTACAGGTGTTTGTTGGAGGGTCCCTCACACCGCAGAGTCACTGTGTCTCTGAGACAGGCCCTTGAAGGCATCTGCAGAGGTAGACCTGCAAATTCATTCAATGTGTACAGTTACTGTGATTATATCTGCCATGTCTCACTGTTCATCTCCCTGGCACTTTCACTCAAAGGTGGCTAGAGTAACCAAAAGATGCACTCAAGTAAGAGTAATGTTACTTCAAAATAATATTACACAAGTAGAAGTGCAAAGTAGTGGTCCAAGAAATTACTCAATTAGGCTAAGAGTAAAAAGGTATTTGGAAAAAACAGCTACTCATTAAGAGTAACTGTTGGGGCGTAACATCTGATTTATAATTTGAAGTTACTGTAATCTGAAGGACTAAACTTTAAATAATGCACAAAATCTGGTATTTTCAAAGCATAGACACAAAAATTTGACCATCTAAATGATATCTGAAGGAGCGGTGCAAGAAACACAAATGTTCAAATCATTTCATATTGTCAACATAAAGCTTTTGTCACTTAGGGGTAACCAAAAGCTTTACTCAAGTAAGAGTACTATTACTTATAATATAGAAAATTAGAAAAGTACTTTGAAAAGTACAATTTCTTTAAAAAGTTAGTAAATGTAACTACTGTATGTAAATGTAACTGAGTACTACTCACCTCTGCTTTCACTTGCAGTCAGTCTGATGTTCTTTTTGGTATTGGTATTATGAAACAAAGTGTCCAAACCATATGTGGCAGTGTGTAGTGTGCCTGCCCTCCCCCCACGTTTGCCTGGAGCGCACCTGCTGGTGCACCTGGCTGGGCACTGATTGCGGGGAGGGACAGGTTATTTAGGTTAGGGCTGTGCACATTTGGGTTCTTTTCGTGTCCTGGTCTGGAGTTGTGCCTGTGCCAGTCCTTGGCGTGGCATTCAAGTGTGCATCACTGCGTCTTGGGTGAGTTTGATACAGTGGCGGCCGTATATATTTGTATTGTGCGCATTTGGCACTCACGCACGCTTTGCCTTTTCAGTGTGATTGTGGCATGTTGCCAATAAAACCTGGTCGGAGCAGTTTGTTTTAACTTTCCTAACATCGGATGTGTGGGTAAGCGGCATGCCTCCTCCCTCCTTTGACCCATCAGCTGCACTCCAATATTTTCTAATGCTGGCTTCCTTGTTTAGTCCTGGCACTTGTGTGTGCATTGACGTGCTGTTACGCGCGCGGTCTGCTGGGGGACTGGGAGTGCGCCCCGTCGGGGTCTTGGGGACTGGTGCGTCTCTTATCGGCAAGTTGCCGTTATTTGTTTGTCGCTGCCCAAATTCTATAGTATTTTTCCCCTAATTTTGGTGTGTTGCACCATAGGGGACTGAGCTGCACCTCTCCGTGGCCACTGGGGGCTACAAACGGCCACCGCCAATCACAGCGCTGCCACTTCAGGCACAGCTCCTCCCTCTACGGCTGTTCTGATGAGAGTTAACTAACACAAACTTACCATTCAAGGAAGAAAAGGTTTGGATAATGGTTGAATTGTTTTTAATTGCACAGTGTACATATTGTATATTTTAACTGTAAATATTATTGGTGTTTTGTTTTTGTGTGAATTTATACATTTTCTTTGTTTGTTATTTTGTTTGTAGTTTGAGTTGTGTTTTTTTGTGTTAATCCATTTTGCATATTTTTAAAACCAGACTGACCTTTTAAAAGAAACGGAACAACTAAATGTTATATTTGTAATACATCTGGTTTGTCTCTGCCCCATCACTGGGTAAAACGAACCTGTGTCTGCCTTCTGCAGGGTCCTAGGCCTATCCTAGGTGGCGTTGTTGGCAACTATAGTTAATTAAATCACTGCTTTCACATCTCCCTCATGCCACACATACTACACTATTCCTAATGTAGCCCATTCTATTACCAACAACAACAAACTAATGAACAGTGTGTTTTTACTCACCAGTTTCCCAAATGGTGACAAAGTCACTTTCAGGTGTGAGAATCAGCTCTTCTTTTCCTCTGCAGGAGTACACACCTCCACGATGTACATAGATATTGGCTGTAGCTTCATTTAAGATCTCAAAGTGAGAAGTATGAGCAGAAGTACGTCTGGTCCATTGATATTTCTGAATCCCTTCTCTCCGACAGTAAAGCCACACCCAGCCACTCTCTGGGATGAAGGGCCTGTTTGTACTCAGCCTAATACTTCTGCCTGTAGAAGGAAAATAAATAGACAAGGCCATTTGTAAAGTTAAGTGAGTATTTCACACTTTGTTGGTTCATCATAAAAACATTATTGAAAGACTCTTGACACTACAGACCTGTGCATATTTGAAGTCTTTGCTCTGTGTACAGTGTTTCTCCATCGATCCCACAGGAATACAAGCCCTGGTCTGATTCTGAGACTGAGAGGATTATCAGCTCCCCTGTTGTTCCAGATGTCCGGTTAAACTGATGGTTTGTGTCTGGTTTCACAATGACTCCATCTTTGTAGAAGTACAGGTGTTTGTTGGAGGGTCCCTCACACCGCAGAGTCACTGTGTCTCTGAGACAGGCCCTTGAAGGCATCTGCAGACGTAGACCTGCAAATTCATTCAATGTGTACAGTTACTGTGATTATATCTGCCATGTCTCACTGTTCATCTCCCTGGCACTTTCACTCAAAGGTGGCTAGAGTAACCAAAAGATGCACTCAAGTAAGAGTAATGTTACTTCAAAATAATAATATTAGTAGTACAAAGTAGTGGTCCAAGAAATTACTTAAAAAGGCTAAAAAAAAATAAAAAATGGAGAAACTACTCAAGTAAGAGTAACTGTCGTAACATTTTATTTATAATTTAAAGTTAATGTAACTTAAAGGACTAAACTTTAAATAATGCATTGGGTGTGGTCAAAGGATAAATACAAAAATGAGACAAACGAAATCATCTGAAGGAGCGGTGCAAGAAACTTTACTGTTCAAATCATTTCATATTGTCACATAAAGCTTTTGTCACTTGTAGACTGACTCACAGTGGGAAGAGGAACCACAACTTTTACTCAAGTAAGAGTTACTTCAAAAAATATTACTCAAGTAGGAGTAAAAGTATGCAGCCTGAAAAGTACTTTGAAAAGTACAATTTCTTTTTTAAATTTAGTAAATGTAACTGAGTACTACCCACTTTTGCTTTCACTTGAGTCAGTATGATGCTGTTCTGGGCACTCGCTAATTCTGATCCCCATGACCAAACAAAGTGTCCAAACCATACGACACTATTCCTAATGTAGCCCATTATATTATTACCAACAGCAACAAACTAATGAACAGTGTGTTTTTACTCACCAGTTTCCCAAACCTCGACTGCATCACTTTCTTTAGTGATGATCAACTTCTCCTCCCCTCTGCAGGAGTACACTCCTCCACGAGTTACATGTGTAACACTTGTGTGCACATTCAGTATTTCAAAGTCAGGGGCAGTAAGTGAAGATCGTCTGAGCCACTGGGGGTTTGTAAAGCCCTCTACAGAACATTCCAGAGCCACACTGCCCCGGACTGGAACTGTTCTGCTGGAAGATCTCAGATAAATTCTGCGTCTCTGCCCTGCACAGAGACAAGTCATTCACACATCAGGAATGAACAGTTTATATTTTTTACATTTTGTTTTATTGAATAACAAAATCAGACTCTTAAAAACTTGTTTGTACTTACCTTTAGCCCACAGTGGTATCTGACCATATGCTTTCTCATTTCTCTTACATGTGTAAGTTCCTTGATCTGTATAAGACATTGAGCTGATCTTCAGCTCCACTGTGGTGTGTGTCCTTGTGATCTGATGAGAGACGTCTTCTGTCACCATTCTGTCTCCTTTGTAGAAGTTCATCTGTTTCATGTCTACGTCCGACCCCACACAGCGCACAGTCACAGAGTCTCCGAGCCACGGTTCGATGGATGGAGCTTCCACTGTCACACCTGTGCACAGACCCATGTACTATTGTGTGAGGTATTAGTTAGTTTTTTACTTTTATTAAAACCAATCCTTAACAAATAGTCACACATAGGCACAAAATTATTATTTTTGACATTTCTAACCACATAAAAAGAGAAATAGCATCAGTAAAAACAGCATGTACATTGTATTAACACTCTGAATTTTCTCTAAATATGAGATTACAGACCATTTCCTCACTTGCAATTGCAGTCATGTCCTCCATACAGTGTTACCTGGTAGATTTCAAACTAAAATCTAGACTTTCCTTTTATCACCTCACCCAATACACTGTTATAATTCCAAAAATGTAAGAAAAGTCACCCTTTTGTCCACACTGTCGCCAGCAGAGATCACTGACATTCTCATTATAGCTGGCTAAAACAACTGGCGTCTCGTTCTCTCATTCTCATGCCACTCCTCCCATGAGTTTCCCCAATCTGAATCATCAGTTACAAGTCCCATTTATTCTTCACATCTAATGCCATTTCATTTTGTTCAATACGTATGTTTTTGTATAAAACTGATATTATCTTCTTCAGGTATTCTTGTCTTCTACCCCCTCTATCCAGCACTGTTCAAAATATCTTGTTGGGCTTTTATTTGGTCATATTCGTTATGTTTCTCAAGATAGTGGCGTATTTGAAAATTTAAACATTTTTCCACATACACCTAAAGTAAATATAACCCATTTGTTCTGTATTTTAAGTTATTTTTCATTGTTTTGTGTCCATAAATAAAAGGGCTGATTGGTCTATCCACCACTGAACACTGCTCTGTGATCATTTTGTATCAGTATTACATTTCAAGTTTTATTACAGTTTGTTTGAAATGTGCCCTCTTTTACAGCAACACTCGCTCTACACCAGATCTGACCATTTCAACTGAAGCGTCAATTCAAAACATGAATAGAAAAGGAACATAATGTAGTTACCTTGGGTTGTTTCCCAGAGGACAGCGATGAGATCTGAAATGAGAATAGTAAAGAGTGGACAAAGGTCTGACTCTGGACTTGTATTAAAGTGAATGTACTCACAGGAGCAGAGCAGAGACCAGACCCGAGGAGAGCCCATCCTTAAACCAGCACTGCTCTGCACTCAGACAACTTCTCAGCTACAGTCAAAAGAGGAAGTTCTAACTTTTACATTCAAAACTACTCTGCATTTCCTTCCCTTTCACGCTTACTGCACCATTTTCACCCATTTTATTTAATTTTTTTATACTTTTAACACTCTGATGGCTGTGGTGACATTATGGAGTGTAATAAGGTCCACATTTTTCAGACACATCAAAAATAATACATTTGTTTAACCATTCATAACTATACTAACCTGGCCATATATTTTTGAGTGAACAAAAACTCCAGCTGCTGCGATTGTCCGCTTTACCAGTGCTTCAGTGCAATGGGCAGCATTGTGGTTCGGGCGGAAACCAAGATAAAGTGTGCAGAGGAAAGAGGAAAGATGGAACAGATTTTGATTTCTTGTCTTGTTCCGTTGTTGTGGCGCTTCAACCAGTCAGCTTTAAATATTCGTCTGGACATTCCACCTTTTCCACATTTCAGAGGGTGCCGTTCCAGACTGATGCAGAACTCCAGAGTGCTACACATATCAGCCGGCTGTTATAAATGTACTGTGGCACTTCTACAGAATGATGAACTTCTGGCTTTTTGCTACTGAATGTTCCAGTGTTAACAGTGATAGGACCTGATAAGTTTGCTTGTTTGGATGAGAAGAAACAAACACAGGACCAATATAAGAACACATGTACAGTCCCTGACAAAAGTCTTGTCGCTTATCCATTTTGTAGAAACAAAAGCTTATAACCTGACTTTAAATTAATCGATTGGTTTTAGAAATGTCTCATATGAAAGCTAAAACCCTCCCAAACTATGCCCAATATACTAAAATAAATTTGCTTCACTGAAGAAAGATTGATCATTTAATGAACACAGAAAGGTCAGATTTTGGCAAGACAAAAGTCTTGTCGCCTACAGAAAATTGAACAAATAATTTACTTCAAATACAAAAATATGTTGCATAACGTCAGTAAATTAAGTAGTGGTGCTGTGAGATCCATATTTAATATCTTGTATGACTTCCATGAGCTTGAAGGACTGCATCCATGCGGTTCCACAATGATTCATACAATTTGTTGATGAAGTCATCAGGAATACAAAGAAAGCAGTCTTACATGCCTCCCAGAGTTCATCAAGATTCTTTGGTTTTGCCTTCCATGCTTCCTCTTTCATTCTACCCCAGACATGCTCAATGATGTTCATGTCTGGTGACTGGGCTGGCCAGTCCTGGAGCACCTTGATCTTCTTCGCCTTGAGGAACTTTGATGTAGAGATAGAAGTATGCGATGGAGCACCATCCTGCTGCAAAATTTGACCCCTTTTATGGTTGGGAATGTAAGAGGTAGCTAATACTTCTTGATATTTTAGGCTATTGATATTGCCTTCCACCCTGCAAATGTCTCGCACACCCCCATACTGGATGTAACCCCAGACCATGATTTTTCCGCCACCAAACTTAACTGTTTTCTGGGTGAATCTTGGATCCATGCGGGCTCCAGTAGGTCTCCTGCAATATTTGCGGCGGCTGTGATGTAAGTCAACCGAGGATTCATCTGAGAAATCCACCTTCTGCCACTTTTCCAGTGTCCATCCTTTTAGCAGGCTGTGGGCCTTGGCAAATGCCACACGGTTTTTTAATTGCCTTTTGTTTAGTGCTGGTTTCTGTGCACTGATTCGACCATGGAGGCCATTTCGAGACAGAATTCTACAAACTGTTCTGGTTGACACAGGGACTTGAGGTGACCAGGCCTGGTGGAGCTCTGCTGCAGTGGAAAAGGGGCTGGCCTTGGATTTTCGAATCAACAAACGGTCCTCCCGAGCAGTTGTCTTGCGGGGTCTGCCGGACCTGGGCTTGTCAAAAACATCTCCAGTCTTTTCAGATCTTTTTCTTATTCTTTGTACTTGACGCTGAGACACATTGAAGGTGTCAGCCACCTCAGCAGTGGATCTGGTCTTCAGCCTCTTGATAATTAACACTTTGGTCTCAGGGTGGATCTTAGGCATGTTGTCAGGGGTCAAGTTGCAGTTGATGTGAAGGTCTGGTGTGCTGGGGCTCTTTTTATACACACCCACTAATTGATTGATCAGTAACTGATCACAGGTGAGGCTGTAATCTAGGATTGGGTGCATCATATGACAAGGCGACAAGACTTTTGTCTTGCCAAAATCTGACCTTTCTGTGTTCATTAAATGATCAATCTTTCTTCAGTGAAGCAAATTTATTTTAGTATATTGAGCATAATTTGGGAGGGTTTTAGCTTTCATATGAGACATTTCTAAAAACCAATCGATTAATTTAAAGTCAGGTTATAAGCTTTTGTTTCTACAAAATGGATAAGCGACAAGACTTTTGTCAGGGACTGTACCTATTGAACTCACATGGGACATTGACTTGGTGGAACGATCCTAGAACCATCTGTTCCTGGACGTGGTTATAAACAAGGAATATGTGATAGAGAGTGCACGTAATTAACATTATTTAAGATCTTAAAATATTTGTTCAGTTTTTTGTTTGTTTTTTTATTTAGGTAAAGTTTAGATTTTAACTTCCTTGCTTGGACACGGGCAGCAGATACAAAACAGGCCTATGTAAAGATAATTCCATAACTGTTACCTAGCAACCATAAAGCCTCAATTACACAAAACCTTTATTTTGTTAATTTAAGATTTAAACTGTCAGAAAAAATGCCTTTCTTGTGTGTTAATTGTTCCTGCATTTTGGATGGACTTTTCTGTGCTGTTGACATCTGGTCTATGTTATAATATAGTTTCCTCATACGCAGCCCAGGAGTTGTGTTGTGTTTCATTCACACGTTTAACACACAAACCCTGCAAATTTAGGCTGAGTTCATCTCTCAAAAGCTCAAACTGCTGTGGTAATAAGCGCTCCACTGTGTTTTTAAGCTCGACACACTTTCAATAAAATCATTTGGTTAACTGGAATTGCCTCTCTATTGAACTAAAGGTAAAGTTTAACTGTTAACTACAAAACTACCACTACATGACATCACAAGGTGGAACAGCATTTTGAGCTTTTAAGATGAAGACAGACTAATAAACTGGGATAACTCCAATACGTGTGAATGCAAAAACGCACAACTCCAAGTATTTGTTTTGTGGTTCTAACATGGCTTAAACCTCACGAGTCAATTTTGTATAATGTAGGACCTTTAACTGATGATATAGTGTACATTTACCACAGGTGCCATCCTGCGACAGAGTATAAGGGTCAAATAAAAAAAATAATTCTGCGGGCGCTATGAGAATAAAGTCGTAATTTTACTAGAATAAAGTCGTAATCAAAGTAAAGACGTAATTTTATCAAGATTTAGGTGTATAAGAATGGCACTTATTTGAGCAACAGCTTAAATAAAAACCTACGTAGAATGGATGTAGAACTTTATACTGCTGGTCTTTTAAACATTAACTGCTGAATCATTTCCCCGGGAGTGACCACTGCCAACTCCTGCTCACCCACTCCACCAGACTACTGACACAGGGTGTTCTATATGCATCTCTATAGGTGGAATGTTCAGCTGTTACCGTGGTGATGGATGTACCTGGATCAATGACATTTAAGCTTTTCTTGATCCTTACACTTTTACTCAGCTACACATGTATTTATTTTATCATAGTTTATGTTTACCATTGGGATATTACTAGGCTACTATTCATTTTATGTTGCACTATACACTACCAGTCAAAAGTGGGCACACGACACATTCTCATTCAGTGTTTTTATTTACTACTTTCTACATTTTATATGAATCCAGAACACATCAAATGCATAATGCAAGATCTATGGTATTATCTAGCAAAGAAAAATAACTCAACTAAATATTATTTATGTTTAAATTCGTCAGTAGCCACCCTTTGCTTTGTTTACAGTGAAGAGTCTCAGATATTCAAAAGGCTTTATTTCACAAGACATTTCACAGTTTACTTTAGCAGACATGCAGAGAAAAGCTTTTATTAAGAAGTACATGTTTTACAAAAGTGGCAGACCACCTTCAATCATTTCTATATACACAAGTCAGAATACACTGTTGTGCCCACCAAAGGCCCAAAGTGATGAGGAGATGGCTCCAGTTACAGATGTACAGGTGACTCTTGCTCTCTTAATGTCCTAAAAAAGACATGGTGAAATTCAGCAGGATGACACATAACGTTAGTCACATTTAGGCTGCATTCACACTTCACACCACAGCACATGTGACAGGTTTTTATGTTTTTGTAACAGTTCCAACATTTGCTGGCATAGTACGTGCAGTACATGTAGTAGTACTATTAAAATCTTCACTACTAAGGAAAACTGTGTAAGATTAGCAAAATGTGACAAACTAAAACCCTAAATATAAATAAATATATACACAGTGCATTGATGAAGCCCTTGCGTGTGTCTGACACAGTGACACTTTCAAAGTGACAAACTTGGGTCTTAAAACCAGCAACCTCATTTTCCCCAGAGGTGTGAAGTAACTGCCACACTGCAGCTTGCACAAGACATAAAACACTCTCAAAGCTTTTGGTTTGGACTAAGTTTCTCACACAATCAAGTTCAACTGGTGCCAGCTGTGAAGAACACGGCATGCTGGGTAATAAAAATGGCTAGAATCAAGCACATGCACCAAACAAGAGTCAAACCCCAGTCCTCAGTGTCTTAGCAGCTGTCGTCTGCACAGGGAGAACGCCTTTGACATAGAACTAAAGCAGCAGATTACCCACTGACAGTTTGGTGACATGTGCCCGTACAAACAGGTCGACCAGTGTCAGCCGTGACTGAGGCAAACTCTATGGGGTTACTTTTGTCTCATTAATATTCATAAATGCACAGAGGGTGATCTACAAATAGTCATTGGTTTGTACATGTGTTTTGATATCCATATATCCAAATTTAATATTTGTAACTTGTATGGTGGTCTTTACAAATGTGTATTTGTAAATATATATTTTTTCATTTGCAAAAAAAAATAAAAAAATAAAAAATAAAATAAAATAAAATAAAATAAATACATTTGTAAAACTGAAAATTCTGTTTATTAAATGTGATTCGCATTTGTGGATTACCAATTTCACAGATTCACAAATTTCCTCTATTTTTTTAGAAATTCTTTTTGAGAAATCCAAAAACACTGACAGATGCACAAATAACCAACCGATTCACACACACAGGAATCCACTAGATGGTAGTGTTGTTATAGGCGTTAGCAAGAGTCTATGAGGCATACTAACACATGTAATCATGTTGTAACAACACATCATAATTAATAATCAATGAGGAATTGGCCTTGTAGGCAATTCCTGAATGTTACATAGGTATGTATGTACGGTATGAGACAGGTTTGTAAGATAAGATAAGATATATCTTTATTAGTCCCACAGTGGGGAAATTCCAGTGTTGCAACGCACAGTTCAAGAACAGCAGGAAAATGGAACATGCAATAAAACAAGATAATAGATAATGGCTTAAAAATAATTTAAAAATAGACTTAAAAATAGACTCTAATGTAACACACTGTTCCGGTGGAGCAAAAATATAAAATACCAAAAAACTATTATGTACAACAAGTAACATGAACTGTCTATGAGGCCAATTCCTTATTGATTATTAATTATGATGTATTGTTATGAAATTATGGATAAAATTATCTAGCTGTGTGCCCAGATACAAGGTAAACATGTTCAAATCAGATATACTAGTATGTTTTACTTAAAAAAAAAAGAATCCAGATTCTATATACAGTTTCATTCACACATGTTAAACACACAAACCCTGCTGAGTTCTTCTCTCAAACAGAAAACTCTGTTCCACCTTGTGATGTCATGAGGTAATACAGGACGTGCACCACTGTATTTTTAAACTCTATACACCTTCACCTGGTAATAAAGGATTACTCAAACGTGTGGATGAAACAAAATACAGCTCCACATATATGTTTTGGATGAGGTAACAACATTCTAACAAACTGACAAGAGTAAAGTAGAAAATACACTTGAAGAATACTACTCAAAGTACTAGTTACTTTATAACAGATTTTTAGCAGCATTTTAGATCAGTATTTTATATAAATTGAACAGTTTACTGCTGAATTTAGTCCTTTCAAACCACAATAAGCATAATCTCTAAACTCTAGCCAGTCAGAGCAGACCATGTAGTGCAGTAACATGTGTATATATACATATATAATTTAACTAAACTTAGCCTTAATGATTTATATTCCAATTATGTGGGCGTATTTAGAAAACTTGCCTAATTGGAGATGGCCTATGAAGAAACATTTATTAAAAGTACATCACATACTTCTTTAGATTAGTATTTATGTGTTCCCAAAATAAAACAAGACAAATCATTAGCTCATCTCTATCACTGAAAATGCAAGACAAGGCCTACTGTACTGTATATACTCAACAAACAAAATATATATATTTTACAATTACACAATTTGTGAACAGTTGCTGTATTACTTTTAATGCGTCTAAAATCTAGTGTGTGCCCCTTTTTGCACTCTATGTTGTCATGTAAGTGGTATCGAAAAACATTTTAGTGTGACAAGGAAGGAAATGCAGAGTAGTTTTAAATATAAAAGTTGTGACTTCCTCTCCTGAGTGTAGCGCCGAGAAGTTGTCTGAGTGCAGAGCAGTGCTGGTTTAAGGATGGGCTCTCCTCGGGTCTGGTCTCTGCTCTGCTCTGCTCTCCTCTCATATTTTCATTTTTCCCAGTTGTAAAATCACTTTGCAAAAATATATATAAGGAAATCAAATGCATAATGAAACTACATGGAAAAATAAACTAAACTGTAATACTGTTGGGAATGACTGAATGAAATCTCTGATAAAGAAGGCAAATATGTTTTCAGGGTATTAAGGATAAGTGCTCTCAAATGAATTACAACTCACTGGCAAAATAAATAATAGCTTTACTATGGCCACTACTATAAGTAGAAAAATTGGATTAAGTAGACTAAAGAAATGGAACAAATCACTTTTAAAATTCAAGGTTTGGGAAAACTAGGTCAATCAATGTGGGATGAATGGGAGAACTATTTAACTGAAGATAAAATGTAAGCTGTAAGCCTCAAAAAAATAACAAACAGTAACATAAGTCTACTGCCAAATACCATCCAACCATTATACTGTAAGATTACCAGGAGAATACAAGTAATTGTAAGATATTATTATTCTATCCAGTGTCAGAGGGGTTTATATCGCTGTCAAAACTCGCAGCAAAATCCGAACCACTTCCTGAATTAGTCACGTGGTACAGCCGGGCAGCGAGGCTTCTGACGTCATCATTTTAGCTCCTCCCCTAAATGGCGCAAACTTCGATACAGAGTGTCACATCGGTTGAATTCTCTGATACGTTTTCAACCTTTAAGGTGCCTCTGCCAATTGTTGATGCAACATGTCATCTTAAGTGCATGAAAAACAAAGAGGGAACTGGTGAGTCCGTTCACTGTTATTCCTCTCGGAGCTAGTAAGCTAGCGCTAGCCTCTGAGCATTTATACGGATATATATATACATGAACAGGATGTGGGAGAAATGGTTACTTCGATACCCACAGTCCAAGCTAACGGCCAAACAACTAGTAGCTCAGTGTTCCAACATCCACAAACGGCAACTGCTATCACAACTAGAGATTGACGAGGTACAACACAAATGCTACGGCAAGGGGGAGCCAGGACGCCAGGTCAGAGGGGAGTTAACACCAACTCCCCAACCAGAGATTGGGTCCGAAGCCCCAATAAGTATCACGCTGAACGAGGCAGCGACTGACCTGAAAGATAAGATCATGGCCCGAATGAACACAAGGCAACCCCGACGCCAGTTACAGAGGCTAAGTGAAGTACCATCTGAAAGTCTCCTAGAAGTTGTGAATGCAGCACTGAGAGCGATCCCTACCACAACCATCACTGAAACCAATGAGCTGATATACACTTCAGCAGCAGTGATCCTAGAGGCGCTGGGCTATAAGAGCAACCATGGGAGCCATGAGAGACAATACCCACCATGGAAAAGATGGTTAGAGGCCAAAATCAAGGAAGCGAGGAGAGAAGTGAGCCAATTGTCAGAGGCCAAGAAAGGTGCGATGAAAAAGCAAGTACCCAAGAGGTACAGCCAGATGCCCATACCTGAAGCACTGGAAACTGCCAAGCAAAGGCTGCAAGCCTTAGCCAGCCGCCTAAAGAGGTACATGTGAGAAAATGAAGCCAGACGAATAAACCGCCTCTTCGCAACACAACCTGCAAAAGCGTACGCTCAATGGCAGGGGAATAACACCAGAGCAGACGCCACAAGGCTGGATACTGAAAGCTACTGGAAAGGCATATGGGAGAGGGAGGCATCACATAACACCGATGCATAGTGGCTGGTGGCTCTGAGGGAAGACCACAGCAACCTCCCTGAACAAGATCCAGTCACCATCACAGTGGCAGACATTCAGGAAAGAGTCTCAGGCATGAAAAACTGGACAGCACCAGGCCCTGACATGATCCACGCATACTGGCTAAAGAAGCTCACTGCTCTCCACGAGCACCTGGCAGCACAAATGAACCAGCTGCTAAGGGATGGGACTCACCCTGAATGGCTAACACAAGGGTGTACGATCCTGATCCTGAAGGATCCCTCAAAGGGTACAGTCCCATCCAACTATCGGCCAATAACCTGTCTCTCCACAACATGGAAGCTCATGTCAGGCATCATTGCGGCTAAGATAAGCGGGCACATGGATCAATACATGAGCACAGCACAGAAGGGCATCAGCAAAAACACCAGAGGAGCCAAACACCAACTCCTGGTTGACCGAACAGTCGCCCGTGACTGCAGAACCCGTCAGACCAACCTGTGCACTGCCTGGATTGATTACAAGAAAGCCTATGACTCAATGCCACACACATGGATCACTGAGTATTTGGAGTTGTACAATATCAATCGGACTCTAAGGGCGTTCATTGCAAACTCAATGCGGTTGTGGAAGACCATCCTTGAAGCCAATGGCAAGCCACTTGCACAAGTGTCCATCAAATGTGGCATATACCAAGGAGATGCACTGTCCCCACTGCTGTTCTGCATAGGTCTGAACCCCCTCAGCCAAATCATTAACCGCACTGGCTGTGGATACCGACTCAGAAATGGGGCCACCATCAGCCACCTCCTCTACATGGATGACATCAAGCTGTACGCTAAGAGTGAGCGAGACATCGACTCACTGATCCACACCACCAGGATCTACAGCACAGACATTGGAATGTCATTCGGGCTCGAGAAATGTAGTAGGATGGTGACAAAGAGAGGAAAGGTTGTCCACACAGAGGGGGTCTCACTCCCAGAGGGAACAATAGCAGACACTGAGGACAGTTACAAGTACCTTGGTATCCCACAAGCAAATGGCAACAAGGAAAGCAGCTACGGCCAAATACCTGCAACGAGTAAGGCAAGTCCTAAGAAGCCAGCTCAATGGCAAGAACAAGGCACAGGCAATAAACAGCTACGCCCTGCCAGTGATCAGATACCCTGCAGGAATCATAAGCTGGCCAAAGGAGGAGAAAGGAGGAGATACAGACCACAGGCGTTAAGACACGAAAGCTCCTGACCATGCATGGAGGGTTCCATCCCAAATCCAGCACCCTGAGACTGTATGCGAGCTGGAAGGAAGGAGGCCGAGGACTAGTGAGTGTGGGAACCACTGTCCAGGATGAAACATCCAAAATCCATAAGTACATCAAGGACAAGGCCCCAACAGATGATGTGCTCAGGGAATGCCTCAGACAGTGGAGCTCAGAGGAAGGAAAGGAAACATCAGACATCTCAGTCCAGAAAAGTGCAGTACTAGGAACAGCAAAGATACTGCGTAGAACTCTCAAGCTCCCAGGCCTCTGATAGAGGGCCCGAGCTGGATGAGGGTGAGAGAGACCAACCACCGTGGAAGGTGAGGAACACATTTTTTGTTTTTTATAGGTGGATGAGCTGTCGGCCTGGGTGGCTGTCAGGAAGAGAAAGTGGCATGCCGGGGCAGCCGCAAGTCCTCGGCGGTCGCATGGGGGGGCGTGCACTCCGGGGCGAGGGCCACCATCGCCGTGAGCGGCTTTAATTGGCCCTCGCGAGGGGTTATTGTTCTTTGTGGGTTTCTTATATTCTTATATTCTTTTTTCCTTGCAAACAATCGCAATTTTGACCCCCTGAACATCGACGAAAAGTCCCACATGGGGGTATCAGATCGACCGGTCCGGCGAAAAATTTGATAAAATGGGCATTGCGACAATGACCAAAGTGACCCCACTCAACGGCGCCCCCTAGAAAAATCAAAATTTCAAAATGAATGGGCAGCCAAAAAGCTTATTTTGGCGTAGACTGACGAAATTCGGAACAGTGATAGAGCTCAAGGAGACAAACAAAAAACTTATTACACTGCCCTATGACGAACAGGAAGTCGGCCATATTGGATCAAAAATTCGCCGCCGTTTTGACTTGGGTGAGTGCAAAAAGATTCAAGTCCCTGGTTTTTAGTCCAGATAAGCTCAGATTTGACATGTCACATCTAGAGGCATAGGTTCACTCATATCTATATCTATATGATTTTGAGATACTCCTTACGGTTTGCCCGTAGCACGCTGGCGAAAAACGCCTTCATTTCCTGTTTCTTTGATGGCCTCTCACGGCCACAGGCATTGGCCTACAGAGCTCAAATTCAAATCACAACTGCGTGACCCCGGCCCGAATGTAATGAAATAAAATAAAAGTGAGCACTATAGCGCCCCCTAGCCTAGACATAAAACGTCAACATTATCGGATTTGGACCAAATTCGGGGATTAAACTCTCCCCTAGACTTCCTCACACCTCTAGGGGAGAGGTGTGAGGAAGTCTAACGTAGGCAAGCAGCCATCCGGATCCTGCAGCCCTGTCGGCGCTGGATGCAACAGACCCGCCCACCCGGTCGGGGGTACGAAGCTGCGAGGGGTTGGGGAGGGGCCAGGCTCCATCCGCTGTAATCTCAGGATGATTTGACACCAGCCCGGCTTTGGGCGTGACCGGTGCGGCTTAGGGAGGCCAAAAAATAAGATTGGGTTGTTTTGGTTTTAGAGCAACCAGCTGCGTCCAATTTCCACAACACTGCTCTCTTTGTTCATTGGTCTCAAGGTCTTTGCAACTCTATGCAAAGCATCCAACATCTCCAAGATGTTATCCATGTTGCGACTTTAGAGCCAAAGTTCCATACTGCTAGCCTTTCCGTGATGTTTTCCAAAATGCGGTATGAGGCCACCAAACCTTCCATAATACAGCTCAAAGTCACAGTTTGAGTATTGGCAGCCTTGCCCATTGTATCAATCAATCCGAGCAGCCAAGTGGGGCTTTGAACAACTGCCTCAGTACTCAGATTTCTTCTATAAGACAGGGCCACGCCTAATCCAATCAGCAAAAGTCCTGTAATAATGGTTCCGAATAAGTAGATTTCCTCTATGTCCACAACGAAAAGAGCCGACAGACACACAACTCGCCATCGTGTATCCCGCAGGGCACGCAGGTTCACCCGATCCTGCTTGTCTTGTTGAAAAAATAGTTGTTTTTTTTTTTTTTTTTGAACTTTTATTGCCACAAACAAATAGGCAATTCACATCAACAGTAAGTCCTGAGACCGGGCCTATACAATGGTGTATTTGCAATATAAATAAACAAATAAAAATAATAATGCAAATTAAAAATTTTCTTAAGTATCAAGTGCAAGAAAACGTATAATTGGACTCCACCTTTTTAAAAAAATTGGTATTTTAAGCTGTAATTGAGCTGTCAGTCTTTCCATCATCACATGCCTAATTTTTAATATC
This sequence comes from Taenioides sp. WSHXM2023, assembly GCA_029959045.1. NCBI lineage: Eukaryota > Metazoa > Chordata > Actinopteri > Gobiiformes > Gobiidae > Taenioides > Taenioides sp. WSHXM2023. The sequence goes on from CM057091.1 coordinate 30,753,019, forward strand.
CATTGATCGACAGTTGGTGGTTCAGGCTTTAACCAGTAGAGAGTGATCAGTTTCCACGCAGTCATCAAAAGAAGGTGTAGCAGGAAACATTTGTCAAAAGAAACATAGTCAGGGAATATGTCCAGTAAGAAAATCATCGAGTCCATCAAGAGATTCACTGATAATATGTTTTGCACAACATTTTTAACACCAGTCCAAAAACATTGTATGGTGGGACAGTCCCAAAATATGTGAGTTTGGTCCCCGACAAGTCCACAATTTCTCCAACACTGGTGACTGACACTACATTTTGAGAGAAACATTTTTAGTGGAGTTCTAAAAAATCTTAACTTGACTTTCCAGTCGAACTCTTTCCACATTTGACTTCCCACTCCTCTATGACAACTGGTGCAAACTCTCTCCCATGTCTCATCGCCCAAAACCACACCCAGTTCCATTTCCCATTGTTGTTGTATATGATTTGTGTTATCTGACATGTCTATTAATAGCTTTTGGTAAATCAATGACACTTGTTTTTTCAGTACTCCAGAATTTTCTAGTAATTTAATAAAATGTTTTTCTGTTGTTGTGGGGTCTCTCCTGATGTGATCCAATCTTTATGTTTTGTGATATAATTTCTTAGCTGCAAGTATCTATAGTGGTCACTAGAAGGTAACCCATATTTGGCTCTCAGTTGGGCAAATGTTTTAAATACATGTGTCTCAAATAACTGATTGACAGTGATCAGTCCTTTATCTGACCACTGTTTAAAGGTCCTATCTGAGACAGAGGGCAAGAATTCTACATTGTCATTTATTGAAATAGCTCGGGATAAGGCTGCAGTCCCCCTCAACAGGATTTGCACCTGATTCAAAACTTTCAGTGTGTGTTTTACCCATAAATTTGATATTTTGATTTGTTTCTGTGATTGTGGGCTTAGAAATGGGAGACTTGACAGGGGAACACCCGGTAATGAATATTCTTCCATAGAGACCCATTTCATTTCTGGGTCCAGAATGATCCAGGCCACTATTGCTTTTAATTGGGCGGCCCAATAATATACTCTCACATTAGGCAATCCAAGGCCCCCTTTATCCTTACTAGACATCAAAATTTTGAGCCATATTCTTGGTCTTTTGTTCTGCCAAATGAATCTGGATATCATTCTTTCTAATAGTTTAAATGAAGACTGGGTTCATTCTTATGCACGCTATCCTTTCTAAAAAAGAAAGTGGCAATACATTCCACCTATTTAAGTCTGTATTAATTTCTTTAAACAACTTTTCATAATTACAAGCAAACAGCTGTGTGGTTCTGGAGGTAAGAATTACACCCAAGTATCTAAATCCCTGTTTAGAGTGTCTAAATGAAACAAGACTATCCAACTCTGGTGGCCATTTCCCCACTAACATTAACGCCTCTGATTTGGTTGTATTTATTTTATAACCTGACACCATGCTGTAGTCATTAAGACTATGAAGCAGGGCAGGAGCAGAAGCAATAGGATTCTCCAAAAACAATAAAATATCGTCTGCAAAAAGGGACAATTTATGTTGTATATTAGCTTCATCTCTAATTCCTTGAATGAGGTGATTAGACCTAATTAATTTGGCCAATGGTTCCATGCTAAGTGCGAATAAGGATGGGGAGAGTACCTCGCCCTGTCTAGTACCACGCCCCAGGGGAAAGAAATCTGAACAGTGGCCATTGACCCTCACCCGAGACCTGGGAATTTTGTAAAAGGTTTGGATCCATGAAATAAAAGTGTCATTAAAGCCCATACATTCAAGTGTTTGCTGTAGAAAGGCCCAATCCACCCGGTCAAATGCCTTCTCAGCATCCAGGCTGAGAAGCATCAACGGGGTGTTCCTTTTTTGTGCTACTATTTGGAGATTTAGGGCCCTTCTAACATTATCATTTCCCTGCCTCCCTGTGATGAAACCAGTTTGATCAGGTTTCACAAGTTGTCTCATAATTTTTTGAATTCTGTTTGCAATAATGGCCGTAAGTATTTTCAGATCAACACAGAGGAGGCTAATGGGGCGATAAGATGTGCATAGAGTCGGGTCTTTATGGATGACACTGATTATAGCTTCAGACCATGAATGAGGTGGATCACCCTTTGATAATGCATAATTATATACTTTATGCAGTATTGGAATCAATTCTTTTTCAAACATCTTATAATATTCTCCAGGGAGTCCATACACCCCTGGAGACTTATTATTTTTTAATTTCCCAATACTATGTTTTATTTCTTCTGCTGAAATTGGGTTTGTTATTAAATCAGCCTCCTCTTGGGACAATCTATTGAGAATAACTGAGTCTAAAAAAGTATCTATTTTTTGTGTCTTATTTGGGCAGCTTTCTTCCTTATATAATTCTTGGTAATATGAGGCAAAAGCCCCTGCAATCTGTTTAGGTTGGGACATTTTTCCAGATTTTAGACATTTAATTTTATGAACCACTCTACTTGATTGTTCTTCGCGCAGTTGAAATGCTAAAAGCCGACTTAGTAAAACGAAGTTGTTCCTTAGCCTTGTATGTTAACAAATCATTAAGTTTTTGTCTGTTTTCCTTCAGCGAGGTCAATACTTTATCACTTTGCACTATTTGATAATCTTTCTCTAATTCCTTAATTTTATTTTCCAAATCAGATTGTTCTGCTAGCCTCTGCTTTTTTAATCTAGATGATACTGCAATAATGTTACCCCTCAAAACACTTTTGGCCCCCTCCCACATTACTGATGGGGATATTGCATCATTATCATTAAATTTAAAATATTCAGTTAGACCATTTTGAAGCTCCTGCCGGACAGACTCAGCATTCAGAATAGACACATTGTCTCTCCAATATTTAAAGTTATTATTTTTACCCACCTTTAATTTTTAACAGACTGGAGCATGATCGGAAATGGTAATTGCTTCTATATTACATTGAACAGCTTTATAAGAATCTGCTCCAGATATTAGAAACATATCTAATCTTGAGTGGCTACAGTGTACATATGAAAAAAAAAAAGTAAAGTCTTTTTCCTTAGGGTGAAGATGGCGCCACACATCTACCAGGCCCAACTCTTCCATCATTGCAATCAGAGTAAGAGATTTGTTTTAGGGCTAAAGTCTGCAGGAAGTCTATCCACAGACCCCCTCAAGACACAATTAAAGTCACCTCCAACCAAAATGATACCCTCAGCATTCCCTGCTATTTCTAATGCAATAGTCTTAAAGAATTTTGGGCAGTCCTCATTTGGTGCGTATAAATTAAGTCAAGTCATTTTAGTCCCTGCTACAGAACCAATCACCATCAGATATCTTCCCTCTTTATCTGAGAGTTTTCATGGCAAAAATGTATTGCCTTACTAAATAAAATTGCGACCCCCCTTTTTCTCCTATTTTGATATGTAGAACTATATTGTTGGTCAACCCATTCCCTCCTCAGTTTCATGTGCTCCTTTTCTGAAAGGTGGGTCTCCTGAAGCATTGCTATTGCACAATTAAGGTTTTTTTTAACTGATTTAGCACCTTTTTTCTTTTAATTGGACTGCCCAAACCTCTAACATTGTAAGAAACACAAGTTAGACTATCCATTTCTCAATACTTTCACCTCTTTCAGACTTTCACATAAAACATTCTGATTATACACAGTAAAGCAATGACCCATTGTTGGTCTCAGGACGAAAGAAGAAGTACTCATGAACAAAGAGCAAACAATAAGAACATTTGCTTCCACATACTACCCGACTGGATTAAGGACTGTCCTAACAAATGTGTTATTCCTAATCCTGACGCGTCCAGTCCCCGGTGTATCCTGGGCGGAGGGTGGCGACCGGTCCTCCGTGGGGTAAAAGACACAAACCGTGCGCTGTCGCCCGATCCCAGAACGGGTCGGTGCGGCTATCGCCATAAATGGTCAGTTAGGAACAGAAATTAAACCCATAGGCCTAGTTAAACCCATAGGCCTAGTTAAGCTGCTCTAGGAGATATATTACTGGGGAAAGTATGGCAACTTGAGCACTGTCCTCTGGTTTCTCCTACTTTTTCTCCTCCTACTGTTAAGAATATTCAATTACTAGTTCATTCATAGTCTGTTCTTTGCTATTCACATGTTGTCCCTGTCCCACTCCCCTTTTGGGGAGTGTAACTGTTTCAGATGCTGCTGTTCCAGTTTGGACCGCTGCTGCCCCCTAGTGTCGGGGACCTAGACCCCTCCTCTCCTTCCCTATCCTGGATTAACTCTCCTCGTCCTGCTAGATTAGTAGTTTCATCTGCCTGTCCGTCCTTAGGAGTAGGATCTCTCCTTCACTGTGGTTCTCCTCGAGGTTTCTCCGTTTTCCCATTGGGTTTTTTGGAGTTTTTCCTTGCCGAGAAGGAGGGTCTAAGGACAGGAGATGCTGGGACAATCATCCATTTGCCTGCTTGTTGTTGAACATTCTGTATTTGTGTTTTATGAATGTTTCTTCTGCTTTATTAATCAACAATTTTGTGAAGTCCGCCGAGATAACTCTTGTTGTGATTTTGGGCTATACAAAAATAAATTGAATTGAATTGAATTGAAATGACGTGGTGTGTCCAATCCACTCGCTGCGTCCCAACGCGTCGTCCAAAACGGGGAAAAAGCAAAACAAAAACACGTATTTCCTCATCCTAACATATAGCTCTTATGACATTCTGATGACATTCTGATGACATTCTGATGAACTCGGTGTAAAACTTTATTTAACGAGTCAATCTTCCTCCGTGAAGAAGGTTTTAATCTCGGCACGGGAGAGGCTCATGAGGCGTCCTCCTGGCCCTCCTCCTGCGGTGCTCCATCCGTCCCAGGACAACTCCGTTTCCAGGCGCTCTCTCTCGTCCACTCGCACTTTTATCCCCAACTCCTCCAGCGTGGGCACTGCGTCCGTCATTGTCGGGTAAGTCTTCTCACCGCCATCCTTTAACAACCTCAGCTGTGCCGGGAACACACATTTTGCTTTGATATTCTTCAGTTTTAACTGCTTCACAGCGTCCCGCACCAGAGCCCTCTTCTTTTGCAACTCCGGAGAAAAATCATTGTCAAAATAAATCTGTACTCCTTTGTACATAACTTTCCTCTGCTCCCAGGCTTGTCGTATTATGATCTTTCACAGAATAGTCCCAAAATCTGACCACGAGCGACCGCGGTGCAGCATCGGGGTTCCGGGGCTTGGCAGTGAGCGCTCTATGCGCCCTATCCCGATGTTAAGTTCAGGGGAAAGTTGAAGAACAGATCTAAACAGCTCCTGCACAAATAGTTTCACATCCTTTTTCTCAGATCCCTCGGGGACACGATACACCCTCAGATTGTTTCTTCTCAATCTATTTTGCATATCTTCACATCGTGCACCCATTTCTCCGGATTGCTCACTCGTGGCACTTGGCTGTCTTCAGATGCGCCAATACGGCTCTCCGCCTCTGTAGTTCTCCTCTCCAAATTCAACATGTCTTCTTTTAGGGTCTGAAAAGACCCCTCCAGCCTCGCAAGCTTTTGCTGGGTTTCAGTGTGACCATCTTTATTGTCTTTTCTGAGACTCTCAAGCTCTTTCAAAATCCTTGATTCTCTATCAAATATGCTAACGTTAGCTTTTGCGCTAGCATCTGTAGTCGGAGCCGAGGTCTGTAGAGTTAGTTGTTTCAAATGTTCGCCTTTGTCTTTTGCTTGGTCCGATTTGGTTGTCCCCTTGCCTCTCAGAGATGATGCCATGTCAGTCTGATATAAAATTACCAAGTTATATAATGGTTAAGTTAGTAAATTATCTCAATTTGGACGGAATGTATCTCTCACGCTGTTGCCTGTGTGCCATGGTGTCACCGGAAGTCGACCGAAAAAATAGTGTTAATTGCGTTCAGAGACCAATTTATCAAATCCATAGTTAATCTTTTAAAAAATTAAAGCAGGCCAAATAATTCTATATAATTACAGAATCACCGAGTAGTAGTATCTCTATGTTAAGCACCTTGAGAATACTAATGTGTAAATGAAAAAGCAGTCAGGATAAAGAAAAGTTGACACAGTAATGCAAATCCTGTGTGAAACTAAAGGGAGATCTCTTCTTAAAATATCCCATAAGAATTTGTTAACCAGGATAGCGTCAATATTTTTTCTACATTTTACCCATAAATAAAAAAAAGTCGTTGAAATATTTATTTGCATTAGCCTTTATTGATGAGGAGGGTCTGGCTGGATTACAGATGGAGGCTGGGTATGGCTGGATCAGAGGTGGAGGAGGCTGGGTCTGGGTGGAACAGAGGTGGAGGCTGGGTCTGGCTGGATAAGAAGTGGAGGCTTGGTCTGGCTGGATCAGAGATGGAGGAGACTGGGTCTGGCTGGATGAGAGGAGGAGGCTGGGTTTATTGCTCTCTCTCTTCTCTCCAAATCCAGCCAGACCCAGCCTCCTCCACCTCTGATCCTGCCAGACCGAGCCTCCACCTCTGATCCAGATAGACCCAGCCTCCTCCTCCTCTGATCCAACCAGATCAGAGATGGAGGTTAGATCTGACTGGATCAGAGGTGGAGGATGGGTCTGGCTGGATCTGGACAGAAGAGCGAGAGAGAGAGATGGAGTATAGAGAGAGAGACGGACCCAGCCTCCACCTCTGATCCACGGCGGCAGCAGACGGGGGGGCGCATAGCAGCGGCAGCAGGCAGGGGCATAGGTGCAGGAGCAGGTGGGGTTTTTGAAAATTCAGCGGACCACCTCGGCGGCACCTCACACGGCAAGCAGGAGCAGAGGGGGGCAAATCAGCAGCAGCGGTGGGGGGAGCATAGCGGAGGTGGCAGGGGCGGTGTAGCGGTGGCAGCTGGCAGGGGCATAGCAGCGGCAGCAGGCGAGGGCATAGCGGCGGCGGCAGCAGGCGGGGGCATAGCGGCGGCAGCTGGCGGGGGCGTAACGGCAGTGGCAGCAGGTGGGGGGGGGGGTGTAGCGACGACGGCAGCTGACGGGGGCGTAACGGCGGCAGCAGGCAGGGGCGTAACAGCGGTGGCAGCAGGGGGGGGCATAGGCCCCTAGGGCATAGGGACAGGAGCAGAGTGGGGGCGTAGCAACGGCGGCTGGCAGGGGTGTAACGGCGCCGGCAGCAGGCGGGGGCGTAGTAGCAGCGGCGGCAGCATGCGGGGGGCGTAGCGGTGGCAGCAACAGCAGGCCCCTAGGGCATAGGGGCAGGAGAAGAGCGGGGGCGTAGCGGGGCGGCAGCAGGGGGGCATAGCAGCAGCAGCAGGCGCGGGCATAGGGGCAGGAGCAGGCGGGGGTATAGCGGCGGCAGCAGGCGGGGGCGGCTGGCGGGCATAGGGGCATAGCGACAGTGGCTGGCGGGGGTGTAACGGCGGCGGCAGCAGGTGGGGGCGTAGTGGTGGCAGCTGGCGGGGGCGTAGCGGCGGCAGCTGGCGGGGGCGTAGCGGCGGTGGCAGCAGGTGTGGGCGTAGCGGCAGCAGCAGCAGGCCCCTAGGGCATAGGGGCAGAGCGGGGGCATAGCGACGGTGGCTGGCGGGGATGTAACGCGGCGGCAGCAGGCGGGAGTGTAGCAGCAGCGGTGGTAGCAGGCGGGGGCGTAGCGGCGGCAGCAACAGCAGGCCCCTAGGGCTTAGGGGCAGGAGCAGAGCGGGGGCGTAGCGGGGGCGGCAGCAGGGGCGGCAGCAGGGGGGGCATAGCAGCAGCAGCAGGCGGGGGCGTAGCGGCGGCAGCTGGCGGGGGCGTAACGGCAGTGGCAGCAGGTGGGGGGGGGGGTGTAGCGACGACGGCAGCTGACGGGGGCGTAACGGCGGCAGCAGGCAGGGGTGTAACAGCGGTGGCAGCAGGGGGGGGGGCATAGGCCCCTAGGGCATAGGGACAGGAGCAGAGTGGGGGGGCATAGCGGCGGCAGCAGGCGGGGGCGGCTGGCGGGCATAGGGGCGTAGCGACGGCGGCTGGTGGGGGTGTAACGGCGGCGGCAGCAGGCGGGGGCGTAGCAGCAGCGGCGGCAGCAGGCGGGGGCGTAGCGGTGGCAGCAACAGCAGGCCCCTAGGGCATAGGGGCAGGAGCAGAGCGGGGGCGGCAGCAGGGGGGCATAGCAGCAGCAGCAGGCGGGGGCATAGGGGCAGGAGCAGGCGGGGGCATAGTGGCGGTAGCTGGCGGGCATAGGGGTGTAGCGACGGTGGCTGGCGGGGGTGTAACAGCGGCGGCAGCAGGCAGGGGCGTAGCAGCGGGGGCGTAGCAGCAGCGGCGGCAGCAGGCGGGGGCGTAACGGCGGTTGCAGCAGGCGGGGGCATAGGCCCCTAGGGCATAGGGACAGGAGCAGAGGTGGAGGCTTGGTCTGGCTGGATGAGAGGAGGAGGCTGGGTTTATCTCTCTCTCTCTCTCTCTCTTCTCTCCAAATCCAGCCAGACCCAGCCTCCTCCACCTCTGATCCTGCCAGACCGAGCCTCCACCTCTGATCCAGATAGACCCAGCCTCCTCCTCCTCTGATCCAACCAGATCAGAGATGGAGGTTTCAACTCAGGGGACAGAGAGGAGCAGAAGAGGGTCCAGCGGGAGCTTCAGTGGAGGATTCGTCGGGCCAAGAAGGATTACGGGAAGAAAATGGAGGAGCAGCTGGCCCAGAACAACGTGCAGGATGTGTGGAGAGGTCTGAAGAACATCTCAGGATTTGGTCAGAACACCAGAGGGACATCTGATGGAGATCAGCGCTGGGCGGATGAACTAAACGTTTATTTCAACCGTTTTGATTGTCCCCCCATTCCCTCTGCCTCTTTCTCGGATCCCCCCTCTCCACACGCCCCCAGGCCACTGGACACACCCCCCCTTCCCGGACCGACTGCACCCACCCCCCGCCCCCCACCACCCACGTCTCCAGCTCACTTCACACTGACTGTTCCCAGCACCAGCCCCCCTCTGCCCCCCACCCCCGGCAGTCCACCCCAGTCCCCCCCTTACTCCTCCGTCTACATCACACCGGATCAGGTGAGGAGAGAGCTGAGGCGGCTGAAACAGAGAAAATCTGCAGGACCAGATGGCATCTGCCCCAGGCTGCTGAGGACCTGCGCGGACCAGCTCTGTGAGGTTCTCTGCTACATCTACAACCTGAGCCTCAGCCTGGAGAAGGTCCCTGTCCTGTGGAAGACCTCTTGTGTGGTACCAGTTCCAAAAACAACACATGCCAGGGAACCGGCCCACTTCAGACCAGTCGCCTTGACCTCTCACCTCATGAAGACCATGGAGAGGCTGATCCTTAGCTACCTCCGCTCCATGGTGAGCTCCACTCTGGACCCGCTGCAGTTTGCCTACAAGCCCAACATCAGAGTAGAGGACGACGTCATCTACCTGCTGCAGCGGGCGCTCACCCACCTGGAGACTGCCGGGAGCGCTGTGAGAGTCATGTTCTTTGACTTCTCCAGCGCCTTCAACACCATCAGGCCGGCACTGCTGCGGGGGAAGCTGGAGGACGTCGGAGTGAACGGACATCTCGCCGCCTGGACCATCGACTACCTCACTGACCGGCCGCAGTATGTGAGGCTGCGCGGCTGTGAGTCAGAGGTGGTTGTCTGCAGCACTGCGGCCCCACAGGGAACTGTCCTTTCACCCTTCCTCTTCTCTATCTACACCTCGGACTTCACCTACAAAATGGACACCTGCCATCTCCAGAAGTTCTCTGACGACTCGGCCCTTGTGGGCTGTGTGTCTGAGGGGAATGAGCTGGAGTACCGATCGGTCATCAGGGACTTTGTGGACTGGTGTGAGCACAACCACCTGTGCCTTAACACCAGTAAGACCAAGGAGATGGTGATCGACTTCGGGAGAAGGACACTACTTCCCTCACCGGTGAACATCCAGGGACAGGACATAGAGACAGTGGACAGTTTTAAGTACCTGGGTGTTCACCTCAACAATAAACTGAACTGGAAGAGCCAAAGTCGCCTCCACCTTCTGAGGAGACTGAGTTCTTTTGGAGTGTGCAGGCCCCTGCTCAAGACTTTCTATGACTCTGTGGTGGCCTCTGCTCTCCTCTACACTGTTGTCTGCTGGGCCCCGAGCAGCACAGAGCGGGACAGGAAAAGACTGAACAAACTAGTCAGGAGGGCCAGCTCTGTCCTGGGCTGTCCTCTGGAGTCTGTAGAGGAGGTGGGTGAGAGGAGGGTGCTGGCCAAACTCACATCCATCATGGCCGACACCTCTCACCCTCTGCACCGGACTGTAGAGGAACTGAGCAGCACCTTCAGCCGCCGACTGAGGCACCCTCAGTGCAAGAAGGAATGCTACCGCAGGTCCTTCATCCCCACTGCTGTCAGACTGTACAACTCCACTGTATAACACATGCAATAACCTGTGCAATAACCTGTGCAATAACCTGTGCAATAGCCCGTGCAATAACCTGTAACCATGTCACCTCATCAGTAACCGCCTCCACTGTCCTCAGATTATATATTTATATATTTGTATATTTGTATTCTTTTACATATATATATATATATATATATATATATATATATATATATATATATATATATATATATATATATATTATATAAGAGATATGTTTTATTATATATTTACATTTCTTTCACTCCCTGTACATAAGAGCTACCTGATGTTGTAAATATGTTAATATTTATTGTGATTTTATTTTTTATTTACTTATTGTTCTGAGTGTTTGCACAATTTTTCACAACTTTTTGCACTATACTGTCCCCTGACTGTGAGCTTCTGTCACGAGTGAATTTCTCCTCTGTGAGATCAATAAAGTCTTATCTTATCTTATCTTATCTTATCTTATCGTAGATCTGACTGGATCAGAGGTGGAGGCTAGGTCTGACTGGATCAGAGGTGGAGGATGGGTCTGGCTGGATCTGGACAGAAGAGCGAGAGAGAGAGATGGAGTACAGAGAGAGAGACGGACCCAGCCTCCACCTCTGCTCCAACCAGACCCGGCCTCCTCCATCTTTGATCAAGACAGACCCAGCCTCCTCCTCCTCTCATCCAGCCGGACCCAGCATCGTCCACCTCTGATCCACGGCGGCAGCAGACGGGGGGCGCATAGCAGCGGCAGCAGGCAGGGGCATAGGTGCAGGAGCAGGCGGGGGCATAGGGGCAGGAGCAGAGCGGGGCAAATCAGCAGCAGCGGTGGGGGGAGCATAGCGGAGGTGGCAGGGGCGGTGTAGCGGTGGCAGCTGGCAGGGGCATAGCAGCGGCAGCAGGCGAGGGCATAGCGGCGGCGGCAGCAGGCGGGGGCGTAGCGGCGGCAGCTGGCGGGGGCGTAACGACAGTGGCAGCAGGTGGGGGGGGGGGTGTAGCGGCGACGGCAGCTGATGGGGGCGTAATGACGGCGGCGGCAGCAGGCAGGGGCGTAACAGCGGTGGCAGCAGGGGGGGGCATAGGCCCCTAGGGCATAGGGACAGGAGCAGAGTGGGGGCGTAGCAACGGCGGCTGGCAGGGGTGTAACGGCGGTGGCAGCAGGCGGGGGCGTAGCAGCAGCGGCGGCAGCAGGCGGGGGCGTAGCGGTGGCAGCAACAGCAGGCCCCTAGGGCATAGGGGCAGGAGCAGAGCGGGGGCGTAGTGGGGGCGGCAGCAGGGGGGGCATAGCAGCAGCAGGCGGGGGCATAGGGGCAGGAGCAGGCGGGGGCATAGCGGCGGCAGCAGGTGGGGGCGGCTGGCGGGCATAGGGGCATAGCGACAGCGGCTGGCGGGGGTGTAACGGCGGAGGCAGCAGGCAGGGGCGTAGTGGCGGCAGCAGCAGGCAGGGGCATAGCGGTGGCAGCTGGCAGGGGCGGCTGGCGGGCATAGGGGCGTAGCGGCGGCAGCAACAGCAGGTCCCTAGGGCATAGGGGCAGGAACAGAGTGAGGGCGTAGCGGCGGCAGCAACAGCAGGCCCCTAGGGCATAGGGGAAGGAGCAGAGTGGGGGCATAGCGACGGCGGCTGGCGGGGGCGTAACGGCGGTGGCAGTAGGGGGGGGCATAGCGGCGGCAGCAGGCGGGGGAGTAGCGGCGGCAGCAGGCGGGGGCGTAGCGGCGGCAGCAGGCGGGGGCGTAGCGGCGGCAGCTGGCGGGGGCGTAGTGGCGGCAGCCGGCGGCGGTGAAACGGCCGCAGCAGCAGGCGGGGGTGTAGCGGGGGCGTAGCGGCGGCGGCAGCAGGTGTGGGCGTAGCAGCGGCAGCAGGCGGGAGCATAGCAGGAGCAGGTAGACAAGGAAGCAGTGTGTATGTGTGAGTACTTTTGTGTGTGTTTACTTGCTTTTACAAGTGTGTGTTTGTTTACGTGTGTCTGTGTGAGTGTTGGTTTACAAGTGTGTGTTTGTGTGTTTTTGTGTGTTGGTGTTTACGTGTTTTTACTTTTACTTACAAGTGTGAGTGTGTTACCAAGTGTAGCAGCAGCAGCAGGTGAGGGCGTAACAGCACCGGCGGCAGGCGAGGGTGTAGCGGCGGCAGCAGCTGGCGGGGGTGTAGTGACGGCAGCTGGCGGGGGTGTAACGGCAGCAGGCGAGGGCGTAGCAGCGGCGGCAGCAGCTGGCGGGGGCGTAGCGGTGGCAGCTGGCGGGGGCGTAGCGGCGGCAGCAGCAGGCGGGGTTGTAGTGGTGGCGGCAGCTGGCGGGGGCGTAGCGGCGGCAGCTGGCGGGGGCGGCAGCTGGCGGGGGCGTAGCGGCGGCAGCTGGCGGGGGCGGCAGCTGGCGGGGGCGTAGCGGCGGCAGCTGGCGGGGGCGGCAGCTGGCGGGGGCGTAGCGGCGGCAGCTGGGGGGGGCGTAGCGGCGGCAGCTGGCGGGGGCGTAGTGGCGCCATTCAGCGGCGGTAGAACGGCCGCAGCAGCAGGCGGGGGTGTAGCAGGGGCGTAGCGGCAGCAGGTGGCGTAGCGACGTCAGCAAGTGTGGGCGTAGCGGCGGCAGGTGGCGTAGCGACGGCAGCCGGCGGGGGCGTAGCGGCGGCAGCAGGCGGGAGCATAGCAGGAGCAGGTAGACAAGGAAGCAGTGTATATGTGTGAGTGCTTTTGTGTTTGTTTACTTGTTTTTACAAGTGTGTGTTTACGTGTTCTTATGAGTGTGTGTGTGTGTGTGTGTGTGTGTGTGTGTGTGTGTTTTTGTGTGTCTGTGTGGGTGTTGGTTTACAAGTGTGTGTCTGTGTGTTTTTGTGTGTTGGTGTTTACGTGTTTTTACATGTTTTTACAAGTGTGAGTGTGTGTGAGTGTGTGCGTTTGTATGAGTGTTTGTGTCTGTGTATTTCCGAGTGTGGGTGTTTATGAGACTGTGTTTATTTACATGTTTGTACAAGTGTGTGTTTGTGTATTTGTGTTTACAAGTGTGAGTGTTTACAAGTGTGTGTGACTAAGTTTGTGTGAGTGTGTTTACACACCTGGAGGTCTGGAGGTCTGGAGGCCTGGAGGCCTGGAGGCCTGGAGGTCTGGAGGTCTGGAGGTCTGGAGGTCTGGAGGTCTGGAGGCCTGGAGGCCTGGAGGCCTGGAGGTCTGGAGGTCTGGAGGTCTGGAGGTCTAGAGGCCTGGAGGCCTGGAGGTCTGGAGGCCTGGAGGTCTGGAGGTCTGGAGGCCTGGAGGTCTGGAGGCCTGGAGGCCTGGAGGTCTGGAGGTCTGGAGGCCTGGAGGCCTGGAGGCCTGGAGGTGTAGTGGGCCTTGGCTCACACGGATCTGTGGAGAGAAACATTTGTGTCAGACGCCAAAACTAACAGGACGCACATACAAGAGTACAGCAAACCCAGAGGGACAAAAGACAAAACTATAGAGACCAAAATGTTTCTCGTTCACTTTTCTTAAATTTCAATTGAATTTCAACCATGGCAAAATAGCAATTGTTTACAAATTAAGTTTATTACTTTTTATATACATAAAAGTCGTCACTTTAAAGCAGCTCTATGCATACATACATTATGCTACAATATATACTGTATAGGCTATATATGAGTACTTTGGGAGTGTAACGCCTTTTTTCTGGGAGACACACCTTTGTAGCAAAATCCCAAAATCATTTTCAAAAACAAATTGGTTTTACGACAATTGTAAAGACAAAAAATAAAATAAAATAAAATAAAATAAAAATCATTCTTTGTGTGGCTCTTTTAATTTTACACATTTTAACATGCCCTGTGCTGTAACCTCTCCTGTCACCCCTACTGGACATTCACTATAAATCTGCCATGTCAAAATGTTCTAATAAATGACTTAATACGTCTCTAGTGTTGGTTTAAAACACTGTTTTGTCAAAGTCAAAGTTTTTCAGAAAAGTTGAGATTTCCAAAAATAAGACATTTTTATTACATTTGTTCTGTATCTTAAACCCTTATCCCCTGAACTCTTCCTGGTGCATAAATGTCAGATGAGCTCCTTCTGGTTTGTGTGTAACTTTCTTTCTAAATATGTGATTTTTCATGTCATACCAGAAGACGCCCTCTGAATTACAACATGTTTTTTCTTGTTTCTTTTTTGGATTTAAAGTAGTAATAAATGTGTAATATTATTAAATCATGTATACATGCTTCCGTTTATGCGCAATAACACCTTTATTAACTGTGGGAAATCTCCGAGCCTGAGTGTCCTAACGTCAGTACCATCTCTGGCTGTTCCCTTATGATTATAATTTTGCATTAAAAGGAATTTCTTTGAATAAACTCACTGTAATCATGATCTAGGCATTGTTAAAAGGGTAATTTGCTCAAATATTGGTTGCTTTTTGTGTAACATGGTTAAAATCCCAAAGGGATTAACATATGAACACGGAAAGTCAAAAACCTTACGTTTTTTCCACACAAAGGTCTCTAAGTCCGAGTCAGGGGCGGTCAGTAGCAGTCTGTGTTAAAATGTCCCAAAGTTCTGTCTGGTGTTTGTAGAAATCGTCAGTTGAAGATCACGAACGCAGGTTTTTGTCTCAGCCGAAGTTTGCAAAGGTCACAATGCAGCACGTGCGTTTGAAACACGCACTTAGCAACAAAAACAACAACAGCACGCACGTGCGCACTGACGTCAGCAAGTACGCGTCTTCACGTGATCCATGGACGTACAAACAGTGAGGAGACGTCTCTCAAGTGCCTCTCTCGTGTTGCAGACCTGGAGATCAGGTTCATCTCCCGGCGACACAAGGAGGAGCTGTGGAAGGCGGACAAGAACTGCGCTTTTCTCCAAGAAAAAGGCCTGCGGTTCACTGACGATTTGAGCAAGAAGACCGAGACAACAGACAAAAACTGAAAGAAAGAACGCGCCAGACAACGGGAAGACTGTACTTCGTGGGTGGAAGAGAATTCATCAATGGTTATGAGATATCTCCCTGAATAAAAAAGTGTGACTATAATGTCCGTTCCACTTTAGAGGACCTCTGGTTTGGTGCTTCATGTTCTCAGGTTCAACTACATTCTCTTATGACGATAAGACTGTTGTTATTGACTGATTTAGAGTCTTATTAAAAGATTTTTTAGATTTTACTGTAATACAAAAATGCAAACCTATTAGAACTGAAGAAGCAGCTCGGATGAGCTGCAAAACGTATTCGACCAAATAAACTCTGTCCAGTTGACAAATTAAATTTCTCCTTTTGCTATGCAAACCTATTAGGAAAAAAACCACACACATGTTCCATATTAAATCTGTTTACAGTGTTTAGACGACTTTATGATGCGCTGATCTTGACAACATGTAGTTTGAGCTATAGTCTAAGGGTTTACTTAGAGCATTATCTTTTGTTTATCTCTATTCATTAGAGTTACTACTTTAATCTGCCTAATGTTTCTATCTTTTCTCTTAATGATGGGGGTTTGCGAAACAACACTAAACTCAAAGCTTTATTTCTTTTTGCCACACAGTTTAAATCTGATTTTGTGTATGTTCAGGAATCTCACTCTATTACAAATAACGCGACTTTTAGGACATTTCACTGGGGTAAAACCCTGTGGCTGTCGCATGGCACAGAACACTCAGCAGGGGTCGCTACATTCAAACACAAATTCTATGGGTGGTGGTGATTTTAACTTCACTTTTCTGCATTTATGGATACATTTAAAAGTTACAACTCTGATCGATTAATTGGGCTCCAATATCTTTATTGCACAATGACTATAAGATATTTGCTACAATTTTTGCTAAAAGGCTTAAAATGGTATTGAACTCAATTACCGAGGAAACTCAGTCAGGTTTTATGACCAAAGACATATAATAGATGGTATTATAACATTTTGGATTACTCTGATATTTTGGCTGATAATGGTTTTATCTGCTTCCTACATTAGGCGTTTGATACAGTTAAAACACTGCACATCCCCACAATATCCCTATTACTCCTGGAGATTTTGCACAAATATCTGGGGCTATCCCCTCTGGTGTCTGCACACTGTTTAAAAGTCAATGTAGATTTGATAACGATAACAAACTTCATATTAAAGCTGTCAAAGACACACCAGTGGGGAAAATCTGCTTTTCAAGTAATTCTACAACAAATAAAATAACAAATCTTTGCTGTTTCAGATAAAAATATTTCTCACTCACTGACTTTTCTTAAATGTAAACATCAGTGCATTAATGGGGGTAAGCTCATTTAAATAAATGGGTTTTGAGTCTGGATTTTAATGTTGGGAGTAAATCAAGATTGTGTGTGTGTGTGTGTGTGTGTGTGTGTGTGTGTGTGTGTGTGTTTTCACTCCCCATATCAACAGGTTAATTAGACTTGGTTCCTAAGTGTCTAACAATCTGCAGTGCAAGACCAACAGTGGTCAGTTATGCAGTCAGTTTGTCAGTTTGTTTTGTAGAGCGCAGACAAGTTGGCTATTGCTTTTAAGGCACAGGAAGTACCCAATTACTGAATAAATCGCTTTTTCAACAAACAATGGCTATTTACCAGAGGTGGGTATAGTAAGAGTACTGTTACTTCAACTATGCAGAGATGTATAGTAACGAAGTAGAACCACTTAAGTACTGTACTTAAGTACTAAAATGCAGTATCTGTACTTTACTGGAGTATTATTTTTTTCTCCTACTTCCACTTTTACTTCACTACATTTTTTTGATTAATTTAATACTTCTACTCCGATACATTTTTCATGTGCTGAATCGTTACTCGTTACTATTATAAAAATGTTACGAATCATACCAAACCTATCATACCTATCATACCAAGTATCAATGCCAGAGCGGTAGATGGCTCTGTCACCAGGTTTGATCGGGTTTGATGAAGCTGGCTCATCATTGGGCGAGTCAAGCCTATGATGAGTGGTGCATTAAAAAAACAGGATTTGTGTGTAGCTGTCGAGAAGTGTGTAGCTTCTCACAGGCTGCCCCACTCCTGTTTAACCTGGTCTATCTTTGATTTTATTTATTTATTTTTATTTATTTATTTATTTATATATTTCACTCTATTTTATTTTATTTACTTGTTTATTTCCTTTCTTTCCTCTTCCTCCTTCATTTGCCTTCCTTTCTTTAATAGATTACATGTAAATAATTTGGTATGATGGGATTATTATTACCATGATATACACAAATATTTAGTTATCAATATATAAACATATATACACACACATTTAGCTAAATCGCACATTTTTCAATTAAAAAATCCCCAAAAAATTGAATAAGCTGAAAAACGGGAAACTAAAGGGTGTGCGTGGTAGACCAGGACTAGCACTAATATTAAAAACTGATTTGAGGTGACTGGGTCACATGACTCCAAAGCTATTGAGCAAAATCACAAATTTTTCAATGAAAAAATCCTCATAAAATTGACTAAGCTGAAAAAAGGGAAACCAAAGGGTGTGCGTGGTAGACCAGGACTAGCACTAATATTAAAAATTGATTTGAGGTGACTGGCTCATATAACCTTAAAGCTATTGAGCAAAATCTCAAATTTTTCAATGAAACAAAGGGAGTGCATGGTAGATCAGGGCTCGGACTAATATTAAAAATTAATCTGAAGTCACTGGGTCATATAACTTTAAAGCGATTGAGTATATTTAATTTATTTAATTCATTATATATATATATATATATATATATATATATATATATATATATATAACTATCAACGAGATTTAATTAATTTCACATAAACAAGTGATATATAAATAAATGGTTAATTTTGTGAGCAAACGGATACTCCTATGCAAACTTGTGGTTAAGGAACTAATGGTCACACACACAGGTTGTATTTTAAAGCATACCTACTGGGCTTGAGCCTGCTATATCATTACAATAACATCTGAGGATCATTAAGTTATAATTTGCACATTTTAAATCGCAATATTGATCAAAAATAAAAAACAAATATGCCAACTCGTGCAGCTGTCGGCACCTCCTATGGATAGCTAGAGTTTACACTAGTGAGTAGCAGATTTAGCCTTCATTTGTACTAAAATGACTATACAATGCTGCCAAAGTGTATCACTGGTAAAGAAAATGTAATCTGATAAAGTATAGAACACTGGGCGTGTACCGATGACTGAAAACGGGGGTTGATCGGCAATGACCTCCTGAATACAGGATCACGCTAATTACAAATTTGAGAGAGTAAATGAGAAGGGGAAACAACTATAACATGGTTAAAAGCTCTAAAAAGTCAATGCTGCATAATAGGTCAGCTTTAAAGTCTATTGAAAAAATTAATCAAGTGAACATTTTGTCTGAGGTTAAGTCTACAATGCATTAGAATAAGTGCAATAGATTTAATAAACAAATATTTCATCAATTCTGAGGCATCTCTCTTTCCACTCTTTACCCCACACTTAACACTTAACATCTGTCTTATCCAAAACAAATCTTAACACAACACATGTGACCTGCTTGATTCCATGGAAACAGAAATTTAAAACCAACATTTTATGCCATGCCATGGAATATTGTTGCCAAAGGTACAGGTCAAGTAATTCAGGTTTGTGGAGATGCAAGCCCGCTCACAGTAAGGACGCATGTTTTTCTCTTTTCCATTCCAATAAAAACATTAAAAATAAATAAATAAATAAAAAGATTGTAATTTTTGAGCTAAAAGAAGAGGAGACTTATTTGAATATGTAAGTTTTTTTCTACTAATGTTGAAAAGCACAATCCAAGGTAAACAGTTTGCATCTATAGTCCATATTTTGCTATTCCCGGTTCTAGTCTCTACACATTAGGGCCGTAGTCGACGAAATAAACATGCCCTGTAATCAATTAGTTGACAAAGAGGGCATGGCAAAGACAATCAGAACTATTATGATCTGACCATGTATCTGACCCAAACTGCACAAGACTACAATTGCACAGGAGTTCAAGCAAAACCAACATTTTTTTTTTTTTTTTTTTTTTTAATTGACCCTTTCCTGAAGAGCTTTAGAAAGATCGTGAGCTGGAGCCGTTTCAGAACAAGTATAAGCCCACACAGACTAGTAAACGCCCATGGACCACTATGGAACCTACCTGGAAAGAACTTTTGATTTAATGTTGAAAACCGCATTTTATTGTCTTAAGAGGTCAGAGATCGGTCTTGAGTATTAAGTCTATTCCTTAGTATCGAAATCGAGTTTGAAATGTTAGTATCATGATAACACTACAGGACGCACAGCCGGCCTCCTCTCAAGTGCTGCCGTGTGGCGTAATATTTGCCTCGACTTTGCTCCTCCTCTCCTCTGTCCCTGTGTCATCTCCACCTGTTCTGTGTTCTGTCCAAGTCCAATGTCCCCTGGCCTTATCAGTCACTCACCTCTCCCCCTCCTGGATGTCAGTCTGCAACACAGCTGGAACCAAAACAGGAAATCATATCTAATATCCAACATTGCTGATATCTTTTCAATCAAATTTAAAAAGGAGTTGTATCTGCTTTGAGTTTTCTTGTAAACAATAAAAACAAGACAAAATTTATTAGCTTTTTGTCATGTAAAAGCCATATTGTGAAAGCAGGTCTTAGGGTCTGAATGAGAGTGAGAGCTGTCTGCTACGAATGTGTAAGGGCAGTGAGGAAGAGAAAAACAGAAATATGCAAAATATTTAAAATTAACTTTAAAATCCAAGTTTTTAAGATAACAGAAATCAGATACAGGGCCTCTTCCGAACTTACTGACTATGAAAATACATTAAAATAGCAAGAAGAAGTCATCTAAGCATTTGTCCCCCATATGAAGGGATTTGAATCTCGAGTGCACGCCGTCATTGTGTCCTTAGGCAAGACACTTCATCCACATTGCTGACTAGGGAGGAGTGGCATTGGGGAAACACGCATTTAACATCAAGATTTCACTGCAGAAATGTAAAAACACAGCTAGAAAAGTAAAATATGGTTAAATACAATTCTAAAAGGTATTATTTTCCATATATTTCCAGCCATTGTGATATGCTACTCAGTGTGTGATATGGATTTGATTGCAAAATGTTTTTTTTTTTTTTAATAAAAGCCCAATTTGTAGTCTACAGTCACACCTCACTCACAATTTCAGGTTGACGCAACATTAACCCCTGGGAAAGTTCAATTTTCTCATAGTCATGGTCAGTGTAAAAATAAGAATTCAGTCAGCAAAAATGTGATGTGAAAGTCAGATGTCCTTCAAAACACAAAGGTTCCCACACTATTTTAAACTAATTTGGGTGTGGATCTGTAAAGGTAAAAAGTCATGTTTTCACTTCTCTTAGTTAGCCTGACCCTTGTCCAGCTGTCACAGGGAGCAATGATGGGAACTTCAGGCTGGTATGTCCAAACAGTGTTTCACTATTACGTAGTGTTGTCACGATACGAAACAAAAACACTCTTTCTAAAGACAATAGAATGTGGTTTTCAACATTATATCATAGTACTTTTCTATTCGTATGTGGCCTTATATCTGTGTAATCCCTCAGTGGTTCAGATATGTTCCATAGTGTTCCATGAGCGTACTAGTCTATATGGTCTTATACTTGATACAGGAAAGGTTCATTTCTGTCCTGTGAATGTGAATTTTTTACTATCAAGACCTGCTCAAATGAGTATCTAGTTTCAATACAAGTTTTTATATATTATCTGATTTTCAACACTTCTGACAACCCAAGTACTTACAGGGATTTATTTCAGAGTTTATGTCCAAGATGATGTTAGAAACTACAAGCTCAAGTCTTTTTTGTTTTTTTGGGTTTTTTTATGACAAAACAGTGAAAAATGCTAATAAGCCAACTTATTCACGCCGAACAGATAGTGGGGCAAATCTGCTTGATGAACTGTCATTTGTACAACTTCTGCCAAACACAGTTAGATTTGCAAGTTAAAGATCCACTGCAACTCTGGTGGAGGGTTCACTTCCTGCCTGTGTCAAGGAGATGTTATTGTTTTGCCTTGAATGTTCCACAGTGTGGCAATTAACGCATCTCCAAGACACCACTAGGTCAGATCTGTGGAGAGGTGTCCCCACTCATAGTTGTACTGTACTGTGATTTCGATCAATAAAATCTGTAACTGAATAAATGCAAGAGATAGATAAGTTAAAAACCGTACTGTGTACGGACAGATAATTCATTCTGGGAGGTCTTCTTTACTAGCTTCCTTTGGGTGGGATTTTTGGTAGAGCTGCAACAATTATTTTAGTTGTCAATAGTATGGAAAATCACATACTAACTGATAATAAAACTAGTATTGAAAATAGATACTCCTTTGAGCAGGTATCAATCCTTAAAAAGTCACATTCACAGGACAGAAATGAACCTTTCCTGAATAGTTTTACAATGATCTTGAGCTGTATCACTGGAAAACTGAGGGCTTGCATAAATATAACACATCACCATAATATAAAAGTAAGTACTGTGGATTCATGTATTTATTGTATAATTATTCTCTTGTCTAATATAACAAGTGTTTTTTTAATTATCTCCGTGGTATTGTTATCTGTATTGAGTATCAAGTCTATTCCTTAGTATCAAAATAGAGAAATTTTAGTATTGAGACAACTTCATACACTGAGACTTTTTACACACATTACCAACTAAATAAAAACTGCAATAGTGACTGAAGGCTTGTATGTTGGGAATACTCAAGAATAAAGTGCATAACTGATTTTAAAAAAAGTGTTTATTGCTTTTTGACGTTTTAATTTAATAATATCTCTGCTATAAAAAGGTCTTTTCACATGTGTTTAGAGTCTGTATAGTCCAGATAACCATTACCAAAGTACGACTAGGATTATATTTTATTTTATAGTGGACCAATCCAGATTTATCATTGGAGCAATAATATGTGGTGTAGTAAAAGCCTGGGGTAAGCAAGACCAAAGATGGAGAAAATAATAATAAATTAAGCTTAACAGCTGGAAATGGTTGAATATGTCTTAGCCATAGACTCTTTATAGTCTAGTCTACGGTCTTAACCCATCATCATGAAAAAAGACTAGATCATAGCAAAAACACCTCCTTAAAACATATTTAGTGAGGTATCTGATGGGGCAAACTTATATTAAACCACTTTGTAAGACGCGCCAGGCTAAAATAACAACCCCCTATTAGTACAACGGTGAAGTTAGTTTCACGTTGGACGTTGGATATTCGGATATTCGCCTCCGAATCCACACCGACAGATTCTTTTAACTGCGCCCCATCCGAAAGCGACCGCTATGAATTCTGGTTGTTCGAAGTTAGGGACCGTCTATAAATTCCTGTGTTTGTTTAAGGTCATTCAGTTGTTGAGAATGTTTTCTTTAAAAAATAATAATAAAATAAATATATATATATATATATATATATATATATGTATATATGTATATATGTATGTATATATATATATATATATATATATATATATATATATATATATATATATATATATATATATATATATATATATATATATATAATAAATTAAATATACTCAATCGCTTTAAAGTTATATGACCCAGTGACTTCAAATTAATTTTTAATATTAGTCCGAGCCATGATCTACCATGCACTCCCTTTGTTTCCCTGATTTTCAGGTTATTCCATTTTTTAAAGATTTTTTTCATTGAAAAATTTGAGATTTTGCTCAATAGCTTTGGGGTTATATGACCCAGAGAGCACAAATCAATTTTTCATAGTACTCCTAGTTAGGGTCTAGTATGCACACCCTGTAGTTTAGCTAATTTCAGGTTATTCAATTTTTTGATATTTTTTTTCCTTTGAAAATGTGCGATTTTGCTCAATAGCTTTGGAGTCATGTGACCCATTAACCTCAAATCAATTTTTTATATTAGTGCTAGTCCTGGTCTACCACGCACACCCTTTAGTTTCCCTTTTTTCTTTTTATTCAATTTTTTGAGGATTTTTTCATTGAAAAATGTGTGATTTTGCTCAATAGCTTTGGAGTCATGTGACCCAGTCACCTCAAATCAGTTTTTAATATTAGTGCTAGTCCTGGTCTACCACGCACACCCTTTAGTGTCCCGTTTTTCAGCTTATTCAATTTTTGGGGGATTTTTTCATTGAAAAATGTGCGATTTAGCTAAATGTGTGTGTATATATGTTTATATATTGATAACTAAATATTTGTGTATATCATGGTAATAATAATCCCATCATACCAAATTATTTACATGTAATCTATTAAAGAAAGGAAGGCAAATGAAGGAGGAAGAGGAAAGAAAGGAAATAAACAAGTAAATAAAATAAAATAGAGTGAAATATATAAATAAAAATAAATAAATAAAATAAAAGATAGACCAGGTTAAACAGGAGTGGGGCAGCCTGTGAGAAGCTACACACTTCTCGACAGCTACACACAAATCCTGTTTTTTTAATGCACCACTCATCATAGGGTACACCACACACAAAATGGGCTCTATTCAATAAATTCCATTTCTCCCAAATTCACCCAAAGCATACCTTTAAAACAACCTTAAGAACGTCAGTACACGGCCCCATTTATAATTGTATAACCACCATTATTACTACCATGATCACTTTCTTGCTTAAACTCCCTGTCTCATATGTTGTAACTGAATACCCCTCAACTAAAAGGGGTCCTCAACTAAAACCGCTTGAGGTCCACAAACCGTTCCTTTTGCTCTGTTCAGGGTCCAACAGTCATGTTTGAAATTATTTGTGTTAAATACCCTGGACATTAAAATGCATTAAACGTTATGAAATGTGACATAAACAAGGCCTTAATTGTCATTATAAAACTGTTATTAAAACCAGACTGGCATTAAATATATTTTTATTGAAAAATAATGATATTGTGATTATTTTCATTGTATGAGGTTGAAAAAAATAACAAAAACAATACCATTAAAAAACAAAAAACAAAAACTGAAATAATGACCCCAAACACATTCAACTGAAGTTTTGGTTGAAACTGTACACTATTTATAGCACAGAAGTTGCACAGACTTTTTGTGTTCATTAAAAATCTAGCACTGACTGTGTTTATTCCATTGCTTTGGGGTCCAAACCAAAGCCTCTGGAGGTCCGCATCTGGACCCAGGTCTGCCAGTTGGAGACCCCTGCTCTAGAACATTGAATACTTATTCTTGGACTATTCATCATTATGGACTATCAACTCCATTTTACTATTGGACAGTTGATTTTTATTTGTCACTATTAACTACTGATATTATTCATCTCTGTGAACAATCACTTGTGTTTCTCATTGTTGTGTGTTAAACCTCTTTTCTGTAAAGTCCTTTGTGGCGACTTTTGTTGTGATTTTGGGCTTTATAAAAATAAATTGAACTGAATGACTACGTGAAGGTGCGAACATGTGACCTTTTGCTCTTGAGGCGGAAGGTTTAGCCACTACACCGCGCATTCTGAGATGAAATGACAGGGACTTAAGATACACAGTATTGCCTTCAGGCGATGGTATTCATGCTACCTTTTTGCGGGTGCTCTGGGCTACTCCACAAGCACCCACTTGAACAGCGCCCGTAGGGAAACTAGATCCTGGAGTAAACACATCCAGACACGGGGAGAAGTATGCCAACTCCAGAAAGAATGGTGGAACACAGTCCTAGTATAGCCACTGAACCCGCAGTGCCACTGTTTACCTCTGTACCGTTCACTTTTAACTGTTATGCTATTACCGTAAGTAACCGACAAAACGCGCACCATCTTTTCCCGTGCGGACCACATTACCATAGGTCTGGAAATTGCGGGCCATACACACGAGTGCCGCAATTTGGCCTGCACGGAGATGAATATCTTTCACACCATGTAGCCACGTGCGGTTTGCAGAGAGCATAGGCGAGGTGGGAGGCACAGGTGTTATACTGGCAGCTCACCTCGCTCACAGGTCACCATCGCGACCGGACCTGCTTTAAACAAATGAGCCACCTACTACTGTCTCTCACAGAGCCGTGCCAGACGAGCGTTCACAGCTACTCAGGGTCCTCAAGGTTAAATTTTCCCTGATGTGACATCTGTCTGAAATAGGCCCATGGAATAAACATGATCCAATACATTTAGGGAGAAAACGTTTAAAATCTGGTCTATTAATGCAGTGGTTGTCATCTGGTGTAGCCGCAGGATCCATCATCACCCCTGAATGGCAATATGTTTTCCAAACGATATAACACTTAGCTGTGTGAATCTGATGCATCTGATATTGCATTTTTTTTTAGAGATTGTTAATTTGAGAATTAAATAAACCCATTAAACTAAATTCATGGTCAAAAGAACCAGTCATTTCTGTACACTCTCTGCTTTTTCAGATAAATATTGTTGAAAATGTTGCCTAGGAGAGGCTCATGCCTCAATGGAAATGGTCCTGGATCCCACTTTTGGGTTCCTACCCACCAGATGAAAACCACTGTATTTATATACTGTTGGATAATATACTTTGATATTTGGGTTACTTTCATAAAAATATAGGCCTAATATATACAATTGTAAATGCATTAAAGGCAAGCTTAGTAATTGTTTTGACACCACTGTCCTGCTCTACTGTGGTTCTCATAGTTTTAACATCAATTTTTTTAGTGTCTCATTAAATTGCCTTTCCATGCAACAGCAGGCCTATAGAATAAGATCAAACCAGGACTAAACCGGGCTAAGAAATGGTCTCTTGATTGTAGGGCTTCAGGTGTTTACGAGGGTCATCAGTGCGCTTACTTTACGAGATTTGTTTTACTGAATTAGTAACTATGTAAAATAGTTTTAAGTGTTTTTAGAATAATTGTATTAATGAACGCAAAAGGATGTAAAGGATGTTTTGTGACAAAATGCAATTTATAACCTATTTCAGGAGCACTGTCCCCAGCCACAGTGACCTCGGCAGCACTATCCCCAGCCACAGTGACCTCGGCAGCACTATCCCCAGCCACAGTGACCTCGGCAGCACTATCCTCGGCCACAGTGACCTTAGCAGCACTTTCCTCGGCCACAGTGACCTCGGCAGCTCTCTCCTCGTCCACAGTGTCCTCGGCAGCTCTCTCCTTAGCCAGAGTGACCTCGGCAGCTCTCTCCTCGTCCACAGTGTCCTCGGCAGCTCTCTCCTCAGTCACAGTGTCCTCGGCAGCTCTCTCCTTAGCCACAGTGACCTCGGCAGCACTTTCCTCGTCCACAGTGACCTCGGCAGCACTTTCCTCGTCCACAGTGACCTCGGCAGCTCTCTCCTCGTCCACAGTGACCTCAGCAGCACTTTCCTCAGCCACAGTGACCTCGGCAGCTCTCTCTTCGTCCACAGTGACCTCGGCAGCACTGTCGTCATCCACAGTGACCTCGGCAGCACTTTCCTCAGCCACAGTGACCTCGGCAGCACTGGTGTCATCTACAGTGACCTCGGCAGCTCTCTCTTCATCCACAGTGACCTCGGCAGCACTGTCGTCATCCACAGTGACCTCGGCAGCACTTTCCTCAGCCACAGTGACCTTGGCAGCACTGTCCTCGACCACAGTGACCTCGGCAGCACTGGTGTCATCTACAGTGACCTCGGCAGCTCTCTCTTTGTCCACAGTGACCTCGGCAGCACTGTCGTCGTCCACAGTGACCTCGGCAGCACTGTCGTCATCCACAGTGACCTCGGCAGCACTTTCCTCAGCCACAGTGACCTCGGCAGCACTGTCCTCGACCACAGTGACCTCGGCAGCACTGGTGTCATCTACAGTGACCTCGGCAGCTCTCTCTTCGTCCACAGTTACCTCGGCAGCACTGTCGTCATCCACAGTGACCTCGGCAGCACTTTTCTCAGCCACAGTGACCTCGGCAGCACTGTCCTCGACCACAGTGACCTCGGCAGCACTGGTGTCATCTACAGTGACCTCGGCAGCTCTCTCTTCGTCCAGTGACCTTGGCAGCACTGTCGTCATCCACAGTGACCCCGGCAGCACTTTCCTCAGCCACAGTGACCTCGGCAGCACTGTCCTCGACCACAGTGACCTCGGCAGCACTGGTGTCATCTACAGTGACCTCGGCAGCTCTCTCTTCGTCCACAGTGACCTCGGCAGCACTGTCGTCATCCACAGTGACCTCGGCAGCACTTTCCTCAGCCACAGTGACCTCGGCAGCACTGTTCTCGACCACAGTGACCTCGGCAGCACTGGTGTCATCTACAGTGACCTCGGCAGCTCTCTCTTCGTCCACAGTGACCTTGGCAGCACTGTCGTCATCCACGGTGACCTCGGCAGCACTTTCCTCAGCCACTGTGACCTCGGCAGCACTGGCCTCATCCACAGTGACCTCTGCAGCACTGTCCTCGGCCACAGCTGCTATCCCCATTTTGTCACCTTCACAACAGTCGCCTCAGTCTCTGTCACCACAACAGTCGCCTCAGTCTCTGTCACCACAACAGTCGCCTCAGTCTCTGTCACCACAACAGTCGCCTCAGTCTCTGTCACCACAACAGTGACCTCAGTCTCTGTCACCACAACAGTTGCTTCAGTCTCTGTCACCACCACAACAGTCGCCTCAGTCTCTGTCACCACCACAACAGTCGCCTCAGTCTCTGTCACCACCACAACAGTCGCCTCAGTCTCTGTCACCACCACAACAGTCGCCTCAGTCTCTGTCACCACCACAACAGTCGCCTCAGTCTCTGTCACCACCACAACAGTCGCCTCAGTCTCTGTCATCACAACAGTCGCCTCAGTCTCTGTCACCACCACAACAGTCGCCTCAGTCTCTGTCATCACAACAGTCGCCTCAGTCTCTGTCACCACAACAGTCGCCTCAGTCTCTGTCACCACCACAACAGTTGCCTCAGTCTCTATCACCACAGCAGTCCCCAGCCACTACCAAAAAGATGAGAATCTGCAATACAGGGCCAAGCAAGTACAAAATAAAAATTATTTAAAAAGAGTGGAAGAAAATTAAACCCAAAAATGGAAAAACACAATTAAGAGCCCCCTGGACTGAAATATTTTACAATAAAATCATAAAGTATAACCCTTGCTGCACATTAAAATTTACATATCAGCATGTCCGCAAAACCCTCAGCCGAAAAGGCAATTGCAACTACTTCTCTGCCAACGCTGCCTGTATGTTTGAAAAATGTACAGCCAAATTTTACATCAGAAGAACAGAGAAGCCAACACAATCATGTAAAAGCATCAGTTTTACCGTTACCAGAACAGGCACTGTGGCACATGAAAAAAAAGAAGTAAAATTTTGCCCCGCTAAATATACGAGACGAGGTGCCATAGCGCGAGCGGTCAAAAATGGGTTAAGCAATTTTTATTACACACAACTATCACAAACACCCAGGGATGAACTACTGGGTGGTAACATCACAAGAAGCCTCACTAGAGATGTAATTAAAACAATCAGTGCTGAGTTAAAGAAATCCCAGAGGCTTCATGATGACAGCGTACTTGAGCTTCTGCTAACCCAAAAAATCATCAGGGAGAGTGGAAGTCACCCTACGTCAAAGGGATACCTTGCACGTCTCCAAATAGACCCTCTGTCCATACATCTGGAGACAGAGTCCGCTCTAAGAATTCTTGTAGAGCATTTGAAAAGAGGACCAGTGGCGCTGTATTTGGATGCAACAGGCGGGGTGGTGAAAAAAATAGAAAAAGCAAAACGCAACCTATATTACGCCCTGGTGCTGCCGGGGAAGGGAAAAAACAAACCACCCTTACCTGTGACTGAGATGCTTACCAACAATCACGCTGTCCCGTCCATCTGTAACTGGCTGATGGAGTTTAAAAGGAATCTGTCCCACTTCACAACCAGGAAAGTAAACCAGATTGAAACTGATTTTAGTTGGGCACTGATGAACAGTGTGTTGCTGGCGTTCAACCATGAAGATATGGTCAGTTACCTGAATCGAGCATATGCAGTTGTCCACAGGTCATCCCAGAATATCACATTCACAGTTCTGCATCTCTGTGCTGCCCATATCATCAAAGCTGTCAGCCAGGCAATAGGGAGCAAAACGAGTGACAAGCTTCTGAAGGAGTATTGTACATACTGTTTTGCATCCCTGCAGACATGTACTACCATGGAAACAGCTCTGAGGATATTTTACCATTTGTGTGTTGTGTTCCTAGCCAAAGAATACAGCAAGGTAGTAGCCAACAGTCTCAAATGTTTGGAGGTGTGGCTCAAAGACCACAAAATGGAGCCACTACCAGAAAACAACGAAGAAGAGGTGATCATGAGCAAGCCGAGGAAGATTGTGGCTGATTCCCCTTTTACAAGGGCCTTCACTCTGCAGAAGGAGCAGGCAGAAAGAGACATCTCCTTGGAGGAGAGAACAGGAAAGGCAAACGCCTATTTTTGCCCAGGTGTGGTGGAGGTGCTACTGAAACAGTACATGGGCCTGTTCCCACTGTGGAGTGGAATCCTCCTGGGTGACTTGCACAGGTATCAGAGGGGCCCAGGATCGACTACCTCTGCTTTGAAAGATAGAGACACGAACTGCCATGTGGAGCTGTGGTTTGGCCTGGTAAAAAATGTGGTGCTTATGAGAAAATTACATTTAAGGCCAGCCGAATTCATTCGACTCATGTACACATCCCTGCAGGGTCGTTACGTTGAACATATAAATGAGCATGATCTCCCAAGTGACATTCTATACAAATCAAACAAACATCAAAATAAACCTACAGATGACTACAAGGAGACCTGGAATAAAAGAATAAAATCAGGGGCAACTCAAAAATCAAAATATTTCAACCCTCCCAAAGCATGGCCGAGGCCGAACACACCAGCTCGATCTGTGAAGGAAGAGCCATCAAAACACACAGAAGATCAGGTATGTTTTTTAGAATTAAATTATGACTGGTTTGTTTACATTTCAGTAAGTTATGTCAGGTCATTGAGATAATGACAATAAATTATCTCTGAATAACTATAAAGTAGAGAAGAAATTACATCAATAAATGTGAACAATTAAAGCATGTTTTGATGTTCTACAGCTAGTCCCACTGTGGAAAAGGCGGGAGACAGACATAGTTGTGGCTGCCATTCCAGCTCAAATGCCAGGATGCAGTATACTTATCCGTCATTGTGAGCTGC
Source organism: Taenioides sp. WSHXM2023 (assembly GCA_029959045.1). Classification (NCBI taxonomy): domain Eukaryota; kingdom Metazoa; phylum Chordata; class Actinopteri; order Gobiiformes; family Gobiidae; genus Taenioides; species Taenioides sp. WSHXM2023. The sequence continues at coordinate 30,783,311 of CM057091.1, forward strand.
AAACCCTCAAGCCTCACAATTGGCTGGTTGGAGAGGTACCTGTTAACATTCAAGAAGAGTTAATATAATAATCTTGATTGATTATTTGTGTTCTGTGCTTATCAGGTCCTTCAGGGGATTCTCCATCTTGCGGTTCTTAAGGAAGATGTGAAAAACATTTACTTAATGGATCATTATATAGCAGGTGTCATGTTGTTTGGTGACAGAAGCCAAGTGGAAAGAAACCTTCTATTAAAGGTAAAATATTAATGATATGTATAGGTGCAAGTCAGAAAAGTAGAATATCATGAAAACGAAATGAAAATTTTAGTCATTCCATTCAAAAAGTGAAACTTGTATATTACATTCCTTCTTTACACACACTGATATATTTATGTATTTATTTATTTTTTTTATTTAAATTTTGAGGATTTCTATGATTATACTTGAAAATCTCAAATTCAGTTTCTCAGAAAATGAGATTTTTACTTAAGACTGATACAACAGAAGATTTCTTGAAATGTTGAAAAAGGCCAGCTCAAAAGTATGAACATGAAAAGTATGAGCATGTACAGCATTCAACAGTTAGGGCTCCTTTTGCCTGAATTACTGCAGCAATGATCAGTCCGGCACTGCTCAGGTGTTATGGGAGCTCAGGTTGTGCTGATAGTGGCCTTGCTCATCTGCATTTTTAAGTCTGGCGTATTGCCCTTACACCATAGAAAATCTATGGGGTATTGTGAAGAGGAAGATGCGATACGCCAGCGTAAACACTGCAGAAGAGCTGACGGCCATACGCATGTGAAAAGCAACAAACTGGTCTGAATACATTGAATATTAACAATATGGATAAAACCAACTCACACATAAAATAGTCTTAACTGGACTGCTGCACTATCTAATTGGCCTTATCAAATGGTAGTATAAATGCATAGAACTTTTACGCCATCTAGTAAAATATTACAACACCTACACTAGCTGCAGGTAACCTTTTCGCAATTGTAGATCAAACAATGTGTACCTTAAATGCATGGTTAGGAATGTAAAATACACATAAGTGGCCATTAACAAAAGAGATGAGCTGTTCAACAAAAAACAATTTGTAACGCAACTGAATCTGAACTACGGTAAAATAAAAAAATAAATAATTATAAAGTAATTACAGACACAAAGGCAATTAAAAACACTTGTGTATCATCAGTGACTAAATAAATACTGGACATATCAGGGGGCTGGAGTGGTCTGGAAAATTGGCAGGATCCAAGAACTTGGAAAAAGTTGGTAGTGATGTTAACCAGAGCCACACGTGAAAGTGAAAGTCGTGCAGCATCACATGATAATACGTGAAGGGCTACGCCTTTATTACAATAATTACATCATGTAAGTTGTAGCTCTTTTCTACAGACACTGTCTCGCTTTCTCTGACCATAGGAGCTGTCCCAGTCTCTCAATCCACTGGGCTGTCGCATTATCAGCTCCTGTGGACAGACCGACAGGGACAGCTCCTGTACAAAGCTGCAGAGTGGTGTTACTCTACTAAGTTTTTTGCAGCTTCAGCTGAAACTAGTAGCAGCGAGACAGCTGAATAAATATAAAATCTGATTTCATTGGCAGGTGAATCTGGACAAGTACGATGCTGTTCTTGCTGCTGTACACGTGAATGGCAACCACTGGAACCTGCTGGTTTGCAAATATTATTTAATAAACACATAATAAATCAATTTTGAGTCAAATTGAAACCTCGTGTTGTTTTAGTTTGTTCATGTTGTTGAAAAGAAAGTGTTTCTAATGGACCCTTTAAGAAATGCTAATGAGATGGAGGCGTCACAACGGGCCGCTTACAAACTAAAGTAGGTAATATTTATTATTAAAGAAAATGTCAACATACGAAGTAACAGCTCCTGTACATGCAGAGAGTACCTCAACATGAGAAGGCAACTCCGTCAAAAATCAGACTGGGCTGACATTAGCTGGGAGGGCGAGGTGATGAAGCATCCTTACCAGAAAGATGGAAGCAACTGTGGTGTGATAGTTGCCATGGTAACTGTTGTATTAATTTGTTATTTCTGAATGTTGGTTTAATTAACTTATTGGAACACATTTATTTGTAGATGGCAAAGGAAATAATTCATAATTTCCCAGTGATCCCCCGAATAAAATTCTGCACAACCAAAGCAAGTATGAGTAAAGATCGGAGAGCCATGGCTCTTGACCTTCTTCAAGGATCAGGTAGAGAAGAAGTGAGATACAACAAAGATGAATAAGTGTATTGTTTGTGCATTAACCCAAAACATTTAATCATGTTGTAGTATTCCAATCGGATGCTTGGTGTGTGATGTGTGCGTCAAACAAGCCACCAGTATCTACTGCTCTGATTGATGACTGGGTAAGAATATATAACATACTTAAGTTTATTTCTATATGTAGCACTTCTATATGTAGACGTTGCTTTTTTGTAAAATTCTTGTAGTGTCAGTTGTTAAATGTTGAGGTTCTGGTCTTTGGCTACTGACAACAAAGGTTTGAGGCTACAGGTGAACAAAATTCAGGTCCACAAAAAGGGGGTTTAAAAAATCAGGATGATATTTAATACAATATTTAAAAATAAAAATAGTAAAATACAAAACCACAAAATTATGACATTTGGAAAATATTTAGGATAAGACAGATTAAACGAAGATAAAGAAGTTGCAGGTCTAGTGTTCAGGTCAGACTGTGCCTTCCTGCAACAGTCACACCTCCAGCAAACCTCCATGGCCTTTTAACCTGTCCAGTTCCAACATAAAAATTACTCATTGACACCTAGGAAGTATATGCTCCTGGCATTAAATGCTCAATATGCATGCTGGTGGCCTTTCAGGGAGTATGTGAAAGGCCATCAACTGTGGTTGTGTAGGAACCTTTTCTGGGGGGACCCCGAGGTGTTCCCAGGCCAGCCGAGAGACATAGTCCCTCTAGCGTGTCCTAGGTCTTCTGCGGGGCCTGTTCCCAGTGAGACGTGCTCAGAACACCTCCCCAAGGAGGCGTCCAAGAGGCATCTGGAGCAAATGCCCGAGCCACCTCAGCTGGTTCCTCTAGACGTGAAGGAGCAGCGGCTCTACTCTGATCTCCCCCGGGAAACCAAACTCTTCATCCTATCTCTAAGGGAGCGCCCAGCCACCCTGTGATCTGTGGCTGTTGTTGTCGCATCTAATGTCCCAAATCCACCACCTCTTTTGATGTGGGTTTAATGGAAATGTGTGAAATAAAAGGTGTGCATGCTTTAGTGAGGCATAAGAACGGGGACGCTTTAAAAAAAATCTTTAATTCAATTTACAACCAGTTCGCCCAAAATCTGTTAATGAATAGATGCCGGAAGTTCATCTTCACTACTTCTTCAATGATGAAATGTGGAAAAGGTCTATTTACTACCTTATTTTTGTGTTGTTTTTTTGACAGATCCAATGTGACATGTGTGACCGCTGGTTTCATGGAGACTGCATTCAGATGTCAAAAACAGATATAAGAAAGGCTGCTGATGAGGAGTGGAAATGTGTGTTGTGCAAATGAATGTAAATTCGTTTAACTTTCAGATGTGATGACAGCTTACGATGCTGCAAACCATCTACTGGAATGTCACAGAAAAAGGCAAATGCAAGGGAGGGGACTTTTAAGGTTGTGAATAGCGATTTTATTGTTGTTGATTGTTATTATACTTTCTTTTATTTATTGTTATTGTTCAAATAATGTTAGAAATTTTAATTGTTAAATATAAGTTTTTGACCATGTATCTTCTGGATGATGCATAAAATGGATGAATATGTACAAGTTGTTGTTAAATTTGTGAAAAGAAAAGCAAAAACCTATACAACTCTAATAGTGTACACAATGAAAAAAGTAGAATCGGTCCTTCTTTATATAGGGGTCTCCTTGATTTTCCAGTTTACCACTCAAAAATGGAAAAAAAACCCCAAAGAAACAAAAAAAAAAGGATAACTAAAAGAGTGTGCGTAGTAGACCAGCACTAGCACTAATATTAAAAATTGATTTGAGGTGAGTGGGTCACATGACTCCAAAGCTATTGAGCAAAATCACACATTTTTCAATGAAAAAATACTCAAAAAAATTGAATAAGCTGAAAAAAGGGAAACTAAAGGGTGTGCGTGATAGACCAGGACTAGCACTAATATTAAAAATTGATTTGAGGTTAATGGGTCACATGACCCCAAAGCTATTGAGCAAAATCACAATTTTTTCAATGAAAAAATCCTCAAAAAATTGAATAAGCTGAAAAACGGGAAACTAAAGGGTGTGCGTGGTAGACCAGGACTAGCACTAATATTAAAAATTGATTTGAGGTGACTGGGTCACATGACCCCAAAGCTATTGAGCAAAATCACAAATTTTTCAATGAAAAACTCCTCAAAAAATTGACTAAGCTGAAAAAAGGGAAACCAAAGGGTGTGCGTGGTAGACCAGGGCTAGCACTAATATTAAAAATTGATTTGAGGTGACTGGCTCATATAACCTTAAAGCTATTGAGCAAAATCTCAAATTTTTCAATGAAAAAAATCTTTAAAAAATGGAATAACCTGAAAATCAGGGAAACAAAGGGAGTGCATGGTAGATCAGGGCTCGGACTAATATTAAAAATTAATTTGAAGTCACTGGGTCATATAACTTTAAAGCGATTGAGTTGAGTATATTTAATTTATTATATATATATATATATATATATATATATATATATATATATATATATATATATATATATATATATATACATTGAACAAAAATATAAACGCACGAACAAATATTTTTAGTTATTTTTATGTCATAAATTATAGTACATATCCCAAAATAACAGTACATATTTCTTAACAAATCAGCTTTAATATGCGAGCATTGCAATCAATTTTAAAGCAATAGTCCTGCAGTAATGGCAGCAAGAGCACAATGGGGGTCAATGGGCCAAGTTCACAGATGTCAGTAACCGTGTGTCCACCATTAGCCTCGCGTAGAGCTGTACAACGGCGACGCATGGACATCACCAAGTTGTTAATTGTGGGCTGGGGGATGTTGTCCCATTCCTCCTGGAGTGCCACTCGCAGTTGGCGAATGTTCTGGGGAACTGGAACCCGGTGGCGGACACGCCTATCCAGAACATCCCAGAGGTTTTCGATGGGCGACATGTCTGGTGAATACGGCGGCCAGTTGAGGACAGGAATATCCTCCTCCTCAAGGAAGTCCCTGCATATCCTGGCAGTGTGTGGGCGGGCATTGTCTTGTTGGAAAGTCACATGATGGAGCTCCACAAAGGGCGCAACAATAGGTCTCAGGATTTCATCTCGGTAACGTTGCGCATTCAGGTTGCCATCGATGAAATGCAGACGTGTGCGCTGTCCATGGCAAATGCCTGCCCACACCATGACACTATCGCCACCATGAGCCACCCGTCGCAGGACATTAGCGTCAGCATAACGCTCACCAACACGGCGCCAAACACGGACTCTGCCATCAGCATGGTACAGCTGGAAGTGAGATTCGTCACTAAAGAGCACGGTCCTCCAACGTGCAAGTGTCCAGCGCACATGAACACTGGCCCAGTCCAGTCATGTCCAACGTTGGGCTGCCGTGAGGTCGAGGCCCTGGTGTCGTCGACGTGACCGGAGATGAGCCTCCCGCAGCCGGTTCCTGACTGTCTGGGCTGATATCCGCCTGTTGTGAAGACCGACAGTCTAATCAGCAGTTCTGGTTGCTGGGCGGGTCCGATCACGCAGGTGCTGGAGCCGCATGTACTGGTCCTGTGCGGGCGTGGTCACACGTGGCCGGCGGGCATGTGCGCGGTTCACTGTGGTACCAGTCTATCTGAAGCGAGTCCTCAGGCGGCTGATATTGGAATGATGCACATTCAGTTGGGCTGCCACTGCAGTAACAGATAACCCAGCACTGAGCATGCCAATGGCACGCTCCCTCATGATTTGCGACATCTGTGGCATGTTGACAAGTGACAAAAGTGAACATTTTGGTGTGCCCTTTTATTGTCCCAAGTCTAAGGAGTGTCTGTGTAATGGTCACGCTGTGTGATCAGCACCTAACATTCCACACCTGTCTCATGGGTGGATTAGCACTAATACACCTAATGTCTGATTCTCACCAGTGTGCACGAAATTTATCACATGGCTTGGAAGACATCACCAATAGATACATCTGAACAAAATATTGCGTCATATAATGATTTGCATGTCATGCAGTATCAATGTATTTGTTCGTGCGTTTATATTTTTGTTCAGTGTATATATATGTGTGTGTGTGTGTGTGTGTGTGTGTGTGTGTGTGTGTGTGTGTGTGTGTGTGTGTGTGTGTGCGCGTGTGTGTGTGTGTGTGTGTGTGTATTTATTTGTTTGTTTGTTTTTTATTTTTTTTAAAGAAAACATTCTCAACAACTGAATGACCTTAAACAAACACAGGAATTTATAGACGGTCCCTAACTTCGAACAACCAGAATTCATAGCGGCCGCTTTCTCGTGTTGTTAGGGGCGCAGTTAAAAGAATCTGTCGGTGTGGATTCGGAGGCGAATATCCGAATATCCAACGTCCAACGTGAAACTAACTTCACTGCGGTCCTATTAGTTAGATGTTATGCGTGGCTGCCATTTCGCAATCGTGCTGTAATGTTTGCGTGAAATATCGATTACACCCCCATACATCTCGTCATCGTGTCCTCTAGCGATCGTAAACACTGTCTGAAATTAATCCACAAACGTCCTGTGCGTAAATGTGGGCTTTGGAAAGAAAGAAGCCCGCAACTCCAACTTGTAAACAACGACTAGTTTGGATTTTTGTGGATCTAGCGTTTAGTTACGTTGGCAAAATTAAGAGTTAAACTGCATTATAACGAAAATGATCGAAGGGAATAGGTGTAGGGATCAGATTGCGTTTTCAATGGTTAATTAAGAGCTTAACACCTCCGCAGCGCCTTACCAAGAAGTTCAACGTAGCATTAGCACAGTTGGTTAGCACGGCTTCAAAACGCTACAAAGTTCAACCAAAACGGGCTAAAGCTGATCAAATGGAAGGAATAGACTTGCCGCGTAGAGCCGAGGACAGAAGCCGGGTCCCGAGTGTGGATTTCGGGGCACTTGGAGGCAGATGACAGCGCTTTGACAGCTGATGCTAGCGTGTTAGCAGTGAGCAGTCGACGTCATGTGATCGCGTCGGCCTCTGTGCGCAGGGCGGAGCCAGCGCCACAGGAACACGCGAAGGAGTTTGGGAAAAAAGTTGTTTGTTTTTTTTGTTTGTTATAGTTTTGGTTTATTAGTCACTTTTTAAAACTGTTTTTTTGTTGATGGACATTTAATTATGATTTAAGATAAATTATTAAAGCGTGTAGGAACAGCTGAAAATAAGAGAGAGGGATGGGGAACGAGGATGAATGGAAAGCAGGGGCCACAAGAAAAGAAATCCAGCAGGTGGTGGTAATTCCACAGTTCTTACGCATGTTAAGCAGAGGCACGGGAACTTGCAGAACAACGTGCATAAGAACATGCACGTGAACAAATACAGGAACATGCACAAGAACAAACAGGAACGTGCATAGGAACAAACCTAGGAACATGCACAGGAACAAACACAGGAACAAACAGGAACATGCACAGGAACAAACACAGGAACATGCACAGGAACAAATACGGAAACAAACCTAGGGACATGCACTGGAACATGGACAGGAACAAACACACAAACAATAGAAGAACAAACTCAGGAACAAATGGAAAAACATACACTGGAATGCAATATGAGATTTTGCATCTTATTTTTCACTTCACAGTTGTTTCAAAATCAAAATAAGTGGGATGAAAGCATTGTAGCTCTTTATTTCAAATTCACAACGGTTTAATCGGGAAGACATAAATAGAAATTATGCTTTTATACTTTTTTTTACCTATATACACAAGAGAGAAATAAATAATCATCTGTCAGTAAAAAAAGAAAAATGCTATGAATACACAGACGAAAGCTCTAGTTTCATGACCCTTTGCTGTCATAATGCCCTGTAAGAATGAGATATGGTCAAATGCCAACTACCCTTCTTTTTACTATGTGTAAAAAGCATTTGACAGATTAGACTACTCATTTCACTAAGACATAGTAGATAACGTAACAAAAGGTAACGTACTGTACACAGAAGTAATTACATAACTTAGCAACCATACTGTACATAAAAATGAATGACAACACCTTTATTTTGTAAAGAGGACATTATATTGTGGATATTATATTGTGATGTTTGAGCTACTGTATACAAATAATTTCCCTTGTGGATCAATAAAGTTTGTCTAAGTCTCAGTCTCAGGACCTCCTTGTCTAAGAATATTCTCATCAAATCTCAGAAGCTAAGCAGGGCCAGGCCTGGTTAGTACTAGTAGTTGTGTCCTTAGGCAAGACACTTCACCTGGTATGAAAGTGGTGTGTGCGTGAGTGATGGTGGTGGTCGGAGGGGCCGTCATCTATGCATGTTTCAGTAATTTAGCGATCTCTCGCGGGCTCTATTCAGACCCTCTTTACGGTTAGCTGTAAGATTCTGTCCAATGCTCATCCTACAACCCTATGTCACCCATGCTCCCACATGACAATTCTCCATAGATATGACACAAAACTGTACACCACAAGTTTTCAAACCTTACAACCTTGACAAACTTCCAACTGTTACATGCTGTAAATATAACAAACACATATGCCCACACAACATAGGGCCTATTCATTTCCACTTACTTTCAGTTCAGTTTAATAAAAATAAATAACTTCTTTACCCTATTTTAACATGGGAGAGAATGTACTGGATATTTAAATGTCTGGGGCTTTCCGTATCCACTGCTACAGTCTTCACTCAGAATAAACTGCTTCATCTGCAGAAATATTCTCTGATTCTACTGTGGAAAGACACAGACTTGTTTTAAGTTGAAAACAATGTGTATTTAGGAAAACTCCATATACTAATAATATTACCTTTAATTTTAGATTTTCTTTTTCTTTGGATGTGTACTTGAGAATACACCACGTCTTCTGCAGGGAGAACAAACACCTCATGACAATTTATAGACAACTTGAATACTTACTCAGAATACTAGGAATGAATGTAACATTGTAGAGTAGAGTGGGTAGAGTAGCTAAACATTTTACTCAAGTAAGAGCAAAGTCACTTCAAAATAATATCACTCAAGTCAAAGTACAAAGTAGTGGTGCAAGAAATTAATCAAGTAAAAGTAAGTAAGTATATTGGAAAACTACTATTCAAGTAACAGTAACTTAAAGAGTAACTGTTGAGCCGTAACATCTGATTTATAATTTGAAGTTAATGTAAAATCCCTCAGTCGTCCAGGTAGAATCCATGGCAAAAAAAGGAGAAAATTTTATTTGTCAACTGGACATAGTTTATTTGGTTGAATACGTTTCGCAGCTCATCCAAGCTGCTTCCTCAGTCCAGATCTTGGCCAGAGAAAAGAACTGGTTTGAGAGGGGAGTTAAAGAAGCTATTTTTGTCAAGAAAGAGAATCCTTCCTTGAACAGAAATGGGGGTCTCAGACATCATTTGTCTCCCATCTATAACTCTATCCTCAAACCTAAATCAAAACAAACTGGGAAAACAATGGGACTAGCCAGGTCAGGTCCAGAGGTGTGAAAACACCCATCATGGCCCTGAATGGATATGCTAACTACTCCCCCACTCCCACTCCATATTGAATAGACTCACATGACTAACAGAAACTGTTAACAACTCCATATTGTATCACCTGACCAACTGAAACTGTATTTAAATATGTGTTGTCTCAGAGTAATTTTCATTGTAATTAGCTCCTCCCTTCAGGCAGATATAAAGCAGTGTCCGCCAGCATCTGACCAGAACTGAGGAAGCAGCTTGGATGAGCTGCGAAACGTATTCAACCAAATAAACTATGTCCAGTTGACAAATAAAATTTTCTCCTTTTTTTGCCAATTTGAAGTTAATCTAATATGAAGAACAAAACATTAAATAATGCACAAAAGTATAGACAAACAATAAAAAAACTGAAAGAAACACAAATGTTCAAATCACTTCATATTATCAACGTAAAGCTTTTGTCTCTTGTAGACCAAAAGTTTTACTCAAGTATAGAAGTAAAAGTATGCTGTTGAAAAAGTACTCTGAAAAGTACACTTTCTTTAAAAAGTATGTAAAAGTAATTGAGTACTTTCCACCTGTGATATTCATTTTAATTTGTTCAGTTTAATGTTTCTATGTCATATTTTAATTTTGTGTGAAGTTATAAAGGTACCTCCTGCTGCCGAACGCGTCCGTACTTCAGAATAAACACAGGTGTCTTCCTGATTCCTTTTTTTCCTGACTGAGTTTGACAGAAAAAAAAAATTAAATAAAATTACAGACTAGTTTCACTTTAATTAAAAAAGAAAAAATCATCTAATTAAAACTCACCACTTGTATTTTTAAGTTCAATCTGGGAATAGACGGTCTCTATACAATAAAAACAAAATGTGGTTAATGTACTGTTTGGTATCTTCTATGCTTTGTGTTTTTGTTTTGAAACAGCATTGACTTTTTGGGTTACAAACTACACTTCAAAATAAAAATGAAAGTTTAGTCTGACCCTCAGGAGTTAAAGTGTGTGTCACATGATCTCCAGCAGATGTCTGATCGGTGGCACTGGACCTGCAAATTATACTTTTTTTATATCTATAAAATGGCTTAAAATGCATATGACAGGTTAGACTGCTCATTTTACTAAAATATAGTTAACATCTTGCTATTTGCTATTTTTTAAATAATTTTACTTCCTGGTTGGACATGGGCAGCACATATATGACATACGTAGAGCTAAATCCATAACTGTTTCCTAGTAACCATAATTAACAAGGGACAAATAACAAGGGTCTAAATTGTACAATATCATAGTTATCATACGTATTCTGCTTTACAACTCACCGCTATCTGTTTTTGTTTGTTTGTTTGTTTGTTTGTTTGTTTGTTTGGTTTGTACTTTTCTCAATCTTTTTTCCACAAACTGCCACTGTCATATGCACTTTAAACACAACATTCATAATTGTGATAGAGGAATTGTACATCACTAACCTTTTAAAGCACTTATCTGAAAGACAAATACAGTCACATATTATATATTTAAATAATATAATATTTATATCAAATAAATGACTTATTACTTATACCTGTCTTATTTCTGTAGAGCCATAGAAGCAGCAGCAGGATTAAAATGAAAATGAACACAAAAGCTACAACCAGTGTGATCACAAGAACTGGAGGGCTCCCCTTCCCTGACACTGACAAAAATATTAGACATTTATTTGAATTTAGAAAAATATTTAACAATCAACAGTTTATACAATACATGTATACAAATTTGATCTACATTTTACTCACATGTGACAGACATCCAACTCTCTGGAGAAGTCAGGACCTTCTTGTCAGAGTCATGAAGCTCACATTTGTATGAACCCATATCAGACCTGGACACTGCAGAGATGTTGTAGTGTCTAGAAGGTCCATTTTGGATTAATTGTCCATCTTTATAGAAATGGACAGAGGAGAAACCAACAGACTGTCCCAGTTTACAGGTGAGAGAGACGCCATGTCCCTCAGACACAGGGAGCGCAGGGATCAACAGGATCACAGCATCTGTTGAGAAGAAATCAAATCAAGCACAAATTCAATTAAAAAAATAATCAGTACTATCAAGAACCAAGATTCGGTCTTTCTTAAAGTCCCAGTCCACTGAAACCCTGACCAAGACCAACATCTAGCTCTACAGAGATCATCAACCTTAAAGAAGATATATTGTGCTTGTGTCTGCTACATAGTTATAATCCTTGAAACTCGTAGATCATTATGCTGTAATTTGAACATTTTAAATTTAAAATGACTTAATAAAAGAAACAATATAACATGGTTAAAAGCTCTAAAAAGTTGATTTTGCATAATAGGTCTTCTTTAAAATTCCTTGTATAACCTGTAAACACCTTTGTGAACCAAGTTTCCACAGGACCTTTTTTTTTATTTACCAACTAGGGCATAATGGAGGTTGCACTAAATGTGTCACTCATCTCTGATCCTGCAGCATACAGCTAGAAGAAAATACTACTACCTGTAAATACTGATGTAGACCATCAATACACTCAATCCCAAATGACTAACAACACTAGCTTTGGTTAAAATTGTTAACTGTTGCTCAGTACAACAGACTTCTGCGGGTGTAGCCCTACCATAAACGGTGATGTTGACTGCATCAGACATTTGTCCAGACCCAGACTCACACCAGAACACTGCTCTGGTCTCCTGAGGTGCAGAAAATTCACATGTATGTTTGTGTTCTGTTGTGTGGGAGGGACACTGCTGTAAGGACAATGTGGTCAGGGAAAACATCTGGACTGCCCACTCTTCATCTGACCCACAGCTCACTGACACTGGGTCCATGGTGAGGTGTTGTGAGCTGTTAGGAAGAACATCTGGAGCCACTCTGGAACCACCATCTAACAGAACATTACCATCTTAAGAGACTGAGTAAAGTCTAAAATAATCCAGAAGAATCAGAGTCAGAAGTGCTACCTGCAGACCAGACAAAGCGCGGTGGACTGTAGTCAGTGTAGAAGTCTCTCCCTCGTGCAGCTCGACACACAAAGCCACTTGTGCTGCTCAGACCATGAACACTGAAGGTGTCATGTGCAGTCCCTGAGGTGAGACCAGTGAGCAGTTCATATGAATACAGGCCTGATGAAGGAGGAACAGCCCGGTACCAGTAAAACCTCCATCCTGCAGAGGGCGCTGTGACGTCACACTTCAGAGAGACAGGGGCACCTGGACTCAACCAGGAGGGAGACGCAGAGATGACAGGGACAGCTTTACCTGCATGGTTAGAGTAAAGTAAGATGTATTACTCTTAAAGGAAAATCATGTACAGCTGCGGTATCCGACTATATTCTTGTAAATTAATAAAATAAAATAAATAAATAAATAAATAACAAAATAAATAAAATAGAAAGGAACATTTTATTTTTCATAAACCTGGAAGTAAAAGCTGTAAGATACACCAGAATAGATTGCACTTGCAGTTTGTCTCAGTCTCAGTTCACCTAAATTTTTCAAATAGGAAAAGTAAGCTAGAAATCTTTTTTTTTACACTTCTATGGGGTAACTGCTCACACATAACATGTCTACAACCATGTTACCTTTTATTGTTTTGAATGGTAAATGGTCACATTTTTATATAGCAATTTTCCACCTGCAGGGTACTTAAAAGTGCTTTACATCAAGGAACCACTCACCCATTCATACACCAGTGTACGCAAACACTAGGAGCAAGGTGGGTTAAGTGTCTTGCCCAAAGATACAAAGACAGCAATCATCTGTGGGAGCTGGAATCACACTGCCAACAAGAGCATGAAAACCCGACCAAAGACTGACGGGTTTGGACAAATATTTAAAACTTATGTTCAGGCTCGGGTCGGACTCGGACACATCAGCTGTTTCCTGTCTACAGTAAAACCACTCGCTTTGAGACTCTTGTGTTCAAAAGATCAGAGCATTGCACTTCTAGTTTAGATACAGGTCAAAACTGTTATTATTATTTGTGAAATGTGGTGCAATACATCAGATACACAATTTTTAGTCAAGTCAAGTTTATTTGTATAGCACCATTTGTACACAAAGTAATTCAAAGTGCTTTATAGAATAAAATACATTAAAATCACAATACAAACAAATCAAAACATAAATAATCATAAAATTAAAGAGAGAGATTAAATGAGAGAGAAGAGTGCGGAATGAAAACTTTTCAGTCATATGCACAGCTAAACAGAACTGTTTTGAGTCTGGATTTAAACAGAGTCAAAGTAGAGGCCTGTCTCTCTAAAAACTGTTCCTGGTTTTATCTGCATGAATCTGAAATGCTGATTCCCCGTGTTTAGTCCTGACTCTAGGCACCAGCAGGAGGCCGGTCCTTGAGGTCCTCAGAGTGAGAGATGGTTCATGTGGCACTAACATGTCAGACATGTACTTTGGTGCTAGGCCGTGGAGAGACTTGTACACAAGCAGAGCCGCTTTAAAATCTATTTTCTGAGCCACAGGAAACCAGTGAAGAGACCTGAGCACAGGACACATGTGCTTGTACTTCCTGGTTCAAGTCAGGACCTGAGCTGCAGCATTCTGGATGTACTGCAGCTGTCTCACAGCTCGTTTGGAGAGTCCAGCCATTACAGTAGTCTAACTTACTGGAGACAAACACAAGGATAAGTCTCTCCAAGTCTGCTTTAGACAGTATACCTTTGATTTCTGCTGTATTTTAGATAGTAAAAGGCTGCAGATGTTATTGATTTGATGTGGCTGTTAAAGTCAAGTCTGAGTCCATTATTACTCCTAGATTTCTAGCCTGATTTGAATGTTTTAGAGAGAAAGACTGGAGGTGACTGCTGACTTTTTCTTTTTCTTTCTGTGGGCTATAATTATGATTAAGACTATGACTTCTGTCTTGTCTGAGTTTAGATGGAGAAAGTTGTTTTGCATCCACACACTGATCTGCTGGATGCAGTGGCAAAGTGAGTCCACATAGTCCCCTGCTGCCAGTGAGACATAGATCTGAGTGTCGTCTACATAGTTGTGGTAGAACACATTATTGCTGCGTATTATCTGGCCTAACGGCAGCATGTAGAGATTGAAAAAAAGGGCGCCCAGGATCGACCCCTGGGGCTCCCCACAGGTCAGGGCCATGTGATCTGAGAGACACATTCCACTTTCAACAAAATGCTTCCTGTCTTCTAGATAGGACTTGAACCAGTTTAGTGCAGTACCAGAGATGTCCACACAGTCCTCTAGTCTCTGTAAGAGGATCCCATGATCGACACTTTCAAAAGCAGCACTCAGATCTAACAGGATCAAGACTGAGACTTTGCCTGCATCAGTGTTCAGGCGGATGTCATTTGTCACCTTGATAAGAGCAGTCTCAGTGCTGCGGTGGGCTCTAAAACCTGACTGGAAAGGAAGTTGCACAGCATTTTCATGGACGGCAGATTTGAAATGGGTTGGAAATTGTTCAATACTGTGGCATCAAGAATGCTCTTCTCTGGGAGAGGCTTAATGAACACAGTTTTCAAAGCTCTTATTGAGGAAAAGTACTTCTCTCTTGTTCTACCCAAACTGTTGTGCATATGCATCTTTTCTCTGTAGATCTCATAATAAACCTGGAGTTGACTCGTGCCATTGCACTCCCTTTTCTGTGCCCAGTCTAAGTCATCATTCCTCCACGGAGCTTTTTGCCTGTCTTTAACCATTTTAACCTTCATTGGAGTAATGGCGTCCAGAACATTCAGAACGCTCAAAGTCACAGAGTTCAACAAATCAACATTAGAACATGAAGCATTTTCAAAGTGTATCATTTCCATGAACAGTGCACCTGTGTTAAAGTTTATGTGTCTCCTTTGAAGAACTGTAGGACCAGCCGGTGGTTTGGGAATAACAGACAGGTCAAAGAAGACACAGAAATGATCAGACAGAGCAACATCAACCACATCGACATTTAAAATATTTACACCCTTTGTAATGAGTAGGTCCAGGGTGTGCCCTCTGTTATGTGTGGCTCACTGACAGAAAAGAGTCAGACCAAAAGTTTCAAGGACAGCACTGAGCTCTTTAGCATTTTTGTCACACACATTATCCACATGTACATTAAAATCACCTGTAATGACTAAACCATCAAAGTCTGTGCATAGGACTGAAAGTATCTCAGTAAAATCATCAATAAAACTTTGACAGTGCTGAGGAGGTTTGTATATGACTATGTAGAACACCTCAAATGACAACCTGTGTGTAACCAAATGATCTCTAAAAAATCCACACACACCTCCACCCTCAGATTCAGATTTCAGATTCAAATTTGAAGTTGGCAGGGGTTGATTCCAGTAGCACTGCATTACCTGTGTTTTTGTCAAGCCATGTTTCAGTTAAAAACATAAAGTCAAGATTAAAAGAAGAAATAAGATCATTCATTAAAAATTATTTGTTACATAAAGATCAGACATTGAGCACAGTGCTGCTGGGTGTAAGACCTCTGCTGATGCTGGTGATGAATCCTTTGCTGGGTTAGGTGGAGGTGGTGGTGGTGGTGCTGCTGACTCATTCTCTGGGGGAGGGGGAGGTCGTGCTACTGCTGAATCGTTCTCTGAGGAATTGGGAGGTGGTGATGCTGCTGAATTGTTCTCTGGAGGAGGGGAAGGTGGTTGTGGCAGTCGTGGTGCTGTTGGTGGTGGTGGTGACACGTTGGCTGGTTCTCTGGTTGGTGCAGCAGGAATGCTTCTCTCATTCCTCTTTTCTCTCACTGGCTGCACAGAACACTGTCCAGGCTGGTGCCTCAGAGCATGGAGGAGGTTTTCTGTCAACACTCTCACGCCACCTGCTACTCTGCTTAGGTGTGGGTCATTTCCCTCAAAAAGGAAATGGCCCACACCTGCTGAAGCACTCGGGTAAATTTGTTCATCTTCCTTCTATGTGAGGAAGAGGTCCACTGATGAATGTCTTAACCTCCACTTTATTAAGCTCCTCGAATAATTTAGTGAAATCCCTTTTCAAGACTTCACTCTGTTCCATTCTGATGTCCACTGCACCCACGTGCACAATCAGCTGTTTAACCCCTTGGTGTGTTGACAAAACTTTTGGCAGGAGTTTTGTAATCTCAGAAACAGTGTAACTGGGGTAGCAGCATGTTTGGATTTCTCTGTGGCTCACACCACTGATAGCCTCGTCTCCTAGCAGCAGTGCATCTCTGACCTTGACGTTTGGCACAGTTTGCCCATCTGCCTGTGCTCTTTTGCCAACTTCATTGATCTTGTTTTGTGATGACAATTCATTTTCTGTTTGTGTGTAACATCAGTTTGTGACAGTGGTAAAAATCTGTTTGTTAGCTTTATTGTGGGTGATATAACGATATCACTTGGCTTAGCATTTGGTCTGTACAAAGTTTTGGAAAAGACACAGTATCACTCAGGTTTAAGTTGGGGCTTTGACTTTTGCCCAAAAATCATATTCGAAGTTCGTTTGTTTATTAATATTAATATTCGAATATATTGGAATATTGTATTAATATTTTGACCATTAAATGCCTTCAGTAAGACCAGGGGTCGGTAACCCGCGGCTCCAGAGCCGCATGTGGCTCTTTCATGGTTCTGTCGTGGCTCCCTGTGACTTTGGAAAATAATAATGAGTATTTAATTACATTGTATTTTTATTTTAGTTTTTTCGTTTTTAAATGTGAATCTAAAATTGTAGATAATGGTAATCTTGTAACATTTAAATAAAACGTTTTTAATATTTTTGTCGCTCAAAACATGCGTCAAAGCCGCTGATGTGCGCCACCCGCACACACTGGCAGCCCGGACTTACCGGCACCTACATCAGCAGTATGATTTTCAGCCCAAATTTTCAGCCCATGTTAAACTTTTCAGAGATTATACGTGTGCAGGTCGTACGTGTGCAGCGCAGTTCTTTATTTCACTCATGCACTTTATTTATGTTGCTACTGTTGTGATGAAAAGACTGAAAGGTGTAAATAATTCTCTTAAGACTCGCGAATCGAAAACAATGTGTAACCAGGTGGTTAGTGGCGTTTCTGACCCAGTGCTAGGTCTGTGAACGCACCGCCCGGGAGCGGCTGCCATCTCCCCGCCCTTCCAATGATTAGTAGATTTACTAAAGGTGCGCACGCCAGGTTGTTGGCAGTCGGGGGCTGTTGCGGACACAAGCGGCGTGTGTGTGGTGGTTGGAGCTGACATTTGGTCACGGCTGCTCCTGGATCGCGCCCCGAGCCCTAGTTGAGTCCTGGTTGTGATGATAAAAGTTTGGCCCCTGCTGTTTAATTGTGCTCCCGTCCTTTGTTACTATGCTCTCATTTTAAGGGTTTTAATAGTGCTTCTTTAAGTGTCGGTTATGGTATAGCAGTGACTTAGTGTGTTTTATTGTGCCTGTAGCAATCCAGAACATTGTGCAATACTAAACAGCACTTTATACCAACTTAGCACTTAAAATTAGCACCTTCAGCACTGATCCTCGCCCCTCAGCACATAGCACTTTAGCTCAGTAGAGTGGGGTTTGGTTTTGGGTTCTTTTGCGTTTTCATTGGTTGGGTTGAGTTACTAACTTTGGTTTGTAGTGATTAACCTTTAGTTTAGTTTTCTTTATTTTTGTTTTGTTTTTTTCCACTTATTGAAAGTT